>HG995135.1:1236428-1854642 GCA_905333015.3 Bombus campestris
AATTTGCATAAACATTCGCAGTCTGGTAATTCAGACAGCTCCGTATCTTACTCGCGATCAAATGGAAGGAATCGCGTGCTTTTCTGCACGGTACTTGAACGAAATCGCATCCTTTAGCTGTCTGTCGAATAGATTCGCGTGCACGTACGCGCCGGCAGCTATAACCGCGGTGTGTACACGCTAATTGCGCAACGGTGATTCACGGCACACATTTGTTTCGCCAGTCCGAAGAAAACGGTCGCCTTAATTGCTAAGCGAACGGATTTATGCCAACGTCCGTGCACCTTGCCTCGCCGGGTAAATTTAATTACGTTCATATCCAGACACCGTGAGCGAGGGTAATTAAAATATTCGGCCGTAACGCGCGGTCGCTTCTTTGGTAACGAACCTCTTGCGCGGTTAGAGAAAACTTCAAATCTTCTCTGTATCTGCATTTCTTAGTTCAAATATTCTGTTTGATAAAAAATTTTTAATTTGAGAAAATTAATGTTTCGAAATACTAGATTTCAAATAATCACGGCAGATTTTTCTCTAACAGGAAGAAAAATCTTCTAGAATTTGCTAGACCTACTTTGCCCGAGGAATACGTATCTTATCGATCTCTAGGATCAATCTGCGCACGTTAATTTCAGCGTCAAACACATAAGTTTAGTGTCAATTTACGACAGTGGATAGTGCACGTGATCTCGATAAAACTTCGTCAAAGGGTTGCAATTACCGTACGATACAGCGTAGCTCGAAGCCATTGACTCGATTCGACTCGCAAGCCAAAGCCTTGACTCGATATCCGCTAAATTCGAAAACGTGATCTTCCATCTTATCTAGCGGCACCGATGATTTACGATACGCTCGTATACACAATTCGACCGATAACTGGATAGTCCGAACACCGTGTTCTTCGTGCTACGAGAGACAGATAGACAGACAGACAGAGAGAGAAAGAGAGAGCCAAGTGTCGGCCGATCACCGATAACATCGGCCATCAAACTGCTTTCTAAGATCTTTCCGTGAGGTCAGAAGTGGGGCCAGCGACGATTTACGACGCTTATTATTGATAGAGCTATTCGACCCTCGGTACGAAGTTTGCGATCTTCTCGCGAAGTGTTATTCTTAGATATCTCGTCTTTTGTATCGTGTGACACGAACGTGTCGTCGCGTAAAAAGTACAATAGAAGTTTAAAATTTCGAGTTTCCTCTATTAGATTCGATGTAGACGAGCACATTCGGAATAATACGCTTTTTTATGGGGGTGTACAAAGACTTTTACGAGCAACTATATACATTTATCTGCACTTATAGGATTCTCACACAATCTGACAACGAGCGTTATTTCGTTGTCACGTACACGTATTACTCGCGCTGCTTTCTAACAGTGCGATAGCACGCGAAACGGAGAATCGCTCGTCTATATCCGGTCTTCTAACGGAATTCTGGATAAAAGAGAGTATCATACGTTTCACAGAGCCTGTTGTCTCGACGATTCGGCCAGGTCGATGTTCTAGGAACATTCCTTACAGCGAACCGGCATTACTTTTCTCGAGTGGTTTCCAGACTTACGTAAGCCACGTGTTCGCCGCGACCGATAGACCTCGTTCGCGATAATCGTTCGCTGTGCGAACGAGAAGGTACCATTAAGCCCTAATTAACGCGTCAGACAGGATGGCGGAGAGTTTCTGCGAACAGAAACCGCGGCGTTCGAGCTGCGACGAGGAATCGCTGCAATCGCTTTCTCTCCCACGTATCGAGCCGCGAGCTTTCGCGATTAGATATCGGGAATCGGCCGACGACCATTTCTAGCTACTAACACCGATTAGATAGGGGCAGTAATTGCGGAACAATGACCGACCGTCGGCCGTTACCACCGGCACGTTGCGTCGCCCGCGAGAGAACGTTCGCGAATTCTCGTTCAGAGAATCGATACCAAGTTCGGTCTACCCCGCGCCAAGCATAATTTCCACGCTGCACAAACAGCAATTACGGACGTATACCTGTCTGCTACGTGGCTGCGAACGTGAAATTTACAATCATGGCTTTAATACTAGTTACATTTCCCATTTTTCCTCGTCTCCTTCGCGGTACTCTCGTTCTTTCCAACTGTTTGCTTTTCTTTATTACGTGAACTACGATTAACTTGTAACTGACATAGTAATCGTTTAATTACGCGAACGGAAATGTTAAAAAATTTATGAAAAGTGGTACTGTGCGTGGAACGGGATAATCGGTTATCTCGTAATCGACTTATTAAATAAAACTCACTCGTACACTTGCTACGGTAAGTTATATATTTTCCTTGCAAACAAGATACACTGGTTTAAACCTTTTTTTATTCCTTCGTTTATTTTCTTCGTACGCGTATTAACGAGAGTAACGAGTGTTGCTCGTCCAGCGGTAATTTCAATTTCACGGAGACTGCCCTGGAAGCTAAAATGAAATACTCTTCTACCCCTTTGCAGCACTTAACGCTGTATTCAGCGTAGAATTTACTTTTCGCCAAAGTCGTTTACCATTTAAGCTTCTCGATTAGGATCGATTCGTAGCAAGCTGTACGCGTCGGTCTATTGAAATTTCTACGGGATACTTTCCCGATATCGACGCACGCTAGAGACGTTGATTTCGATATGGTAAAGAAATTCCGCTCGTAAACGAAGCTCTGCGGCCCATAGAAAGAGTCTGGTTTGTGTACGGAACAGACGGTATTCGGTATCGATCAGGCTTCACGGGGAACGGATTGAAAGGCGAAGCAGACAGGTACACACGGTGTGTCGGCAGAACGCGTACGTAACAGTCGTTACGTTAATGACCAGCCGCGGCAAAGTACGTAACCGTGCTTTCGGCCAATAATGAGTGCTACGTTAGCGAACGAGAGGCCCGGGTCGTCCCGAAGCTAATCAATGTTGCTGCCCGGTGAATCGATTCTTTTTTCCCCCGCCATTCGCGGGGATATGAGCCCTCGTAGAAAAATTGATGCGCCTCTAACCCTTCCGACCAATTTCTCACTCGACACACTTAACCAACCGTCGTTCTGGCATCGTTCACCGGCGTTCGAATCGATACCAACATCGTACGTACCATATAGTAGAAAGAAGAATATCCTATATCCTTGTCGAGTGTCCTTATTATATAAAAAAAAAGTTAGAACAATCTATAACTTGTAAGGTATTATTTCGCTAATATTGTTGATAAATTATTAGCGTAAAAGGGTGCAGGTGTATAAGAAAGTATAATTTCGTTTCGACATCGATTGATGGAAACCTTATATTTGGGCACCGCGCCGGTGAAATTCGAGTGGCTTGTGAACGTCGTACACGCCGCCGTCACGCTATGGCTTTCTTCCTTCTATGAATTAGTGAAAAGGAAACTTTTCGGAGACAGAGACGATTCCAGGTTGACCGATGGTTTCGTGCTGCTATTCCAGGAACGCGAATACGTCCCGTCGTTACGTGGGAACGGCCAGTATGATTTCAACCGAACCAGTAATTTTTGTAAACGAGTATCGTACATGATTCTTTGGGGTTATCGTTCTCCAAGCTTCGCGACCCGATTCTCTTACAATTTTCTTAACGCCTTGACTGCCACGCGAATTTCATATATTATATATGTATATATATGTCGGTGATGAAAGGACATCGGAGCCTTTCTTTCGGAATGTTTGGGAAAGTCCCAAATACTTTAGTCCAGACTTCTTATTATAGCCGTACTTAAACGATAAAACTGAGAAATAGCTGTTCATGAGCTAAGTCAATTATGATTATCCGAGATTTATGACAGTGGGCTTGGGCTCGAAGTGACATTATGGGTCACTGAAGGTAGCCACGGTCACGGGAGGGACGTGTACCTAACAGAGGTATAAAGTAATTGAATAACTCTCCTTAAAACAGGGATTGACACGAGGAATACGGAAAGGGGTATATAAGGGCAGTTCCACTTGGACCGAGGTTCGATTCGATAAGTTCTACTAGCGCAGGGAACACGTGTGTCAAGTTCTATATCGCATTTGTCATCCCGCTGACCGTGGATTCGTTATCGAGTCTAAGATCATTGTCATTCACATCCCGAGTATCTAATTACCATGGTTACTTGTCAAATTCCGTCACAATCATAATTGGACTAGTAAATATCTTCGCTCATGCATAACAACGATGTCTAATCCAAAGAAAGATTCCTTACACGCCCCTAACTCTAATGACAACCCGACATATAATTTTATCGACATACGCTTGGTACACGACGATGTTTAATTTTTCCGAGATATTCTATTGTATTTGCTCGCTTCTTTTGTGAAATTCGTCTTGTTCCAAGTACGCTAAAAAAAATTTAGTAACGCGGCTTACCACTGACCACAGTGGCGATCAACGTTAAGAATCCGCGATGCACGAATGGATGCTCGTTCTTTACGAGTCGGATGAAAACAGTGACGTCATAACTTACGAAGTTATAGCGCTATTTTCGGTTTATTGCTACCGGCTGCTTCGACGATATCCAAGTTATTACGGCTACCCGGGAATCACGCCCGGAATTGAAAAGAAAGGAAGAATTATAGATAAAACTGTCGCGTTTGACCAGATTTTGTAACTTGTTAAATGGGATAGACAAATCACGTAATATTTTCGTTCGAATTTCCAATCTGTCAGACGTAATAATTAGTTAAGACGTAATAAAAATATTAGTTTAGACGGTAATCTATGTTTGCTTTTCTTTCTTCTTTTTTTTTCCAATAAAACGAAGGAACAGTCTTCTATCTCTGCTCAGTACGTTTCAATTTTTTTAACATAACATTTGTTTGTACCGTATACACAATTACTGTCTCTCATTACGTCATAGAAGAATTGCGTTTAATTAAATCGTAAATATTATTGAAGAGTTAGAGGCGCTTGTGTTCGTTTAAACAAGAGCGAGATCGAGACAGGAAAATTCGAGGACTGCGGAGCTGAAGCGAACGATGGTGACGTGAACGGCGAATCGTGGAATGACGCGTGCACACGCGGCTTCCTTCGAAATTCTTGCCAAAAATTACACGAACACGTTACGGTTACTCGTGTATTTTTACGCGCGCCGTAAAGGCCCGTTATAAATTTTCTGAAACAGAAGGCAGCGACAGACGACGTAACCGTGTTTCTTCTCGTTTCCATGAAAGGGAAGAGGAAGGCGAGGAAAAAAATAAGGAGAACAAAGATCATCGGCGCAACGTGTGCTGTTCCAGCTACGCTCGTTAAATCGCGCGGCGATTTTTCAATCGTACGCGTATCGTTCGAACGACTACTCGGTGCCGCGTAGATAAAGAAAACGCCAACATTTACGAGCTCGTAAAAAGCGCGCGCGTTTCGTATTGCCAATGAAGAGAAGGAAAATAGAGAAAGACAGAACTCGCGGCAGGGTTCCCTCGTTGAGGAACTTTGTCGTTTACTCGCCCGTGCGCACGCGCGCTATGGTTCGCACGGAACCGAGCTCACTAGACCATTGACGCCGGCCACCAGGTTTGTTTTGGATTTTAAAACTAGGCCGATGGGTCGTTGCCCTCCGACAAATCCTTTCTGCCTTCGTCCCCTTCTTTTCCTCGGCCCCTCTATTTCTTTTCTTAGGTTAACTTACCGCGAACACATGCTACCTACTCTAGCGTCGATTAGTTATACGACACAGCATCTATAGCTCTACCAATGGCACCAATTTGTGCACTAATACTGGCGAACGTGTTTACGCGCAATCTCGCATTTGATTGATTTCGTTGCTGTGATTTATCTATTACACCTGTTTGCGTTAACGTTGATGCAACGAATAATCGTATATATCGATAATAGCAAGGATTTCTTATTTCGATTTCCTACTGGCAATAGAGTTAAGTATAAAAACGTTTGAATAATTATCAGGTGCACTTGTAAGGAAGCAGATGCTATTCCAGATTAAGTAACGATCATCGAAATTGACGGAATATACTCGAACGGTCTGGCTGTTTTTCACGATCGTTCGAACCCTCGTGATGTTCGAGTCTCCGACTGTTTTATAATCGTGGAAACGTCAATACCATCGAAAACTATAGGACTATCAGTTGTAGATCGTAAAGAAAATGTCCAATGATATAATCCGAATCATAGGATTACAGCAGAATGGGCTAGACGCTATTATAATGCCAGATGGATCGATATTTATTCTCGGGAGAGTTTATCGATAGACTATACTTTCAACAAAGATTCGTCTGTTAAATGTAAACAGTGATTCAGAAATCGGCATAGAATTTATTTATGAATGGTAATAGGATTTCATTGTTTGTAGGAGAAGAGAACTAGAGCCGGAGGTAGTCTGATTATGTAAATTACCCGACATTCATTGGACCGTATTGTTAAATATCGTTGGAAACGTAGTTCCAAAAAGGTTCGATCGATGAATCGGAACGCGCGTCGCCGATTTAACGAAACAATTTTGGCCGATTCGAGGGTGCTGGTCTTGCGTTTTTGTTGTTCCAACAAAAGGCGACTATGGGGCACTCCGATGTGGGGCGATCAGACCTGTGCTATAGGCTGATTTATTACCATGCGTGACACGAATTGGCATACATCGCTTAAGGCTGACATTTATAAACAGCGTGCCGTGAAGACGTACACAGAAGTCTCCATTCAACTTTCGTTTGATTACGCGGAACCGAGCTTATCACAGAACCAGCTTGCGAAATAGAATGCGTTCGTTTCTCGCCTACTTGTCGTAAAAATAAAGAAAAAGCTACGTTTAACGCGAGTAAGCAGTTAGAAATCTCCTCGGAGGTTTTGCTCTTGGTCTTGTTTGTTTAATATTTGGCGAAATAAATCTTTCATCCCCTACTGAAATGAAACTTTTCGTTCGAGGGCTGTTTTCACTTTGTAAATGCGAATTAGAGTATCGAAAAAAACGATACGATCGTGCCAAAGAGCACAAAGCGTTGGGTCTCGTAACATTTTATTACTTTTCGTTGTAACAAAGCATAAGCGAATTCGAAGCTCGAAACGGTTGATCAAGGATAATCATGTCGTTATGTGATAAAAATATAGAATTCTTTTTATTTATTTGGAAGAATTTTACAATCGATTCTCATTGACAATTATAAGTAAGGTATGTTTGATTCTAGTTGAATCTAATGTTTAAATCTGGAGGGTAATGTCTCTTTAGCCTGCGAATCTGATCCGTCGTGTCAAGCAATCGAGTAACTTAGTGGGTTTTGGTGGTTGTTAACTCTTATGTTATATGTATTACTGAATTTGGATATTTCTTCTTTGACTGTAGGTATCTTAAGGTCGCGATGTATCGTTTCGTTGGTAACATACCAAGGATCTTAGAGTTTTCGACTGGAATAGTCGAAGAATTTCTATGTTGGAATTACTCGTTGTTCCCCATAGTTGGATCCTATAGGACCAAACAGGTTTTAACATGGCCTTATGTAGCATTATTTTACTCTGCACGTTTAAGTTGGAACGTCTGTCAATGAGCCAGCAACAGATTTTAGATCTTGATTTAATTTGTTTGGATTTATCAACGATGTGTCGTCTCCATGTCATTCTTCTGTCCAGAATCATGCCCGGATATCAGACTGAATCTTTGTTTGGAATTGGAATATCATTTGTGGTCACCTGTGGCCAGGTGAAATATAAAATAGGATAGGAAATATCGATACACAAAATCTATTTGAACGACCATGTACGATACACCGTTCTGTCATAAATTACATAGGATAGGCAACAATTATCGTGGCCACGATCAATTATCACCTGACGTTGTGTCAGGTACGTCGCGTTCTCGCGATGCGAACGCAACTCTTAGAAGGAAAGTACCGTTTGCCCTATAACCTGATTTCTGTACTTATAATTCGATCTTCGAATCGTCGCGTTGCGTCGGTATTTTTCACCCGCTCATAAACGATCCAGTTTTTTGTCCGTAATAATACCACCACGGAAGTTGTTCCTAGAAATATTCGTTTACGTCGACCGAAATTTCGCTATCACTGTCGTTCGCCTCTTTTATCGAGCTGGCTCCTCCAACCAACGAGTGCGTCCGGCTGTTGGGACTGTTTTCTGAGAAACTTTACGATCACGACAAGCTGCTAACGACTCTCGTTTCATGGTCTCGAACCGTTTTATATGGAAACATCTGCCGACTTGAACGACAGTGTTCGGTACAAGAGCGAAAAATTGTTAAACGAGGAAGGCGCGTGATGGATGACCAAAATGTATCTTCTTCGATTCACTGGTATTATTTCGAACTCTTATCAAACTGTTTGATCTTACGTATCTTTGTAAACATCTGATCGTATAGGCAGCATGTTGATAAACAAGACACGATCAAAGTGCGAATCGCGACGCAACCGAGTAACGCAAACAACACACTTCGAAGCTTCCTCCGGCGAACATCGAAAAATAGAATCCTTATCACGTTCAGGCTGAAACTTGAAATAATTCAGAATCGATCGATACTCTGCTGATCATCCTATATATTAAAGATTCTATCGGCACTACGACTTCGGCAAATACATTCTCTTTATGTAAACTATTTCTGCAAACGTTGCACACTTTCGATCGACAATTTCGAAGCATAAAACCTAACAGTCGGCTATTCTAGCTGTCATAGATTTTGTCTACGCGTATTTTCTTTGTCCCCCGAAGACGAGTGTACCTTTTTACACCACTGGACAACGTTTGAAGCTCGCGTGTACTCTCAGACGGGACGGTAAAAGCACGCTAATCGCATTAGCGACTACGATGTATGCAGCGTCGTCTTCGTCCTTGAAAAACGTTCTGGAGGGTGCTCCAGAGAAAAGACTCGCCGTCTCCTCGAGTCGCGGAGACAAACGTGAAACGCTTAGTGGGACTTTGGCGGTTGGCGCGCCTTCTTTCGTGCAGGCCCTTCTTCGTGATCCCTTTTTTTCCAGTATTGACGTCATCGTACGTGGAATGTAAATAACGGTCGGCCCACCTACCAGGCCCTCTCGACGTCTCTTGTGTTTTAATGTGGTAAAGGGTGCGACAGATGCGACTGCGCGCCACAAACGCACGCTGGTCCCATCCGCGTCCTCTTCGACCACGTGCTTTTTCTTCCAGACATTGTTCGATAGCCTCGAGCGTACTGCCTTTGTCCACCAGCCAAGTTCCTGGAGATTCTCTCTTTAGCTTGCTTTTTATTTTGGTCCTTGTTGTTTCGAGGGGATAGCCGGTGAAAACCGTCATTTTTAACCCATGCGAGACCAGTGACTCAGACGTTGAGTCACTGGATACGTCGTTTCAGCGAAGAAAAATCCTCTGGTTGATCCGCGCAGAGAGGAATCACTCGCAGTTTACTCGTAGAACATTGTTTACTTTATCGCGAAATTTGTTACTATTACGCAAAGATGTTGATATAATCGATAAGTTGCGGTTTAGTACTTGTAGGATTTTGTCAATGATATCACTGGAATCGTGCGGGAGACCCGTTTATTAAAATACTAGTTAGGATCGTACAAGACACTCGACTGTTAAGAAAATCTTCCGAATTTCGAAATACACAAGTCTCGGATGTTTCGAGTAAATGGAATGTTGTAGCTCGTTGGCTATTTCTGTCGCAACCAGCGCTGTCAAGCTGCGACTTTTACGATCGAAATTCTAAGGGTCTGATTAGTAAGTCTGGAAGAGTTAAGAACCATCCTGGCGGACCAATTAACTCGAATTAAGGGTACTAATTAATCGAGAACTCGTACGGTCGAAAAGAAACTGGTAGCCGTTGGCATCAATGAATCATAGAAAAGAAAAATTTCAGCTGTGCGGTAATTAACAAGGAGTCGGTTTTAATCGATCGGTAGGATTATTCTCGTTGGTACACGAGAGCTACCGGTTTCGGAGATCGCGATCTAGTGCCGTTTTAATCGCAGACGGGCTCCGGCCGGGCGCAGAATCCAGTTCAAGCACCATGAAAACCAGTCATTGACGTTGAATGGAAGCCAAGATCTAGTCTCATCGCTCAAACTCGATCCCAGCAGATGCGTTCCTCCGACGCGTTCTACTCTGGTGCAATCAAACGAAAAAAGAAATCCGGAACGTTAGATCCGCCTCTACCGTTAGGCAATGTTCAGTTTTCCAGTTTGCGACCAAAACGAGCTTGCCTCCTGTTTTCAGGCCTTGCTTACCTGCATCCTAATGAATAACCACTCCTTCCATCGCCTTTTTCGTATCCCGATGTAGATGAGAACTCTCCGCGTCGTATCTCCGGGTCTGACAATCGATCTAACGCGTGCGTGTCGAAATTGTTTTCTTCGATTTTCGTTACAGCGACTCGCGAAAGTGTTCCAACACTCGTAGACAGTTTTTATTTTATTTTATACTAGATATTAGATATTAGGTGCGTTATACATTTGAAACCATTTTGAAATTTCATTAGTTACGAGACTCGATTATTATGTCGTTCGTTACGTCGTTAATCGAGTCTCGTAACGTAGCTAATAGAATGTACTTTTATGTAAAGCAAATGTACTTATGTAATGAAACTGAGAGATCAACGTAAAGTGCAGTTGATCGGTTTGGTTTGTGAGAATATTTTATACTGAACCTTTCGTCGTCCAATGGTTAATCTCGATACAGACTAATCCCCTTATTCTATTTTTCCTCTGTCTTCAAATTAATGAAACGATGATCCAACGTTTTCTTTCGAGAGGTACATAGGTACTATTGGGTAAATCGATGAGGGGAACAAAGACGGCTTAATCGAGAGCGACCGAACGTGGGAGAAAGCGGGTGAAAAGAAGGCTGGTCGGTCGAAATGTCGGCATGACTAACGATCCACGCGAAGAGTGGGTCATCGAATAGAGCAGTCTCGCGTAAGAAAGGACACGATCCATTCATACATCCCAAATTCGGTGAATCTTGGCTGTGCGATCGCATCTCGGCATTTCCTTTTACGGAACGGAAGATTGCGTAACGTAACGAAAGCGGGATCGTGTGTTGCGCGAACGTGGATCGACGAACGTGTCGCTGAAGAGACAGTGAGGGAGCGAAGGGGATCACGAAAACGCCGTTTCGAGTATATCGAACGATCGCGCATTTTTTTTCTCTCCTCTCTTTTATGGTCTTCGCTCTGGCAGTTCGCCGGTGGAATAAAACGGCGGGGCCATTACCGTAGCTCCAGGTACATGGATTTCGGATCGTTTCGTGCACGGACGTAGGAAATGAATCGCTTCGAAGCTGCTCGTAAATCGAATTTCGAAAGCGTCCACCGACACTCTGCTCCGTATTCTGAGGCAAAATTAAACTTCCATAGACTTCGTTGTTCAGATACCTTTGTTTCGTTAATATCGAGTGTATGTACTTCTTGTATGTCTTTTACGTAGGAATACATAGATGTACGATGTATATGACAGCAATTGGAGTGCGTGTTATGAAGTAAAAAACGAAGTAGAAAACGTTGTAATAATTCGCGTCAAATACGTATAGTAGATAAACAGGGCTATATACGCGAATTTGAATTTTGTACGTAGAATTTTACGATATAGGAAACTAGGAAGTTATAATTCAAATGTTAAAAAGGCAAAAGAAGCTGCATCGTTTCCCGTCGCTAAGAATTTCACCAGCAGCCATATGCGACGAAGCTCGTGGCAACAGTAAGAAAAGCGCCGCGCCGAGCCGTCGCACAGGCGATACTCGAAAAAAGCGATCCGCTTTCGTGAGAAGAGTATCTTCGCGCCACATGCTGTAACGAAACGAATTCCAGCCTGACATGCACAGGTCCGCGTTCGTTCGTCGAAATCATTTTCATTGAATCCCACTAGACGCTGTACGATCGTTATGGCGAATTAAGAGACATTAAACAGATGCGTTATTACTGGAATCCCGCGATATTATCTTAATTACATAATGATTAACGACCCAACACGAAACGATGATTTTCATTTCGCCTGCCACGAGAAACGAGCAACGTATTATATGCTTTCGCATCATTTATTACGTCCGATGGTAGTCGGTATTACGATTTACGATTATTATCGCGAACGAGCTTTTCGACCCGATGCAAAAATACAAAGGAGGTACTGTATGCGCGAGTTATTTATAGCGCCAGCCTCGACGAGAAAGCGGATTTTTAAATATCTAATTCAGTCGGTTATGTTAAACAAGATATACGATTACCCACCTACACTGGCTCGCGAAAGCACTCCGACATGGCATAAAAATTATACAAAACATTAGAAATAACCGCGTTCGTATTGTAACGGAACGTGGCGTTCGTGTCCGTAACGTTTGAAACTAACCCGAAGATGTATATAGGAAGTTTGAAAGTGCAAGATTGCACAGAATGCGCGTAATTTGTCCAGCTGGACATTCGGTCAATTTTTCTAGCTTAATTGCCAAGTAACCCGTGGATGGCTGCTACCTCGAGCGAGATACCATCTTCGAGTGCGCGTAATGTGAAAAAATATATAAATATCCAAGCTATGGTGCTTCCAATTGTACCAATTATACTTGGCGGATAAGCTAATTTTTCGGCCAGGTTCCATTTTCCCAAGTATATCCTCGAAGATACGAATCTGCGTTAAAATCCGTGATTTACACGTAACGGCGATAATGAAACTTCAACATGTTTCTCACAGCACGCATGGTATGTATGTTGGTAAAAGATGTCTACAAACGTTGGAGCATTTTCGCGAGCCTGTATAGACGTTCCCCTCGATTATCTCGAGAGCGTTACGTTGCGAAGGGCGGTTCGGGGCGGAACCGATATAAAATATTTTCTTTGCCGCGGCGATTGTTCGTCGAAGCGTAATCCAAAGTCGCGATAAACCACGTTTCTCTGTGTTCCTCCCGCAGCATTCGCGTTATCGATCGCGCAGAAAGAGGACACAATCGTCAGCTATGATCTACTACGGTCCCGGGACGATTTTCCTTTTTCCCCAACAAAATACATGCGTATACGTACACGTATACGTTTTCCCCGATACGTACGGCAAACACTGTAATTTCTTCCGAGCACGTTCTTATCGTAGCACCGTGTCGCGCGATGCCGGACGTGACGTCATACCGACTCGAACATTCTGTCAGTCACGATTAGGAAGCCCTTGTTGAAGCTATCGACCTTCGTCGACGACGTTCGAGATCCCGTTCCATCGAAACGCCGACATCTCGTAACCTTTTATTGGAGTGGTGGGGAAGTAACGTCGGCTTTCCATCGTACTAAGAAAAACAATTTCAAATGGCTCGTACGTTACAGTTGGCGATAAAATCATTTTATTAGAAAGACGTTCTACGTTTGTAAAACACTTGTCCCTCGTACAAGCTTCGAGATCGGTGTAGATCGGTGTAATTCCAGTAATTGAACGTGGAACGCGAAAAAGTCTGTTTTTGGTCAGTTGCGTTAGGAATTCGTTGTACGAGTTTCAGTCAATTTTTCAGTAATTTACATTATATAAATGTTATGGATTCATAACGGAAGTAAACGTAGTTTGCTTAAAGCTTTTTCTCGCGCTTTCTAACGTTCAGCACCATCGGACTATCGCTATTTCGGGTCATAGGAAATGTGACCTATCGTGTTCTTCTCTGATAGTCCTCGTATATAGACTCGATCGTTGAGCTCCAAGAAGGACAACCATTTTCATTTCCGGAGGGGCACGAGCTGGCTTGGAAGTTACGCCACTGGGGCGCAACTCGCTTCAACGCATGCTCTTTTTTACATCCTCCACCTCTTTTATTTGAATCCCTTCCACGTGCTAGCACGGCCTGTCCCCTTCCATTGTGCGCTGTAGCTTGTTTCGGCTATGCCAGCCTCTCTCCACGTCATTCTCTTTCCTTCTTTCCTCCCTACCTTCTCTTTTTTCGTCCTACCATGCTTCGCTCCTCTTTTCTCCCTTTTAGTATATACATACCTCTGGCTTGCGCTGCAACGGACTGCATCATCCAGAGACGCAGTATATACGAGTTTGACCTTCGCTTTGTCCTCCCTGCCGTGACCGCACCCACACAGTAGAAGGCCGATTATAAAGGCCGCTCGATACTCGATACACGACGCCCTTCGTTCCAGGCTGCTCTCGATACGTCGAAACTGCGTCGATTCGATTCAAAAACCCTTTAACACTCAGGTTCCCAAACGAGAATCGCTTCGCCAACTCCAAAGCATTTCTTTCTTTTAATCTTTTTCGGTAAAATACGTTTCTCTATTGTTAACCGACTTTGGGTCGAAGAAAAGACGAAGTAATTTTTACCAACGTAGTAGGCCTCTAAAATCTATACGACGTTGAACGTTTCTTAGTTAAAGAGTCTTGAAAAGATTGGGACATAACATTCGACAACTACGGTCGGATTAAATAATCGCATCGGTGCATTGCACGCGCTAACGAGGATAAACATGTCGACCAGGTCCCAACATTTCTTTGATGTCGCGTTATCTCGCTTCGAGAAGCAGCGTCTCGCGTTCGAAAGCGCTAATTATCATCGTCATCGTTCCCTCGACGAACGTGTCGGAAACGGAACGCAGTTCGAAGAAATTCAATTCGATCGTGCAGCGTGACGTTTGGTTGAAAGGGCGACTCGATCGCGAAGAACGCTCGTCAAGAGGGAAGCTTTGAATCTATCGGCCACTCGAAGCTACGAACGTCGTCCGCGTGAGTGCAGTTAAATGTGACTCGAAGCATTGCTCAAGGTCGCTCCGAGGAGGTATGCAACGTTAATGGCGTCTAGAGCAAACTCGTTCCGTGGAGAGTAATGGCTTTGACCAGGCAGCCTTAATATGCGGACTTCGATTGAAAGATGGTTACGAGAGCCTATAATTCCTGGTGTACCAAACGCAGCAGTCTTTTTACCACCGTGGCTCGTGCATTTAATTAAATCGTTCGACCGCCGTGGATGTCCGTGTCTGTGTTTTACATCGTTTTCAGCTTCAACGTTTCAATCCCTACGTTGTCCGATTAATTTCTTCGATTATTTTCCGGTAGCTTCGATCTTGACTCTTAAACGCACGATCTTTTCGACTCTTGCGTAATTTCTCAATTTTCAACTTTTTTTTTTTTTTTACACTTCTTACGTCACTAACGTGTTATACGGGTTCTCTAGTAGCATTCTTTTCGCGTATAAATAGAAAGTCCTCCAGTCACTAATTTGCTTATCTTCGCGTAGAAAACAAATTTGTTCTGATAGAACGACGAGTCGAAGGCGCCGCGGCGAAGAAAATAAACGAGCTTCTGGAACATTCGTCATTTTGATCGGTGATCGTCAAAGGGGTGACAACGTTTGTTTTCTTTGCGCCGATATCAACGTATTCGTGTACATTTTTTTCCTGTACTCGTTTATAAATGCTTTAAATATTCGACGTATCGACGATAAACTCGAATAAGCAATACAAGGAGCAATTAGATCAGTGCTCGTCGATGAGTTACGAGGATCGTCGATTGTTTCGCATAGTTCTAACAATGACGTGCCGTATATGCAATTTTCCTTTCATGAAACGATAATAAGTTTCCTATTGTATTTATATTTATTACTATGACTGGAATCTTAGTCTCCTTTGGTAAGCCACTAGAAAGAATAACGAGGCAGAATAATTATACAGATACGAATATTATATTGAAGAGTAAAAAATTCTCGAAGCTACTGTAAAACAAATGCACGATTCGAGAATATTCTACACGGTAACTATCGTGTAAGATTCTCAAATTAAAACCTACATTTACATACAGCTATGTAACATCGCGTAGACGCGCGAAACAGCGTGACAAATGTTGCAACGATACTCGGAAAACGAATTTAAAAAAAGAAAAGAAACTGACGTCTGTGAATCACTCTCGCATACTGAATGACTAAAATGACTCTAAATCCGGAATGGGTGTGTCCGTGTGAAACAGCAACGAAAGAGAGATAGTTAAGCCTGTCGTTCCTTTTTTCTCTTCTCAGAGAGCACACTGACTCGTGAAAATACGTATATATTTGGATACTTAAAATATTCCAAAATTACCATTGAAATTAAGATCAGAACGAGCGACACGATCATGTAGAAGAAATCTCAAACCAGCACACGCGCAACCCATTTATTTATATTTTTAAGTTCTTACGCATGAGTTCAAACACTTTCGTGAGCTACTGTGCGATCGTGATCCACGAGCTGACTAAAAGTGGCGCAGAAGAACGAATTCGCGTAACGCCCGTGGTATTCCTGCGTGTGTTCCTCTTTCGAAACGTACGTAAGCAACCGCATACGCGGAATCGAAGAAATTCCAGACTAGAACATGGGGCGTTACGCGTTCCACGACCACGTCATTAATAACCGATGTCGAGGGAACAAAGGTCAATCGAGTCAGCGATCATAGAAATAGACGGGATGATTTACACGTCGCGTGAATCTAACGGCGACCCGTGAGCGGAAAAGTTGCTCGACGCGTGAGCAACGTGAACGGTAACTTGCTGTTCAGTTGTAACTAATTGTAACTGTAATTGCAGACTAGAAGTAGTACACTTATAATTCAGACGTGTCTGGATTAACTGATCAAAAATATCGACATTGTCGTTCGCGTGAAACTTCACTGTCAAACTTTCGAGTATATTATTTTTCTATCGTTCTATGTCGATCGGAGAGCAACATCGCACAGATGATCAAATTTTAGTTACACAAGTAACCGCATAAAGCATGGCGGGCGGGAAGTCGTTTAGAGCGGCGTAAATAAAATTAACGACCATCTACCAATCAAATTTTCGTTCTCAGATAATAGATATCGCGCCGACTGGGTTTCCTTCTCCAAGAAGATACGAAAAGGGTCTGGATTCGACGTCACGCACGGGAAACAAAAGGAGGAGAGGCTCCAGGATCCGGTCTCTCTGATTAACATTCACTCGGTAGCATGGCCGTGTTAATTATCTTGGTTATACGTTATATCCGATTTTAGCGGCTACCGCCGAAAAGTGCAGGGCCGCGTGCAGCCGTGCGTGTTTCAGAGAGTATACATCGGCTTGTGTAAATTAACTGCCGTTACAATGGCCGACAGACGTGCCCTGTCCGTTCTTTCCGCTTTTCTCCCTTCGTTTAATCGAACGGAGCACAGGGAACGTCAGCTCGCGTGATCGGCAGACGCGAAACATGCAAATTCGGGGGATTCGCGTTCGATTGGAAACGAAGAGGTTAAAAGTGCATCGATGTTTGCAAGATCCGGCGGAAAACATCAGGATTTCACGGTCCGATCGTTCGGGAAACGCCGAAACAACGAACGAACGAACTCCGATGGTTTATCGGTGTTAGATTAGCACGGTGCAGCGATACGATGATGCGATCGGAGAGAAAAATGGTTGGGGAATGATGATTCTCGAAGCTGCGTGAAACTTATCTTGCGCCACGTTGAGAACGGATGTCTCGTTTCTCCACGATGAGCTCCATAATTCCGATAATCCAAGGATCACTGGTTCCATGGAACTTACTCACTTTGATCGTTCCATTAGTCGCAAATCGCTAGATCTCGCAGATATCGCGACGTAATTGGTAGATTACGGCTACGAAGCAAATAAAAAAGATTTTACCTAAAGAATGGAAAAAAGAATTGCGATTGGGTAGCTTAACAGACGACAAAAAATGTATCACGAAAGTAAAGGTGGGATGTATACATAGCTGAAGAATTAAGATGAAATGGGACAACTTTATCGAAGTTCGGGTATAAACGGAAATCTCTTAGCAACGCGTTAAAGGAGGGACAGAAATTGGGCGTGCATAGCGAAACGATGATTGGAAAGGATTTAGGAAGAACGTAAAAGTATGACGACGAAGCTGTAGAAACGCTGAATAAGGGAGAGGTTAATACGTAGTTGTTTGATGTTGCTGACAGAAGTTGAAATCACAATTTACATAACAAACATTAATCATATCTATTTTTTCCAATTGAATTTTTATCCCGAACGTGTGGGCATTGGTAACGGCGTCGCGTCGATAGTTGTACCAACTGGACACCCGTGTATTTTTCTCTTTTTATTGCAGCACCGTATTTTTTTTCTCTTCAGCCAAACCGACGATAGCCGATTATCACGAAATCTGCGATAAACGCGATGGATTCTGTTCACAATGGCTCGTTTCACAGGTTACCGCGTGAAACACGATTTTCGCGAGAATGCAGAAAATTGCAAGGCGTCGCGGATACCGAGGTAGCTGAGCGAATCGCAGATGGCTGCCGGAGACCCACTGGCCCAGTTCCGCCCAGTTCGTTTCATCCCCTTGCATCGCTGCACCCTGCTGCATCTTGCGTGACGTCATTGCCCACCCTCGACCCTCCGTCACTGCAGAGGCTACCCCTTCTGCAGTGCTACCACCTCCACCCTCCATCCCTCTCGCCTCTCGAGCTCGTTGCTCGAGTCTGCTCGGTTCTATTCGGATCCGCGCCCCTCTCTGTTCTTCCTCTTCGTTCCTTTCGCTGGAAAAACGCACTCTTTCGAATCAATGTTTTCCCTGATCGATTATATTTCATTTGAATTACGTTATCTGCGCCGTCGTGTTACGATTTCTCAAACTTCCGTCGCATTTATGGCGATTCTGAAGCCAAGATGCTTGTGTTTTTAACTCATCGTCGACAGGAGTCGTTGTAACGCTCAATTCTACCAAGTATAATGCAAAATGTATCGATTGTCAGAAACGTTGCGAATTATTCTGGCGCTTGTGCGCGTACAGAGTATGAAAGAGTCTCTAAAATTGCAGAACTTTCAAAACTCACGCAAATGGTTTTCGCAAAGGGTTTCCTTCGTACGATTATTTCATTTTAATCGTTTGGTAACTTAGGAGTTAGGGTAAAAGAGCGGTGTTAAAACGTGTTTGCCTCTATAGCTCGGGATCGTCCTAGTGTACATACATATATAGCAATAAGGACGTAACTGCGCAACTACGATACGTGCAGCTGGCGCGGAAGCGAGTATTTGAGTTGTGATAATGCGCCCGCGCTGTGATAAGAGCAACGGCGAAGGTTCGACGAAGTATCGCACGGAGGCGCCACCGAACAGGAATCCATCACGATCCTGCGGTAGTAGTAGTTCGAAACCGTTTCGCGATCAGCACAAAATAGAAATCGCGTTCTAGCAGTTAGCTCGATTTCACGCTACCTATGATCGAACCTTTTCCAGGGGTCGAGTCAGCTCGTTTTAATAAAATGTAGATCATCGGGCCGCTCATTGTGATTTAAGTCGCTTCCCTGAGGGAAATTATACCGTCAACGATATTTCAAGCGCACGACCTTTCCGCCATCGTTATTTATACGTTCCCTAGTCAGCCACTTGGGACTTTCCCGGTTCCTCCCACGGTAACTCAAACAGCGTCCCGATCGACGTCCCTCGAAAACCGTTCCCCATTAACTGCACGCCCGTGATTCCCACACGGTTCACGACTCGTGAATAAGTTCCTCTAATGTACTCTAAAATTTCCATGTTAGAGCTAATCAAACACCGTTAGGAATTAGCCGGAATACGCGTTTACGGCGCGAGGTTTCAGAAACCTCTGACCGTATTCTTCCGTTTGATCGATGTGCTAGCTAACAGGGAAAAAAGAAAAAAAAAAAAAAACCAGAGATTCGCCGCCTTTTTAGCTTTCTGCCGCGACGATCGTTAACTTGACACGTTCCGAATCGCGCGAAACAGCTTCAACGTTGCTGACTAACTTTCTAGCTGTCGAATACTACCAATAGTATTCACTGCGCTTAACCGGTCGAAAAATCGCAAACGTCGCGAGAAGCTGGTTCCTCCGACTATCCTCGTCCTCGCTATTATTTTTCGAGATCCGCGCGCTCGGCTTACCTACGTGTTTCAACCGGACCCGATATATACGCGTGCATTCGTGCATACGGAGCAAAATACACGAAGGGAGAGAGATAGCGGAGGGACGCGTTACACCAACGTTGCTCCTAATGAAACTGACAGGCTACGAGCCCGATATAGAGAGGCGAGTACTGCGTGCAAGGGAGGTGATTTACGATGGGACGCGTGTGTTTTAAGCTGGTTGCATACGGGAGAGCGGAATGTGCGCTTTTTATGGCCAGAAAAGAATAGGCCAAGTATAAAGGCATCGCGCAAGACCCATTGAAATTCAGCGGGCCTTTATGCGTTGCACGCCACTGGTCGAGTTCGTGGACTAGCTGGTTGCCTGCTACCGGTTCCTCGTACCACGCGGCCCTTTCGTGGGACTATCGGGGCCCATTGCGCATCACCGTAACATAGTCCAACCAGGGGAAACCGGTACGCAACTCGGTACGAGGTAGATATACACGCGTGTGCATCGGTGCAAGCATGTGGACAGGTCGAAGTGCAGCCCCCGGCTGCACCGGAGCAAGCACTGTGAATACGAACAGGAACCCATTCCCAGGATGCCTCTTTGGATCGTTTGATTTAAAGTTTCGCGTGCCTCCAGGTGGAATTCCGTCACTTCTCGCTAACGGGGTTGAAATGCTTTTAGGTGGAATTATTCTAAGATGAATTTGCCTTCGAGATGCGGTAGATTAGGTTCTGGACTAGTGGGCTCGGTGTCTACAATGTTTCTGACGTATTGACAAGTTTATAAGGAAAAGGAAAATACCTCGCGACATATACCTGCGTTCGCCGGTACTAGGAATCTCGGACAAATCGAGAATATTATTAGGAATTTATTAAGAGTTTAAAAACACGAATAACGTAATTAAATTTTGTCTCCTCGTAAGTCTATCTTTCTCTCTCCGTTACCGTTCATCGTATTTGTTGGTTTCTCCGTTCCATGTATTTTATAAACTGTTTCACGAGCCGAATTCAAAGTTTTCGTCGAGTCGACGCAGACATTTGCTAGGTGTCCGATCATTTACGAACAGAACCGAATACGCGATAAATTTTGAATTAAAAAATTCGCGAGATATCTTAGTTATAACACTGTCGAGTGGTATTACCTTCGACCGATAATTGACAGGAAAGAAACGATGTCGTAAAAAGATCCTGCACGGATGGAAACGATCGAAGTTGATACGACCGGGGAATGGCATCTGCGTGCACCATACGCATTAATACGCACACGAACCTGGCAAAGTTATGGCTGGGCGCCGATGCAGCATGTGGCACAGAGTTACTACCTATATTTTATAGCCATGAATGGTTAAGCTCCTTTCAGCGGAAGGAGATGCACCGGGTCTATCTTTATTTCTCGGGCTCGAGCTATAAAGGGGCGACGCGATTTCGCAAAGCTCAGGGACGAAATTTAGGCCAACAAGGTCGATGGTACATCTGTGGCCCCGACTACTCGTCCTATAGATTACAGAGGGTTAATACTTGTCTCTACAACTGTGTACTCTTAGCTTCGTGTACTCAGGTTCCTCCTATCCGATCGATAAGGGTGGGGTGTAGACATCTACAACCGACTAGGTAATGCACGATATTCTGGGTAAGAAACAGGGATAATATTATATTAATATTTCAAGCTATTTAACGCATTTTGGGCACAGTACAGGTGAATTTTTCACTATGGAAAATATCCAAATATTTGGAGAAATTGTAGCGGCACACGAGTCGTAGGACGATTCGAATCGAGAGTGACTCTGTTGTTGTTCTGCCTCGAGGTATTGACACCTTTACGATGTACGAAATTTTAAAGTAAACAAACTCTGGACAGAACAATCGCCGCTACGTGCAACCATCAACCGGAGTAGAATTTAAACTTCCCGGTACTCCGACCAGTATAAATAAACGGACATGCTCTCTAGGAATTCAGTATTCGGTAATCATTGTCTAGTATCCTTATATCGAGTAGTATTGAGCAAGCGACGAATAAGACGCACCGTACTAACTCTGTATTCTGTACTCGGAAGGATTTTATATCCACCACAAAATTAACTCCAGAAGTGGAATATTTTTTAACGGAATTCTATTAATCCGTAAAACATTGATGGTACGAAAACACAGTGGATCAGTGGACGCGCAAGCCGCACGATTGAGAAATCAACGAGTACAAGTTGACCCACATCCTATCGGCAGATGCGTGTCCCCCCTGTTCCAAGCTCGTTTCGTCTAATTTAAATTTTAAAAGCCTCCACTTTGTTAAATTATTCGAACAGCCTGTTACGTTGGCGTTTTCTTCGCGATTCACGAAACGTTACGCTCCAATAACTCCGTTGCCGCTCATAATTTCGACTTTAATAGAATAACAAAACAAATCAGAAGCGTCGTCGGTCGAAGAGTTTGAGAAAGCGGGAGAGAAGGAACTCCTTCGCGATGGAATGCGACGAAAAAAGCCGTCCCAAGAGGCTAGCCTTCTTACTTATAGTCCCGTCGATCGGGAATTTCATCCGTCGTTACTTACGATCGCGCGCCATCGTTTCGACGTCGGCGCCTTCCTCTTCTCCTTTTTTCTTCCCTCACTCGAAATTCCCTTCTTTCCAGAGTTGCTGGAAGGTACGCGAGCCAAGAGAAACGCGCCGCGCCCGAACAAAGAACGGACATAAATAATCCGGAGTTTCCAACGAACGTACTAATAATTAGATTCCAAGGACCGCCTATTTTGGCCGGCAGTTACGCTAGAAAAAGAATCTTCGACCGCGTTCAGAGTCGGTCGCCCTTCTGCCTCCCTCTGCGTTCTCTTCGCCCTCGCTCTTCACCCTCGCTCTTCGCCCTCACTGTCACCACGTCACGACCCACTTTCATCCCACCGTCCTTTTTTTCCATCTCCGGTGTCGTCCTCCATTTTCGCCGCTCGTTTCCTCTTTTCGTGTTCCCTTCTCTGGCCGCGAACTTTGCCAGCAGGAGCAAACAAAGAACAGACTCCCACCCCTTGCAATGCGCGTAGCATATTTATGGTCGAAAAGCATGGTACACGTTTATAGCGACGAACAGAGAGAGAGAGAGAGAGAGAGAGAGAGAGAGAGTTGGAGCCCCGACGACCACAAATGGGGCACGAGAAGTGCCATGAAAAAGTATACGATAAACGTCCGTTCTATCGTCCGCACAATTGGCCACTGGTCACTGAAACGCGAACCCAAGGAACGCTATATAGCTGGTGGATTTCTGGCCGAGAATTGGCACGATTTTACGACACTCACCTGTCCTTCGTTTTTACGAGTTCGAAAAATTTGCCAACACGAGACGAATCGCGTTTCTCTTCGCACCGGAAAGAGACACGTTCCTTCGTCGTTTGAGAAACTTTTCCACACACGGACTCCACCGTGAATTCTGTGGTGAATTTTGCTATCGAATTTCCATCGAGAGTGGAAATAAGGACGAGAAAGGAGACGACGGAGAGGCAGAGTTTGACGATATAATTCCACGCCACTATCGCTATTTTTAACTGCGTATTTCTCAATAGACAGCGGGGTTGGAGGGCCATACAAAACGTTATAGAACGACCTTTGCGGTACTCCATTGAACGAGGAAGAAATAAAGTGGAGGAACTCGAGAACTGCTCCACTTCTGCACAATGGGGCGCAGGTAGTCCGAATCCTATCCCTATGCCGTTGTCTCCCTCCGTTTCTAGAAACGTCTCTTTCTTTCTTCCGCGCGACAGTTGTAAAAAGATGCGTCCGTAAAAATTGTTGTGGCATAATGGCGCAGTAGCTTGGCTTGGCAGGGACCGCTACCGGTGTTCCGGTTGCGGCGCGGAACGCAATCGTCATAAATCCAACGTGCGAACAGTGGCACAATGCGCGTTAAATCATCCCCGATCGCTTTTAAAACGGGCCCTGAATTATTGCTGCAGCGAAACGCGGCCATTTTTCAACCGATTGTGAGAACGCTCGTCTTTCGGTCATCTTCTTCCGGAAACTTCTGTTTGATCCGTCACACGACTAAACGAAATCGCGTAGAAGGAAATTCAAAATAAAACGCGTGGTAGTGGAAGGTGTTGTTGTCTAGTTTCTTCTCGAAGCGATTCGCTGTTGGCAAAGGAAGCTTCCGGATCTTCGAGTGGAAGCTTCGGAATCTGTAACAGACGCGTGGAGAATAAAATGCCCGTAGATAAACCGAATGGCGGATTAAACGGCACGTCTCTCGTAGCCGGGTATTGATTTTCCTTTCTTTGGCACGAGCCAGCCGGGTGTAATAAAGGGCCATTAAAATCGGTGATTCTTCACTCCGGGTCCCTTCGAGTCTCGTTTCTGTTCCGCGGATGCTATCTCCCGCGCGGATCTACGCGAGTCGAGTATTGTTATCGTAATAGAAAAACTTTCTCCGCGAGTATATCGGTCGTGAAAGACAGGACCCTTGGCAGAGCGAGACGACGATGTCGCGCACACGCGTACACTCGTACGCGACGGTATTCGAATACCTTTTTATGTATATATTGCGTATCTTGTACAAAACATTCTGAGATATCATTAGTTTTATCGCGAAACACGGCTATGATAATTGTATCGATAAAATTTGAAGATGTAATATCGTATATAGAAATGCTGTACCATGAGAAATGCTGTACATTGTTACGGATAAGAAGATATGCATAACAATTTGTTTTAAGTATTCGACTACTTCGATGAACCGTTACGCGCAATTGTGTACGTAATCAACGTGTAAACGCATTAAGCAACTGCTACGTGGGTTTTAGCGACGTTAGTCGTGCCTCGTTACGATAATAATGAAATTTCAAATTGTTTTATATATAAATCACAGGATAGGTACGTAAGAGTTTTCGATGGTAAGTGTTGGAACATTTTGACGAGCCACTGTAGCTAAAACGAATATCGGCAAACTGATCAGGAACGTTCCACTCGTGTCGGAAATTTCCTTCGTCTGCCATCCGAGGCGCGGGTATTGGAGAATACACGATGGAGACGGAAGAACGAAAATATGAAAGGTGCCTGGAAAGTCAGAAAGAACGACATCCGACGAGAACGAAAGTGATTTAGCCATAAACATACGTGACACTCGGAGCTAGGGGCGGCTGCAGGGACGAGGAGGGGTTTGAGTTACACGACACGTCGCGCTTCTCGGGGGTTGCGCGCGATATTTCGCCGTTGGAACTCACCCGGGCCACATTTCTCTTGATTTAGCGAAACAATCCGAGCATCTGAATTTCAAATATGGCGTCTACGACCTTACGCCGTCTATGCAGAGACCTCATCCTCTGGATGACCCGCGACAGACTACACGAGACGCTCGCGAATTAGTTCGCGGAAGAATTTACCCCTGCCGAACCTCCATTTATCCCGACCTCCCCTGTAAGCCTGGAATCGGGCAATTTCCACGGGGAAACATCTTTCTTGCCGGATCTCCTTTTGACGCCCTCCTTCTTTACCTTTTTCCACGCGATCCTCCAGGATTTTTAGGTTCATCTTGCGGCTGATGATCTTAGATGTTGGGATCTTCTGAAGGGGAGAAAGTGTAGGCGGCTTTACGGAATCATCAAGGGAAAAAGTGGGTATATAGTAAAGGGAGTTGAAGCATAGTTCTTCTTTTTTACGTGGTGTTTACAGGAAAGGTACCAACTTGTCTGGAATTTCGTTTAAATGCGCTGTTTCTTGTTGTACGAGGTATAACGCGTGATTTTGAATGCGCTCTTTATAACGAGTTTCTTTCTATCTTACAAGATAATTTAGCGATACGCTGTTTAACGTTTAACGCGTATAATCGCACGTAACTGCAAATTGTGATACGTTATCTGCTATAAGAAGAGATAATTAATAATTTTCTGAAATGTTTCGCGTGGCTAACATTCTGTTTAAGGGTCTAACAGTACGAAAGCAGTACATCAGCGTACCACTCGTCCTCGTGTTGCTATTTCATGCTCGAAGTATTCCGATGAAATCGCTCACCGTGTTCGTCCTTTACAATTATCTTTTCCAACAAAACGTTCGCGTGTAAAATTAGAATTCAGCGTGTACAAACAACGTTCGGTACGAATATTCACCGCGACAAAATCTTCGTTTACCGATATTATCCCAACACAAACGTAATTGTTATATATCTCTCAGATCGAAGAGAATCACGATACAACCGTACAACTGCTAACAGACATCGATGCGCGCGACGTACGCACGTGCTCGTTGCTGGTTATCCGCGATATTTGATCGGTCGCTGTCGTGGTTTTGACTCTGTCATATATTCGAAGCTCGCAGGGGGTTTACGAGCTAGCCGCGGTTCTCGCTTACTCATGCTTTTTTTTCCCGGTGTCCAGCGATTTGTCGAGCGAACCGTTGTATCCCGAAGAGCTGTCCCGATTAAGGGCAGATTCGTAATATCGTCGATCGCCGCGTGAGGGATTGCGGCCCATTGAGCAGCCGCCTCCCGTGAAAATAATGATCCAACGCCCCCGGGGTCCTTTCGAGGACCGTTCGTCGTCCCATAATTCCCGTATACCCTCGATCTCTCGAACTATCTTCGTCCATCGCCTAGCCCGAGGGGCCTCTAAGACGCATCGAAAACACTTTGCCAAGCGGGGACGTCACCAACCCTTCGTACTTTCCTTTTAATTAATTCCCTAGTAGCACGAGGTGAGCGTGCTCTCGCAAAAATTAAAACGATCCTTTCAGATATTTCTTTTGTCGCCTTTAAACGATTTCTTATTCGGAAGAGATCTGAATCACGTTGCAAAAGAAGAACCGTGGCGCGTAGAAGCGCCGTGGCTATCGAGCATGTCCTTCGACAGAAAAAACCACGCGATTCTTTTTTTATCCTTTGCCGTTTCAGATTCTACTCTTTTATTTGCTGTTTCCGAGAGGTCGCGCCTTGTTACCAGCGGACGACGATTTAGCGGAGAAACGAAACGTTACGGCGTAGTATATTTGAATCTATCGCGGCTATCAGGGGAAAATATATAAAATTCGCGTGACAGTGTGCGTGTTAAATAAGCTACAAAGTTTATCCAGCTAATGTGCAACACGTTTACAACCTTTTACTCGCAGTCGATCTTCGGATTAAACCCTGAAAGCGGGGATTTAAAATTCCACGCAGTTGGAACACGTTCTGGCATACAGAAAAGACCGCACGTGCAGTTCCTGGTCGGCCGTGGAGGATCCAAGGTCGCGATAATTTGCAAGGGAGAGGCAGAGTTGCGGTGCGTGTTATGCGCGAACGGCAGCTGGAAGGCAGAGCCAGTTAGGTTGGTTATGCGGGGCCCAAGGTCTCCCTCGCTCGCTAAGGGCCCCTATTACGTATCGAGTCTCTCTCACACGCACACTTACACGCGCTTGCACCAACAATTTACATTCGTGCCTGCCTGGATAAAAAGGGAAGACGCGCGTTCCGCCTCGACCTTCCCGCGCGGATTCGCACACGTGCGCGTATGTGGGTCAAACCGCGCGGCGGAAACTAGTCTGTTCTTGGGCAGCCGGAATCGAAGGCGTAGAACAGGTCGTTCTTCTCGTTTTTTCGCTATCCTCGTTCTCTTCCTCCTTCTCTTTCTGCTCAGCGTCCTTGGTCGCTTCTCGTTTTTGGTTCCACCAAACAGAGATGGTGGAAGAGAGGTGGAACCGAGCAGAGACAACAGGCGCCGCTCTGCTGAATTTCACCACGTGTTCGATCTCTCTCTTTTTAGTCCACGAAGATCGTAAAAGAGCTGGGAACCACGCGACGATTTCGCTGAAATATTTTACTCTCGGTCCCAAAGCGGAACTCGTTCTACGAAACAGATGCCTATTTACGATTCCCTTGACACGAGGCTTCCTTCGCTTATTATCTTCCAGTTCCAAGAATTATTATTTAACATGGATCTTGTTACGTAGTGTTCGTATACGAGCCGTTCTACGTATCTTTGCGCATTTAAATGACCCACGAATGCGCAAACATCCGCACGACTATCCGTCGCGATATTCCATTTACGAACACCAAGATTCAAGAAGCGAACTCTCCGTTCGAAAATGTTCGTAGTTTCCAAAATTTCCTTCTTTTTCTTCCCTAAGATTCCTCGTTCGACGCGATAGTCGATTTACGAATATCAACGTCCAAGAAACAAATCGGCCGATCGAAGACTCTCGTAACTTTACAAAATTTCTTATCCGAGATTCTATTCGATCGACGAACATCAAAATGAAATAAATTATTCCTCCGTAGACTTTCATAGGCTTCCAAAAATTCTGTCGTTTACCGCCGCGTATTCCTCGGCTCCCTGATACGCTCTTGATAAATTCACGAGCCAGAAATCCCGGATCGGTTGCTCTACTTGATAAATGTCGGGATCCGCATAACGCGGGCAGATGCCTAATTTACCAGTCGTGATTTTTACTCGCACCCTACGAGAAAGCGAGTCCCGTGGAGAACGATGGCGGAATATAGAGAGGCTCGCCGATGAATCTGTATATCCAAATCCCCTCGTTCCATCCGTGTACGTGCACACGTGTGTATAAGCTTTTTCCATATGACGTATCGTCGTGATTACCTTGATGTAGATCCGTCGCTGCGTTTCGAAGCCGATAACGCATCGAGAATATACGGGTCCCTTTTCTCTGTTCTCTCCTCGGTCCTGTATCGGCGAACACATCGATCATCGTTGCGCCCGTGATTTTTCATCGGCATTCCCGAGCACAAAAAAAAAAAAAAAAATCAGTCCGACGAGATTGAAAAGCCATTCCGTCGTCTGGGAACACAAAACGGAACCTCTTTCTATCCTACCATTGCCCGGCATCGTCCACTTCCCCTTTGAAACTCGTTTTCTATGTCTGGGCTCACCGTAGAATAGCATGTACCAACTATTCTACTATTGGGAGAGGAAGAAAGTTTATTATCGAAATGGAGATCGTTTCTTCGTACGAGTAATATCGCGCCAGTTTGGAAATTCCTACGGTTCTTCGTTTTCACTTGGCTTTAATATTGTTTCAAGTACTATATAAATATGGTTAGATATATTTGTACTTGCTTCGTTTAAAGTAGCAATTAGCTTTTTAGATTTTCGTCGTTCAAGCGGACTTTAAATTTAAAGCTAGAAGATTTTAGTATAGGATGTTCAATCGTAAAATAGTAAAATAGTAAAATAGTCGTGTACGCGTCTTCGAAATGAACGTTTTAGAATTACGAAATCTCCCGGGGCGACCTAGTTTCGGCGCAAGTATTTCGCCTTTGCGATATCCCTTATTTCACCAATGATTTACTCCACATGGTCGATTTTATAGAAGACGGTTCCTGTTTCTGGTCGAGGGATTCCACGTTCCGGAAGCACGCGTCGATTCTCCTCAAATCGTCCGTGTCCAGGAATTATTGCCGAAAATTATACGTTTCGCGTGACGTTCCGTGCTACCTAGAAAAACGTACGTCACCCTCAATCACGATGCCACTCCCAGCGATCCCTTTTTCGATCATTGTACACCCTCTGCCGATTCGATGATCGAGCACGCGATTTTGCTCGCGAAGAAAGAGCCCGCAGGAAACTCGACAGCGCTTCTTCGCCTCCTTTCCCATCGTGGAAATCAACGAATCGCTGTTCATCGATGGAAGTGCGACAAACATCTGTCGTTTCTAAGTACTTTGAAAATCAACGCGGCTAAACTTTGTTTCAGAGCTCCTTCGGTAAGCTCCTATTGTACGAACTTCGATTGTGTAAACTGTTTGTCCACGACAAATTCAAGGAAACGCAGTTCTACCGTATAATCGGCAGACACAGCGATCGACAAAAAAGTCTACGGTGCTAGAACGAAGTTCAATCGTCAGACACGATTAGATCTTATCAAGCTGGCTTGACTCGTAATTTCGTGATCTCATTTGCGAGTACGCCAGCTGCTGGTACTTCGGTACGCCTCTGTTGCGATATCAATCTTAGAAATTGAAAGCGTACGCTGCTCAAGTATTCGGTGTAAGTACATCTCGTTGAAAATCGTGTCCGCTCTAATGATTTCGCAGCGGCGTTAGAAGGAAAGGAGAGAGAGAGAGAGAGAGAGAGAGAGAGAGAGAGAGAGAGAGAGAGGCGAGTGACTGATGCGAAAATTCAAAGGGAATTTGTTCCCCAACGCGTTCGAATCGCGATCGCAGCACGTCGTTTCGGGTTATGACGTCGCTTTACGGTTCTCCATATTTCACTTTTTCGAACGGTCGATTTGAACCGAAGAATGCCAAGGTATCCGGGTTCATTTGGCGCGCGGTAAAAAACGACCTCGCTTACGGGACCAGCTTTGATATATTCACTTCTTCCGAAGAGAAATACTCCAAGTTCACGCGAGCCGAAAGCTGCGTCCTCGTCGAAGCGACAATAAGGAACTTCTTATCGACGTCTCGTGTTTCTCGAGAAGGTTGTTGCCTGCTGACTCTTTCTCGTCTCACGACACACGTAAATTTCCTACTGAAACAACAATCGCCAAGGACAAGGCGTTCACGCTGGATGACTATACGCGACTAAAGTATACGTAACTAAACGCGTAGTCAGGTATTGCGTGTCTTAGCAGCATTGCGCGTTTCGCGGCACACCGATCGAAAATAGCAACGAAATTTGTTGCCTTTTGCGTGCTCTCGCTTGGGGCGGTACAGAGATCAAAAAGAAATAAGAAACACGTGACTTAAATAGCCACACTTTACGCTGCTTTCAATATGCAGCAACAACAGCCAGCTAAAAGGTGCTCGAGCGAGATCGCCGCTGAAGCTTTCGCGATCCTCGTGTCACATTACCGCGATCGGAGCATTTTCACGCGCTATTCGAATGTTACATATAACAGGAAGAAGGAAAAGGGATGCGCAGCGCGCGAGTTGCTGGATGGAACGCGTCATAAACGTGGTTTCCCCCTTGCAAAGAGATTCAAGATGGAGTCATCTGTGTCGTCGGTCGTCAAAGAGACAGGAGAGAAGCCGTCAACGTCTGGCGAGATTGATGCCCCGGGCTTTAAATTCGAGGGAAGATCAAGGGAATCGCGCGACCAGAGGGATCTCGAACGAAGAATAGAAAATTTAAACAAAGTAAAGAACGAAGCTAGCGAACAAGACCGGACGAGCTATTCGATCGGCGCGAAGCTAGTCAACTAGTTAAACCATGATGCAGACAAATCGTTACGATCCTCTGAATCGTCGAGTCTCGATTTATCTCCGGCGGGCAATTCCATAAAGTGCTGCTGGCACGGCAGCCGGAAGAAAGACAACCACAAATTACAATGGTGCCCGGCAATGGTGGGTTACACGTCGCAGTTGCCTCCATTAAATTCATTTCGCCATTAGCTTCGATCGAGCGTTGCGTATGGCACGTTAGACGCCGAGGATGCTATACGGGTTATCGAAAATCGCTTCCGCGCGAGTTATAGGAAGAAAGGGAAAAGGTACGCTCTAGTTCGCAAGTATTAGGATATTTACGAAAACTTGCAAAGGTTATCTGCAATCTTTCTTCGAACGTTACTACGCTGGTTTGAGAGTTTAAAGCGTAAAGAAATGAAATCTCATTTCTATTCGAATCTAGTCGCTCGATAATCGTTTCGAGTAGTACCGTTTTATTTATCGTTGTTTGGTTCTGCGAATATTCGTGTTATTTATATATACGTACTTCCGAGCGAGTGGGTGTACTTACACGTACGAATGAAATCGATTTCCGGGACAGATGGTTTCCTACTACCCGGTTCCACCGGTGACTCATTGTTCTTTTCCTCGGTTTCTTAGGCGGGCCGTTTTCCAAGGAAGCGCGCCATTAATTTCTGTATTACGTAGCGATCGGTGGACGCGGGCGTTATTATCGAGAAGCCGGTCCTCGTAATTACAGGGCTTTCGCGTGCCGACAAATTTTTATTAGATCGCGTATGGATCGCCACGTGGCACGACTTCATTTATATCGGCAATGGCTTTCGCTCGTGGAACGATCGTCCGTGAATTTTCGTGACTTAATGCCGTACGTTTCGCGAAGCTGCCAAGTCGTTTGCTATCCTGTCCATCTACCCCTGTTGTTTGGGCCAATCTATTCCTCCAGCGACCTCGTTTAACCGCCACAGTTCATCGCCGTGAAGAACGGCTCTGCATTCTTTACCGCCTGTTCACCCTGCGTGTTAACTTTGCTGTCGGCGTTAAGTATCGCTTTTTACCCTTAAATGCACAGCGTTGCTGTTTGCAATATATATTCTTGACCACTGCTACCGGGACATTTACTTTTTATACCTATTTCTTTATTAGAAAATTCTAACACATTTTACTTTGTTTTGCTATCTTACGTAATAAAAAAAAACACGCGTTACTCTCTTTCGACAATTTACGCTGTAAAAAGCATATAGCGCGAGCGAAAGAGTCAACAGGCGATCGTCTTCGGTACGTAGATGCGTACGGGAAAAGACAGCATCGCGATTTCGATTAGGAGAATTATTGGACAGGAATGGAAGTAGCGGATGGTGGTAGTAATTTCTTTGGATTCTTCCCTTCGTTTCCACATGCACGCTCGAGTCGCCACCTGCGTAAACGGTTCTTCTTTTCGGGTGATCACGTGGTCGCCCAAGGGCGAAACTTTCCAGCAACAGGAAATGGAGAGGCGAAACGAGGCAGAGGCCGGTCCTTTCGCTCCCTTCGGGCGCCGACTTAATGGCGACCGATCGGCCATACCGTTGTTTACGATTAGGATCGTAACTGCTAGTCGAGACAGATAGGATCCAGGGGCCCTAACTTGACACTGGGGAGGCAGGCAGACAGGTGGAACGCTTCCTGGAATCTAGAATAGCCGCGTAACCCGTTTTATGGATTTCGTTATCGTCGATTCGGCCGGTTATTATACGCCGTTAGGACGAAACCGCGATAGCTCCAACCGATTGCGTTCCAACGATTTACGAGTTTAATAGAGGAGGCGACACGTGAAAATGGCGGCCCGGTACCCCTCCATTTTTGTTTCCATATCAGCCTTTCAGGCAATTTTCTCTGAAAAGGATTCCCCTTCAATTTTCTTCCAGTAATTTCTCTCCGCTTTATTCGCCTTTTATTCCAAACGAAGAAAAATACTGAAACGTATCGGCGTAGCAAATTACGGCGTCGAACAAAGCGCGCCATTAAAATCTTTTGATTGACGCTCTGTACAGGCTGTTCGTCGCAACGGTGAATTTTTTTACATCGGCATCGGTTTCTTCGGGCTCTTTCGTCGATTCGACGAGAAAGTCTTTCGAGCAAAAGTCAGCATTCGGGTGGAAACAGATCGAAGAGCTTGCGAGAAGAACCGCGACAAACGCGTTTTCGTTACTTTACCGATGCCCAGCAACTTGTTAGATTCAGAAATATAAATTTTCAACCTTCGATCGAGACGATCATCGGAGAATCGACAAAGTGAAAAACCAATGCAAAACTGTGCATGCAGCTCGCGCAGGCCGAAGCGGAGCGTCTCTTGAAAATTTCCACGCAAATGGTGCCGAGTTTCGAGGCGGTGATTTTATTTCTCGAAAGCCAATGCCGTTCCCCAGGCCTCTGGCCATGATTGACACGGGCCTCCTGGTACACGCGTGTGTCGTCCAGCCCCACGTAAAGCTCTATTGGGGTGGCGAGTAGCGGAGAAGGGGTGTGCTAGCAACGGTGGCAATGGCGACTCGTCGAGGGTTCTTCAACGTTGCCACCCTAGTCATTACTTCGGCATTAACGGGGGATGATTCTCCCTCTCCTCTTGGCGGATTCACTGGTTCATCGGGACAATCGGACAGAGAACGAACGAGTTTAGGGATAAAGAGTAAAAGAGTAAGGGTGACATGGGGAAGGAAGGAGTTCTCCAGGGAACGAGCCTCGGCCGAAGTTAAATCGTTGGATTTACGAGCATGGTCGTCGTTTTCCAGTTTCTCGCGTTTCTCTGTGTTTCGCGCTTGTATCGCCGATCTTTGGCCGTCGTGCAGGAACTTCGAAGCATCGAGCAACGCTTAATTGCTCGGTATCGAACCGCGCTGGTTTTCGCTTATTACCGTGCTAATAAGTAGATCGCTTTTTACGTTTTTATATAATTCCGCGTAACGCGAGTGGTCTACGGTCGCTCGTCGATTCAACATGTTCGAAAGTAAACAAATCGAAAGTGTAAACAAAAGTATCGGAAAATGCGAATATACAGATGGGCAATGTAAACAACCAAACGGAAAGTAACAAAGGAAGCAGGAAATTAGGTCAGCGAGACGCGTCATAATTGAATAAACAATATGAAAGACGATTATTTGGCAAGCAACCTACTTTTTCTGCTTCTAGACAGAAATTGCAGAACAAAGAAAACCGCGGTTGTGTTGGAGTTTGTCCTTCGATTAATTTTCTCCGAAGGCGGCATTAAAGCGGCGCCTGGGAGACGCGTGACGCATCGTTCATCCAGGAACCTTTAATCCGACACGCCGTGCTCGTCCTCCAATTCCGTCCGTGTCCATTGTTTCGCAAGAGTGTGCGAGCTGTCGCCACCAGATCGTAGGATTCGTGGACGCATATTGCGTACCGGATCGCCGCAGCTGCTGCGGTTTCCGGGCCCGATTGCCAGTTGGCCGAATCGTTGCCAAAATTACGTTCTTCTTTTCTTTCCTACGCTATACTTCCACGCAACACTCCCACAGCGCATCTTTGACGTATTCGCGTTCCAAATATTCGCGCAGCTTCGTTGCTATCGTGCACAGTTTGGAAAACCTGCTTATCTCCGTATCGTCTGCATAGTTCTCGAATACACATATCGAATAAGAAACGTTCCTCTAAATTTCTTAACATGTTATCGTGATGCATTCGAGCAGCTATTCCAGCAAGATATTTCAAACCAGAAAGGTTATCGATCGAAGGAAATGCGTAATGAATTTTAATATACCGTCGGTCAATGAGTAATTAAAATTTATTAGCCGCTAATTCTACAAAAAGCTCATGAATATTGCTTTTAGCCGTTGGTTTATTCATAGATTTTTATTCGCAGTTTATTCATAGACTGGTTAATTCATAGATATATTCCACTACTCGTAGAGTCTTGCTATAAATTGCAGAGAATCCATTGGTCTCGTCACTTCTTCGCGCTTTCACGATCGCTATTCTGTAAAATCCGTTCTTGAATCGCGTCTTGCATCCTTGTGATCTGTCCGTCTGCCAGCTACAAACAAGGATACATCAGCGTCCGTGGTTATTCGAACGTGTTCTCGTGGCTTGTTCCCTCGAAAAAAAACAAAAAAAAAAAAAAAAAAAAAAAAAAAAAAAAAACGATCCAAGGGATCGTTCTCCTTTCACGAGCCTCTTCTCTTCTCTTCGCGCTCGCTCCTTCGCCGACTTGGAGAAGAGGCGATGGATTATTGACCGGTACGGTAATACGACGCTAGACACGCGCACTATTGAGAAATACAACGAACCGAGCGGTCCTTGGACTCCATTCTGGATAGAAATGTTTGCGCTCCTTGGACGGTAGCTGCTGCTGCTACTGGCTACTACAGCGACCCGGTGAAAGGCTGCGAAAATGTCAGATCGCGAGTCGGTGGACACGATCGACGCCGACTTCCTTGTTTAGAGATAAATCGATCGCGATTCGTGTAACTTTGGCCCAATCTCGCCTCCTAATCGCCTTAGCGTATTCGGTGCTTTTACCTTTAATGTGCCGCGTATATCGCCTTCGGTCTTCGGTATTTCACGAAATATTACGCGTTAAGTGTAAATATTTGTCGCAATTTGTTTAGAAGATCCTAGAAATCGTATTTTTAAGAATCGCGTGATTCTTAGCTTACCACTGTCAGAGTAGGATCGTAGTAAACACGATACAAAAGTATCCAGAGCAACGAACCAACTGAGATAATGCTGCGTCAGAATATTAATGCGAGTCACAGTACACGATATTACAGTGTAGTAGTCTTGTTACGAAGAATTTAATAAATCCTCGAAACGGTTTAAAGCCTCGCGTTTACTAGATATCGATCGAACGATTACGCGGGCATTTGACACGCGTGTAGGTATCGCGCAGAAGATCCCTATCGTATTTACCATTAGCCTTGTTACAAACACGGAACACCGATAAGCGAATATAGAAACAGAGATCTGATTTTTCGGTGAGAAACTAAATCTGCAGTTGTCGACATATTTTTTTTTTCGCCGACCTACGTACGTAAATTATTTATACGACGTTGTATCTATCTTCTCGCGATTGCCTTATCTATCCCCATTTTTTTCCATTCGAAAACAAATATTCTCTAGCTTCTTCCAATATATCAGAATCGTAAATAACGAATCTTCTTTGGAGGATATATCGTTGCCGGTCGTCGAATTAGCACGACGTCATTCCCTAATTACGATACGAAGACTACAGAAAAAAGACACGACGAGTCAGATTTTTCGGATTCTTTGGGAGGCGGAGCCACAATTTTAAAGTTTCCTACGCGGATTGAACGATTTTACATTTCCGATTGGATAAGTACGTATTTTCATGTAGTTTGATCATTCTTCCGAACATTTCGCAAGGTATCGAAGGTTCTGAGCAGCGCTAATTCGTCGACTGTATTACACCGTATTTTCCTTCGATGCATAAAAGGCTCGCGACTGATCTGACGTCGATCCGCGTGTCCATCGGCTCGCGAGAGGCAGGTTCACGAACCTCGAAGCGGCTCAAGGATGCACGTGGTTCTCGTCGCCTGGAAATACGTGCTGGTACGCGCTGGCGCGATTGCATCGCGAGAGGATCGAGCCGCGCGAGTGCAAGCGACGGTGAACGCTTCTATTCCGATACTTTATGCCAAGTGGGACGGTTCGCCTGGCGAATTCGCACGCGAACGTACGTTCGTAACTAGGTGTATCGTCCAAGGGAAGCCGAACCGACCGACTCCTGAGAGAGAAAGGCCAACGTATCGCGAGGAAGTGTAAATGAATTGCGAGTTTTTCCGCCAGTTCGTGTTCTGCTCTGCTTTATAAATCAGACATTAAGAGCAAACGCTGACGAGGCCACGTTTTTCTAAATGCCACTTTGCGGCGTTAACTTATTCCAATAAGCTGTATGTTAATTGTATAAAAGGGCAAACTCGTATTTTCCAAGTTAAACCCAGATAATATAACGAAATCGTTGTACCGGATATTTCGATTTTGCTTTATAGATCTTGTTGAGGTTATTAGGTGTATATGAATGCAAAGAGACGCGTGGATAAATTGTAAGATAGAAAATATATATATTTTAAGCTGAAGTGTAAATACGAAGAAGGAATACAATATATACGAGCTGGTCCAGATCCGCACGCCAGCAGTGTTACTCTATAACTGAAAAACCCTGAAGCCAGCGTTGCACGTGTACCGTTTTTGGTTTGTCTTCGACGGTCTTTTGTCTATGCGCTGTCGATGGCTTCGGTGCTTGAGAAAACTAAAGACCAGATGTAGAGTTTTCTTAGAAGTGGCGACCACTTCAACAGATCTAAATACGTTATTTGCTTTGCGGAAGACACTTTTATCGGTGATTATCCGCTAGCCTGGAAATCGACCCGCGCTTCCATAAATCACAGAACTGTTTGCAGAAACAAATTGGCTGGAAACCGTTCGAGCAGATATAATACGTATCTTGACGAGTTGAACCTGTTACCCGAGGCGAATTCGTCAAGCTTATGATCTCTCATTGAACGAGGAGATTGGCAATAATAAAGCAAACGAGATGGGTGGTCTGAATTTTAATTTTAGCAAAAGTTACGCCTCGGGGCTTCGTCCCGTAGAACTTAAATATAGAAGCGGTTAAGTTGAACAGTTGTTAGCGAATAATTAACGTTCCACGAGATACGCGAATAGTCCCTCTCCTTTCTTCGTGTTCCGTCGGCCGTGTACAGGTAGAATCGCGTGTCGCGAGTCGCAGAATGGCGCGTGCAACAGTTTACAAACGTCTGGAAACGCGTTCAGAATTAACGAAGGAGAAACTGCACGCGTTAAGAACGTAACCGTTTGGTGTTATTAGCCGGATCTAACGGTGCAAAGCGACGTTGAAAATATACGTCGATTGCCTCCAAGCGGAAAGAACGATCGGACTTCCGAGCCCGTAATTTTCGCACTTGGCGAACGTCTACAGTCTTCCTTCCTGTACCTTCAAAGTATCCGGACAGTTGCTTATCTTTAACGAGATCAATCTTAATTGTATAACGATCTTTTTCCTCTTTTAGAACGCTCATATACCTTGAAAAAGATTTCGATGAACGTTCGCCGAATCGATCTCAGTTCGCGTCGTGAATTTCGGTACACGCGTATTACCAACAACGATTCTCTCGTCCCTCGACTCGTGTGCCGTCAGGAAAATACGACGACAGTTATCGTGGTTGCCGGACTCGCGAAAGGGGTTTTCACGTTCCCCTCGTAAAATCGTGCACATGTTTCCTTGGCAACCATAAATAGGTGCCTTGAAATTTGGCCCAGCATCGTCGCAGGTGGAGCGTTTATTCCGATCCAGCAACGAGTGTAACGGCAAATGCGTGTTCTGACGAACCGTCGTTCCGACGAATACGACGGAGCAATCAAACGCGATGGACTGTTGTTTGTTCTTTCCCGCTGAGATCACATTTTTGTTCAGATGTAAACAATAATTGCGCAGCAGAAAAATCGTCGACACGTTCCATCGTCGTTTCTTTTTCTGCAAATAAATCGTGCAAGTTGTCTAATTGTTCTACGCGACTAAGAAAGAAGTCTGTTATTTACTACCCGTGTAACCAGTTTATTAATGTTATTACTCGATAAATTACACCGCAAGGAAGTCTGGATATCCAATTGCTTAGAACGATAGTTCTACTGTAATCCACTGTAATCGTAGCCTAATGGTAAAGTTTGCGACCTCGCGGATTTTTGTCACAGCTTCGTCCTTTACGCTCTTCGCACAGAGAAAGACAGCCAGCCTGCTCGTGATCTTCCTGGGATCTCTGCGAAAGAAACTAGAAAGCTTTTCCGTACGGTCGGAAGCATCCCCTTCGCAGTCCATCGTGAGAAGCGTCGAAAGGACATTCGCTGAAAGCAGAGAGACGCGAAAGGCAATCGGCAAATCTACACCCTGCATTCCCGCGCCGCCCCAGCGAGGAATCCAATTTGCCAAATGCTTTAATTCGTTCAAAGGCAACGCATCGGCCAGCATACGCGAAGCCGCCGCGTCCAAGGCTAGGTTGAAAGCGCGTCACGGATGGACACGCGAGAGAATCCCCTTGTCGATGCGGGCGCGTGCACCGGTGTTTCCCTGGCAACCGTAAACAGGCGTGCGTGATATTCTAACGGATACGGTGGCCAGGTGAGGCAACCCTTTCGCGTACGCGAAATACAACCATCGCGTCTCTCATTTTTCACGGTCGCGTCGATTCGGATTAATTCGCAATGTAGTCGGTCGTATTCTCCACGCGAAAGCTTTCGAGGATACTGCGCATCGTCGGGAACGTAATCTTCTTGATCGACCGTGCTCGTCGAGGTTTTACTACATTTGCTATGTTACTTTCGCGCAGAACAAGCGCAATCTTCGTAATGGAAAGGAATCTGTCCCGCGACGCCATGGACACCGTCTTCTTCTCCGGAATGGGGACTGGGGATCGATCACGGATAGGGAACGATTAAACGACGATCAGAGCAGAGTGAACGAAAAGTCGTGGAAAATGGCCATTTAGAGTATTGGGTAGAGGGTTGCTTTTTTGGCCTTCAACTAAATGTCGTTCGAGAATTTCTTGTCTACGTACCGTGCGATACAAGAGCAACGAGTAAACCGTAGATGTTTATGCAAATTTGTACTTTTATTAATACGAGTAACAGACATTTGTTTCATTCTCTAAGCATCGTGAAAGGTGTACTTTATTTTCAATATGTTGCGTGTTTTTATATATTGCCTGTGTGTCTTTAGACATTTTTAATTTTCTGTAAATGCATAAGCATTCGCGGACTAGTAGGAAGACTATGTTTATAAACGTCGATGAAACGATCTCTATCGAAGTAATTCTCTTGAGAAGTAATACGTCCATGGAGATTTCTGGCCTTTTTTTTTTGTACAATTAGTCTGGTGTCTCATCGACGATAATCGTCGCGTTTGCTCGAAGAACAGGCAGGTAATCAAAGCGCACCGACCAAACGATAAAGCGACCCCTAACAGCTAGATCGATTCGCAGATTTCACGATGATCCTGTTAGAGCGTTAACGCGAATAGACATTCGCGAACTGGAATACATTTCACAGTGTTTAAGGCGAAAGTTCGAGAAAGCTAGGAGGTTCGATGGATGATCCAAAGACAACGCGATTTTACGGCCGCGTTTTAATTGAGATATAAATCGCCGGTTCTGCGACCCGAACCACGGTCCAGTTTTATTACAGAATTTAATGGTAGCCATCTACCTAACGACCTCCGCCTCTTTCTCCGCTAAATTTTACGTTTAATTCTCCTTTGATCCGTCTAGTCTCGAGAATAGCTAATTAGTCACAGGTGGTAATCAATGATCGTTAAAAATTTTATTGGTATAAATTTTTCCTTTAGCTTCTTTCTATTTTCCTTTATCGGTTTTTGCTTCTTGCACGGAATTAACTTGTCGATATTGCACGGATTTATGTATTAATACTGTTAACGCGCGAGGTTATCTTATCGTTTATTCAAGTCTATTAAAAAATTTATTGCTTCGTGACACAAGTCGTGTAATCTGGACCACGATGTTTACATTTAGGTGTAATTTGCTCGTATCGATTATTTCGGTAGATAACGAGTTGGGTATCACGTGTTTGTACATCATTCCCATTTGCTAATATTGGGTATTCTGAAACATTCTTTCAAATGATTCCTCTTAAGGTTTCTTTCGCTTTTAAAATCTATTTTAACGACGAATGCAACGATATAATAGTACAGTTTGTAGTATACTAAAAAATTACAACAATCCAAGTATTTTCCTAAAAACCACTTTGAGACGTATGATACTCGTAAAAGTTAAACAAGAAGTAAAACGTCGGAAAAGTTCCTGGCGACTGGCAACCACTCTAACACGGTCGTACACCGAGTCGTATCCGATAAGGCGTGTACTTTTTACCGACAGTGGTAATCAAACGCTACATACAATTAGACAAACGCTCTTCTATCTAATCGCTTATTTTCTAATTCGTTATATTGTTCTTGCTCGAGCATCCGTATTCGATCATTGCATAAATTTTCATCGATTATTTATCAACTGTAATATTCGTCGATCGTTTATTCGTTAATTAACGTTATGGACGAAATTTACGCGTAAAACGAAATAAACTAAAGTTCGATATTTACCATTTAGTGCCTAAGAAACGTTACGCTTTTGGCGAGAAAGATGTTTAGACGCGAAATAGACGATGATCCAGTGAAAGATTTGTAACAACTCTGCCATAGAGATCTTCAATTTCCATAAATCTCATCGCGCCAGAGCCTCGTTCGTTGAGATTTTATGTGCTGCCGGTGCACTAAATTTTCGACCGTAAATGGACCGTTTGAGACAAGGATCCTCTATATCGCGAGACTAAATCTCGCAATAGAAGCAGCGCTATGAATATTTTTCAAATTTTCAATGATATATCCTTTTTCTCCTAATCTTAATCTCTTCTCCTTTATTTATCATTAGCTAATCGATCGTTGATCCAACGTGCTTAGTAGTATTAACGATTGCCCGATAAACATTCTCAATAGTATTAATAATTAAGCATGCAAAGATGCTTAAATAGAGGACAGTCGTGTATCGCTGCTAACTTGAGTTACAGTCGGTAAAATTCCAGTTTTGAGAAAATGATTTGTAACATAAATAAAAGACTAGACGTTTGGTAAGTAGAATTTGTAGGTTCAAACGATCTACAATACTAGGAAAAATTGCTAATATTCCTCCCAATAGAAATTATCATGTCTCTCGTTTTCGATACGTTTTAACATCTTCAGCATGAACACGCGAAGAAATAGAAAACACACGATGATCTTTCTTCATCTTCTTAATCTCGAAATCTCGTTCATCGAACAAGGAACAGAATTTGGCTATATCTTGGCCGCTCCATTCCGCGGGATCGTCGATCGAGATATTCCATTCGCGTTCATGGAACCACGGGATTCATTCGGAAAAGTGTATTGTCCATAGCCTGGCTGGAGTTCCGTTTTACCCGGATGGAACATATTGAATCAACCAGCCGGAAGGAAACTCGGTTTCAGCGAAATATGGTAGGAATTTCGGTTGCCTTCGATTTACCCTCGACCGCTTCTCCTGCTGCTTCGTCCGACGATTTCGCTTCGTCCCGAGGGTCCTCGAAACACGTTTCGAGAAATTCGTGCTGATGAAACTGTTTGGATCCAGATGCAAAACGTAAAATCCAAGTATACTGTTTAAAACTGTATCATACATGTGACGTGTTTGTGCCTCCTCGGATTTCAATCGCGTTTTATCAGTACTTGCACTTTGTTCCGACGTTTCGTAAACAATTTCGTTTCTGAAACAACGTTCAGTCTGCCCTGAAGCCAGTCCGAGGAAAATACCATCTGAGAAAAATCGAAAGATACGCGAGATATGCCGAAAGATGGGCGCAAAAATTGGAAGAATGCAGAAGAAATATCTGGAGTACAAATTATTTTTACAATATTTAAGAAACAAGCCTTTGCCTACGTTCTATTCGTTAGTCGTATTCGTAAAAATATAAATTCGGATCAACATCCTGACTCTATCGGTCGATCTACGCGGATCCAGCGATTCAACAGCGTTTCCTCGTTGATGGAAATTGCTCGTCCATTAAAATATTCAAGATATTCGAAACGTTCAAGAAGATTTTCCTTAATCACTAATCAAAGTTATTTACCGCGAGATTGCGATTTTACGCCAAGGGAGCGGCTGAGTTGTTAAAAAGTTGTAACGAGCTGAACGAAGCAAGACTTTTCGATTGTTCCAAAGGGTAAGCAAGTTTTAATTGGACCGGCATGTTTTCACGGGCGGCCGGTTATACCTGGGGAATCGGTAATCGAGGCGATTCCAGAGCTTATTTGCCGGAGGCGTTAGTTACGCGAGAAAAGTCACGTTTGCGGGAATTCAATGCGATTGCGATTAAACGCCGTCTGTTTGCCCGTGTACACGGCGAATAGACAAGCTGCCTGCTGCACAGCCACTGGCCACTGTACGCAACATTAACCCGCCCCTGTACCCCGATAATTTACCATTCGGCCCCCTTGATAAACGCGACTGCATCAGAATGAACTTGCTTGTTATACAGTCGCCCCGTAGTTTCCCGTTCCAGACGATATATTAACAGCCAATTAACCGTTCGACCTCTCACGCAGTCGACTTACAGTCTGTCACACAAGAGCGTGTCTGCGATATTTCTGTAAATATTTATATATTTGTAAAAAAATTTATATGAATTGAATCTACATCTAAAACACTAATACGCTATTACTTAGTAGGGTGTCCAATCTCCTCCATTAGCGATTATAGCTTGACATCGTTTCGGCATACTCTCGACTAATTTTTGAGCGTAGGATTCTGGTAACGACCTCCATATCTTTCGAATGTGATGTACAAGTGTTCTTATTTTTGTGATACGTCTTCCTCTCAGCTTGCATTTCATTAGGGACCACACATTTTCGATAGGGTTTGCATCAGGGGACTGCGATGGCCAAGGAAGTACTGTGATGGCGTTTTTCGCTTTCCATTGGGTGCAGATGCGACTTCGATGTTTAGGGTCGTTGTCTTCTTGCAATATCCATTGGTCCTCGGTTTGGTTGAACCAACGTTTCACGGATGTGAGAAGTCCCCTTTGGTACAATTTCACCATCTTTTGTGCATTCAGATTGTCTGTAAAGACGCACAAAGTCCCAAAACCGCGTGCGTTAAAGCAACCCCAAACATGCACTTTTATAGGGTGTTTTACACTTCTTTGAATCATCCTTCTTCCATGGATAGTCCAAGCACGCCTAATAGGACACCATGCCCAAAACGAAGATTCATCAGTGAATATTATATTACTCCAATCACGATCTCTGTTTTCATTCGCCCATGCCAGACGATTTTCGACGTTTCGCGTACGCGGCACTCATATTAAAAAGCTCTGTTCCTTTCACTGTTTCAAATGAAACTGAAAGGTATTCAGCAACGCGTATTAGAGAAGTTTTCGTTTGTTTACATTCTTTTTATCTCATTCTGATTAGGTGTCAGGTTTCGCAGATATCGCAGACACGCTCTTGTGTGACAGACTGTATCATCGATAACTTGACGTTCTTCCGATTTGTTCGAATGGTTCGTGGACGATCAAATGGTTCTCAACATCTTCCAACTACTCTTTGGTCCATTAATGTGATAAATTGCTTTCGAATGTGGGTTGCTCGTTGGAAGGTGTAAGATCGACGATTTAACGTGCTTCAAGATGGAGATCGTTGATAAGAGATTAGCAGATCGAGTTGCCAATATACCGTTCCAAATAATTAGGGAATTTGTTAAACCGTTGCTTTTTATCTCATTCTCGTTGCTCGCGTCTATGCATCTTTTTACACGATCCTTTTGAATCGAATCTTTACTACGTTATCGTACGAACGATAGATACGTCGATTTATTAAGCTCGTTTTACGATCTTGACAAATATTTTTTAAATTATTTTACGTCAGATTAAGATTATTTTTCTAGACGAGTATACGTATAATCTTAAGTGATTATTTATGGGAGGCGAATCGAAAGTAAAAGCGATAAGCGGTTTTATCAGTTTTGAAGAACGAAGGTGTTGCTATAAATAAGCTTCTTTGAAAGATTACCTTACATTCGGAACTACCGTCGAGGAAAGGCATAAAACATGTCTCGCGTTGTTGTACTTCTCTTGTTCATTGTCGTTGTTTATGTCAGCTGTAAGTATTCGACAATCGAATAGATTTCTTCCCGATTCTCCTTAGTTCTAGCGGTAGATCCCTTACAAAGAAATTTCTTAATTTCACGTTATAATCTCTTAGCGATCAACGCTGGCATAATCTGTCCACCAAACCAAGTGTTCAAACTTTGTGGTACTGCGTGCGAGCCTCGATGTGGAATACCCCAACAACCAAACTGTATCAGCGTTAGTGTCTTCAAGGAAATTTCCTTATACAGAAATTTTGTGTATAATTCCACTGTGAATTAAAATTCGTTTGTTTCTTTTAGAAATGCGTGACGGATTGTCAATGCATAGACGGATACTTGAAGAATTCGCTGAACGAATGCGTGTTGCCGGACGAATGTCGAGGTTTACGAGTCGTATAATTTATTGATTTATTAAATTATTACCTGGCAGCGAAAAAGAAGTTGCGTAACTTTCCACGAGAGAAAATAAACGATCGCTTTTCTCGATAACCTACTGTTTGACTTTACTCACCCATTCCGTTAAAATCGACTAACCTCGCGGCTGCTTTGTTTGAGAATGAACTAACATTTGCTCGATTAACCGCAAGGTGTGCGACGCGTTATCAATGAACCTACATTATCGGTGAGTCATTCGGTACGTATCAGAGACTAAAAACAAATTAGACGTATAGACTGAATCGCGATGATTCAACCTCGTATCTTTCATTTTGGAGTGGAAATATATCGAAAGTATGAAAAGGTAGAAAATATAAAACATCGCCTGGCATTGATCGATCGATTCGTAGATTGGCGTTTAATTCTTTAATTTTGTAATCGCGAAACATTTTTCTCTTTGGTTGCAGTAACATCTGTGATTATGAATGATCGATACGGTTGCTTTTTAGATATCACGTTATTGTACAAAGTATTGGTAAAGATACCTCTCGTAAAAGACTTTTATCCAGAGAAATAAAATAATAAGTGGAAATCTCTATCTATGAGCGTTAAAGAAATTAATTGGCGATAAGACTTATATCCGATATATGTATAGGTGTGTAATCAAATATTTGTATATAGCGGTTTTTGTTCTCAGTTAACATCTCGATGCTTCTGTTGACACCGAGTTGCGTCAGTCAATCTTTATTTTCGACCCTTTCGTTCCTAACGTCGACTATAGACTGTGATTACAAGTGTTTACTATAGTCGCAGCGCAATGTTTCGATCGGCGCTAATTATAAGATTGTAGGTATTGTTTTGATTCTGGAAAAAAATCAAAGGAGACGAGCTATTTGCAGATGCAGTTACTTCCAACGCTGTTGCAACACCCTTTCAAATTGATTAACTTCTTTAAAATTGAGCCAAACGGCTTGTGTTTTTTTCTTTGAGAAGTCAAGAGCATTAGTTTGTTAAATGATTCATGAGAAAATTAGAAAAAATTGCATTTAGAACCGCGAAGAAAGAAACGAAAGAGAAGATGAGCTATTTGCAGATGCAGTCACTTCCAACGCTGTTGCAACACCCTTTCAAATTGATTAACTTCTTTAAAATTGAGCCAAACGGCTTGGGTTTTTTTCTTTGAGAAGTCAAGAACATTAGTTTACTAGATGATTCATGAGAAAATAAAAAAAATTGCACTTAGAACCGCGAAGAAAAAAACAAAAGAGGAAATGAGCTATTTGCAGATGCAGTCACTTCCAACGCTGTTGCAACACCCTTTCAAATTGATTAACTTCTTTAAAATTGAGCCAAACGGCTTGGGTTTTTTTTCTTCGAGAAGTCAAGAGCATTAGTTTATTAGATGATTCATGAGAAAATTAAAAAAAAATTGCATTTAGAACCGCGAAGAAAGAAAGAAAGATGGCACATTTCGATTTTTATCTGGGCCTGTAAAGAAAATTTAAACAATACATCGTGAACGTGTCCATCATAACGTTGATGCACAAACGGACGATAGATTTCGTTGGCTAGGTAAGAGATCTAGTTTTCAGACGTAGAAAGTTATGTGATTTTTGCTATTTTTAACCCTTTATGGCTTATAGCAACGTTAACCGAGCTTTAAGGGCTAAATATTGATCGACCATGAATCAGTCAATAATTGGACTTTCGTTTAACATGTTCTCAATGAGTTCTCCGTATAACGCGTAGAGGGAGCATAAGGAAGCGTTAATAACAACATTGATAAGTATCTCAGAAATATTCCAGATTTTTTTAAGAGACGTAGAATAGTCAAAGAATTACATTCGTACTGAAACAATTCAGTTGATCTACGTAATATAAAAAAATATATTTGTTCATGGTGTGTTAATTGTTCTCGATAATATGAAAAGTTTAGGTCCAAATTTGAATTAATTAAATATTATTAATGAATTTGCTTGTTTCAAGCTAAATATAATTCAAATGTTTCTAGTTATCATTTCACCTAATATAACAAACACGATATTGCTTCTTGAAAATTCTTTTCATTAATCGTTTGCATTGTTCATTTGAATTATATTTTCGTGTATAAAAATTTATCGTTGGAACTCCATTCGTGTCAAGAAGAAGAATACGGGATTAATAAAGAAGAAGAAGAAGTAAATATCTTTAGGTGTATTTCACTGGAAATGTAACAAAGCTTAACAAAAGTAAGCAGTACAATAGTTGCAGTTATTCAGTGGGTACCACTAACGATAATTAATAATACAATAAATTACGCAGGAAGCATTCTACCGTGCATAATTATTGCGAGCGTTACGTTGATCTTTCAATCAGAAAAATTGATTGCCGATTGTATTTCGTTAAAATTTAACAATCGCGAGTGAGCACACACTTGTTCTCCTTGTTCCTTACGAAACCTTGTTTACACTGGCAACCGATTACGCACTTCTGCAACAGAAAATTTGTGGAATCGTCGAGACATCGATCGATTTTTCAAGCAATCGATGATATAAATCGAAGAATTAAAATTTTATTCAAATTTATATATCACGAGACGCTAACCATAGTGCAGATAGGTGATGCTGGTTTCTCACAGGTGTCCACACACGCGGATCCACAAGAATTGAATTCCTCGTTTGGACCACATTCTTGATTAACCTCTGACCCCTGAGGATATGCGCCTGTAATTAATCGTTGGATGAGAATTAAAAACTAAAGAAAATTCTTTTTATATTCTTTTCGTATATTTGAGATATTTTATTTTTCAATTTCTATTCTTTACATTTTGTATTAATTGTATTGTTACATTATATCGATGACATTATTTTATTCATAATATTCAAGTAAAATATAATATTATTTTTAATAAAAAAATTAAGAGACAAAGGTAAAAGGGAAGCTAATAAGCCTCGCGTTGAATGAAAACGTAACATAATTTCTGTTTACTTACTGCTGTACGCAATAGCTACGACGAGTAAGAGAAAAACTGCTACACGAGTCATGGCGATTAAAGTCGTGGAAACAACGTTGAGATTTGAAGAACTACGATCGATCTATGTCGCGTCCGTTACGATTGAGTTGTTCCTTCTGTCGCTCGCGCTTTTATACAATCCGACGCATGACTTTCCACACTCCACTCCCCCTTTTCGCTTACCGTGCTTCCAAAAATTTTTGTCATAACCGATTCATGCTACTCTCTCGATTCATCGTTTAACTACTTCGTCATATCCAGACTAGCGATAGCTCGTGGCAATCATTTTGCTGATTATCGGTGCCGATATCTCGTCTATCGATGGAACATATGCGTAGCAAACAACAAACGAGGTGATGCAAATCTCACAGTGACACTTTTTGCGCTTAATTCCTGAATCCATACAATTGGAATCTGTGTAATCAGCTGTTTGACAAGAAAATCAAATCCTCTCGTAACTAAATTCTTGTTCCATGCAACAAGCTTTATTTATTCTTTAAAATTTGAAACCAATTCGAAAATGTATATAGAGGTCTTAGAAACTTATTGTAAATAAATAATTACAAAAAGTGTTAAAAGATTAGTATACGCTAGCGAGCCGAAAAATATAATCAACGCTAAAGATGATCTCATTAATTATTCCAGTTTATTAATGTAACAAATAATTGCCAATTTCCACAAGTGTGATATTCTTTCGCGATACGCTGCAACTATTCAGATACTTTTGCTCGTTAGTGTACCTATCGTTCTCGCGTATCTTATTAGCACGTTATTCCGCGTTTCATTAGATCACCTGACCGAGGTCCAGGAAAAATTTCAATACTTTAAGGAAATAACCGATGTCGTTTCCTACGTAATGTTATCGTTTATTTATCGAAGAGTCGAGTACCTATTCGTTTCTAATCTCCATCTGTACCATTAGTCGTTGCTCATTGATACGAACACGCCTCTCTTTCACCATATCGTCTCCGTCGTGATCTCGACGCCGTTTCGGTGAACGAAATCATTGGGAAAACCGAACACATATTCGAAATCTGTAAAACGAGGTTACGAATATCGACCTTTGCCATCCAATTCTGGCTACTTCGACTCGTGTTTACCGTACAATCTCCTTTCTTCCAAGAAGTCGCCTGTGGCTGTCGCGTCTTTCCACGGTTCCCGTCGTTTCGCGAGTTTAGTCGCGAATTCGTTTCGCCTAAGCGTAACAAAAGCGATCCGAAATTCAGCAGTCAATATTTAGTCGAGTGTCGGTGTTGGTATTCTTTCTAGTCTTTTTTTCTCTCCTCTTTCAATAGAATTCCTTTTGGTAAAGCAGGCAAGGGACGTTTCGCGATCGTCGTAGCCCGTTTCATGGCACAAAGATCATCATTCACCGTGGCTACACATTCTTATCTTTTACGCAACGTTTCTTTGTCAAACTCCTAATTTCATTTTCGCAGCTTTAAATTTTTGTAGCCATACGAAAGTGGCGTACAAATACTCACCGTGGTCGCTAATTTGACCATTTGCGTGCATCTTCGTGCATCTTTATACACCAGGGCAAAAAGCTGTGAATTTAGTAGGTTCTTAGGTCCTCGAACGATCGCGATAGTATCGGGACAGGCAGATCGCGCCTTTGATAGCAGTGGAAGTGCTTATCTTCGGCAAATGTCCTCGTATCCGTAGCTCGTCGTTGGTTGACTTTACGCTATTTGATCTTCGCCGAGATCTTCTTAGAAACGAACAGAGTATATTCGAGAAAGATGGCTGTTTTCTCTAAGCCATTTGAATTTTTCAAGCTTCTGGAATATTTGGAGAAGTCGCAGCAGTTTGGCCAAGACTTGGCTCTGCCGCAGAAAAAATAATATTTAACGTTTAACAAAAATCTTTGTCTCGTCGTTTCTAAGTCGCGATCGTTTTTAATTCTCCTCGAATTTAAGAAACATCCTAACGACGGAAATGTAGAAAAGAAAAAGATCTGTCTTTGAAACAGCTCCAATTGGTAGGAGGATGCTTCTAGAAGCGTACGTTAGATGTTGATCGATAAATCGACAGTACTTGACCTGGAGTACCGTTCGAAGCAAATACACCGTTGGTTAGAAAAATTGTCACCTGATTAGATAATTGTACAATAACCTGTAATCGGTGGCAAATGCACCTTGTTTTGGCAATTTTCTCGATAAATTTATGTACAACGATTCCATAGTAAATATTTTCTTCGAATTATTCTTCAATGTAACACGTGTTTTGAAAACACAAGTATCGCGAGATAATATCGTTATCTTTCAAGACGAGCAATTAACAAAACTATAATCTGGAGAGGTCGTGGTCTTTGACATCGGTCAAGATTTGCAGAAATTCATACGACTGACCACACTTCGCTTGAAATATGTAAATATGGGAAACATTTATATAAATATCAAGAAATACACTGCGATAGATGTTATTAAAATCGAATAAGTAACAGCAAACAAATATTTATTTTTCTTCCCGAATATCGTACACGATACGCGTAATTCTCGTTCTACTTGTGCTCTTTAAACTTCCTCCTTCTAAACATGGATAAACGCCTGTTCAATTTTAGCACCTTGGCTATGACGTATTTGTCGAAGAAGAATCGCTTTGCTCCGTTACCTGTGGAACTACGAAAAGAATAATTATTTCAGGAGATTTCTTATTTCTTGTTTCCTCTAACGATTGGAAACATTCTTAGTAAACCGTGGATCCTTGTCCTTATCCATGTTTTTCCATATTTTTATAAATAGGAATGCAAAAGTGGAATCTCGTTTTTCATTTACCAAATATAACGAGAACCGTATCTTGGACATTTGACACATTTCCGTATATTCTGCGTATATCGATGATTACTCACTTCGATTTCTGATATTATCGACGATGCAAGCTATGATAGACACGCACATGCCCCCGCTGTCCATGTAGTATCCCGATTTACATTTACAAGCCTTTCTGCAAGGCTGAAACAAAGACAACAAATCTTCATTTTAATTAATTCTTGCATGATAAAACGTTTCCTCTAATCGGTGTTCTGATAATCAAAATCCTGCCATATTTTATTCTTCTTGCTTACCCCTGGCGAGCGAATTTCTTGAAAGGGATTTTCGCAATTTTTTGGACAAAGATCGCACGTCATGTACTCTTCGTTTTGGCCACATTTCGTCGGTTCCTCTAAACAGAAACTAACGTTAACGTTGTCAATCGAGAAGCAAAAGATACGTATAAGGGTTTAATAATTATTTAACACATTTACCAGACTCGGTGGTTTCGCCAGCAGCAGTGAAAATTCTGTTAGAGGCGACTGAAAGAGTAATAACTCTAATTCCGGTTTCGTTGGAAATTTTTGAAAATGCCAGCGTTTCACGTCGAATAGTTAATCATCTTTCCATACTAATATTTTAATCATCCTTTTATGGTAATGAGAGAGTGATAGCGCGCGGAAGTCGAAGAGAATAAATTATGGTTTATCATTTGACAGCGAAGATAAACGAATAGAGATTTAGAACGAAGGTTTGGAATGAAATTTCACGACGAAGGAACTGGAAATTGCGACTTGTTGGAGACTTTTCTGAGAAAGAGCAAATTTGTAGATACGTAGATGCTCGATGAATTATTTTTTATTTAGTTTGTAAATATAAAAAAATAATGTTTCTTAAGAGCTGGTGTAATGATCAGATGAAACGTAGCTAATATTAAATACCTAGAACCAAAACTTAATTCACTTAAATCACCATTTCGTCTTATGGGTACTTTCTTCAGAAAGCTGCTCGATTTCATAAAGCAAATGTACTTACGTATAAGATAAAGAGTCAACGTGGCAAAAGTTGTTGTTATTAGGTCCATTTTGTCGATTAAATTTCTAGAAACGTAGATTAAGTAGAATAAAACATTGTGCATTGGCACTGTGCAGCGATCGTCTCTCGTTCCTTTTATATATCAACACCTTGGCTTATTCAAAGAGAGCGTAATTCATCTCCGACGTTTATAATCGTTGTTCGAGCGAGTTTGTGCTTATCTGTAAGTTTATTCTTCAGATGTATATTTGTATCTTAAGTAGATTTCAACCACTTTAAATTACAATGCATTTAAATTATATTTTACGAATATTTGATATTTATAATAACGAAATAAGGTAACATGGTGACTTTTGGTATAGTTGTTAATGATATGACACGCAAGACAAATTATACGAGCTTCGGATAATTTATAAAATATTCATAACGTGTAAATTTCTTCGTAACTTACAATTAGTGACACGATCGAATAAACGTACGGCGAATACACTGACAAACATGACAGATGAAGATAGTAATTTTTAGAAGGACGGATTATCGAGTATAAAAACAGACTGCTGTTACGAATTTTAATCAGAAGCGCACGAAAATTTTTACAATTGTAGACAAACTGTGATCGAAGGTTTCGCGGCAACATGTCTCGCACCGCTCTTATTTTTCTCCTCGTTGTCGTTGCTTATATTTGTAGTAAGTACAATTATGCTCATTGTCTGTATAATTTCACTGTCTTCAATATGTACAACTATAGCGACGCGTGTGTAAACAGAAAATTATACATTTTATACCAAGCTGAACCTACGCTTGATTTGGAATAATTACTTGAAAATAAAAGTTGGAATAAACGAATCGAAGAACAGTAGAAAACCAAAATTCGCCGTTTCTAAATAGTTTTAAAATTGAAATAGAATCGAAAATGGAAACAAAAGTTTGTGAAATTTAAAAATGAAATTTGTACAAGTGATACGATTACATAGTTGAGTAAGCATTTCCTATTTATTTATATCGTCGCCATTACACGTATCGTTGATCGTTCATTATTCGATCGCTGTTTTATTTCAAGATTTATTATTCTATGTGCATATAGTAAGTAGCGTCAGCTCTGCTTGCGGTCCGAACGAAGAATTCAAGATGTGTGGACCTTCCGCCTCTTGCGAACCTACGTGTGCTAGGCCTCGCGTAGATTGTCCTGAGGTCGGTATCAGGCTTCTGTTGATCGTGAAAATTATCTTGTCTCCGTTACTCTCAGTTTAATTGTAACGCGTTACTCGTTTGTTCCCATCAGGAATGCGTTCGCGGCTGCCACTGTGTTAAAGGACACGTGAGAAACGCAGCTAAACGCTGTGTCCCAGTTAGCCAATGTAAAAGACCTTGATTGGATTGGATCAATAGGTAATCGATTCTTAAAAAATGGTAGTTTTTAAATGAAATAATAAAGTATCTCAGATGTATGCATATATCCTTCTTTATACATTTCGTCTCACATAATTATTATATTTCGTAATATTATGTGTGATTCGTGGTATTAAAACGACTGTTCGAAAGTAAATAACGAATGTCAATGGAAACTTAGCGAAATGACTCGTTATGAGACTATACTGATATTAGTATTAATAGTAAGAATATAATAATACTAAGCATAGGACATATTTACATTGTTGACCGAAGAAAGTTTTAACGACACAAATTCATCGCGGTGTTTTTTTTTTCCGCTCGTTTCAGTATCTAATAATCGCGTGCTTTTATGAATAATTCATTATCTTTTTTTTTTTGTAATCGATTCGACCATGCGTTTGAATAGTTTACAAGGTCGTAGGCTGATGATAATTTTAAATAGGCGTATTAAATTTAAATAGGTGAAAGATTAGACCGATAAATACAGTCTGTCACACAAGAGCGTGTCTGCGATATTTCTGTAAATATTTATATATTTGTAAAAAAATTTATATGAATTGAATCTACATCTAAAACACTAATACGCTATTACTTAGTAGGGTGTCCAATCTCCTCCATTAGCGATTATAGCTTGACATCGTTTCGGCATACTCTCGACTAATTTTTGAGCGTAGGATTCTGGTAACGACCTCCATATCTTTCGAATGTGATGTACAAGTGTTCTTATTTTTGTGATACGTCTTCCTCTCAGCTTGCATTTCATTAGGGACCACACATTTTCGATAGGGTTTGCATCAGGGGACTGCGATGGCCAAGGAAGTACTGTGATGGCGTTTTTCGCTTTCCATTGGGTGCAGATGCGACTTCGATGTTTAGGGTCGTTGTCTTCTTGCAATATCCATTGGTCCTCGGTTTGGTTGAACCAACGTTTCACGGATGTGAGAAGTCCCCTTTGGTACAATTTCACCATCTTTTGTGCATTCAGATTGTCTGTAAAGACGCACAAAGTCCCAAAACCGCGTGCGTTAAAGCAACCCCAAACATGCACTTTTATAGGGTGTTTTACACTTCTTTGAATCATCCTTCTTCCATGGATAGTCCAAGCACGCCTAATAGGACACCATGCCCAAAACGAAGATTCATCAGTGAATATTATATTACTCCAATCACGATCTCTGTTTTCATTCGCCCATGCCAGACGATTTTCGACGTTTCGCGTACGCGGCACTCATATTAAAAAGCTCTGTTCCTTTCACTGTTTCAAATGAAACTGAAAGGTATTCAGCAACGCGTATTAGAGAAGTTTTCGTTTGTTTACATTCTTTTTATTTCATTCTGATTAGGTGTCAGGTTTCGCAGATATCGCAGACACGCTCTTGTGTGACAGACTGTACGTAAGAAGCAAAGATAGCGTCTTTTAAAAGGACAAATTATCGAACATAAAAGCAGATAATTACAATTATAATTGCAGTCAAACTGTGATCGAAGGTTTCGTTCAAACGTGTCTCATACCGCTGTTATTTTTCTGCGTCGTTGTCGCTTATCTTCATGGTAAGTACATTTACTGTTTTTAGGATTTCGCAATCCTCTATACGGAGAATTATAACGACGAGCGCATAAATAGAAAACCGAACGTTTTACTAAAAATTGAAGTTAATTGAATTTGAAATTATTACTGGAAATAAAAATTTGAACAACGAGAATCTATGCAAATTTAAAGTGATTCGCTGTGTGACTCTATATGCGTGCTCATTTCCAAAAGATATTAACCTGTGTTTGTAACTTTAATCTTGCGTCAAGAGTACATACTTACATCTAACGCGACATTGGGAACGACACTGAAATCTTAATTTCTTTTCTCTAAACATTGAGTTTGCTTAGTGAGAACGATCGATGAACTTTAAGTAGGTATTTAAGACACCAGTTTGGTAGTATCGTTATAGTCTTTATTTAGGTAAGCTTGTGACTAATACTAATCCAAGAACAGACAGTGTAATACATTTCCATTTTGAATTTTCATTAAAAACTGGTAAGGTAAAAAAAAGAAAAGAAAAAAGTAGCAGCGAAGAGATTGCAAACGCCAGCGAGAAAGTGAAGAATGGGTTTCAAATAAGTTAACAGTTTTCTGGAAGAACGCAAGCTCCTTCGCCATTTCTCAAGTATCCGCTCTTACATTGACAACCGATCTTACATTCCTGAAAAAGTGAAAGAACAAAAATTAGTATACACGTCGAACAGAGAAAGCCATAAAAATGAAAGCAGATAGATGCAGCGTAATTAAATTTATATAAATACAAATGAAAGCCACAAGCAAGGAGCACGGTAACTACTTTTAACATTCAACGATCAATTCCACGTTACAGAAACTTTATTGGCTTTAGAATTTATTAAATACGTATTTTCCTAATCCTATTGAATATTCCGAAAATGATTTACTCGATTGTTTGCAATATTCCATAGATTTATTACTTGCTTTTAAGGAAGTTTCATTTGTAAATCTAACGAATTAAGAAAAATCGATTCATCGTGTCCTTCTGACGCGTTTTTCGAATGTTAATACTAACCATGGTACAAATGGTGACACGTGGCTTGGCACAAGTGGGCTCGCACGATCCACAGGATTTAAACTCTTCATTCAGTCCACATTGCTGACCGAACGAAGCTGTGGCAATACGACATCATTGTATTATATTTCGCTGTATCTCCGATCGATCCGCTAACGATTGCATTTTTATATAAATTCGTATTTTTATGAAAACAATTAAAAGAGTAAAGATCTAAACGCCTGACGCTGAATCAGTTCGTATCAGCTCGTACCACTGACAAAACCGAATATCGAAAGCGACCAAATCGGATATTTCAACGTATACAAGGGTTGAAAACGTAAGAAAATATACCGTTACAAAAATAAAGAATCGAGTCAAGAAGCGAACGGATTCGTAGTGTGAACGAGCTATTCGTACTTCTTGAGAATTGAAAATACAGAAATATGTGACTGTAGCCGGTGGAAGACGAAACAAAAGGAGTTGCTCTCTACAGTTTGACTGGATTCTATGTTTTGTTTTTAACGGCATAAAATTATATGAAATATCGCGTTAATCTTTAACAGAAGTTACTTACTGGAGAAGATAGCCATAACGGCGAGGAGGACAAAGAAGATGCGAGACATTATCGATTCCTTTACGAGACAGCTTACGGCTGACACTACTGACAAACTTATCGAAATACTTGGCTTTATATACTACTGTTACGAAACCTAGATACGGCTTCTCGTTTCTTTCATCTGATCATGTCGATGATCTTTGTTCATCCTCTGGCATCTCCGTTTCTCTTTACGTCATTTTCCTCTTCTTCACCGGCTCTTCGTCCGTTCATTTGCTCGACGACGTTCGTAGATGACCCATAGATGCAGAGGCGTCGTCTCTTTGCGAACTATTTAACAGTATCTCGATTCGATATACCCTGATAATTATTTATTTATTTATTTATTTATTTATTTTATTATCCGCGACCCAATGTTACGTAAAAATTACGTTAAAACGAGGACTGTCGCGACGGGTCAGATATTAAGTTCTTAACTAGTTACGCAACTATGAGAATAATTACCATCGTAATATCAACCGGATCCAATTACCAAGTACATATTAGAACGAGGAAAATATCTCTAAAACGAAGTATACGTATGGAAAATTTCCGATCTTGTTGCGCAAAATACCAAGTTTCGCGAAATACGACAATCGTGAACTGCACTAATCGCTCGTTTTCGAATGTTCGTGCAAATTCGTATCTTTATATTTGCAGTTGGTCACGAGAATATTCGGACACTAGCATAGTCTCCTATCTATCAGTCTTCTTTAGTGTTTACTATTGTTTTATAGCGATTCTACGGCGTGGTTCATTGCATACGGATGGTCATACTTGTGTAAAAAACCTGACAGTTTGTTTTGAGCCAAAAGTTTTTTCACTTTCTGACATCTATATACTATGGTTCGATACATGGCAAAACGTTTTTGTTAATTTTCCTCTATTTATTTCAAATTATAACTGCCAATTATAACGAATTTACTTTAACTTTATGGCCGTAAATTATCTGCGATATAAAATCGCAGAGTTAAATAAATACGCACAAAAGAGGAGTTATAGGAAAAGCTGCCAGGACAAACGTTTCCTTTCACGTAATCTCGATCTCGATGGGAATCGCTGCGTTGACTCGACCATTCTTGCCGTATCGATCCGTCAATCGCGAGGTATTGCGAGGACTCTGCAATTAGCGACGATTCGAACGGGTGAAAAGGGTCGAGCTTCGTTCGATTCGACTGGCAAATTTTAGAGTCGCGAGTTCACTTTGTCGAGCGCGGCGATCAATCCAGCCGAGCTTCTCCTATCGACGTTTGCTTTTACCTTAAATGCCATTACGTTGTCGGCCGAGACAACGAGCCAGGAATTCGAAGTTTCCTCTCTGTCGCGCTCGGGGGTCGAGTTCCTCTTTTCCCGCGTTTTATTCAACGAAACCCAGCGCTTACAATCGAATATCCGACAGTCAAAATGCTATTTATTATTGAGCACTCAGCACCGACTTTCTCCATTTCGCTTCCTTTCTACGCTCACCCCTCCTGTCCAATAATTCGTTTCTCTAGAATCGAACGCCCTTTTATCAAATTTATTACCTCGTTTCTTTCTATTTCTTATCGATAATTCCTTTCCTTTTTTTTTTTTTTCGTATTTCATTTAGTAAGAAAGCAATGGTACAACAATTGTACGTATTAATCGCAGTTCCTTGCAACGTTTAAGTTTAATCGCTCGAAGAGAACCATCGATAAATCCTGCCATTTTTCGATATCGATCCGTTCCATGTACTTAGCGTTTTCATTGGACGCTGTCAAGCTGAAAGAAAACCCGGTTTCTCGTTAGCAAGGACCAGTAGTCACCGACAGCGGAAAACTTGATTGAAATTGCTCGAGTTACCCTCCTCGGCTAGCGTTTCCCCTCTTCCTTGCACGCCGACCTCCCTTCGTTCTTTACTCCACTTCGCACCCCTCTGTAATGCCACGTCGCAGGAGGCAGGCATGGTTCCTTTGTACCAAACCAAGGGCCACCATTTTGCCCCCCGTGAAACGCCCGCTCTGACACACTGACCTGGTATTAACGCGTCCAATCAGCGTCTCTCTGCTTCAATGCTAAACGTTTTCTATTCATTCAAACGAGTTTTTCTAAACAACTTCATACGCGAGGCGTTTCTATTCCCACTGGATAGATCAACATCTGTAACATATACATATGAACGATTTCCTCTGAGAAAATAGCCTCGGCAGAGATGATCTCTGAACTTAGTGCGATAACGTTAGAAAAATTTCAATGACTCGCTCGGATTGAATTTATACGCACAGTATATGAATTTTCTATGTCATCTCGGTTTTTTTTTTATTAAATTCTCCGTTTCATTGTTCTTGGTTCCTTTGCACGATAATTTAGCGATTGGTCATTTTATAAATATGATAATAACAAATTTCAAAGTAAATATTAAAACATAATTGGTACGCTCATAGGTGCGTGCGAATTACTGTTACCGTGATTACTCATAATCATTCAACAGGATTCCCATTTTTTACGGTTTACACTGTGTCATTGAGCCGCGATGTCCTCCAAGATATGATACGTAAAACTCGATAATTTATATATAATATAATAGATATTTATACGTAAAATAGAGACTGTTCTGGTAGTGGTATTATTACGTCGTAATATTCTTTAAAAATATAAATCATCAACTTTAACGCGTTCAGAAAACCGTATCGTAGAGGACATCGTGATTCAAGCCACGAAAAAGCGAGCCCCCTCAAATGGTCATGCACGATAAATATGACAAGGAATTTTTTAGATAAAGATAATTCGCCTGCATGCACGAACGTAGGAATACCCGACGTTGAGTTAAGCGGAACAATGTTCGTGAAAACGATAAACAAAGCTCCCTGGTGTTTCTACATCGTTGTGTCTTCGCACAGTAAAAGGTGATGTCTTTTTCACGACCACTTTGCACGTATTACATGTAAGAAATGATTATAAAAGTGATCAGCAACGTAAAATACCACTTAAAAATACCAAGAAAGGAAAGAGTTACGATAGTAGAGAGATAAAAGCGACGAAATGGTAACGGGAAAGGAATCTCAACAATAAAAAAGAACGCGAGGTTTCATAATATATTCGGGGGATTTAAGGAAGATTCATTCGCGCGGTCAATTCGATGATTAGTTCGTATTGATAATCGCCAACTTATCTATGTACTTGCATCAACTATTGCGACTGTATTTAATAGAAGGAAAAAGGGAAATCACGCACACAAAAACGTGAAGCCATACTATATTGCCATAGTTACTTTGTGTTTATCTAGACTGAATAAAGTATGTGGGGAAAAACATATATGTAACGTGTATTATATTACGTATATAAGCTGCCATTTTCGCCTGTATTCGCCAGTTCTGAGTTAAATAAGACCACTAACGAAACTAACGGTACATATTTCGCTAACATGTTCCGATTCGTTTGTGTATTGTTCATCGCTTTAACGGTGCTTTGTACCGGTGAGTCTTGCGGTGTCTATTTATTTGCGCAGGTGTAGCTGTGTTTTGTATTTTAAATTTTCAATCTACAACGCTTGCAATAAAAAATAAAAAACGAATCTTGAAAATTCACTCGAATCGCTTGAAAATTTTAAGAATTAATTCAATAATATTAGATCGTCAAATAGTTGATACTTAATAACGATAATTAATTGAATAATTAATAGATTAATTTTTGTAGCTACATCCGCTGGAAAACTAGCCTGTAACAGGCCAAACGAGGAATATCGTTGTGGATTGGCCTGTCAAACAACTTGCGCTACTTTAGGTCAACGTTGTCCCGTTATGAATATCGTGAGTTGAAATCAATCGAGAAATCAGTTTTGTTCAATGACTTTAAGAAAATGGACGTCATTGATGTTATGTTTCTAGAGATGTAACGATGCCTGTTATTGCAAAGAAGGATACGCCAGATATGGCGGTGATACTAGCATGTGTGTTCCCATAAGCCAGTGTAATAGCAAACGTTCGACGATCACTCAGATTTTACGATCGAAACAACTCTCTAAAAATTCTGGCTTTTAATAGTGGCATTTACAGGAACACATACAGGAACCATCAGCGTTGATTTTCTATCTAGTAAAAATGTAGATAACACGGTGCTGAACTTTCCTCTACATGTTTTCTTGTTCTTCGAGTGTGAAGTTCGATTTGTTGTAAAAATAAGAAAGCGTCATCGTGCGATAGACGTAAAGTATTGAACGAGAGTATTGAACATGTTGCCTCCTTTCGCGAAGCTCTTTTCGTCACGAAAAATTCTTAATTCCTTATTTACATATATCATCTTAATAGTTCTATCTTCCAATTAACGGATATTCGAATTATTTTTATTTTATTTAAAACTTTATTGTATTAAAATGGATTAAACATGGATTAAAAAGTCAAACGCTAGAACTTTCATTTCAAACGATTCAGCTTTTGTGAAAACAATGTTGCGTTGCAGAAACTCTGATCAGAAGCGTAGATACCGACTGCGAAAACGATACAAATTATCGTGGATTATTGCCTGGCGTGGCACTCTCAACTTCTTCTAAAGATTGCAAAACGTCGCAACTCGTTCCATCGTCCGGAACCTAACAAAAACATTTGCTTTGAGCCGTTTTCGGGATTAGCGGGAACAGTCATTGTCCGACCGCTGACGAGCCAGACGTTGCGGTACGAAAGCGAGTTCCGTGCGCAAGAACAAGTTGCAAAGTCAAACAGTTTGACCCGTCTCGAGGAGAGAAGAGGCGCTCCAATATTTGGACGCGTAATGTAATTTACGCACAAGTCGAAAACGCTCGGACCTGGCAACATTTCCCTCCGCTGTCTCCCCCTCTTTCCTTCCTTTTCTCGTTCCGTGTTCCAGTGAAACGAGTCGCGAGATCGCGATAAACTAAGAAAGGTCCAACGATAATGTCGATTGAAATAAAAGTTTATCGCATCGTAGCGTTCGAGCCTCTGTCGTCTTCGAATGCTCCTCGTCACAAACAGAAGGGTTATCTGCGTCAGAGACCGCTGTTTGCGTTTCGCTTTCTCGGACTCGACGAGAGATCTATTTACCATACCGCCATGGCGTTTTGTTTGCGGAGAAATCTTCGTTCAGGAGCGTCTGCCATGTCGATTAACCATCTTTGTTCTATCAGCAGGTATCACGCGACTTACACACGATGAGATAGATGAAATACGTTACGATATATGCATCGAATCCTACGAAGACGTTCTGTTCTGTAAGAACAGAAAAACATATTTTTTAAAATGTCCGATTATCTCGTAAGGTTAGTGTCGTTATCGATATTGAGTTCAGAGCTTCACATTTTCTTATACGAAGCACGTACCAAAAAAAAAACCTAGAGGGAATACCTCCTACCAAACTTCTGTTATCGGAACTGCTTGGCTATCGGAACTAATTTGGCCCCAGTTCTGTTCTGATAATAAACCAAATTCTACTTGCTGTATTCGATTCTTTCGAAATATTCGGAAAATGCATTTGCCGTAGCTGTATCCAAACAATTAGAAAACATCGATAAACGAAACGATATCGTATCAATAGCAAGCTTCTTTCCAATAAGACGACGGTCTGTAAACGATGGCTAATTAAAAATTCCATGCGCGTGCAGGCGATTGCACGCGTGTGGCAACACTCGCGAGGTACCGGCAGCGATTCGCGCGTGTGTAACGCACTCGAGAGATGAAAGGTAGTGCGTATGTAAACGCATACACTGGCGAGCAACCAGCCTCGATTCGAATTTCGCATGCTGCTCGACACGTGCGCTCCGCCGATTCCCCTTCTGCGGTTGAACGAAGAACGACAGACCGTCTGCGAGAGAGAGAGAGAGAGAGAGAGAGAGAGAGAGAGACGAAGCAAGCCTGGCTCGAGGGGTTGCTCGAGTTTCCAGCGGGCATTTGTTTAATTGGGAACTGACATGGCCGCTGGAGCTCACCCCTGCGTTCGACCGCCCCATCTGTACGATCACATCGTTGCGAAAATGCGTCGCGTGCCACGTGCGCTCCGTTTTTCGCCCTGTGACCTTGATTCCCTCGTTGCATACTCGACGACGACGCGTTGCACCGCATTCCGTCGATTGCGTACGTGTTTGCGTAAGATCGATGCGATCTACGAGGCTCGGTAAACGAGCGGAGGCAGTTTTGCGATTTTACAAATTTTATTCATCGTGCGTAGATATTTCTGGAGAAATTATTAATAATTATTAAGGAAATTTAGAGATGCAAGAGTACAAAGGATGCAAGAATAAAATTTCGTTAACGATCACGCTGAGAGAATTTGCGCGATTTCATGTTTTTGCGAAGATCTCTCAGCTCTTAGGCGAAAGAACTGTATAGCGGTTTAGCACCGCTCTTGTCTCACAAAGCTGCAAAAAAGTTTCAACGGAGAGCTTACGTAGATTCCCGAAAGACCGTGGGCAGAAATTCCGCAGGCGAATTTCCAGGACGCAGATTACTCCCCTTTGTTAGTTCACTTGTCGTGCAAGCTGTTATCGGGAGAGGACCGACAAGGGGGTGACTGCGAAATTTCCGCAGCGAGCAACATGGCCGCGGTCGGATCAACTACGTCGTGCCAAGTTTCTCGTATCTTTGTTAGGGAGACGAAACAGAAAGAGGACGAGATACAGAGTCATATTCCGGTCGCGTTTTACGCACTGCGTATATTATTATCGCAGGCTTATTCCTACCTCTTGGCCAACGCTCCATTTGCTCGAACGAACACTGGATCAAAGCGACATTCCGCTATAAAATTCTACCACCTATAATTCGGTCTTTGCGGGATTTCCTACCAGATCTACAACGGGAACTGTCTCTTTGTTCCTTCTATTGTAAAGTATATACGGTTTTTGGCTGCGACTTGCGTACAATTACGAACCTATGATTTGAAACACGGACTTTTCGTTCGAGGCTACTATTTCGTTACACGTAGTAGATTGACGGTTCAAATAACGGACGGCAGGTAACGGGGGAACTTGCAGCTGGATCGTGGTCTTTCGATCAAATTCATAGTTTTATAAGCCCGAGTAAAGAAACGTAATCTAATTCGATTCATCCGCTGAAAGTTGTACTCGCCCGTTTTTTTTTCTTTTTTTTTTTTTTTAGAAAACGTTGGTACTTTTACCAACGGTGGATTTTGATCGCGTAATACGATACGATGAATAATTTGTCGAAAAGATGGAAATGCGGAAATTAAAGACGTTGGTTGAAATATTCTTTGCCGGGAGAAGACAAGCATAGAGAAGGGCCGTTTTTGTCGCGAGCCCTTCAATTGGAACACGATTTTTTATCGAATTGTAAAGAAATCCGAAGCGTGTGTTTTACGTGCTTAACATGGAACACGAGGGGATGTAGTTGGAATATAGTAGAGCCGGGCTAAAAAAGCTTCACCCCTAATGTTAGGGGTATTATGAAGCGTACGAGGATACTTTCTAGGCAAATGCTCGACGGTGGTTCCGGTGGATTAGGAAATACTGCCTGAAGGGCTTTGCCGTGGCTTCTTGGCTGAACGAGAAGGGGCTAGCGCGTGTAGAGAGAAGCAGGCTGTTCAATCGGCTCGTATTTATCCTGGGCTAATTAATGAAAAGGAGGGTAGATGGGAAAAAAGCCGGGTAAACAGAGGCAAGCAAACTCTCGCGAGGCTATTCGATCCAATACCATTTTGACCCGTGAAAACCAAGACTCCTCCTCTCCTTTCGATCTTACTTTCGCGTGTTCGCACAGGGTAATACTTACGAATTTCCTCGAACGACCTAAGGTAGAATTTCGTGATGGAATTCGAAATGGCACGCGTGTTTTAGGAAAATTCGCCGAAACGATAATCCCGAAGAAAAATTTTCTTTAAACAGCGGACTTTGTACGAATATTCGATGCGAGTGAACCAAGTTGCCTGTTTATTCGCGTTAACCGACCGCGTTAAATTATATAAAAATGTAATTATAAAGCCTCTAAAAAAGGTAAATTTATGGTTACATGGCGCGTTAAATATATTTGTGTTCCGATTCGTGTAACTTTCAATACACACGTGTCAATGGATATATTTCATATTCTTAAAAACGCGTTAACGAATATGTTTCGTGTGTGTAGCACGTACTTTTAAGAGATATCTTGAAATATATATAAAAATAAAAATAAAAACATATTAAAAAATTCCCGTCTATCTCCAAGTGTAGATTTTTCCAACACGCGTGTCCATTACGAAACTTTTCACTCGCTCTGCATGCTGCAGTACATACAATGACACGATTATTCACGCAAAAGTGGCTCGATCGTGGCGAACGCGCGAAAGTACTCGATCGTTGCTCGATTTCTTAGCTGGCTCGTTACGCTGAACGAAGAATGAAAACCGAGAAGTTTGTCGAGCATAGAGATCCTTGTCGAGGCTAATAGAAATCTCTGTCGTTTCTTTATCATTCCCCCTCTGTCGAGGAACGTATTTATCTTGCTCACGGCCGTTATTTCGTTCGTCCCGCTCGACGGATCCGACGATTCTGTCCGACATGCCACCCAATCATTTTTCCAATCGATTTCCCGATCATTCGTACGAACGAACGCCCATTTCGGGAAATAGTCGATGGGGGTTCGTTCGAAGGAAAAAAAGGGGAGGAAAAAAGAAGGCCCGAGTAACGAGCCACTTGTGGGCTCAATGAAAATTTCTGTCCCAACTCGAGGAACTCGACGAACGATCTTTCCTCGTGTTCTCCACCATCTCTCGAATTCTAACAACACTCTGGTAATTCTAAGAATAGAGTCGAAAGTAAGTTTGTTCCATGGATTCACACGTAGGTAAATTTTAGGCGTAAAAAAGATGAACGCTTCTTTCCAGCAAGTTTGATAACTTTAGTGATCGTTCAAGGGGTTAACTTTAGAACATTTAATCTTTTATACACTGCACGGTAAAGATTGTTAACGATAATTTCTCTATCTCATAAAATTGAATTATCGATGCCGCGTTTGTTTGTAATCTTCTGTAACTGTGGCATCGATCGCAAATAAGCTTCGTATACGTACAAAGAATAAAAAGTAAGAGTAGATATCTTAAAATTAAACTTCTTAACCCAACGATGTCGGTCGAAGGTTACACTTGACCTAAATCCTCTTCTAACCTGAATCGAAAGCCGTCAAAGAGAACTCGGTTAAGAAGAACGATTCCTTGGACGTGAGCGAGAAGAACCGGATTCCGTTTCGATGGAAATCGATCGACTGGAAGGTACTTTTGCTCGACCCCGAAGCGCTAAGAGGATTCAAAGGGGATGGAAGGAGAGAACGTTAAGAGAATTCACCCTCTGTAAAGTGGACCTCGTCCGCGAGGATCGGCTGACGCGGGCGTTTGTTTGCGCTGGTATAGCGGAAGTCTGCGAATGATATCGATAGCTCGAGGCACCGACTAACTCGTGAGAAAAATGACATTCGCCGTGCCGGTCAAAGAAACCATCTCCGCTGGCGGAGATTTAACGGGCTCACGGCCCCTTTCGCCATCCGGATTCAACGCTGAAGAATTCCGGAAACAGCGCCTAGCACCGAAAGAGCCTGTGAGTGGATATATATCACGGATGCTAACAAATTCGAACGAAAAGGAAGCGCGTGAAATAACTTCGTGTTTCTCATGGATATTTGCCGTGAAAAAAATACGCCGCGATATTTTACGACAGGTACTTCCCGCGATTTATCGCCACTGTTTGCGCTTTGCTGAATGGCCGCACTTGCGTAAATTATTACCGCGCGTGTTCGTAACTTATTATCGTTCGCTTTTTATGCAATCTTCCTTTCTGTTTGCTTTTCCGATATAACGCAGCTTGGCAAATCGTAATCCTAGAATCGATGAGTCTGCCGTTTCGAATCGCCGATTCCCCTATAATATTCCAACTTTTACTCGATATCGAACTTTCAACGATTTAGCAACGACTTTGGTGTATTTTTTATCTTTATTTGACCGATCGTTAGAAATGTAAATATCAATGGCCATAAATGATAATTTCTCTATATAATAGAGTATAACGGGTATATATAGAAACCCGTTGGTCTCTCTATACTTTGCCAGTTACGAGGTAGATTTGTTTCTCGTTAACATCGTCGATGTATCGAGTCTCGAGCGACGTATCCTATGTTCAAACGTCGAGATCCTGTTGGCCCTTCCTTATCCATCAATTTCAGGAAAATCCGTAGAATCGATCGGCCTTGGACCTTTGCCCGTCCTCCATAGAGGATTGCTCGCTCGTGCACGCTCGAAATCCCCGCGAGATCCATTCGCGGAGTCACGCATGCCGCTAACTACGAAGGGAGTCGGGATCGAGAGGAACAGAGGCGCATCGAGCGGGCCGAAAATCCCGGCATTGTCTCGACACCGCGTGCTTCGCTCCCCAATACGGATAATCTCGGGAGGCCGGTCGCGTTCCCTGCGGGAGACGCGATAACGTCCTGAAACGGAGAGAATGGCCTGCCGAAGGGTTGCCACCGCTTTTCGCCGCTCCATCCATGGAATTTACAGTCCTCTATCCTCCCGTTTGGTATTAAACACTGGCTATAAATCGATGAATTTCGGGTCGCGTCGCGTGCACAGGTATATTCATGGTCGCTATGCTCTTCATTTTCATACATAGACCATAGTATGGTATATTTATCGTAAAAACATTGCTGTATAATTGTACGAACTATCGACGACTCGTACCAAAGACATTTTATGTTATTTCATACACGTATAATATGCTACGTGAATTTTAATATCAGCAGGTAGGGGAAATGTACGTTCTTGCTGCCGTCAAAAAGTCAAGGAGCGAGAAACACTTTGGACGCTGCTAGGAATCCCAAGTGCATCTTACGGATGCGCTACACCGATCGGAAGATGATAATCTTTTTCAAAAATTATTTACAGCAATAGCGTTAAATGAAATAAAAGCAGCGTCGAAGGATAAAAATGAACAGGCGAGTATTTTGATTATATTTCCGTTCGGTGGAATGTTATTCGTGCAAATATTTAAAAAACGATAATTGCCGAGTTATCTGAAGATGAAGAACAGAGGGTAAAGAAGACGAACGATTTGCCTGTGTATTTCGAAAATTCGATAATTCTCGGCTCACGTTCGCCAACGTTATTGTCAACGTTATTAACGTCTACTTTGAAGTGAATCACGCGTCTGCTTAATCGCATTAGCGATAAACGATTCGCGGTAAGAATGCTCCTTTGCAATCGTAGTGCTGTCGGTGGGTAAATATTAGCCAACGATATTTTTCCTTCGTACGTTAGACTCGGCTGAGCAAGAACTCGCGTTTACGCCGGTATTCCCAGCTTCTCTGCGAACGATCCTCGAGGAACTGGCCTTTGTCTCTTTCCTCGTGCGACGATAAGAGAGGAAGAGACAGATGTATATAGCGCATTAGCGAACGATTTGCCTGGCGAAAGTTACGTCACCGGCTATTTCCAAGCCACTTCGAAATCAGCGAATTTTACGATCAAACAGTACGTTGCTTTTCAAAGAAAAATCGTCATCTTGTTTTACGATGTTTGACTTGGGTTTCGGTGTAAATAATTTCCAAGGAGACGCTGACATTAAGTCTTCTGTTGAATTATTCTTATCGTAGAAGCATTGGGCTATAGGAAAGTTCCACCTAAAGTACACAAAAAGTAGACAAACTTCTAGCGAAGCTACATTGACCGCTAGAATAGACTCGAGGAAAGCAGCTGACGAATTTTTAAATATTTACAAATTATATCTTTTTACTCGTACGGTTTGTCTCACCGACGTAATTTCTCAGTTTCACAAAATCCTTCCGACAAAATAAGAAATAATTACTCGTGGTGAAAGCATCGTTTTCCTTGTCGTTACGGTTGGTTGGGAACCGATAGTATTTCGATGGCAATTCGAACGATAACGCGACCTGACCGTGACAGATCGGACGACGCCGTGTCGATAATCGCAACGAACCATCTAATTGCGACAATAGATAGGCCTTGGAAATCCTGCGATCCTCTGACGTAGAGAGAACAGGGAAAACGCAGAATCGGAGATGTTTGGTCACGCTCGAATCTATCGAATAACTCGAACTTCATCCCGAGAGTATTTTCGTGGTGAAAGAGAGCAACGCGTGTGGATTATCGTAGCAAAAATTTAATGGCCGTTCTTACGTTTACTGTCTTCACCGTGTTCCCCTTCCGATCTCCCGAGGGCCACACCGATCCACGTGTACGAGCTTTATTTCCAACCTAACGGGAACGACTGCCACGGTGATTATATTACGTGCGTTGTTTTTCTTAAAAAATCGAAATTTAAGCTGTCAAAGTGGTAAAAAAAAAAAAAAAAAAAAAAATCCTCCTGAAAAGGAAAGTAAATAAAGAACGACGTTTAGGGGAGGTTGGAACGAGAAAAATCAATGTCGAAGAAACGTGTCCTAAATGTCAGCGCCGAATCCATCGTCAATGGACCGATCTACGTGATCGGAATGTAGGGGTTGATACCATCTTGACACAGACGAGCGACCACGGGGCGCTAACTAACGCCATAATCAAGTAAGCAGTTTAGTCGAGCGATCCGGTTACGCCGACTTAGCCTTACGTATCGACGAGGCGTCACTGATTGGTTTACAGATCTGCTGAGCCGAACTCAGACGACGCTCAAAGGCCTCTCTAGTTAGCCAAAGACTCCCAGAACGAACCACCTTTACCCCATCCCTTTTATTCTCTCTCTCTCTCTCTCTCTGTCGCGCGCGCGCGACCCTTTCCTCGGTGTTTCATTAATTTTCCTCCGATTCCGCTTCGTCTGCGAAGGCTTTGCACCTTTGATTTCGCAAAGCGGACCTCGACAGCTTGGTCTATAAATAAGTTACGCTTAATTGCAAAGATTCTCCCCCTATCTTTTTCAATTTTTCTCCCTCTTGTAACTCGATTCCCATGGAGAATCGGAAGGGAAATGGCTGGCGGGGTGAATCGCGGCCTGCAATGCGGCAAATTCGAGACAAAAAGCTATCGCGTGGAACCGTTGCATCCGCGACGATTAATATGCGCCACCGGAGAGGGTGGCGCTCGAAAACGTAGGATAGGCGGTGACGAAGGGCGACGAATTTATCGGTGGCGGGTGTTCGCCACGAGAGAGAGAGAGAGAGAGAGAGAGAGAGAGAGAGAGAGAGAAGAAAAAATGCTCGATGTTGGCGCAACATTAGCGAGTAAATTCACAGGGGGTAAGTGCAAGAGTTATGGCGAACATGCCTGGATGCCTGACTATTATTCTTCAGGTATCTACCGGTGTTTAGACATCAGGCAGAATGTAACGCGTATAAAGAGAATTAACGATCGTCGTGCATGTAATAACGAGGCTAGATACGTACTGGTATCTTTCTACATATTTTAATTTGTAACGTTAATCTACGTAATTTCACGAAAATATTTGGACGCTTAGCCTAGAACTGTCCACGTTGAATGCGTTGCATAAAAATTGTTGGAATTTCACTGGCGCTTTCAACGCGTTTCAACGAATAGAACAAAACGTTTATCGAACGTACGATGGGTCGAAGTCGAGTCAAGAAACCTATCGTACTTTTACATTTTTCACGTGGAAGAGAAAGATAAGAGAGATTTTTAACGAAAGGAACCGAGTTATTGGTCTCGCGATTTACGTATACCTTTGCACTTGCGCGTAAGCGTCGAACTTTCTGAACCTCGAGAAGCGTAACCACGACACCGGAAAGATTTCGTTGATTTGTCAAGTGGACCCTAACCCCCGATGTCTTCCTCCCTTGAATAAAGTAAAGGAAAAAATGCAGGAGCGCGCGCTGTTCGCGTTTTTCACAGTGAAAGCAGGTTTGAAGGGCGGTAATCGGTGGCATGGATCGCGAGAGACGGTTCTCTAATTTCGGATAGGGGAGCACCGGGTCGCGTCAGATTCTTGACAGACGTGAAAAATGTCACTCGTATGCAAAGCAAGTTGTGCCAGCCCGTTCGTTTCATTATTTCGCTGCTGCGTGTCTCTACGCAGGGGATTTCCCTCTCTCGCGAAAAATTTAATTCTCAGCCGGAAACCACCTCGATCGTATGCCTACGAAATTCGAACCCTTCGTCGTTCCTTTCTTTTCTTTTCTCCGTCCCTCTCTTTGTTTAATATAAGATCACGAGAAGGGACACCTGCGGTCGGCTCTTTAAAAATGATTAACCTGACTGAAGAAACGAGTCGCGAGCCCATAGTGACGTCCTCGATGAAAAATGAACGTGGCTCGGCTTTTACGATGGCTAAAGGCGTCGTTAACTCTTCCTAACCGCTCATTTTTAATGATTTCACCCGTGGCTAGAATTACCCTTCTTAGACAGGCTGCTGGGGTACATACGTAAGTAGCGTCGTTGCGCTCTAAATATGGTAAATTAGGATTCCTGTGCCACAGCAAGATGGTTTTATTACGATCTACATTTTCCGCTATTTAAGCCTATGACTCCTGCGTTTAAAATGTACTTTCCACATAAATTATAGTCGCTGGGAAGTCCCTTAATGTATTTTACTTTTAATTTATTCAGAGGCACGTCACTACAGTAGTTTAGAAAGATGAAATCTTTCTTTAATTTTCATGAGGCATTAGGCGCGAGAAACGTTAAGACGCAATATCGTTTATCCTCGTTTTCTAACATACGTTCAGATATCTTCAAATATCTATCTATCTATCTATCTATCTATCTTTCGAGTAAAGTTACATTATAAGCGAAATATTATAGTATTTTTCGGAACGATAGATAGGACGTGTTCGCCAAGGAGGGCGGCGTATCCCGTGATCTTTTAGAAGCTGATCTTCTATTTATTAAACTCATCCATACGTGTCAACATATCAAATTGTGATTTCACTTGGGTGTAGTAAAATGTATGTATCTAAAAGTCGATCGTCGAAGGTCGATCAATAGTATCACGGAGACGAGGACAAAGGTTAATCCAAAGCATAGGAGGCAGGGAGGCGCGACACGTCGTCTTGACAAGCGATTTGTCACGTTAACGAGCAACCACCGTTAACGATCGCGTTCTAAGCGGATGCGAAATACAAGAAACGGCCACGTGCGTGTACACCACGAAATCCGTTCGAAGGCAGGAATTTCCTGCGAATTAAATTCGAAAGTCGCGAGGGCGAGAGCCTCGACGATCCAGCCACGCCATCCAAATTAGCATTCCGAGGGGAAGATTACCGGTTGGCAAGAATTCTTTGACAAAGAGGAACTCCCGGCTCTTGCAGGCTTCTCGACTTCTGCGTCCTTATTATATTCCCCGAGTATCGATCGCTCATTATACGCGAGATACCCTCCGAAATGCGTTCCGATGCTCGTGTGTAGCGTAATCGTTCGACTCGATGTTAAATTGCCTCGTTAAGCTGTCGTCGGGATACGTTTTAGCCGGAAATTAATCGCGGTTTTACGGCCGGACCGATATCCCACGCCTAATCAATTTCCCAACGATATTCCATTTTAAAATCCAGCAGCAACAATCGGTGAAAATTTTCCTCTCGTTCCTCGAAAATTTTCGGCTCCGTTTTATTCCTCCGTTTCTTTATTACACGCGGAAATTAACTCGGAAAAAGATCGCGTACGCGTATCTTCGCCTTTCTTCGAGAATTTTTACACCATTTTCCAAAATGTATACGCAAATGAAAAACGAACGAACTTATCGTTCGACTTCATATGCGGAAGTTAACCGACTGCTCGCCATTTCAGGATTTTAAAAGTACTTATCTTTGAACGAGGAAAATGTACAGGCGATAGGACGAATGCTAGATACGAGAAGATCGATCGCAACGAGTGATTGATCTTTAATCGGTCGAAGTTTCTCCCGTGATCGATGTCGAAAGTTGAAACGCCACGAAAGCAGTTTCCTCCGGTTGACGCACGGAACGCCGGACATTCGATCTCGGTTTCTCTCTTTCTCTTTTAGCCGCCGTTGTCCGGCGAGGCTTAATGAAAACCGTGATTGAAGCCGATGCAGTGGGGCCAATCGATCGACAGGAATCACGAAGAGGGTGTTTGGCAGCCAATCACCGACCTCTCTGCAAGGGACCGACACTTTTTTCCTCTCTCCCTTTGGTTCGACGGGATTCGTGAGTTGACTCTGCGCGGGACACGTACCATCGGACTTCAACTTTACTTTTGTATCGGGTTAAACAAACGTTTATAACGTTGATACGTCCTACAAGTAGAATTTATTCTCGGTGCACTCGTATAAAATTTATCGTAGCATCGATCGAAACACGAGTACAACTGCTTGAATTTAGATCTTTCGAGAAATAGTACGACGTATATCGTGCGACCAGTGCGAACTAATTTTGCTTTCCTTAATTACAGCGTACTGTCTCTTATTTCGAAAGAGTTTCCTGTCCGAAGAAAGTAGGTATTTCTTTTCATTCGATTAAAGCTCAAGCTACGTCGTCGTTAGAAAGTAAATAATCGGCGATTCGAGTTGTACTCGTTAAACGCTTTGAGACACAAATAATTTCTACGGACAAGAAAGCTAAATTAACATACGAGGGACGTTACTATTACCGAGGGAACCTTAGTTTCTGATCAGCCCTTATAAAATGTTTATGAGGCGGGACCGTGAAGCGGACGAAAATTTGGTACTTTGAACAGGAACTTTAAAACGTAGCTCGTTATCTTCGAAAGAGCAGACTTTCAAAGGAAACTTGCCGCATTAAAGAATCCACGGTTCCCGGAGAAAGAAACGGTTGGAGACAAGCGGCGCGCCTGCATTAGTTAACAAGTTGATCAACAAGAGTTTATCGTCCCTGTGTTTTAAAGGGAGGCTTGACGAAAGGCTGGATAAAATCCAGCCAGAAACGGTGGAACCTGGGGAAAGTTGGAGGGTAAACATTTTTCCGTTCTCCTTCGAGAGCTAATAACCTCTGCATATTTGATAGGATTCCATTCTCCGCTCGCGGAAGAAAGAGATCGTTTCTGCTTGCGCGCGGTTCGACGTTCCCGCGGAAAGGAAATCTAATTTCTCTCGCTAACACGATACAATTTTGATCTCGTGCCGCAATCTGAAAGCTTTTATGTCCCTGAGGTGGGCAAACCTTGTATCCTCTATGCGTTTTCACCTTTACAAGGCTCGCTCCATACCGTTTTCCCTTCCTTTTTCTCTCTCCGACCCTTCGCTCCCTCTTTTCTGCTTCGTATATTAAATTGACCAACGTTTCGTACACGGTCCTGTTTTGTCTCTGGAGCCGCGAGTATCGATCCTTTCGAAGGGCAAACCTTCGAGGGACCTTTTGTTTCGTCGAATAACGGATAATTTCTTCCTCTTCTAAGGATCACAGAATACTCTGTCCCTCGAACGAAACGGAAACCGAACGATTCACGGCGTCGATTTTCTATCGTCTTACGGTTTATTAACTCTCGGCCGATTAGCCCATCCCGTGATATCCCGCTTCGTTCGATGGGTCCTTCGAGATTCACGCTCGAATTATTCTCTTCTTTCTCCGCCGCAATTGCCCCGCCTGGTATTTATGGGAATCAGTGAACGAATTGTTGTTTGGGGTTTCCCTTAACGCGCCTCTACTAGCATCTTCTACTAAAATCTACATCGTTAATTTTATTCACTCTCTTCTATTTTAATTATTTATTCGTTGAGACTCTTGTCACCATGTATCGTACAAGTATTCAGGTTTGAAGCAACAACGCTACACCTGCCAACGTCCACTTTGCTGCCTTATCTTTGGTCTTCAAATTGAAAGTCCACACGTAAGTAGGTCCTCGAGTTCTCGTTTTATAAACAGGACACTCGTACATATTCCTCAAGTCCTGTTTATCTTGTGTAATCGCCCTTACGTTGATCACCGGCATCACAGGAAACAGTTCCTTCGGTTTCGAATCGACTAGAATGCCAGACTGCACGTCCCATCGTGCTCCCTCCATAAATATCCCATGAATATATGCACCGTCTCTGGGAGCCGCCCTGATATATAAAAAAACAGACAACAGTCAATGTTGACCCTTCGAAAGGGTGATAAAATGACGAAGAACTTGAAATAAGTAATTTTAAACATAATTGTCCGTGCAATGATCTCGTTCAGTTTCCGTTCCTCTTTCCTTCAGTCGTCTTTTACGAAGAACGGTTAAATAATTTAATGTATTAAAAAAAAATTGTGCCTTAAAACGCTCAGATAGGCTAACTTCACTCGTTGATAATTCTAAATTCCAAATAAATAAGATGAAATTCACGCACGTGAACTCCTCCTTGTTCTTCTTCGTCACGTCGCATTGCAAGCACATTTTATCCAGAGGAAGCTCCTGTCTCCTAGCTGTCGATTGCATGATGGCCGTGAGCAACGACTGAGGATTGAAGAATCCGGCCAACCAAACCGATGGAGGCAACTGAAACGATAATTCACTCGTAATAACGATAATTTTAACGTACCGGTTATCCTTTTATTTTCCTATCTTACGACAAAGTCAGTGGACCACGTTTCCAATTCTCTGATCCGTAGTAACAGGTCGACGAACCAAGCTGCCAGTCCTAACAAAGATGGATAAGCCCTTTGAGCCCAAACAGGTGGCACTTGGTCAAGGAACAACGCGTTCTCCAAGTCCTCCATGTCTGAAGTGATCGTTAGTTCTCCCTTCAGGCCTAAATCCAGTTCGCGCAACGACCGTTTTATTTCCGTGGTCAGATGATTCATTCGTTCGCACTCTTGGAATGCTACGATCACGTACGGAGTCCTTTCTTCCACTTTGCCCATTATTTCGCTCATGTTGAACTCCTCTGGAAGTTTCTCCATTATTTCGTCCAGTATTTGCTTCACCTTTCAACACAGCGAAGTTATCGTCTGATGGTTTATATGGAACGGATTAAACGACTACCTTTTCTTCCCTGGTCACTGTTTGTCCTCCAGAGCTACCCGCGTCCCTCGGTTGCATCTCAAAGACGGTTTTAAAGAGATTCTCTGCAGTCATCGTTAAGAAACCTATTTCTGCATTTGGGTGTAGACCGTACAAATAGGGTGATTCCGCAGGCATCGCTTCGTCGATGTAGGCATGGTAACCGGCTAAATCTGTATTCGGTGGCGCTGGGAATCCTTTGCGATATTTCAATCGTTAACTTCTCTCCAATTACGAGAAAAACCATCGATAAAAATGTTCGAACTCTAACGAGAAACTTGTTACCTGGCGCTAAGTGCAATTCTCCGTCGACCAATTCGGGTTGCATTAATTCCTCGAGATAGGAGACACACAGCCTTCTGTCCCAGTCGTCGGTTATATGCCCGCCGTACATAATTTCGCCGAAAAGATACCTTTACGAACGTGCACGAGTGCGTTGTGAAAAGAATGTGACCAACGACCGGTTGGAATTACTCAATTTGTTGAAAAATAACGAAAGAAATCGAGACGAACCTCAAATCCTCCCAAGGTACCTTCGACGTAGCTTCCAAGTAATTGTACAACACGCTGACACTGATGTGAAGATCGCCTACGTTGAAGGGATAGATTTTATTCCAGCCCTGTGGGCCGAATTTCCGGCGCTCCGCGACCACCGCGTGGAAGTAACAGAGGGAAAATAGAATGGCCTTGAACTCTGCCTCCTTGCTGCACATCTCCAACGTCTCTTGGGTGAAATTGTCCAGAGCTTTGTGCAGATTCGCCTGCATCCCCGTGGGTGGTTCGTTCGTAATCTTAATGGACGACTCGAGGATCCCCTAATTAATCTTTCATTAACCTCTCAGTATTCTATAGCATGAAATTGCATACCGTTGTGTCTCGAGTTAAAAACTCGGTGAACTTTCGGCATTTTGTACGCTATGGAATTTCATTTCCTACGATCTTATATTCGTACTCGAGGACACAACGATATTAAGCATAAAATATTACTTGAGGAATGATGTGCCCTGCTGGTGTACTAGCTGGTTCCGCGCTCATGAACACCCTGTAATTGTCGTGCGAGCCCTCTGCGGCCATTTCTAATTTCTTTTCCAACAATGGCAGCCATTTCTTCACCAAATGAATATTCTGCAAAATCACCCAATGGCCGTTCTTCGCGGCCACGTCCATAGCTTCTTCTGCAACGGATTCCTGTCCCTGACCCAGCGACACGTTGTGAAAATTTTGATTATCCAACGTGTAACCCAAGCGACGACCCAGGTCCTCTACATCCTGATTAAATGAAAATTCATAGGTTTGTCAGGTGAAAGTTGTGGGACAAGGTGAATGCTTTTATTCATCGCGGAAATGTTCCGTTACCTTCAAAGGATTCACGCCAGGAGAAAGGATAAAGAATATGGGCGTAGAAGGGCTGGTTTCTTCGTAAGATTTTGCGAACTCGACGGTTCTACCTTCGATATACCTTGGACCAAGCTTCTCTTCGATGAACGCTGCGATTGCGTAGGTCATTCTATCGGGTCGCAGTGCCCTGAGCATGCACAGACGCTGAATAGTCGTTTTGTTCTTCCATTCCTGCGGGAATTTCTCTCGTTCCGGACACTCGCATTCCACCAACTTTTTCCATCTCTTTGCCGAACTCTCTATGTCTCTGTCTAAATTGCTGCGCAAAGGAAACATCACCGTACGCAAGCAGTAGCGATATTTCTAAATTCTCAATATTTTGACTTGCTTTTTTTGTTATGCTATCGTATTGCTTTTTACAAAATAAAACTAAAAATAAAGCTATAACACCACCAATCAAATGGAACTAAGTCGCTAACATTGCTCGTTCAAGAGTTGAAATTTCTGATTAAATCTAAATTCTCCAGATTTTTACTTGCATCATTACGATTTTTAACCTGTTACGGACGATTTAAGATAAAAGAGTAGGTGAAATTTCGATTACCGAAATTCTTCTCTACTAGCGAGACTCCTAATTCCACCCCAGCTGATATTGGAAAGGAAATCAACGGGGGATGTAACGTGCGGCGTGATGGGGAACCGTAAGAGAAAGTCCAACTCTGCTGCAGTCACCTCGTTCCTAGCGAGTAGTATCTGAAACGCCATCTGCGACGCGAAGATCAGTTTGTCGCACTCGAACAACCCTCTGCTAGTGTACATGAACACGGAATAGGTGATGCACTCGATCAGATTCTTCACTCTCGCGGACACGTCTGGGGCGGGATCGGCCTTCGAGATGGCTTTTTGAAACACCACGCTGAAAGCTTTCAAGGAAAATTGATAGATTGGATTGATGGTGTTCAGATCGTTCAGGATGAAGTAGAGGAGAGAAGCTCTGGCTGCCGCTGGTCGATACAATTCTCTCGCGGCGTCGATCTCACGGCTTGTGCCGCGGGCTTCCGTCACCTTCGACTCGATTTCTGCCGCGGTTCTCTTCGTCGTCTCCAGATTCTCCACCAGCGACGTGTCCTCTAAAACGTTGCTGCCCGCTGAGGATAATCTGTCCACCAAATTGTTATTTTATCGTTCAAATCGAATTGTATTTCCATCGCTGTAAATCTTTTGAAATTCGCTCGGAAACAAGACGAAAACAAGAGAATAGAGGGGCTAACTATAGAGTTCGAGTTCCCAACCTGTGTACCACTTTCTATAAGAAGATTAGAAGGCGGAATAGACGATAATGTTTCCTTTTTAATCGTAAAATGACAGTGAAACGAAGCAATCAGTAAAAATATATTTATCGCGTTTTTATCGGTGATCTTGGTATATAATTACATAGAAGGGAGGGTCTCGGGTTATCTGGCTAATACATACGAAAGGGAACGGTGACTGAGAAAAGGTTGGGAAACACTGACGCTGAGAGTAAAGGAAATGGAAATTGTTGTGAAAGGTCGAACGAGCAACGTACCTCGATAAAAGGGAATCTTCCAAACTGTTGAGCGTAATCTTGAAATCGTTCTGCTGTCTGGTGAGCTCAGCCTTCAGCTCCTCGAGATCCGGTCGCTCGGCTTTCACTACCTCCGCTAGTAATTGATCCTCGAGACCGTCCCTCGTTACCGTGAAATTAATTAGAGTAGTTTGAGCCTGCATCTCGGGCTTGTAATGGGGATTAGCCAGCTTCGTGTGCAATAATAATCTGAACAGCGGATTGTATTCGACCTCCTTGTCGCCGATCTTAATCGCCCGACCCTTCTTAATCAAGTTTCTGCCTAACAGTGGATCCAACACCGGATCGACCGTTTCGCCGATGTTCTCGACGAGCACGGTCGACCCGGTTGCTAGACATTGCTCGATGACATCCAAGTAACCCTTCTGCCCGAGCCTAATGACACGAAGTTCCTCCCCGTATTTCTGCTTGATCCATTTAATTCCCTGCAGCTAAGGAAAAATAATGATGGAGATCCGAGTGACGTTAGGCGACCTCGTGACAGATAGACCTATACCTGAGGGTCGATCATTAAGGGCCATCGGTCGGAACTCGTCAGAATAGTTGCGTTTTCCGTCGACATTCTATCGTTTGGAAGTCCTTCGTTGTTCCACTTGGCTATCTGTGTGTCGTTCGTCAGTAACGACAGAGGGTCCAGCCCCTCCGTGATTGGAACCGTCGGTTCTACGTTACGTAAAAATGGTAGCCATTGCTTGTGTAGCAGATCCTGGCGAAATTGTTTCGTGAAACATCCCACGTATGATATGAACGACGTTACCAGGAGAACGTCACCGGGTAGGGTGGACGTTTGTTGCATGAAACTTTAGAATTTTTTCTTTAAAGGAACTGTACAATCGCGTTCGTAAGTGTTAAGTCGTCTACAGAAGATTAGATATACGCCTTGGGTATTACCAAGCGCTTGTAACTTTAAATTAAATGTTAAATTAGCTGTATATGGCTATAAATTTTGACGTACTTGGCTACGGAATCCGCCCATCGTATATTTTCCGAGGCCAAACCACCGACCAGCCTGTTAGCCAGAGCAATCGTAGCGTTGGTCGCGTCCGCCTCTTGTTGACACTTGAGCTTCTCGGACGTTGCCTGCTCGAAGTCCGCCGTCAGCTTCGCCAATTGCTCTTCCAACGACTGTTTCAGAAACAGCACTCGAACTAAACTTGTTCGGAATCACGTTTAACAGAGTTTACGTACAACAACTTTGCGTTTGATCACGCTTAACTTCTCCTGAGCAGCGGCCAAATCTGCGTTCGCCTGTGCCAACGCTTTCCTCTTTGGCTCCACGTCGCAGAACACCTCGTAAAACTTGATAATGTTGATCACCCAGGCACAGAGACCCGCAGCTGCCGCTGATTTCGATCTCACGAATTCTGGTTCGAACTCGGAGTCTTTCAGATACGGTTGAATCGCCTTGATTACTTCCGGATGTATATTTTCTTTGTCGTAGTTGATTAGGGAGTCCAAGAACGTGTCCACCTTCGCCATCATGATCTGAAGAAACAACGCGGATGAAATTGTTAATGATTTTGCATCTTAACTGCCGAAATGAAGGTATAGAAACACTAAATATCCATTTAATATTTACAATAAAATAATTATTTAGTGAACGATTCCAATAATATTAAACGATACGATCTTGCACGTGTCTCAGCACTTCCTTCTCTCACTACCTTCCATACCAGATGCCCTTCCACGCACGACTGACGACGGAACAATTTACATTGTTTTGTTTTCGAGACGCTGCGCACACACATACCCATACTCACATACTACGCAGTCAATTTAGCACATAAAATTATACATATCTACAGAAATAATCTCACGCAGAGTGGTATAATTCGCTAAAACTCACAGTGACTTTTCTCCTTCGTGATTTTCTCGCGTATTTTTGAACTTCTTTCGGGGTAAATTAGCACGGAAAGTAAGTTTTCAAAGGAATATGCAAGAATAATAAAGAAGAAGACAACGGTGACGATGGACTAAAGATTTCCGGCCAAAAGTTTTGAGAAATCTTGATACCATAGTCGGTTCTATGCGTTTATAACTATTCAGCTTAGGTGTACGGTCGAGTATGGACTAGCGATGACCTTGTTCCAAGTACCTTGGCAGCCTTCCAGCTCCTGTCCTTGGGTATTTTCCCAGCTGGAGCCAGGAGAACCATCACAGCGGCAGTTACGTTCGTTACAGCACCTGGTGGCGAACCAAACGACTTCAATTCCGTCAGATTCGCCTTGTTCAGTGTATTCAGAGCCTCTTGGGCAGCCAAGAGAGCCGGTTCTGCCTTCATCAAGTCCACTTCGCAGTCCCTCTGTTTCTTCGATACCTCTTCAGCTATTATAGCAACCTTCGACTCTTCCTCGTCCGCTATACGAAACACAAAACGTGAAATACAAGCAAAAGGGACTGGTTTACCTAAAGGATTTACCTATAGCCTTCTCCTTTTGTACTTTGTCCGTCTCGATACCAACAATGGCGATCAGAGCATCGGCTGCGTCGTTCTTCTGTTGCAATTCTACCTCTTGCATCGCCAGTTTCTCTTTCAATTTATCCACCTGTACCGCAGTCGAACGAAGCTTTTCCAAACCGTTCTCCAGCCTAGCTACTCGACCACGAAGCTCGCAAGCCTTCGTTTTCAACAATCTAGTGTACAAACTGATCTGCTCGAGGAAGGACTTTGGCGTGGTATAGTTGTATCGGCGCTCGCTGGCCAAATAATGTCTGCTGGCTGCGTTGACGGTCGTGTGAGCGTGGGCCATAAATTTCGCCGCAGCCTCCCTGCATCGAAAGCATCCGTATATTTATTGCTCAGCATCCTCTCCGCTATTGAAGGCGCGTACCGCGCATTTTAGGGGCGTCCCGATCGATATTCTCCGCTCTACCTGTAATTTTCCGGAAGTTCGACCAACTCCTGCAGAAACCTCTTCGACACAGACATCAAAGCTTCTTGCGGCCATTCGTGGAACCAGTTTATCGCCGTGCAATTTATTATGGCCGGGAATTTCCTCGAGCGAATCCTTAAAGTGGATCCGACAGGGGAGAAGCAGAGAACTATCCGAAGCTGGCGGCGCACCCGGTCGATGAAGAACTTCCAACAATTCTCGCGGGTGTCTAACATACCAGCGCCCTTCACCTCGTTACGAACTCCTGCGACCGAGTATTTCGATCGTCGAAAAATACTTTAGCGAATTAAATCGTACGAATTTCACGTACGTGATAATCCTTATTGTAAAAAGACAAAAGTAAACGAATGGCTTAGGCATCGTGTTTCAAATAGAAATCGATGTGGAGTGGTTTAAAGAAAAAAAAAAAAAAAAAAAAAAAAAAAAAAAAAAAAAAAAACAGAAAAAAAAAAAGAACGAGTTGAATCACAGGGATTTTAAAGTTGATGATCCTTGTTCCGAAAGAAAAAAACAAACAATCTGAAATATTCATCGACCTGCTATTATGTTCTCCACTTCGTCCTCGGCAAAGAGATCTGGAACCTCGCCAGAAGCAAGCATGTCGTTGATCAGCACGAGGAATTGTTCGTTCGCCACTTGAGCGTCGGTCATCAAAAACACGATGCCCAGATTCTTCAAACCCGACTTGTTATACAGAACAGCGAGCTCCAATTTCAGATCGACGATTCCATAACCCTTCTTCAACTGAATTTGGAATACCTCCAGCGAGCTTATGAAAGCAGCCAATCGTGACAAGCTTTGTTTGCCAGAACCTCCCACACCGACGAGGAGAGCGCTGCCTCGAGGCGACTCCAAGATCCTGTTTATCCGGCACACGTGCATCATGGCGTCCTCGAACAGCACCAGATTCATAGCAGCTACCAAATCGTTGTAGCTGACCATTGCTTCCGATAGCAATCGATGCAGAGTCGCCCAGTCCTTTACCGGCATGTACTTTGGCTCTCCGACTCCACCTTGCAATATAACAAATTTATTCAACTTTTTCCTTTCTCGTGGCGTGTTTGAGATGCAAGTGGTACGCGATTTTTAGCGAAATATTTGCAAGCATTTGCGCACCTGCAAAATGACAGTAGATATTAGGCTTCTCCAAAATGGCACCCTCGTCAATTTCCTCCACGTTCTTCTTCAAAATATCCAATTGTAGTTTAGAAAAACTCTCTATGTCCTTTTCATCTGTAAGCTTATCTCCGTAAACGCGATGCGTCTCGTGGAGCCATAATCTGATTACGTCTATAGAAGACTGTAGACACTCGTTCCCACTGAATAATAATCCTTGAAAGCAGTTCGACAAGTCACGAAGATTGAAGATATAATGGAATTTCACTGCTGTTGGGAGGAACATTTGAGCGCAACGATGATGCAGCTGAATCGACGCTTGAACAATGCTGTTACACATTTCGACGACAGAAATGGGAAACCTACGAAATGCGTTAATTATCATACAACGATCGAACAACGAAGATACTTGGGTGTTTCATTTTGTTGTACTGCTTCGCTTCATACAATAATTTATTTTCGAATCTTACCTGTGTTCTATGTTAGACAAATGCTGCTTCAAGATGGACGAATAAATAGTCGTCAACGAATCGCTGTTAGGAAAACTGACCGCAAACACGGAAAAGTGCCTCTGCAGTCGAGGATTGACGGTGAAAGATCCAGCCGTAGGATTCATACAGCTAACGTATTGACAGTTGTGGATATCTTTCAGAGTTAGCTTCGTTCTATCGTACCAGTGACCGTAATCCAAATGCTGACGGATCAAAGTATGCGGTTGGACAGTTCCATAAGCGTCAACTTCTGGCATATTCAGATCATCGATGAAATACACCAAAGCTTTATTCCCAGGTGGGCCGTAATTTCTACCAGCTTTCTTCTCCAGAGACTTCTCCAGAATCTTCTGCAGCATCTCCGAAGAAGTGTAAAAATTAAAGGGTACATTGGATACTGCGTAATTCTCTGGTAACTGTAGAAGTTTCTCTGCTACGAGAACAGTCTTCCCGCAACCAGCTGTCCCAACTAACATCACTGGATGTTTCTCGGCCATTAATAAATCTAAGAAGTACCTAATTCGTATAGACTCGGCAGTGTAAACCAAAACAGCTTGCAGAGGTATTTCAGGGTCCAATTCGAACTTTGGCAAACGCTGAGACCACGGAACGAAGTTCTTTGTCTCAGAGTCTATATAATAATCAAACACGGTGCCTTGCGAGGGAAACTTAATCTGTTTAAATTCATTTATCCACCACTTACTAAATTCCACGCGATAATCTATCGTTTGATCTTGGAACATCGAGGAACCAAAGGCCCAAACGGCAGCGAAAACAAAGTAGAGTTCGTAATGTTCCTTCAAGAAATCAGCGGAGGTTAATTCTGGCTTGAGAAGACAGTGAAGAAGATGACATAGCATTTGTACGTGCGCCATATCTGCGATCGGTGTTATCTTTTTGAATCTTGTTCTTAATGTTTCCAAGCAAGCAGGGATATACTTGTCAAATAACATAACCAAGTTGGATTTTTCAATTGGCGACGTTCTCTTCTCCACCCAGCTCGTGACGTAAGGATTCCAGCCTAGATCCTGAGGATTGATATACAAAATCCCTGCTCTGGATACGGTAGCTGGAGTAGCAGTTCTCAAATTAGAGATCTCAAAGAGCAGCCTCATCACAGGAGTCAAAGCTATTCTCTCGTTACTAGCTAAAGTCAGAACCTTGTTATCGTCCATGACAGTGTTCAATGACTCGATCCACATGGGATCGATATCGCCATCTAGAACTATCCACTTAGGATTCTCTCCGCCTAAGTTAGCCTGTTCTCTCATAATAACCGAGAACAAGCCATCCTTCCACTCTCTGGTCGCTGGATTAATTATTCCAAACAATTCGTCATTCGTTACAGCCTTCGGATTCAAATCGTTGTACACGGGCTTTCTCCTCATGTTCTGATACGTTCTAAACAACGACTTCCAAACTTGAGTCTTTCCGGATCCTGCAGTTCCCACGATGAAAACCGAGTGTCGTACTTCTAATAGTTCCTCCAATTGAACGACTTTGAGGATGAAGCCGTCTTCTGGTTGCAGCATCAAATCAGATGCTGCCTGTTTAACCATCTTCTCGAATTCCACGTCGCGTTTTCTGGGAACGTCCAAGGCGGGGAACAGGTCAGCTATCAAACCCATAAACACAGGCAAGTCGTCGGAAACCACTTTGGGAATGTTGAAGTCTCGAAGAGCTCTCATGAGCACTTGTTCCTCCGGTCTACCGGGGTCTCCCCTCTTCAGACTTCCGGCGACCACGAGGACCGACTTTATCGCGCGCAATCCCCAGTCATAATGATCCTGCTTTGATAACAGCTCCTTGCATAGAGTATACAGCGTAATGAACTTTCTCGCTAGAATTCTCGCATCCTGCAATTTCGAGAACCCTATTTCGTGTGTTTTTTTAATATTATAGAAAGGTTAGAGAATGACCGGTGAGACGATAGAGAGGCAGAGGAAGTATATGCAGAGTTGGAAAGATAAAAATTTAAATATTCTCCTTCGTGAAAGAACTATCTTCTAAGAAATCTTTTCAAGATCTTTAAAAAGTAGCGTGGAAAGCCTGTTATAAATAAAACTTCGTTACTTTTGAAGTAGACCACGTAAATGTACGTGCACACGTGTATTCGAATAAATTTTGTTAATGGGTGCAGTACCAATATTTATTTTTGTATCTGTAACATGGAGATGTTGCATAATCGCATTTTCCTTCCGCAAATTCGTAGCTTAACCAAAGTTCGTAGTTGTAAGAATCACACGAATCGAAATACACGTGAAATAATACAAAAGCTGCATAGATCAAAGTATAGACGTAGCTTTGATACACGCGTACACGAATTCGTTCAATATAACATACAAAACCATGATCCCTACCTGGAATCCCTCTGCCACTAACATAATCTCGCAGATGAGTTCAAAATCGGGGACTACCATGGCACACGGTCGAAATAAGGCTTTTAAATTCTCGGGTAACTCTGTTCGTCCTGCGTAACCTGGATTCATCGTGATGAATATACCGACCGTTGGTTCGAGGCTGATCATTTCTCCCATGAAGTTGAAGTTCTCTTTCTTATCTCGAATGGCGTCCTGAATCGATTTCACTTGGACAGCTACTACGGAGAGTACTTCGACCGTGATTCGGTTGAACTCGTCGAAACAACCCCAGGCGCCAGTTTGGGCTAATCCTTTATAGATGTTACCGCAGGATTTGTAGTCCATCTGCTCGGAACAGTTGAACACGTAGACCATTATGCCGAGAGCTCTGCCTAGATCTTTGGTGGTTTCGGTTTTTCCAGTGCCCGCTGGGCCTGCTGGCCCGCCACCCATTATTAAATGAAGAGATTGGGTCAGAGTTATGTAACATCTATCCGTCAACGGTGTTATGACCAATCTGCGTAAGAGAGAAATGATTTAGTGGAAATTAGGAAACTTTTAAGGAATCCTGTCTAATTATAATTATTAATTCTCATGTTATTACTGTCTGGTTACTATTTGGACTGTTGAGACGCCACGTCGATCTTCTCCGTAAATTGAAAAGTATAGATACTAATCGTGCACTTATGTATCTAATTAAAAGATTAAAAAAGAAATGTGGATACGATCGAGTCGAGCTTCTCAGGCACCGTTGTTTATGTCTTTTTTTTTTAATCATTTATGATATTTTTCATAGCGTTTATGGGAAAATATTAGCCTATCAACTGAATCGATCTTTGACAAGACATTTCTATGATTACTCAATTAAAAATGAATGAAGAAAAATCGATTTTATCCACGGAGTTAAAAATTCAAACGACGAGTAAAATACGAAGCGTATAAAGAACAGTAATTGGCAATATTTTAACGCAAGTGTCAATGAACCAGTCGCTAGATTCCATAATCCCTACTGCGAAAATGAACAGAGATGCAAAGGAGAGGAGAGGAAGAACCATCGGACCTGGGAGTATTTCCCAAGTATTCGTGAGAGTATTTAAACTGCGCGTCGCAAATATTAGCAAAGCAATCCTTCTCCTTTTCGTCCCAACGATGGCGAAGTTGACTCTGCCATTGGAACGCCTGCGACGTCTCCACCTTGGACTGCACTAGCTTCGCCACCACGTCTCGAGAATGTACATCGATAGTGCAGATCGTCATCACCTTCTGTCTCTCCTGTTTCGTTAGCTCTCCGATCAATAGCGTGATCAGTGTACTCAATTGAGAGATCTGTTTCTTTAGATAGTCTTTCAGAGAGTTATCGTAACCCTCCTCCAGTCTGGCGAACGCGATGTTCACCTCGGTCGTCCACCAAATTTGCGTTCCACAGAGAGAAACTTGAGCTGGATAGTCGAACAGCCATTGTTCTCGGGACTTCTCCTCGTAAGTTATCACAGCCTCGCTGAAATAGTATCTTATTGTGACTCTCATCGCTTGTTGCAAACGATTTAACCATGCCTCCACTGCGCCCTCGCAGCACATCTCGTAGTTTGCGAATTCCACGTACTCTCCATCTTTCGCGAACATACCTTGAAACAGGAGTATTTCATTGCATAAGATGTATGCAAGATTAAACGTTTTGGCGAGGTATATTTTAATTTGCCGTGGCTCGCAGGGCGAAATATATAATAGTCGCGTGACAGTCCATGTGTTTGCAAGATACGAGACTTCTACACAGCACGAACTAATAAAAGTTTGTTACTATAAGAATATTTCGTCGCACGTGATACGTGCAAAGAAGATCAGTGGTACGCTTAGAGTGACAGACGAAATTCTTTGGTACAAAAAGCTTCGCGGCTATCGTTCTATGATAATAATATCTCCCAACACATAGATCTATGAAGGATCGAGAGTAGAGTTGAATAAATAAATGAGTCTCTTTACAATTTATAGTATGATTTATATCACAGTAAGTTTCTCGGACGAAGAATCTCCGAAAAATCAACTTTTATTCCTCGCAGAGATCGACTTACCCAATACGCGTTTTGGCGAGCCAGCAGCCGCGTCATCGAATTTCAATCGAGCCATGGAGTCGAATAGTTTTGTCAGATGCTTGGCCACGATCTCCGGCTGATTTCCATTCGACAAAATATCCAACAGATCGCTGGACGAAACGAAGTAGAATCTCGGGAACGCGAGACGCTTCGTTTCCAAATATTCTGCCAGGGCTTTCTCGCAGAGAACCAATTCCTTTTGGAGGATATCGAGAGAAGACACCAGGCCTTCTCTGTTCGTTGCTTGCACGACGTTTGGCGTCTTCGCTAGTTCCTCTGTCATTTGCTTGAATTCCTTGTCGATTCGATCGAACCTCTCGGCATCCACTGGCAATTGTCTTCTTATGTCTTCCGAGGAGGTGAAGATGCTCTCGAGGTGCATCCAGGTTCGTTGCACCTCGAACCAGATTGTAGTAACTTGATCGGCGATGCTCAGCTTTCGTTGCCAGCTGGAGACTTCTTCTAGGAAGTGGGCGATGAACTTGGAAGTGATAAGGTTTTGTAGCTGAACCTATGAAAAGCAAACAAGGTGGCCCTAATCGAGTCGATTTTCTCCAAAATCGATCGCACTGTGCCTCGACTCGCTGTAATGTCTTTCCGAACTCTCATCGTCGAATCGCTCGTGTCTCTTTAAATTTTCACCAAGTACGATTTCCGCTGGTTTCGTCTATGTAAAACGAATCACATTGTGCAAATCTAACTGACTAGTGCGATAAAGACCAGTTCTGTAATTCGTTCAAAAGTCACAAAATTTCCGCGATTCTTGCAACATTCGTGCTCGAGTGCGTAACAAGCGATCCGTGTAGAAAGTACCTGGTTCTCTTCCAACGTTTCGATCAATTCCTCGCTGGCTCTTATTAGGGTGGCGCCAGTTCTAGCGTGAATTTCTTTCTCGAATTCCATTTTCGACCAGGTGGCGTTCAATTCTCTCATGTACTTTTCCATAGACATTTCTTTCACCGCTTTGTCCACGATGTTCTTCACTTCTTCCTCGCACTCGTGAAGATTTAGCTCCAGAAGATCGGCCAACGTGGTAGACTCGTCCATAACGAATCGTACCTAAACGCATTCGTCTTTACTGGCTATGTCTCTAAGTATGCAGCATTTATAATTATGAATATCGTGTAACATTATGAATCGTGTATGGTTTAACATTATATATTATCGCGAACGTATTTGAAATTTATGCAATGTAAGCATTGACGAACAATCTGAAGAAATAAACGTAAAGCCAGGTGTACGAAGAATTAAACGTTTCGAATGCAAAATCAATTTATTCGGTGAAATATATACAGTGACTGGTACATAGAACGAACGAAAAACGATGATGAAAATATAGTACAAATTATTTGATCACATACATACGTGATGCATGCACCGATGAGTAACTAATAATGCATTTTTTGATTAATCGTGACGGTGGTTTGAATATTCGTGCTTAAAAATTTCGGAGATAATTATTTAGAGAACAAAGTGCCGGTATTTACAGTGGACTTACGGTCATTTCTGGAGTCATGTCGCCCAGTTTCTGCAACACCGATAGCATATATACAGCGGTGCAACTAACTCTAAACATCTTGGTGAACTTTTGTAAAAATATGCTAATCTGAATTCTTATGTATAACTATCTTTCGTATAAAATTCATCAAAAATTTTTTCATGTACAATGATACAAAAAATTCTTAGAAAAAAAAAAATATATATATATATGTACAGTCTTTCATAAAAATTGGATATCGTGTAAAACGTAATGTAAAACGTATTTAAATCATTCTCAATCCTTTTCGTAAACCTATTCTTCGTTTCTTAATCTCCGCCGATACCTTGGTGCTATTCATTAATTGCCTCCAATGTCTTTCCCTTATAGCTGGATTCTGGAGTTCTGCTACGGCCCTCAAGGACGTCAACATATTCTTCACGGTTGCCTCCAATGATACGAAAGTGTCCCACGATCTCATTTCCTTGTCCAGGGCTAATTCATTGCAATTAGTATATTAAAAACACGTTTGGAAATAGCTTACTCGTTTTGGTAACAAACGACACGGGTTTCTAATATTTTTTTCCATATTTTGTTCAAACACGAGATATCTTTTAACGCGATAAAAATGGAATTGAAAGAACACGGTAGAGTTAATATCGTGTCACCAACCTCGTATCTCCTTGGAAAATTTCTTGCACTCGATGTCCATGTTCTCTACGTCGATTTTCCTCCAAGGCGTAGTCTTCCATCCTTCTATACAGCTTCTAACGATATTCACGTAGTCCCATAGTTGTTTCAACATCTTCAACTCTCTTCTACACTGCTTCAGCACTTTGAATTCTGGCACCATAACTTCGAACAACGATGCAGACTCTTGGATGTCTTTCATTTGACGTTCCAGCATCAGAATCTCCTTGTGTCCTTCGTCTAGCAGTTCGTAAGGATTCGAACAATCGTGTTTGAAGAAACTGTAGCGCCGAAAAGCTTCGCGGTAGTGAGTTATGGTCGTGTCGAACGCGGAGATTCGTCCTCGTATTCTGGACACTTCGCCTGTTTTATTTCGTAGAAAATTAGCAGCTGTCCTAATATCTACGAATGTAGATGTAGGTACCTGCTTGCAGGGGTGCCACTTGCTGTTTAACCATAAGCGCCAGTTTCTTCGTATTGGACCATTGCTCGGGCAGTTCTTGAAGCAGAACGTTCACTTCCTCTGGGATATCCTGATCGTAAAATTTCAACAATTCGATCGTCTCTTCCAACGGCTGGAACATTTCATCCGTAGTCGGTTGCCTTTCTTTCACTTGCAACAGATAACCCATCACGCTAACGAGTCCGACGTAGTCACCTGGTTGTATTGGTTGAAGCAAACCCTCGTCTGCTCGTCTATGAATAAAATATACGTTGAAGAATCCATCGGAAAGCGGCTCCTTCCTTTTTCCTTATATTGGCTCTCTGGGTAGCCATTTTTACTCTTTTGGGAAATTTCTCAATTTCAGAAAAATATGAAAGCCAGACGTTCCTTCTACGTCCGATCTAAGGAAAGAGGACGTTCTATAGAGACAAATCAAAGTAACCAAGTACGCGAGTAGCCCGAGATTATCGAACGTGCAACGAATATCGCGATTGTCGGCATAGCTATCGATCTACAAACAGTTGAAATCGTTATTCGTTTGCTCGTATAAAGAATGGTAACTCGTAAGAGAAAACACCTTATAAACGATCCCAAATCCGAGAGGCTGCTGGTAACGCGATCGACCAGATGTCTCTTGAACATGCTGGACCATTTGCAGACCATGTTCAGCACCGACTGTCTGAAGGGTCTGAGGTTTACCCTGAACCAGCCACAAAACACTTTCGATGGTTCCATTTCCTCGATCTCGAGATAGAGGCCCTCGTAAAGGTCGATTTGCTCGCGGAATTGCTCCATTTTCGGCGGTGACCGTGTCGGCCCCTTGGGATCTTGCACGGCCACCATCTCCATTTCCTCCATCGTCAATTGTCGGCTATACTCGAGAAACTGTTGCATCACCATGTCTCTATCGTCTAACCAGAGATAGGCGTATCCTGATAAAATAAGACGACTAAGAACGAGGGTGGATCACAGAGTAGACCAAACGTAGAAACGTTCTCTGATGCTCGTTGATTCTATTATAATTCGTAGGAAGTAGATTTTTATAGTTTGTGGAAGTTTTGAAGACGTACAACGCGTATTGCTATTAGTAAATTATTGTTATTAGCTATTAGCCTGCATTTTGCTATGTTTTATGTATTTTGTCCACATTACGCGAATTCTATGCATTTAGATTAGTATTTCATGGTATTTATACCTTCGAAGTTGCTGCAGAATTCGGTAGCTTCCTCCACCGCGGTCGAAACGTTATTCATAATTTCATTTTTCATCCCCTTTATATCCGGATCTTCCTCTAGTTCTTTGCTGTATCCTATGGCATCTCTTTTTAGTCGTGGCACCAGTGCAGCCATCCCTATGATATCGTTCAAAAGTGCCAAGATTAATTGATCCAGTCCATCCGGATCGTCAGGTTCCAACGAAGGCACGTAATAGAGGTCTGGTTCCCTGAGTTCTAACTTCGCTTCTAACAGCGGCTCAGTTTCTTCGTTGGAATCCATATTGTCTACCAAATAGCCTGGTACGATTAAAAGAGAAAAGGAAATCTTACATGGACGGTTAACAGAATCAGAAGCAACGTACTTAAATAGAATCGTAACGATACAGAAGAAACGGCTATAAAAAATCTGTACGTAAAAGTTTATTTAGCTCTAAAAATCGCAGACCATCGATTCGTCGATTGCCGTTAATCGACTAAAACAGGAAGTTTAAAGAGATTTCATAATTTGAGAATTTAAAGAAACCGCAACGAAAGCCTGAAACAATAATTGTACGAAAAATATCGAGAGCCCATTCACCTAACGAACACCCTACAGCCCTTCGAAGGGACTCCATCACGATCCTGTCGATGTAATCTACGTATTTTTGCCACGGTTCCTCCATTTCGTCGGAAACTTGAAAAAGCAGCCTGTTCTCTTCCAACAACGAATGAATCTGTTCGGCGGCCCTCTCGACCTCGCCGTAACGTCTTGATACTTTCTCTGGCCGCTCGTCGAACGACAATAAAGCGTCCTTACGACGATCCTTTCTCTCGATGAGAGGCGTCCTCGTCCAGGCGTCCAGCACCGCTTTGATCTTCTCGGCGTTCGTCTGGGTCGATTTGATTCGCTTCCACAGCCCCTCCACGAGTTCACCCAATTCCACGATGTACTCCAGAACGCCGTCCGACTTCCAGCATAATTCTGTTTCTCCTCGAGACACCAACGAATCGATCCTAGTTATCTCCTTCTCGATCAGCTGGAACTCCACTCGCTTGGTCGTTTTGCACACGTTGTTGTACGAACACACCGTGGCTGCTAGCAGCGTGCGAAACTTTCGGAACGTTTCTACGTTTTCCGACACCTACATATCGAAGACTATTAAACCACCTTAACTCGTCACACTTATTGGCAAATTTTATTTCTAGTATTATCAATTAATTGCGCGTTTCGTCCAAGTGTTCATCGATTTCAATTATTATCGCAAGAATGAATCACTAACAGACAGTCTCTCTTGTCTATACATTGACAACGAAAAGAACTGAACGACAAAACTGTTGCTAAATGTTTCGCTTTTACACGTGCCAATTCTTTAGTTTTTTTCAAATAGCAATTTTATTATACCACGTTACACCGCACCACACGCAACGACTGTAACAATTGTCATTTTGCAGTTAAATCAGGTTTTGCCTAAATACTTTGCTGTGGTGGTATACGTATAGGGATACACAGGAAGAACGTCAAGTGGATAGATACCTTTATTGCCTCTTCGGGAATGTCTGATCGGGACATTTGCTTCAGATAGTTCACTTCCTTTAAAACACACAAAAGCTGGGGATCAAAGTTGAGCAGTAACGTGGAATCCTTCTCGCGATAGAGAATATTGCGATTCAGTCCAATATCGACTGCGTCAGGTATGGTTCGTGCCCATTCCGTGAACAATTCAGTCTCCTTATCCTTAAAGATCTGGATAAGCCTTTCATAACGTTTTTCTATATTCTGGCCCTCTTCGCTGCTCACTATTCTACGATCGGTATAATTATTTTGTAATTAAATTGTTCTAGCAAATATAAATCTCTATTTAAACAACTTACGGATGTTGGATAGCTTTGAAGGATTGAACGGGAAGATCGATACGTTGTCTGAGCATGGTGATGAATGTCAAGGCCGCGGCTAAAGGTGGAAGATTAATTAGAGCGCCTCTAGTGCCACGATTGAACAGAACTTCGACTACAATCAGCTCGACGTTCAATAGATCCAAAATTCTGGTGTAGCGATTTGCGAACTGTTTGCTTATCATTGGTCTGTCTAGCACCGTTCCAACGATATTTATCAACTGAAACGAAAAACTGGTAAGAATTTTAGTTGTTAAAATTATCGTACAAAAATTAGTTTTCATTTGTTATAAAATATATTTGTTTTTATTCGAAGTTACGCGTCCGTTGCATCTAGAAACTGAGGAAATCTCGACGATCGTTATTTTTGCAGTTTGTTTATTTCGAATTCTTCGTTTTATTACACTGTCGAAGCAGATCGATAGAAGAATTGTAGTTTTTTGAAAAATGGCCCGTTTCCCCGCCACTTATCCTACCACACTTGTTCAAGGCTACCAGATAGGGTACCTTGAAAACGCTCTCGAGGTTGCCGCAATCGTCGAAAGCCTGGCAAAGAATGGCCGCCAATTTACAATCGAGATCGGTGATGGACTCGTTGAACTTGGCACAGTCTACGGTGAAAGATTCGTCGTCTGGCTCTAGCGCGTCGTTTGCCCGCACCGTGAAAGAAACGAACAGCTGCTGGAACTCTTTATACACGTTGACGATCCTGGTGCTGAGGGATCGGCCAAGTATCCCGCCGATTTCTATCTTTTCCAGCTTCGAAAATTCCATCACGGTGTTGAATAGCCACTCGATGTCGCTCAGTCGTTTCAAGAAAGCATCCAGGCGAGCGAAAACGGCGCTGGAATTGAAGGTCCACGGTGGTGCATCGGGTTTCATCGCTGGCATGTCTTTCCTAAGCTCGAATTGTCGTTTGAACTCTTCCAAGATGCCTGCAAGAAAGAGCCTGTAACGCTTTTGATCTACGAAATCTCCGAAGGAGACGAAACAAAGTTTTATTCCAGCAGTGTCGGTGTTAGAAATTTTTAATTAGGAAGAACGTTAGAAGTAAAATTAAAAGAGGCTTAGAAGTTGAAGAAATGGAATCGCGATAGAAAGATAGTGGTCGAATGATGATAACGATCTTTTGATCGATTCTAACCTCGAGATATCTGCACACGCTGTAAAGCCTCGTCGACGTCGCTCTGGAAAATGGAGGTCGGGTCGAGGAATCGACGAGCCTCCTGTATCAACAGGTTGGAAATCTGTCGAAACATGATGATCACCTTGGTGGAGCTCTGATAGTAGCTAGATTTCGACCAGGCTAATCCGACCGAGTGTATCAGCGTGGCCATTAGCGGCTTAGCCTCGGAGAAGTCGACCTCTTCGACCGCTTTGAAACACTTGGCCAATGGAGATAGATACAGAGATATCTCTTTCGCCTCTGCCATCGAGGACACCACGTTATCGAAAAGGGTGCGAAAGCAGGGGAAATAGGCGCTGTCTGTCGTTTCCAAAATGCTCGCCATTTTCTTCACGCGATCCTCTCGCAATTGATCGTAGATATATCTGGAAAACGATCCTTCTTCTATAATAATTAACCTTTGGATACTGTAATTTGTTAGACTAGTAGAGTATCGTTACCCTACCGCTCAGTTTTCTACATTTTTCGTGTCCGATAGAAAAAAATACTTGTTTTCAAGTTTTTTATTAGAAATAAATAAATGCCGGGACGATGAAAACGTTGCCATAGATGGATACTCGGTATCCTCTACCTTAAATTAGCTAGTCTCGTGGACCAATAGTCAAGCTCGACATAGGGGGTGGGATTTTGACCATTCTCGAAAGCAGCGCCAGATTCCTGAGTGACAACGTCGTTCACCAAGTAGGCCCACTTTATCACGACACCCTCGATGGCGCTCTTCAAATACAGATCGACGGCTTGGGGGCCTTCTGTTCGCACCAGTTTCTCCACTTCCGTTGCCCTCTCCATTCCGGCTGGCATTGGGAGCACCGTTCTGCCGTTTACCTGGCCTTTCACCTGCATTTCGATGGAAAGTGTTGGTACGATTTCGTACTGCCAACACCATCGTTGAATCTACCATTTCGAATCTAAATATACAGCATGTCCCTTGTTCTTTCTTCCTGATTTTCTCCAAAATGAAACAAAAACAAATAAGTCTTATCGATATTCTACACGCTCCCGAATCTCTGAAATCTCTTTAAATCGGGGACACCCTGTATAAACTGAGAACACGCGTATGAAAACTAAATCTTTACAGAAGAGAAGGAAAGTTTACTTGGTACAGAGTACCGCGAAGAGAATGAACGTGTCTACGGATGTCCTGAATCGCGACGTCAGGCAAATCCTTGTGATTCTCTGCTTTGCTCAACAGGGGCGCGAATAAATTGTCCACCAAAGTAGCTAATTGATCGACAACTCGAGACGACAGATCTCCTAATATCAGCATCGATGAACAAACGTCTTTCTCCTTGGATAATGGCGCCTGTTCTATCTTCACGGCGTAAATACCTGAATAGCGACGAAGAACAATTTTTAAGATTTTGCTTTAGGCTTTAGATATTTTGGAAAGTTTTCATTATCGTGCTCACCTTTGGTTCTCTGGCATGGTATAGGGAACGAGGTCGAAGCCACCAATTGCGCGTTCGGTGTCAAAGCTACGAAAAGCGCAGCTGGCAGAGGATTATCAACGAAATCCAGCACAGCGTTTCTGTATTCCTCCGTGAGGAGTAACCTGGCCCACTTCTCCGGCTTCAGTTTCAGCGACTTCTGCACGAAACCACCGATGTACTCCAAACGAAAATCCGCTGGTCCATCGGGAGTAGCCATTTCTATTTATACAAATTCCACATAAGTTATTTACATTCTCAGTTTATACGTTTAGATTCGGGATTTTAGATCTCGACGTAAGATGTTATTTCTATATTTACAGTCTGTCACACAAGAGCGTGTCTGCGATATTTCTGTAAATATTTATATATTTGTAAAAAAATTTATATGAATTGAATCTACATCTAAAACACTAATACGCTATTACTTAGTAGGGTGTCCAATCTCCTCCATTAGCGATTATAGCTTGACATCGTTTCGGCATACTCTCGACTAATTTTTGAGCGTAGGATTCTGGTATCGACCTCCATATCTTTCGAATGTGATGTACAAGTGTTCTTATTTTTGTGATACGTCTTCCTCTCAGCTTGCCTAATAGGACACCATGCCCAAAACGAAGATTCATCAGTGAATATTATATTACTCCAATCACGATCTCTGTTTTCATTCGCCCATGCCAGACGATTTTCGACGTTTCGCGTACGCGGCACTCATATTAAAAAGCTCTGTTCCTTTCACTGTTTCAAATGAAACTGAAAGGTATTCAGCAACGCGTATTAGAGAAGTTTTCGTTTGTTTACATTCTTTTTATCTCATTCTGATTAGGTGTCAGGTTTCGCAGATATCGCAGACACGCTCTTGTGTGACAGACTGTATCGCATTTACTATCTTCTCGATTGATATACTTAGGTCGAAGGTTTTGGATCCAATTGGGATTCAGCTGTAGATTCTAAATCTTGACGTATGATGTTACCTTTTTATTTGCTAATTCGCGTCTTCACCGTCGAGAAATTAATTTACCAAAGACGTTAAGCCGTACGAAACGTGAGAATTTGAAAGAAACGTCGGCTTAACTTCCAACGACAGGACTTCCTCTTCAAGGAACTACGCTAGGACTCTCGTGACGCGACCAAGCAAGCGTAACACAATGCTGGCGTATCTCAAAGGATGGAAAATATGTAAAAGGCTGACGTGACCACGAAAGGGAGAGTGGTGGATGCGGGGTAAAAATGCCATTCGTTTGGTGGCCGTCGTGCAAGCAGGTCAAGAGACCAGGCACCGACTGAACCGAACGGAACTACATTCTGGCATTGGGGGCTCGTGTCTTTTAGACGACCCTCCGCCTTCGTTGCCTACCTATTGTCACGGGACGCACGGAATATTCTCGAGAACGACTGACATCGCACGCGATACCGCCTTTCGCGTACTGGCAGGTACCATTTTACTCTTTCGTACTCGCTGGGGACGTTAGTCAGAGTTTCGCGTCCACGGATTACGTTCGTTGTAAACTTTCGATCGGGCGCTTTGACGCGAGATCGTTTCACTTTCGACGTGGCTTACTGTGGAGAATATGCAGGTGATAAAATACGACAAATAGCTTTTTTAGTATGTCGACGATCAATGATACTCATTGGGGATGTTGGAGCTCCTCGTCCATGGATGAATCGACCGAACGTTTCCTTGTGTCACATAATACAGTTTAGAAGAATTTTCCCAGCGATTGTGGTATTTAATTATCGTTTGAGATTTAGTATTTTTCTTGTGAATTCCGTCTCTCCCAAGTTTTCGACATTACCTCTAGTTTTTTGTTAACTCGATTCTTTCATCGAACATTTTATATTTGTTTCCGACGTTGGTAGGTTGACGAACATGTGTAAAATTATGGACAAAAGTGATAAATGCGATTCATTGGAAGAAGAATCTACGTACAACTCTGTTCTTCGATCGAACAAGCGGATTGTGAGCGAAATCGTAGATTGTAGAGATGTCGATTGCCAGAGAGTCTTACGATTAGAAAATGCTAGCGTAGAAAGAGGCTTTCTGCATCACGGTGGTGAGTTTCGATGAAGTAAAAGACGTCGTCGATTGATCGCGTCGCTTACAATGCAAGAGACAAATTGGCCCGATCAGTTCGATCGATCGGTCGTAAAAACGAGGAAATTGCGCTGACGTAAAAATAGGAAGGCGGAGAAAGGCACTGCAGCTGTTTGTCCTTGGATTTCAGCCAGTAAAAGCGGTGCCATTTGCTGGCAGGGGGATTTAGAACGCAACGTTGATAACGCGAGTTCTTGGAAAAGGGACGTTCGTTTCGTTCTCTAATCGGCTTATCGATCAAGTACACGTAATATACGTATACGTATTGCTGCCATTGTTCAGTTGCACCCTGCACAATACGATCGAAAACTGCCAAAAAGCTATAGAAAAATGGAAAAAACGGAGCAGCTTGCGAGAACATCTGGCCATCGAACGTACAAGAGGCTCGACAAGAGTCTCGAGTATCCCCGATCAAACGTCAGAACTAATTTCTCTCGACGGATTAGCCGTCTGCCGTTTCCCGAAAGCCAGCAGATTTTCCGCTCCTCGAGCATCTCCGGAACAGCTTCCACACGCACCAACGAACCGCGCGTATAACTTGAAAAATTTGACCCATGCACGCTGCTCGCAAAGAGGAGGGTGTGCCTTTCATTTCGTGAACGCTCACCCTTCGTTCGAATGAGCGGAGAGAAGAGATGAAAATTTTCGTAGCTTGTACGAATTTCATCTTCGTTGAATACTCTATTATAGGGTGTAAATTAGATGTGACGCGAGAGGGGCGGAGTTCCTTCGATCTCTCAGTTTCTTCAATAAGAGTTGATTAGTCGACATTCGGAACATCGAAGTTACATGCAAGTTAACGAAGTTAAATAAATTCTCTCGTATACACTATTCGTACGCTTGTACACATATTTTACGAATATATCGCGTGCGTTGTACGAAATATTTCGAGGTTTCATCGTCGTTGCGACACTCGACTATCGCGATTACATTGGTCAAGTTCGATGAAATCAATTTGAAAGTACGTGTTTAAAAAAATTTCTCTAAAAAGTATTCCAGCATTTGGTTACCTGGATTACGATTCATCGATATATCGTTCTATCGTATGGATAGCGATACGGATACGAGTGTTCAGAGGCATCAAAAATGTCGACTCGTTAAAACTCATTGGAAACGTTTAATATGCCTAATTCGTTCACCAGACTCGTAATCCCTCAACAGGTGACCCAAGAATCGCCTGCTCCTTAATACATAATCAAACCGTGTCACCCTTCGTTCGAACGATCAATCCACAGTCGCGTTTCGGAGAATCAACAGCATTCTCTTAATCAATTCATACTCTCTAGAAGGCTACCCCTTGCATAGCGCGGTACTCGGTCGATCATCAATCACTTTTCCTTCGAACATCCGTCCCCAAATTGAAACGGTAGTAGGGCGTAGGCGGAAAAAAAGAGACTGCCTTCGAGCTGCGTCGGCCAAACAATTTGCACGGGGTGTCGGTAATGATTTCGAACGTTATCTACCCCAGGGCGAAATTTGTCCTGGTTGCTCGCCATTCGTCATCCACTGCACAGCTTCTTTTATCGCGGTGCAAAACGCGGAGGATCGCGAGCGAGCAACTGCGAGCCGGAAGTCGAGGACTCCGGACTCTCGAGACGCCCTTTTTGCTGCGCGCTGACACGCTGAAAATTGATGATCGGCCGCGAGTCCCGCGGCTATTTTCGCTCTCACTTCGAAGGGTTCCAGCGGACGCGACCACGATTTCTTATTTAGGGAGCTTTTCAAGCCCGTGTCATTTTTCACGCATGCCTCGTTTCACGATACACGCGTCTGACGTCCAAAGTCACACCGACCTTCTTTCTTCTTCGAATGGCGCAACGTTTCGTAATATTTGTATATAGAACGCTTCAAGAAGTTGGGGTTAAGCTTTAAGGGCACGTAATAATCGTCAAGTTTTTGCAGCCGGCGTATTTTTCTGCTGACACTATCGGCTAGTCGAAACAATAAATATTTAACGTCGTCATAGTGGCACCATTCGACTTTCAAGTATCTTGCCGCTTTATCGTTACAGCATTCGTGTACGTATAGAGTACACTGAGTTTTACTTTTAGCATTATTTAAATAACGATTCTACGAGGAAATGTGGCAAAGTGCTTTCTGCTTTTTCCACGAGTGTGCACAGTATGCCTCTGAAGTTTAACTCCAACTTTTCATAACACCCTGTATAGAAAAAGGTGAACAGAAGTCGAAGGTAACGGAAACGATTTCGAAGGTGGAGAGAACCCGAGTTTCTTAGGGGATCCGATGAACTTTTGACTCGGAAAAATTGATAATCCTGTCGGTTCCACGACGCTCCGATCGTTCGTCATTCTTATCCGAGGCTCGCTATACATCGAGATAAACGATCCACATACTGAAAACGATTTGATATCCATCTCCGCTGAAGTTTACGTTCTTCGGTAACCTCCCTCGTTCCCGAGAAATTTCAATTTGTTAGATTATTTTCAATGCGAGAAGCCTTCGAACGTACGGTCCATTTTCATTTCTCAGAATGCGTGTGATTCGAATTCCAAATTTAAACGTATCTTGTATTATTCGTAAAGATGCTTTTATTGCGTTTTCCAAGACAGTTAGGACGCAGCCAGGAAAACTGGTTTCGATCAGGAGGCCATTCGGCGACTCTCTTCTGGAAATCCAAGCGTCGCGGGAACGCTTTTCGTAAATCTAATAGCGCAATTCCGAAAACGAGGCAGACCGTGAGATCGAATTGGCTGGTAGCCAGAGACGACGCAGAGCGTAGGCTCCGTTAAAATCTCTCATCCTCCGTACTCGCACAAGAATTTCCTTACATCGAAGCGAATGGCAACGCCCTCGTTGCCATTTATAATTCAAAGTATCGTCGTTTGCGGGCCGAGAAACGGGCAGTGTCGCGGCCTTCCGGCCGATGCGCCGCTAATTTCCACTGAAAACGCGAGCTGGCAATTTATTATTTTAATCATGCGCGCGAGTCTGACACCATCGCGCCGGAAATTGCACGGAATGCACGTTCGGAGGCGCGCCGGAACGTTTCCGCGGAGGACGTTTAATTAAAGTTTGTATTAATCGATGCTGTGGCTACGGGGTTCTAACTAAACGGGCACGCTGTCTAAACCAGATTCCAAGCTTTAAGAAGCTCTCGACTATCCCTGATATAAACTCTACGTAATCGAAAGCCAAAATACAAAAGTGTTTCGATGCTTGTCGTACAAAACTTTTATGTTCATGTTGCTTTTATTATATCATATGTAGAACATTTTGAAGTTTCATTAGAACTATAATAATACGCGATTATACTACGATTGTGGTGGAATTATATTGTAGTTTCGTGTAACATAATTGCACAAACGTGATTGTTTGAAATAAAATTATACATACGCTTGTGTATTTGCAGAGTTCGCATAATTGCCTAGCAATAGTAAAGATAAGGTTACTTCGATTTCTTTTATCGTTTTGTTACGTTGTTCTACAACCTTGATGTTACTTTCGGTGAATATCGAGCGACGTTTAAACCGAACAAATTAACCAGGCAAATTAAACCAAAGTTGAGAACAAGTTTTTCAAATAGAAAAGAATCGCACGTAAGTAACCACGATTAAATACAGTGTCTGCGTGTTCCAAGGCAGCCACGGAATCATGTTTCCAAGATTTACGTTGATATCGCGTCGTATAATTCCGGGACCGGGTTCCGAACGTTCGCGTCGGACCCGGACGTTTTATGAGTTTAATTTGGAACACCACGCGGGACAACGGCGTTTCGGTTTCCACGGAAATTCAGCAGGAAATTTAGGACTGGGCCATCGAGAGGCCAAGAACTCGCCGCGACGACTCGAATTTGGCAACAGCTGCGGTTCGCTTGGAAAACATTCGCATCGCACCGTTACCTTCCTCCTGTTAAATCTACTCGGTGTATCGAAATTAAACAGATTATCCTCAGCCTTGCACACCGTCGGGACGTTGTTCGAAAAGATCTTTCGCACTGTTACGGCTTAATTACCAAGTATACGAATGTTATGACAAGTAAAATGGCGTGAGAATACTTTTTCTAGCCACTATGCATGTGTATGTGTTACAGAGACGAGCCACTCTACATAAGCGACAATGATTTTGCTCACAAACGCTGTTTCGTTTAACACGTTCGTCGCCACGTCGCACATATCTGTGTGAAGAGTACACTTGCGTGGGGGCCTCGTCACCAAAGGATGGTGACGCTCTTCTTGTTCGAGTTAATTAATATACGAATCGTAGCAAGCTTCTTGGTATAACAAGAACATGCTGGTATCGCCAGTGTGTTAGAAGGCGGGAGCCACAAAAATTCCCACTTGTGTAGAATCACTCGGATATAGATACAAAGACGAAAGTATAAAGGTTCTGATATATTATATTATATTAAATATTATATAGAATCGTTCGTTATCAGCTTCGTTTTATAAAGAACAAATAGACTCTCCTATTAGTGAAAGTATATCGTTACATGGAATTTAGAGAAGGAGAGAGAACGACGCGCGAAATATTCGCAACTGAACGATGTCTGATCAAGCGCGTCCCATTCTACTGCGGCACCGGAGGGCGACCGCTGTCACGTCCAGTTAATATTTCGATTTCCGCGGCGATCGTTAATTCTGCTCGCGTACGCCACGGCCAGACTGCCCGCGGCTTTCTTCCGTGGAATAATTTTTCTACCCCTAACCCCTGATGGAGTTAATGTTTCGTCCGGCCGCTTCGAGCGATCTCCAGAGACCGTCGTGCTTTCCCCAAATCGACGATTCGGCGGGCAAGATTAACAGGAAAGAAAAACAACGGATTCTCGTTCCAACTATCTATCAAGAATCCACGAAACGTTAGAGAAAAATATTGCCAAGTAATTCCACTTCCTTAAGAGCTTCTCGAATAGAAGTGGGAGATTATTAGAATAAGAATCTCGTCAATTTGATATCATAAAGTCTATACTTTTCTCGACTGTATCTGTCGCGTTGTTTAGTTATCGTTTACATCAATTTTGATAATCATGTTACTATCGTATTTGTCGTTATTCGGCATTGTGCACGCTACAAACAAATTTATAACGTAGCCGATGGTACGTTAAAGTGGAAAAACTAATATTCTTATGCCTTTCTCCGGTGATATTGGAACGCGAACGCGGTCGAGCAAGAGTCGAGAAAAAAATCTTTCTGTCCATTTTTCTCCGAGTCGTTGGAGTTCACGACGACGTCGACGACGATTACGACGAGGAAAGAATACAAAAGCGAAGAGCTCCCGGCGAACAAGTTTTACCGGTCGCTAATTTCCGGCGGCTCTGTCCAGCCACGAAAAAGATCATTAAAGTTCGCGTTACCATCTAGTTGCCGCGTGCTCGCCGTGAAAGCGGCAGAATAAGAATAGAAACCGTGGGCTGGGGAGATAAAAGACGAAAGCTGGTGAGACGTTTCAGCCGCGAGGCGGAACTTAATCCCCGGGGCCAGAGAAATTTCTTCGCTGTCGGAAAGCGCCCCGACTGCCAACCAACCAGCCAGTCAGCCACTTTCCCTGCAAATGCCCTTGGCGAGCGTCTGGGAAATTCTCCGAGTTAAGCTGCATCAAGCTCTCCATTTTCGCCTACTCCAGGCCCTCTCAACAGGTTACCTGAGTTTCCACTGCGAAACTGCATCCCTTGGCCCTCGCCCTTTTCCTTCGTCCCATCTCGTCGCTCCACCTTTTAAAAGAACGAGCCAGTGTTTCTCGGAACAAGGGGGATCCACCATAGACGAACCTCCCTTCTTTCTCTTCGCGTATCTTTTAAAACCCGACTACGTCAAGAGTCGTCGTCATAACGTCGGCCCATCTCCGGCTGTATAACGAACCTAAGCCCAACCTAACCCCTACCTATGCACAACCTAAATATCCATCTTGGATTTCTATTCTAAGCAGAATTCCAGCTGCAGGAAAAATGGTCAGGATGCTCGCTGGAAAGTGATACGATAAGAGGAGGTTCTTTTTTAGAGCTACGTTGCTTTAATCCTGAATCTTATCGCTTTAGCGAATCCTAAGAAGCGTAAATACGTGCATAAGTCTGGAAACTTGTGCCTTTTAGCTACAAACCGCTGTACTTTTTGTAATCGTAAATTCTGGTAGGTTTTACGCTAAAGGGTGGAAAGTAAGAAGGGTTGGATGCTCGCGCAGAAAGACTTTTTTCAGAACGAACTTGGCGTTTTGTGGCTTACTCGGAAGCTTTCTCGAGGAAAAAAAAAAAAATGAAACGATAATTGGAGCGGGACGGCTTTGTTTTAGCCCCTGTCGGCATTAAGGGGTCAGAGTTAGCCCTCGGCAGAGTCCTCTGTGCATTACGATGCCCTTTCTCAGCCTTTTTCAGTCTCTTTCGAGCAAAAACGCCAAATTAAACGTGTCTTGTTCTACGCGCTGGCAACGAATTTTTACCAAACATCCTGCAAAATACGCAGATCACATTTAAGTTTATATCCGGATATTCCATTCGCTGACTTTATTTTCCAATCTTTTCTTTTTCTCTGAGAAAGTTAAGCTTCGTTTAGATTAGTCAGATTACCGGACTCGGAGCAATTTGTACTGAAACTTCTTCCGTTCTTTCACGTTTCTACGCCTGTTATACGTATCGTACGAGTATTAGAACGTCGCTTGGCCTGAAAATAAGTTTCGCCGTGTACCGAAATCGGCACACGTTGCAGGCATCGTAGCGAACAAGGACGAACCTATCTTCTTCTCGATCTCGTTCTCTTCCGTTTCCTCCTCCTCCTCTTCCTCTTGCGACGGTGTGCGAGAAGGTAAAATCGTTTGAAGCAGCTTCTCGAATTCCTCGAGCTTGTCACCGTCCGCATTCTGTCGATTCGGCAGCGTGACGATCGTTTCCTCGCGCGCCGTCGAATTCTCCGAACCGCGGACGCTCTCCGCGCTACCCTCCGAATCCAGCATCCTCCCCAGATCGCCGGGACAGTTGATGGAAGTCTCAGGACGCGGCAGACCCCTGGAAAACATCCACCGGTACAATGCGACACGCGCCAACTACTCCGAAAGAGAATCGAGAGGAGAGAAGCTTCTCTTGCGGATACTTTTCTCTTTTAGGGTGCAGGGATCGATGAGAGGGTATATGGAGTGTTCCACCACTGTGATTCGTCGTTCTAGAAGGTCTTTCGTGAAGATTCCGGTAATAATGTTTCACGGAGTTTGTTAAGAGAAATGGAAAGACATCTTCTTATATGCCAAGGTATAATATAAGGATGACTCGGGTTATTTCTGTATACAACGACTCGCGAGCGTATCCGAACGCCCTTCAAAAGAAAATAACTTTTTTTAAAATTGGACCAAACGACTTAAGTTTGTCTGACTAGATGACACGTACAAAAATTTACTGGAATCGCGAGGGAGAAAGGAATTTTTTATACCAACCACGCCCATTCTGCCGTCTAAATTCGCGAAATCTATCAGTAGTAAGACAAACGACGCGGATTATAGTAATTCCGTCCCCGACTATGTTACCGCGAAACCATCTAATCATCCGTAGACCGTGTTCTCGTAAACGCGTATCAAACTCCACTACCTCGTACCCTACGTCGCTTGGCGCAATAATTTTCAGCTCGTTTTCCAAGACACCGCGTTCTTAGGGAACGAACTGTGGAGAAACAGAGGAGGAAATTGTTGGTCGACAAAGCCGTCACGTCTTGGATGTTAGCGCGGCAGCCACGGAAAATTGAGCCATCCGCATTCATATCCGCGTGGGTTTACGAGCGCGCCGGTGTTCGCGTTCCGCCTTCAATATTCGAATATTATTCGAAGCTTGTATGCAGCCGAATCGTTCGTTCCCCGTTCTTTTTCCTCTCGGCCTTTTCTAATACCCGCAGCCGTCGCAAAAAAACGGAACCTTCGATCTGCTGACGTCGAATCTCTCTCTCTCTCTCTCTCTCTCTCTCTCTCTCTCTCTCGGTTTCGCTTTCTTCGCTTTTCTTCGACCCCCGCGAGCTTCCCTCTCGTGTCTGCAGCCCCTTCGACTCGAGAAACACTTTGCCTACGACGTCCTCTTATCGCGTGTCACGACGACTTCTCGTCATGCGAGAACGTTCGAGAAACAAGCCGAGGCACATCGACGGGATCGAAGATCCCTGCCTGATGGAAGTTTGCAGTTCGCTTGAGTTTAAGGCAAGGAACAGAGGGAGACACGCGTGGGAGGATCGAAAAGCGAAAGTTCGCGTAGCTAGGTGCTTTCTTCCGTGTTACCGTGTATTTCTTTCGGAGCAACGATTTATCTTTTTACGGAGACTGCCTTAACTCGGCACCTTATCGCTCTTTGGCAAAGCTTCGGCAATTTACTATGTTCGCATCGTGTCGGAGAAACATCGAAACATAATTTCTATATCTTGTACCGATGAAGAATTTGTTTTTACGTAGCTTTGTTTTCTGATAGAAAAATTACGCCATATTTAGAATACCGGTTTGTTTAAATTGCTCGAAGTTTTGTACACACGAAACTTCAAACCTGCTTTCCAAACGCAATTCTTTCGTCAGTTTACTCGCAAGAACATTGCGATTTCGAAAAATCCAACAAGTACGAAATCTTCGTAAGAATGGAGTTTTCAAAAATTCTGGTATCCCTCTCCCCTTAGAATTAATTATTGTAATTTTCAGTCGCTAATCGACGAACCATCGAGAATACGCAGGTCGTCTTGATAAACAATCCCTAGCAACCAGGTGTTGCCTCGCGATGGCATAAACATTTTCCAACCCTTGTCCGCGAGGGTCTCGTCCATCGAGAAAGAAAAATAAGAATCGCTGTACTCGTATCGAGCCCTGGGTAATAAATACAAACTGGAAGCGGAAAACGGCCGATCTCGTGCCACTTTATCCCTCGTTCCAGTGTCTGACTGTCGTTTCTCCCCGTGTTGTTTACGTTCCATAAACCACGAGAAAGCTCGTTCGTCGAATTCACGAGAAGGCTGCTCGTTCAATTTTTACCCGAGTTTTTCCAACTTTGGTCGTTTCGTAAAAACTCACCCCCGGTATGTTCCTGTGTTTTTCTGTTTGTGGATAGTAGCTGCGCTGGACACCTGCTCCGCGAAACACTGACAAAACAGCGAGTGTCCCTCGTGGCGCCACTTGCCAACCCCTTTTCCAAACAGAAGGTAAAAAATGTTACGCTGTACTACGCCAACGTTTGCACCCCGATGAAATTAGCTACGATTATCTTGAAATACGAATCTCCATAATATCGTAGGCTCTTTTATTACGTTACGAAGGAGTTTCGATTGTTTTAACACTAAACTTACCATGCGCGGTCAAATGACCGTTTTTGAAATTTCGTTTAGAATTTCTCGTATACAACGTTACTGTATCACCGTGTAGCTTATTGACTTTTCCTATAATATACATACAACCCATTTTTCAATATTCACAACTTTCTTTATCGTTTATTTTCTGAAAAAAATTTATAGCATGTCTAGTGTACCACGAACGGTCATTCGACCATTTGAAAAATTCATGTTATTTACGACTATATTCTTCGGAAGGCGCACTTCTGAAATTGTTTTACGAGTCTACGATGTAATCGTGGATCTACGGTGTAGACGAACGCGCGATTGGAAGAAATGCATAGCGTTCTTTATACGACAATACGGTGTTGCGATCCGAACAGACAGCATCAAAATTTCACAGTGTATTTGTTGAGATATGTGTAATTTTATATGGTAAATTGACTGCGTAGTATGTGAGTATGGGTATGTGTGTGCGCGGCGTCTCGAAAACAAAACAATGTAAACTGTTCCGTCGTCAGTCGTGTGTGGAAGGGCATCTGGTATGGAAGGTAGTGTGAGAAGGAAGTACTGAGACACGCGCAAAATTGTATCGTTTAATATTGTTGGAATCGTTCACTAAATAAATGCTTAATTATTTTATTGTGAATATTAAATGAATATTTAGTGTTTCTATACCTTTATTCCGGCGGTAAAGATCCATAATCATTAACAGTATTATAGAAATTATTACGTGGTATAAGCGATAGTTTCGACAGAGTCAACAGAGCTAACAATATTTTGTGGGTATGATTTACAATTTTTTTTTAATTTCTGGTCTCAATGTTTTTGCCCCGTTTGATTTATATTTTTATATTTTAGTTTTTACTTTTTACTTCATCATTATTTATTTATTCATCCCCAAAAATGTCAAGACATTCGAGGAATATCAATTTATTAGACGAAATAAATAATATCGACGAGGATCGTTCGGAAGATGACCAAGAGGTTTCCGATTTTGATAATGATACGGCAGAAAATAATTGTGACTTATTTGACAGCGATACGGACGAAGAGAATATTTTGAATATACGAAGAGGACAACAAAGAAAGAGATTTATAGTTGGTTCTGAAAGTAAAAATGAGGAAGGGATTGAAACTGTTATATTGAAACTGCTGAATATCAGAAGGAGAGACAGCTAAGCGAAGAATGTTCGTCAAAAACAATAATAAACACAGCTACAGATTCTTCTGGGCGGAAATCTTGTCAAATAAGATATTGTAAAGTCAATAAGACTGACAAAATTTGTATAAAATGTAAAAAATACGTATGTGGAAGATATGCGATACAAAATGCTGTAATTTGTAAAAAATGTGCTGAAAATACATAAAGGTAAATAAAACTTTCTAAATAGAAAAGCGGGCAGCGGGTTTTTATCGTAGCACCGGAAAGATATTTTGTTTACTATCCAATTCCAATTGGCTAAAATCTCTTTCTATATTAAGATACACATGTTTTTTTGAATCGGTCATTCGACAGCTCATGGTAGGATTAGGTATACATGAAATGTCGGTAGGTTTAGTGTTAAACCAAAAACCACTGAGATTGAAGCATGAAATTTAACGAAGTACCTAACATAATATATTGCACCCAGTAAGGGGCTGTTTCTAACAAAACATGACATTTCGTGTTATTGAGTATATTTTTATTAATTTTTCTAATGATTGACTTAAATAGTAATAGATTAATTATTCGGATTAGAATTATCGATGGTAAAAACGAGCGTAGAAGCTTAAAAACCGACGTAAAGCCAAAATTATAATTTAGAAACGATACAAGAGCGACGTGGAAATTACAAACAAGACAGAAATTTCGATTTCGTATAACAATCATGGAGAACAACGAATGTACACTTTTTAAGAACTGAAATCGATATCACAACCGTTTTCAACCGTCGGTTATCATAATTTACAAATAAATTAAACGAAGAGTAGTAGGTTTCGCAAATTCAGGCAGCATTTTCGAAGAAAAGCATATAAAACCGTGTCCTTCGGCGAGGAGAAAAAGAGGACAGTGGCGAGTCGATAAAATGCCGCCTAATTAAAATCTGTCTAATGGAATCTCAGGGATTTCCACGAGGTCGTAGTATATATACGTCGTAAAGTTTCGCCAGTCGAGCCCCATGCATAATTCATAGCCATCGCGAGGATGCTGTTCGCTTTCCGTCGAGTTTTTCGCCATGGTTTCCGCGCGACATGCTCGAGATAACGCGAACGTCTCTCTTCCTGTCATCTTCCATTCTTTCTTCGTTCCCTTTCCGCGAAGAGTTTCCGTAGAGGGGTGTCTTGGTGGAACGATTCCCGTCGTCACGCTGCGTAATTTCTCGGTGGAATCGCATTACGGGGGCTGGTTTCTGATACAGAGACAATAATTCAGCCGCAGCCGTGAGCCGGCAACGAGGGAACGCTAATTCTCAGTTGGTGTTCCACGCACGGGGCAATAGATCGCACAGATTAAAGGATTAAAGGGATGTTGCGTGCGTGGTGCCACTCGGTATTTATCTTTTGTTTATCTTCAACGCGTCGGGATTAATCGAGTATGGTTTTACCGATTGCCAGAGAACAAAGATTTGCTTTAAATTAATTCCAAGTTTGGTCGAACGGTTGTTTGAACCTTTGATATTCCCTAAACCATCGAGGACCATGCGGAAATAATTGATAAAGTAGAACAGTTTCAAGACTGCGACGTAAGGATACAGAATTCTATCGAAGCTGAATTGCAAATGCCGCTTTTGCGCAAAATTATGTCCTGTACGCTTCGAGGCGAGTAACTCGTCTTTTTAGCCGAGAATTTTCACCAAGTATTTCTCTGTGTCCTTCGTAAGCGTGGCGATCAAAACGTCGATGAAAATCCCTGGCTTCCTCGTTATCGTCGCCGTCGTCAGATTCGCTAACGACAGGAGCAGCAAAGTTCTCGCAGTTCTTATCGTCATTTTCGCTAAACGAACTTCTGATCATCCGCTTCTAGGTTTCTAAGGTTTCTAAAGGTTTCTAAAAAGACGCTGTATCGAAACTAGTTTCCAGATGGCGAAGGCTCGCAGAAAATGATCGCGGTTCCCGTCTCAGCGATTAGGTGTTTCGCGTTTACGATTGGAAAAATTTCCAGAAACTTCGAAAAACCATTTTACCATCCTTGTTACAAACCACTACTACGTAATTTTCCATTCTTTTCAATGAAATTTCAGGAAGAATTGCAGGACCAGCTAAAAGGGTAGAAGAAAGGAAGAAGAAAGAAGCTTGGCAGAGGTGCAGAATCCGAAGAATGCTTCGTCATCTTGAAGAACCGCTTCAGAGATTCATGCCGGACGTAGACAAATGCGCGGTTACCGATCCTGATTCGACGATATAGCTGGCGAAGTCAGAAAGTCGGGAACGTCGATTACAAAAGGAATCCGAAGGATGGAGCGACGGCGAGCCTCGCGGTAATTGGATTTTTTTCCCGCTTTCGAATAGCAAGCAATTCATTAGGGGTCTGTTTGCGCGGCGTGGTTCAAGAACCCTCGATCAAACCTCTTTCTCTCTCGCCCCGTCTCGACGAAAACGAGAGTGGAAATTTACACGTGCTCCTGGTCGCGAACTGGCTACTCAAACAGGCCTTTGTGTACAGCCGGCCGGTAAACACGGATGCCATTAATTGCCATTAATTTGGCCGCGTTATGGAGAAGTTTCGACGAACCCGCCCATTGAAAATTCAGACTTCTCCAACCCCTTGCACGCCCTTTCGTAGCCGGGTGTTTAGATTGGGTCGGTTCCAGGTACTCCGGGATAACTGGAAATTTACGTTAGACAATCGCACGACCTCGAAATTTTCTAAACTCGAATTAGGTTTGAGAATTCTCCGGATTTGTGAAATACAGTTAGAGAAACTGGGACATGAACGCCGAGGACCCCTAGAGATTAGTATTGCAAGGTGTATCGAGTTCACGCGAGAAATTTCCGAGTATCCGTTTAATTTACAAAATTGCTACTAACGCTGTGAAAGAAACTGTGATAGCGCTAAAGTTTAAAAAAAATAAGAAGGCGAAACGGTGATGCGGTCTACCGAGATAACCATAATCGGCGAGAGAGCATGAAATTAAGCACGGTAAAAGTCTTCCATTCCTAGCTCGTACGTTCTTTTTCGAGCTATTACGACGAACTGACTCCGACCCTGACAATAATAACAGTAACAATAACACGAAATCGTGGAGCGGTCTGATATGAATATGTATCAGGTACATCTGTTGCCTCGTAGACCTTTCGCCGTTATGAGAGGAGAAAGGGTGCAGACGCGATTCAATATCGGTCCGGCATCTTCGCCAGAAGTTGCCAACGCGGGACTAATTTCCAGCCAGAGGCATTTTATCTCCGACTCGTCCGACCTGCCTGAACAGCCACGTCCCACGACCAACGCTTCGATCGACGTTCGAATCCTGCAATCGAAGGGACGATATATAGTATTTAATTAAGTGATTTCGATAAATAATCACGGTGGGGCAAGCGCAAAGGGTGCAAGGGGTTCGTACTTCGTCTTTTATGCTTCGTATTTGGAGGGTGAAAACGAGGGCAATTTTGTCTCGCTGATATGCAAATCGAGTTTATGCAGATGCGCGTCAACGGCTATAATCGCTGTCAATTTGTTTCCGCGCGTTCCAACAGTTTTACTCGTGTTCGAGCTACCAAATGGTAAAGTAAATTTAACGAAACAGAAAGTAAAATTTGATTCCTGCGTTGACTATTTTTAAGATTCGTCGGATCGAAGAGGCCACGTCCATCGACTTTTCCCCTCCGAAAAATTATCCTTTTAAACGTCTTTCGACAAGGAAAGATTTTATCGAAGCGGAGGATAGGAGGCTTCGTCGCCGGCCTTTCGGCAACAAATTAAGGATTTTAAGCCGAAAGTAATTAGTCCCGGCGAACAAGGTGTCACTCCGTGAAAACGAGGAGACGGCGAGTCAGCCTTCATTGTTCTCGCCATAATCCCCAGGGAGGACGTTCATAAGTTCCTTCTTCTCTTAGTCCTCGGCGAAGAAAACGGCTGGAAAGGATGATTTCGCTTTCCGGCCGGATTAATCGCCCTATCGACCGTCTCCTCTTTTTTCCCCTTTTCCTCGTCTGCTTCCTGAACAAAGTGGACGTATCTCGGCACGTTGGCTCGAAAACGACTTCTTATTAACCTTCTTAGTTACACTGGCTCCCGCGTTGCATTGGTCCGATACTCGTCTTAAAACACGTAAATAACGCGTACTGTATCAATGCCACGACTTTAGCATTTAACCCCTTAACCTACGATTTACGTTCGAGAATTTTGGGCCGAAAACTTAAAGAAGCTCGCGCAGCCTTCGAGCCATTCGCACGACTTGTGTAGCACATAGCCGAATCACCATCGGAGAATATGCCAAAACCGAATTATAGAGAACGAGGACAATCATCTTCCGGAGATACGCCAGAGAGACTGCACGCGAAGCATTGGGCTCATTTTCCAAAACACATTGACCCAACAGCATCAAAATTAAGACCGTCGAAACCTTGTAGAGTTTGCTACAAAAATAAGAAAACGTAGAGAAACAACGTGGGAGTGTAGTGTTGAGGTTATTAGGTGTAAATGAATACAAAGAGACGCGTGGATAAATTGTGAGATAGAAAATATATATATTTTAAGCTGAAGTGTAAATACAGAGAAGGAATACAATATACGAGCTGGTCCAGATCCGCACGCCAGCAGTGTTACTCTTTTTTTTTTTTTATTTATTTATTTATTTAATTTTACAATTTGTCCAGAAGGACATTTGGTAAAATGTTATAACTTGAAAAATATAGCATGTGGATGGCTACCCCCAGCGGGGTTCCATCTTCCAGGTTGTTTATTGTATTTCTACTGCGAGGTCTGCGGGATGCTTCTTCTTCAGTCTTCTTTCTATTACGGTTTCATTTGTTTCAGCAACTAGCTGGTTTGGGTGTGTTGCGAGTCTTTCTTTGTACTTTTTTGCGTATCTAGCGATTTCCTCTTTGACTGTTGGAATTTTTAGATCTTTTCGAATGTCCTCGTTTCTGACGTACCATGGAGCGTTAACTATTGTTCTTAAGATTTTTGCTTGTTCTGTCTCTATTTTATTTATGTGACTCATTGCTGCCGTCCCCCATAGTGGGACTCCGTATGTCCAGATGGGTTTGATTATTGTTTTGTATATATTTAGTTTATTCGTTGTGCTTAATTTAGATTCTTTATTGGTTAACCAGTACATCTTTTTCCTTATTTCACGTATTCTGTTTATTATTGATTTTATCAGTGTTACTCTATAACTGAAATACCCTGAAGCCAGCGTTGCACGTGTACCGTTTTTGGTTTGTCTTCGACAGTCCCTTGTCTATGTTCTGTCGATGGCTTCGGTGCTTGAGAAAACTAAAGACCAGATGTAGAGTTTTCTTAGAAGTGGCGACCACTTCAACATGTAGGAAGTGCAAAGTTCCCTTACATCTACCAGAGCGTTTTGAATTGTATCACACCACTGCAGATTGTTAATTTCGTATTACTAATTTTTGTATAAATAAACTTTTTGTAGTACTTGCATCTACCACAGCTATTGCATCAGGTTGCAATTACTGTAGTATCAGGAAAAGGGACGTACTTGACAATGGGTCATACGTGTGGCCTTTTACAACATTGGGGTAATTGAAGGGGATGTACCTGGGAATGGGTCAGGCACATCCGGAGAACAGACAGAAGACGTTAGGGAGTCGAGTAGAGTCAGTTGAGTTGGTCAGTTGCAGAGAGTCAGTTGAGTAGAGTCCGTTGAATGTAGCAGTTGAGTGGAGCAGTTTGAGTCGAGCAATTGAGAAGTTGGAAGCCGAGTGTTAAGACGTACGGTGATATTGTAGTCAGTTTTGTGTTGAGTGTTGCTTGTACGAATAAACTTGAACTTAACTCTGAATAAACCATCCTTTCTTGTCCTTGCTCTAGATAAAACAAGACACCTTTGTAGGTTACTACATTACTTGTCAAATATTCCACAAATATTTATAACTTTAGGAGGGCGCCGCCGCTATTATTTACACTTGGCCCGATCATCCTACTACGGGCTATGCCCGTGACATTTACGTTTGGCCCGATCATCTACTACGGGCTATGCCCGTAATTGTAGATTGAGGTGGTTATGGGTGCAATAATAAATTAATCGGTTTCAACTCGACAAAGTTTGTTATATTTAAAGTCGCGCGTACAAACTGTTCGTTGGACTGTTCGGTGTGACGGTCGGAAACACTCTGTTTCGTATACGATTGTCGAAGACGTCTCGGTGGACCGCCCGCTAATCGTTGGGTTCTGTCTCTTGTCTCGAGTGTTTTGTTTATCTTCCCGTCGCCTAGCTGTTACCGGAGACGACGGTTTTCAATGTATCTATCGCCACAAGGTTAAGGGGTTAAGACTTTGATCGTTACACGATCAACGAAAAGTACCGATCGGTCAATAGTATCGAAGCCTTTGAACGTTCGTCGATATCTTGAACGAGCAATTAGACGCTCGAGTAGCGCAGACGAATTTACTTTCCTCCACCGACTCGGACGCAAAAGAGATAAGAACCGCGGAGAAGAAGAGGATTCTGGAGAATCGTGCGATCGGTTACGCGTGGAAGAATCACGATCGATTACTGCGAAACTGGAAATTGAATTACCAGATACGATCTCTCCCTCTCTATTGTTCTCTCTTGTAGAGCGGCGAGACTTGACGCGATAATCTTATTTAGCCTTTCTACTCGGCCAAATGGATTATTTCGGCCGGCGATGAAAGCCTGCCGTTCGAAAATCGCGGATCCTCTTTAGTTACTCCGTCGACGCAGTTAGTTAATTAAAAGGTAAAGAGGGAGAGGGAGAAAACCAGCAACGATAGAGAGAAGAGGAACGAAGAGGTAAAAGACTGGCCAGAAAGCTTGGAATTTGTATCCCGATCGCGGCGTACGATCCTTTCTGCTTCGAACCGCTGCGATTGCATCGGAACGGCGAGTATTTGCACCGGTTTATTTGCGATTTCGACGTGTCCCAAGTTAATTCGAAATGTGCTCGTCTATCCTGCGCAGTTATTACCACCGCCTTTCTCTTTAAAGCCGATGGCATCTAATTTAAAGGTCGACGTACGTACAGGGATTAATGTATCGCCCTTGTACGCTAATATACGTGTTTTTAAACGAATTTTTGTATATACCAGAGGTCGACGAGAAAAAGGGGGAACGTCAGTTTTGACGAATTTCGAGCTTAATATTTTTTTCGCACGCTCTTGCCTGCGCTCTTTGCCACTGGTTACGTCGCATTAATTTCAATCTACATTTTCAGGCTTTTTACTGTGCTTATAAGAAATTGAGGTGTACAACGTGCTCCTCATATTTTGCAGTTTAATACGTATACACGTAATAGGATAATAATAAAATTAAAAATGATACAGAATAAAATGTTGATATATCTACGAGGAAATACGAGGTTGTGATTATTTTCGAAATTACATATCGAAAAGTAAATTTTCGTTTTCTGAGAAATGCTGAATTATGAAACCGTTCCCTCTCTCTCTCTCTCTCTCTCTCTCTCACTGCGATAAAAATAAAAATCAAATCGATTCGTCGAGCGACTCTCCTGAAACAAATTCTCAAAAACGTATCCTTCTTTAACGTTGACCGAACTTCGCTTTATTTTTCCCCATTTTACTCGACAATGCAGAATCATTGTACTATCAAAAAAATATTAATAATTTTACAAGAGAGGAATCGATAGAACTCGCGAGGAATATGACGAACTATCGCGAGGCAACCCTTCGAGGAGGGCACCCTTTCAAATGCTACAGTCGAGCCGCTTAACTATGTATTTCACCCTCCCTAAAACTCGACGAATTTTACGAAGAATCCGCCAACTGTGCCTGCCAGTAATATATGCGGAAGCCTGACAAAGGCACATTAACATTTATATTTGCGAAGACGCGGCCGATCGCGAGTGCCCGATACCGCTACGACTTCCGTTATGGAATTGCTAATGATAAGCACCGTGGAAGGGCTGAAAAACGTTTATTTCATGGGTGTAACAGGAGTCGCTCTATTGCCCAAATAGCGCGAGTAAAATATTCGACGCTTGGAATGCGAAGTTTTTCCTGAGGGAATAGAAGGAGGTATGGCAGTGTAGTAACGTAGCGATTTATAGGACTGTAATCGAATTCCATTCGCTATTTTCGCGGCTACGCTCGGTTACATGGTCGGTAATGGCTTGGGCAAAAAGCTTGTCCAACGAAAAGCAGTCTGAAATGAAATGTTCTCGTGTCGAGACGCTAACGATGATAAACTCTGAGGGAATGAAAACTTTACAGACACGTGGTATCGGGAAAAGGGACGTACCTGACAATGGGTCATACCTGTGGCCTTTTACAACATTGGGGTAATTGAAAGGGATGTACCTGGGAATGGGTCAGGCACATCCGGAGGACAGACGGAAGACGTTAAGGAGTCGAGTAGAGTCAGTTGAGTTGGTCAGTTGCGGAGAGGCAGTTGAGTAGAGTCCGTTGAATGTAGCAGTTGAGTGGAGCAGTTTGAGTCGAGCAGTTGAGAAGTTGGAAGCCGAGTGTTTAGACGCACGACGATTGTAGTCAGTTTTGTTTTGAGTATTGCTTGTACGAATAAACTTGAACTTAACTCTGAATAAACCATCCTTTCTTGTCCTTGCTCTAGATAAAACAAGACACCTTTGTAGCTTACTACAGACATGATGTTTCGTTCACTCGCGGAGAGACGCGATCGCGAAGAAGCACGTCAACGGGAGTCGTAAATTCCCGTTACGATTATAACGATCGACACCACGAACAGGTCGGTCCCCTCATTTCCTGTAGGATAATAGGGGTATTTGTTGGGGAATAAAACTGTAGTCTACAGTCTTATAATATTTGTATTTTTAACAACTTGTTACACTTGAGGTTCCGTCGTGGCGGAAGATATAATTGATATAAATGACGAATAATAGTACACTTGATAGACGAGTTGCATTAATAGAGAGTAGATTAATGTAATGTCACCTAGATCGTAGCGAGGACTAAGTTTGAAGTAATATTGGAAGATCCGAAATTGACTCGATTCAAGAAAAAACTGACTGCTCCAAGAGTTAGATGCTTGAGTTGACTACACGAAGCTTGGAAGAACAGTAGTTGACTGATCTAAGTTTAAGATACTTAAGTCGACTACACGAAGCTTGGAAGAACAGTAGTGACCCGTCTCTTTCAATTACGGAGGAAAGCTCGGTATGAGTGTCCTTTTTAATGGGAAATACCTGCTGTTTCTAATGGACAAACAACCGCTTTCTCCGTAAGTTATAAGAGCGTGCGATAAACCTAAGGACTGTTTTAAGGACCATCCATAAACCGAAAATACTTATATGAATAGAAATTAAACTGAGAAGATTCGGTTTATGGTGGTTCCTTGGGTTTATCGAGGGTCAGTGTAACGGCGTGTGGGACTCGGCGACCAGACCATGAGGGACGTCGCACGGACCGTCTTAGGCGACGTAACAAGACGAGAATGTAAATTATAGAATGAAAAATACAAAAAAGAAATACACCAAAATATAAATAAATAAATAATAGGAATCTCCTGTAAGAAAAACGAGGGAGAACGAGAATATTCCGTATCGTGATCGACTCTTTAAATATTCCATACGAAAATCGGTTGGATCGCAGGTGAGTGCAAATGCATCGGAACGAGAGTCGACGAGAGGAAAGAGAATGGCCAAAAAGGAATAGCAGGGCTCCGGCGTTGAAAATAAGCGGCTGGTTCAAGGGGTTGCGTTTATAAGCCACGGGCTTTTTTGTAGTGCAAATGAATAGGTCCGACCCTCGTTCGTCGTAGGGAGCCGAGTGTCCGAAACTTTTGCAATTTTACGCGGCGACTGCTCGGTGCATTTATTTTCCTGAAAAATTTAAACTCCCTCTCTGCCGCTCCTACATATGTGCGCGAGGTACTCTGCTTTCTTTCTCTTCCAATTACGAAACGAACGAGACGAAAAGGATCTTGAAAGTAGATCGCGCGCGATGAAAGCTCGATGACGCTCGCTACGCTACGTTTTGTTCCCTTTGGAAAAGCCAGATCGTATCACCAAGGATAATCCCAACGGAGGCGGATAAGACAGCGGGAAGACACGAAGGCTGCTTCTACATCGATGAGTTGCGAATCTATTTGGCTTATCTTTTAAACGGAGTATCGCATCCAGATAAAGAGAGAACGCCTCATCCATATCAATGCAGAGAAGTTGGATAGAGGATGAAAAAGGAACGCCGACCCCTCGAACCGATCACGTACACTCGTCTCCCCGGGGTTTCGACCCTTTCGCCTTTGGGAATCGCTCTGACTCTTCGTTTACTTTCGATTTCAATTAAACGTCGCTATTTTTTTTACTATCGAAACCTCCTCGTCGTTCTCTGGCTAGAGGCAGGCTTGCAAAATGAAGGACAACGCGCTTTCTTCTTGCCGGAATCTTTATTACAAATTTCAGCTTGCTAGAATAACAAGAATAATTAGTCTTATCAAATACAGCGAATGAAAACAGTAATGTGAAACCGTCTTAACAATTAAGCTGATGTATCTCGTTCGAGACCGATATCTTTTATTATTCACGATCGTTCGAACATTTCAGTGAATAATGTTCTATTAATTATGCTATGTAATAGTTGCTCAACAATTTGTAGAATATTCCTCAAAATAATTAGAGGATTAAATTTCAGGTAACAGCTATAAAAAGTTAAAATTCTATTCTATTTAAAATAGTAATAATTATTTTAAATAAAATTATATGCAACATGTAATATGCGGAGCAAAATTTTTTATTCTTCCAATATATGTCTATCCACTAATTCGTAATAGCTATAATCCTCCAATTATTTTAACCTTAATTGTAACGATAAATATGAAACGAAACATCACGTGTATCCCTGATGCGATTAGGCACTTATTTCAATTGACTGGCATGATTATGCTGCATTATTGCAATGGAAGTCAAAATGGAAGTATCAGAAAACGCGATTCATTCGTATTCTATACAATGTGTATAAAGGAAGCATAAATTTTCAAAGAAAAAAGTCACATACAAAGCGTGAAACTTGCGATTATATAAAAATTTGTGTCTACGAAAGTCTAGTAAATTCAAGGCGCTTGATTAATAGTGAATATCCGTTATAAACTATAAGAAGCACTTTATGAAACTACGCAAGAACTGTTCGCATAAAATAAATGTTTTTGTGTGTACACCTAGGAAGACACTTAATCGTTGCTCAAGAAATATAGAATTACCAACAACAAAAACGTTTTCTCATTTGCGAATAATAAATATTTTCTCTTGTACTACTACACTGGTTTGTAAGGCACTACGATCGTTTGTTTCTTTGTTCGTTATCGTCTAAGACTCTTCTTTCGATGCTTAATTATACAGAACAAAGAAGAAACCAGTCAACATTTCGCAGAACACGAAAGCACAAAACAACTCCCTACATGTACATATTTCTTTTCGGTAATATCAGTTTTACTGTGGCAGTAATGTCAAATTTGTGAGAACATAAATATTACTTTGAATTCTCGAATCTTTAAACTTTTAATTTAAGTAACAATCGGGATATCATTTTCGTAAACTTGGCAAGATTAATATTATAGATTAACAAGTCGAGCGAAATTGATGATTTCCAAATATACAAATTTTGCATATTATCATAGTACATATAGTTACCCGACATAGCAATACTGATTTCTGTACAATATAGTTGTTAAATGTACTTCCAAGAGATTGTAAAGTTCCGCATGTAACGAGTTCATCTTGAAACGAGTCAACATATGCAAAATTTGTTATATATACACACCTATCTCTTATATATAGCTAGTAAATACTCTACATTTAGGAACTACACAACTAATAATATCATTGTGCATTTAAAACCTTCCGTGTAAATTCATTTTACGGATAATAATTGTAACAAACGACACAGGTATTTCGTTCGACATTAAGATTTAGTTATTCCGTTCTCCTTGGTCGCTGCTATATGTACTAGCAGTTTAACCAGTCCTTTACCCTGCATGAAGTTAACCATTCGCAAACAAACCAATTTTAATGTGGTACACAATTTAACTACTCGTTCTTTTCCATTTCGTTATTGCTTTGTCGATATTTTAATATAGCTTGCCATATCCTCAATTCAATTCCTCCTCTGAAAAGTTATAATATTTATTAAATATTCTCTATATATGGTCTAAAGAAACGTTCGTATCTACCTGAGATTAAGTCTACGAATGTCCTCGCGTGTAACGTGATTTAAGACATCATCCAGTGTATACTGCTCGTATAGGAACTATAAAAAGTGATATCAATTAGTACAATCCTTTATTCGTTAGGAGAAAAATATCAATATAAATTGTAATATTCACCCTTTCGATCGACATTTCATCCACCTGAAGACTTTGTAACCATTCGATAAGAGCTTGGTTACTGCATGAAGTTGTACTAGAAGGTGCATCGCTAATAACCAATGAAATTGGCTGTTGCACTATGTTTCCAGATATTGATGAATTATATCTACAACAGGGACGCAGATTAATTGCAACATATCGCATTATGCATTCCAAATTAAAATTACGAACACAATTAAATCTTACCCCGACTCTTGTCTCATAGTTCGTCTATTTATACCTTCGCAAAGTCGTGTTAAAGCATTAACCTGAGTTCTTTGTTCCTCAAGAACCTGTTGCAATAAGGCTTGATACGATTTCTGACTTTCGATCAGTTCTTGCAGCAATCTCAAATTCTCCATTTTTAAAGCCCCCATTTGATCTCGATATTCTTTCCAGTACTTGTTATCCAAAGAGTCACCGGTTTTCTGCGATTTTACAGAATTTACGGTCGATACACCGGATGTAGATCCTTCTTCTGGACCTTGATCACCGGTTTGTACGCGTTCTTGACCAAGTAAATTTGCGCCGAGTTCTGTAAATAATGTATTAAGAATTTCTGTAAATAATATATTAATGTATAAAATGATGTTAGAAATATTACTTTACACAAAAAAATATTAATAATAATAATAACATTACCAGGGGAAAGTACAGTGATGGCAGCTTGTACAGCATTTCTCACTAAATTATCCAGTGCAAACATCCAATGAGGCTTTATACTATGCATTCGTAGAACCTCGTTCACCGCCGTTTGAAATAAATAAATTGCTAAATTGAGATGATTAATGGCGATAGAATCAAAATCTAATTCTTCTTTCAATGTTCTAATGGCTGTCACGATCACTCCTTGATTTTGTTCCACGATATAATCTCTCAAAGCCCGCATTAATAATATTAGATGGTTCTGAAAACATAAAAACTCGGTATTAATTAAAATACGTAATTTATATTCATGAAAATTTCGAAATAATTACCATTTGAAGAACAGTTTGACCCTCCGCCTGACATATACCTCTCATCCATACTTCGCAAATTTTTGCCTCGTCTTGATTAAGAACTCTAGTTAATGTCATTCTTCTTTGACTATCTTTTTTCAGCAGATAAAAACCCTCTTGTTCTTCGCCAGTCTTCTGACCGGGTTGACCTATTAGTAATATAAGAACACGTTAAAGTTAAACAATTCTCAAACACATTACAAAATTAATTATAATTATTCACCTCCTAATTCAACTTCTGGTGATAATAAACCACCAGAAGAACTTCTCCTAGTCATGGAGGCTCCTGCTGTGTCACTTTCACTTGTCTCTATAGAAGGTGTATTTCCTATTGTACTGAAAATACGTTAAATCGATGTTATATATAAATGTTATTTACATTCGCATCATTGTGCTTTGAATTTAAAAGTTTGCATTATACACGTGTCACAAGGGCAAGAACATTTCCTGGAAGATATTTTGATTGAAAATAAACCTGAATACATAGGGCAATCACTGAAGCTATGAGTATATTCTACAAGCACTATCTCAAATCTTTTATCAATAATCTTAAGAACTTAAAGTTGAAAAGCATATGAATAGCGTTACATAAATCAAGTTTGTAATAAATTTCCATTGAAATTGTTTAAGACATCAAACTTCAGTTCACAGTATCATTAGCTTAAGACTAGTACAAGGAAGATTAAAATGAGATAGAGATCTTAGTCTTCTTCCTTACTACATAGAAAAATATACAGAATAACACATATTACAATTAAACAGGAAGCTCCATTGCCCACAACACATGAACGTTTAGCAACATAAAGCAACACAAATATTAATAAAATATATGGCCTAACTACTATTAATCATAATTAATTCCTTGCTTGTATGAAGATAGATTTTTCTGTTTTTTGTCAATAACATGTATCGCTATTATTTGTTACATTTTTGACAAACAGCTATAACCATCTATAGCGTTAGTACCATACCTGTTAAAAGAAAGGGTTGCAGTGGGCATTCTAATGGGGGACAGAAGGTGTGCTGGACTGCGCTCCCTCAGTGGGCTTGACTTTGTTAGCCCTCCACTGTACGTGACACTTTTCGATTATATTTCATCATAAGAAAATGGAATTTAATGACAAATAGAAAATAAAGAAGATAGAAAATTAAACCACTAACCACGTATTCAAATACATTGGGTGCAATGTATTCAGATTTATTACCCGAAAAAAGCTATTTACTAACTGCTATACATTTCTTTGAAACGCAAAATGTATTTCTATATAAAAATTGCTTTCAGCAGCAAAACAACAAAAATCGGACGATTCATAAATAAATTAGGACATGAATATTTGCATATAATTACATTAATATAAATGACATATTTACGTTACCTATCGTCTGATTGTGAAGTTTGAATAGGAGAAGCGGAAACAATATGATTATTATTGGTTTTATCAGATTTCCCTAAGCGTTCTAGTCTGTCAGCAGGTACTGAAATGCTTCTACTAAAATCAGGTACTGCGGCCAATCGATTGGTTTTCTTTTTTCTACGCACATAAAAAACAATATTATTGTATCTATTTACTTATGTAATATGGAGTTTGTATGTGCGTGTGCGTGTGTGTATGTAAATATATATATATATATATATCACGTACTCATTTAGAAATGGATCTTCTAATAATTCAGCTGCAGTTGCTCTTATATCAGGATTGGGTTCAAAACAGCGTAATATAAAATTCTTTGCCCTTTCAGATAACTCTGATGGAATTTCAGGGTGTATTTTGTAATACCCAACCTGTTAGAATGAACTTTTTAAATATATATAAGACTGTCTTCAGTAGAAATTAACTCTAATATTTTACCTTAAACACTGCAGCTTGAGGAGAACCTAATTCAATGAATGGTGGTTTACCAGTCGCCATTTCAACTATTGTACAACCCAAGGACCAAATATCTGCCTACATCATATATCATAATATAATAATTTTCCTTTTGTAAATAAAGAATATGTATAACTTACAGGAGCACCATATCCACGCTGTCCCTTATCAATAACTTCTGGTGCCATATATTGCAAAGTCCCAGTAAACGTTTCTGTACTTGGACATAAACCAGCTAATCGTTTCGACATACCGAAATCTGAAATCTTTACTACGCCACTATACGTATTGACTAAAACATTATCGCCTAAAAGCAATAATTAAAGTAAAAATACTGAAGACTTTATAAATAAAATATTTTGTATATTATACTTTACCCTTAATATCTCTGTGGACGATTTTTTGATCATGTAGATATTTGAGACCTTCTAGGATTTGTTTAGTGTAATAAGCAATTGTAGATTCATTTTCTTTCAGAGGACCCCATTTTGACCTTAGTAAGGCTGATAAACTACCTAAGAGAATTAAAAAAAAAAAAAAAGAATAAAAAGAAATATAGTAAATATATACTATTCCTCAGTCTATTTATTTACCTCCAGGGACTTGCTCCATGAAAATTTTAAAGTATCCTTCTTCACTTACAGAACCTAAGTATTGCACAATATTTCTATGCCTCAATTGGCTATGTAATTTAATTTCCTCGTGTAAGGGTTGCACATCTCCCAAATTTCGTTCTCGAATTTCTTTGACGGCAATTCTAACTTGCGTATTTAAATCTCGAGCAGCATAGACAATCCCGTATGTACCTTTACCCAGCATTATTCGTTTGTTTTGGTCATCCAATTCATATTCAAACTGTGAAGAAATAAATGTTAATGAAATAAGTTTATTTAAAAACTGATATTAACTAACAATAATTTACAAACCTTCATCCTATCATCAGTCATATATGCATCCAAATCTGTAACCATACCCTCCTGATCCCTGGTCATCTCCAAGATTAAATCATAAAATCTTTGTCTGCATTGAACAGACGGGAAATACATTTGGAAATCATCGGAGTTTTGGTGGACGTATAAAAAAAGACAGCGTTCGTCTCTTTTATACAAGCTTACACTGCGTATCATGTTCGCGGTAAATAACCAATCGTGAACTTGTTTACAACTATTCTTCATATTGTCCAAGCAAAGATTCCAAATTTGCACCGATTTCTCTTCTGCCCCAAGGTTAACGTTTACATAGCTCGGCATCAAGATCTTCGTTGGCTCCAACACTAAGAGCTGAAATAGAAAGATTAGTGACTAATCCCTCTTTTCACTGCAGATGATCGTAATAGAATCTTGATTCATTAAAGTCAGTCTAAGAACCTGCACTAAGAGCAGTTTTATATTGTTCTTACTTTGACCCAAAATGTACAGAAGTAAGCTGGATTGGTAACACAATATTATAAGCCATAGTCTCCCGAATTGGAAACTGGATCCTTTGTAGAACGATTCCATTTATCAACTTACTGGAAACCGTATACTATCTCCAACTTCCGATTTTGTAGCTTCAACAAAGTAGTCCATCCAAAAACTAAATATTTGCTCCTCTGGTGAAACCTCGGCTTCCTCATTCTTTTTACGAAACCTATCTATCAGCGATATGTTCCCTATTGTTGATTTCAGGTACCTAATTAAGAAACAATACAATTAATATTCTAACACTTTCTATTTTAACATACATATAGCTTCAATGATAACAAGTACATACCAGTTTGGCGGCTTCAGTTTAAACATGCACTCGGCGGCTTGAATAGCTTTCGAATAGTCTTCGGCAAGTACACTGATTTCAAAAAACGTTGCCACATCCCAATAATCCTTTAGACTGGATAAGCTACCTTTCTTGCCAATGAGATTATTCAATACCATGCCTATGTGTTGTAATTCTTCACTTTTGGAAAATTCGTTCCCTGCTATAACGAGTAACGTAGCAAGATTGATACCGGCATATTCATTTGGTTGCACCTGAATATAGAAGTTGTACTTAGAAGAAGTTGTGCAGTCCAAGTGTTTATTATACTACAAAATGAAGAAAATAATATACCTCGAAACCTTTTCTATACCAATGAATAGCATTTTTTAAACTTTCTTCGTCAGTGTGTCTACTTTCTACGAATTTATCTTTATATATTCTTCCACACAAACATAACATATCAGGAACATGGTTTTCTTTCTTCTCTAGTGCTTTTTCTATAACTTTTAATGCTCTCTCCCTATCACCTTCTTTATTTCGCCGATTTAACGCAAATGCGTATAGATACCGAATAGCTGGCGTGTTGATGTAATTCTTGTGAGTCGGTATCGTTCTTAAATCATCAACTAATTGTACCATTGCATCGTAATCCTACACATACATAACTCTAATTAGTAAAGAAATATCTTTCGAAACAAAAATCATAACTGCATTACCTGTATTTCGCGGAAGGAAATCAGAACGTTTAAAACAACCTCTCCAGACAAAACGTTTGGGTCATCTAAGCGTTTACGCATATTGTTCAAAGCTTTCGATAGTTCTTCTCCAGAATATGTTTCACGAGCTTTCCGCAAATCCGCGAGGAATTTTTCTTTCATATGTGCTCTAAAAATTGTATAATTTATTGTGGAAATCGATAATGAGAATAACATTATTATCACACTATTACAGCAAGTTCAAGTTTGTTACAAACTGTTAGCAAGATTCTCAAGTTATAGATATGCTTGAATGCTATAACTCAATTTTATGTACAAAATGATAAGATAAGAAAATATTCACTTTGTTACTATGATATAATTTGGGTACAAGAATGATGTACTTTGCTTTCTTATCTATAAAAATAAGATATGATAACAATGTAGTGAAAATTCAAAACATACTTAGATTGTACTTCAACATCTTGAAATAACTTTTTGAGCTTCAATGTAAGATGTTGCTTCGGGTCTATGACTTCTTCGCCAGTGATCCTGGTAGTAGCTGGATTAGTTGCCACACATGAACCACATTCCACCACACGATAGGATACAAATGTATAGTTACCACATGATAACTGCACAATGTGAAATTATATGTTAAAAGATAATTTTTAAATATAATGTATTAAAACAATATAAATGTACCTTAATTCTGATTGTTGTTTCTGTATCTACGTCATTATGCAATAGAATATTTTCTTTCATGCCGAAACTTTCTCTGACACCAAGGTGATAAAACAAGGCAGACTGTTGCAGTTGAATACTTAAATCTACAACAGCTACATCTGCATTATAGAATGTATCAAGTACATTTGTTTCGCCAAAATCCAACTTTTCAAACTAGAAAAATAATAATCAAAAATATTTAGAGATTGTAACTTTTAGCAATAAAAAATATTTATACCTGAATATGATGCATGTTGGCATTAACTAGATTGCAGGCTTGTCTGACTTCCTCTAAGGCTCTTCTTCTCTGAGCCAAATGTTCTGGTTGTTGTAAGTCTAAAACACAAGCTACATCCATTCTGGGTCTTCCTGAAATGGTGGTGTGCCCAGAAATATCACTATATGTACCAATGCTGTCAGTACTGGAAATACCTTCTGCGATAGTTGATTGTGCAGTCACTGTAAAATGTTATTAATGACTAACAATACCAAATACTTCCACAATGAATTGAATATAACAAGAAATTACCAGTCATGTCAACTGTATCGCCACAAACTGATGGCATGTTGTATAATTGTTGAATGGAAATGGTATTCTTAATTCTTACTTAATAAGTGTTTGGAAGTATCAACGAACAAAAGACTTGTAAATTCACCTGTTTGAAAAAATAGAATACATATCATAGTAATAAATTATAAATTTGTATTATTATACCATTAAACATATTTTAATTACCATAAAATATAAATTTATAACTTTTCAGAACATTACAAATTATATGTAAAAACTAAAACATATGAAGTTTTAAGAAAGTTGTATAATTCATACAACTTTTAAAGAATGTTTTAAACAATTGTCGTAAAGAAACATTACTAGTCTACAGAAGACTTTGAACTACAACGAAACAACAAAACGTAATAAAATCTTGAACAAAAATTCGCTTGTGACATTGGCTTGCAAAAAACTAACGCATAGTGAAAATAATGCAAGTCGCATCACGAACGCTACCATGGGATTCTCGTAGGAGAATTATTGTTTAATTGGACCAAGATACGCGAAATACCTTTTACACTGCACATTATAGATACAATCTTCCATTTCTTCTAGAACACATAAATCCGGAGTCGAGGTCGTGCTCGTGCTGTACAACTCACATAAAGAAGTTTCTTGTTAGTTCACAGATGGCAGAAAGATCAGTCGCTCTGCCGATATAAAAATAGAAGCTCTTAAGATAGAACGCATTATAATAAGAACGAAATGATAATTGCGATTAGAATCGTGGAAGTAAAAATCACAACCACGCAAATCATTTAATAATCCTCGAACTTAATAGTGGAAATAAATATTAGAAGCACACAGTAATCAGATTGACTTTAAGTTATTAAAAAGATGATTTAATTCGTGCAATACATGATATTTATAAAAAAATGTATACGAAAAAAGAAATTAATTAATTTATATGTCAACTATGAAACATCTTCCAGCATGGTTGCCAACGTGATATTAAATAAATTAATCTTCAAATGCATATCTTTGATGATAAAGCGTGGTCATTGTTCACGAGACTTATACTCTGTAGAGTTAAAACATCCGACACAAGATAGCCTGAATGCTACTACCGCAAAACACTTTTGTCGATCGACTAGAATCGACCATTTACTCGGAGAACATACTAGCTGAAGAGGTTCAGCAACACGTAAATGCGAATAATGAGTTTGTAGGTCATTCGGATTCGATTGGACTAAATGTTACAGTACAGAGCATCGTGGAAACGTACCAATGAACTCCACACGAGCAGGATGTTAGGAACAGGAAGAGCGATCATAGTTACGTAAATTGTCGGAAGCCACGACTTTTCTACTCGCGTGCCTATGACTGTTAACTGCTGTTAAATAGAATAAGAGATGTCAATTTCGCTCCTTTATTCATCAGAGCAACTTTGCCCATCAGATTTAATATCTGGGTTAATATGTAAAGTCTACTTCTACTTGTTAAATATAAACTTCCTTATTCTTTACTTAATCACATAGAATATTATGCAATTGGATAGGTCACAAATATGGTCGCAATGCAAATAGTATATGCGTAAATGCATTCTTTATTTGCTCTATATGTATATTGTTATATTCTGTCTTAACTTATTTCTGACAAAATTTATAAATAAACTTAGTCTAACTTTGTCACTTAGTAAAAAAAATGTTATATAATTAATAAAATAAAATTAATATCTAGAAATTTAAAAAGTAAGTAATTATTACTAACACGTCGTAAGTTTCTCAGTGTATAATCAATATCAACTTACTTGAATGACAGGAAATCAATATCCTCCGATAAACGGCAAAGTTGTAGAAACTACGTGATCCTATCGCTGGATAGTCGATTACGCGATCCGTATTGAAAACCAAGAGTAACTATAATAACAGCAGAAAGGGTCCAAAAGGTGATCATCATTCGTATGTACGCGGTTTACGAGTGCGTGAAGAATAGTGGGGTGCAGTGATGCGCGGAGCGGCCACTCCGCAGCGCTCCCCTTTCATTAGGAACACAGCAGATGCAAGAAGCTGTTATCATCTTAATTTAGAAGTATACATACCCCTTCTTTTCATTCAATCCGCGTAATAAACCGTATTTTGTAACTAGCAGCGTAGAATGCAAGAAGGCCGCACGATAACAGTAGGTAGTACATGTATAAAAGTATTATTATACTTCTTTGTAACTTATGTTATTTTATCACAGGGGGACCCCAAGAACTGGCCTGCCCCACGATCGCGATCGACCGACAAGACAAATACGTCATTTCTCGCGATCAAAAAACGCTAAGATTTTCTCTCTTCGTTCCATTTTAATTGCTCTTTACTATACAGGAATTCTCAGAAATATAAATACAGAAGGAGCAACAACTGTTCTTATTCAATATTATTATAATTATGACGTATAAATATATATATTTATGATTATAGATTAAGAAAATGAACTATCTTATAACATTTAATAATAATAACCTAATGTGTATGAGTATACCTATTACAAGCTATATATACAAGTACATATAAATGTATAAATTTTATATAGTATATAATACCTAATTTTATGTAGTACCAATTGAACAGTATAGATATATAAGATGTTTATGTGTATTGATATTCGAGTTTTCTATCAGCAAGTTCTCTTCAATAACCAACGGGGAGCCGTGTGTGAATGAAACAACGAAAGATAGGTAATGGTCCATAGATATCCTAACTCGAGATACTTGCCTGATCATTGGGGAGCCTCGCGGTGTAGAAACCGCTCGAAGAATGCGTGTAATGCGTGTACATACACGTCACGTCCACTTATCGTCGCTGTCACGTACGAGGCTCATCGTCATGTATGTGCCTCTCTACCTGCATACGTACGCCAGTAAGTACAAGTACACTGTATGAGACTTTACGTGTCGATCTTAAAAATGTATTCGTTCTCGGACATATCTACATTGATGTCTTGTACCAATGTATGTAAGTACTTACTCGCGTATACAAATTCGTGCAAAACTGTGAAAAAAGATGTCGGATATGTAGCTTCAGGGTATTGACACAATCAGATGAATTTATTGAATTAGCCTGTTACAATGAAAAATTGTTGTTATTACATCCATGAATCTTATTAATGACAATTATTCGTATCAAGTAATTGGTCTCCACCTTTTATGCACTATAATCGATTACAGTACACAACAAATTAAAGAGTCCAACGTAATTCTTTGTTAATACAATTAATTATAATTTGACATCTGTTCTAAGACATCGATAAATATTCTATTTAAAATTAATTTTGAACTATTTCTGAAGAAATCTTAAGAGTATTACGAAATTCTATATAGAAATATTATTTTCCGAGGAGAATCTTTCTTGTTGCTCCAAAGTTTTGACCAGCTTGAGTCGCGCCCTTATTGGTACCAGCTTGAAGACCAATATAACCTTCGCCAGCTCTTAGTTGCTCCTCCGTGAAATTCCGCTTATTTTCTTCTGCCGGTCTTGGTCCTAGCCATGGTCCGCGCCATTCTGGATGTCTATATGTCTGCAAATTCATATCGTTTTATTATTTTTCTTGCAATTATATACATTTAATGATAATGGAAAATAGGCGTATTTGATCAAAATCATTACAGTGCGGCCAATGGCAAAAATGGTGTTGGTCACTTGCGCGATATTTTTTCTTTCCATAAGATCAACTGCTTGGAACAAGTCTACATCAGGTACTCCGTATTTCACGCAAGCCTTTTGGAATCTGAAATAACAATACATTATAATGACATTGCTTGAATAAAGTATGTATGTGTATATTTTCTCAGAATACCTAGGAATTAACACGTCTGGTGTCTTTGATTAACAGGACAGCAGGATAGCTTGATCGACTTTTGAATAATTGGTCTAGACATGCGCGATGATCATTGAAATCTCTTTAATCCGTAAATAACCGTGGTACATCAAGCAATAATAGGTAACAATTTTCCATGAAATTTACAGTTAAACAATTAGAATGTTGAAGTTAATAATGCAAAACAAAATATCCATATTTTTATTTGATTAAATATCATAAATTATAAGCATGAATTTAGCTCTATAGCAAACAATAAACATATGCTCAAGAGCCGCCATTTCGTTGACAGTGATGCAACGTGCCACGTAACGCAAGAAACGTGAGGCAGGCCAGTATTAATGAACTCTCTGGGTATTAGGAATGTAGGAACGAAAGAAGCGCACACGATAAATATTCTCAACCTCTACGTTACTCCTGCTTTCCGCATAAAAAGGGAGTAATGCGGAGTGGCCGCGCTGCGCATCGTTCACCCCACTACTGAGGAAAGCGCTCTTAAACATTGAAAACGCGCCAATTGTCGACATGCGCACGCGATATCGCGGTCAGATTGTCAGATGTCGCAAATGTCATACATGGTTACTGTACTTTGCAGAAAGCCTATTACTAAATATCTTCCTTATACATTTCGTTTCTCTAATGACATTTTGTTTGGATATAATCTTGTTCAGCTCAAACAATAATTTCCAATGATAATAATGTTCAGTTTTTGTAATTTGTTCTATTATCTAAGAAATATAACATATACATATAAGTACACCTGATAAACGCAAAGTATTCTTATCAGAGTGTATTTGATTAATCGCGTTTATCATTAGTATAAACTATATATTGTTATGTCGTCAAAAATTTTTTGTAAGATATCGAGTATAATAAGTAAAAGATAAGGTTCTTCGTTTAATTTTTATGAAATGGTTGCGACGATTCCGACTTGGGACTTTCTTGATACTTATTTACCAGGCTTTCAGGTAACACGAGGAACAGTGACACAATCGAAATTTCGCGGCAGTTGCGCCGGCGATTCCAAGTCAATAATCGCGTATCGTTTGATCTCTCGATCTCAACGACTCTGTGACTCTTCGACTTCGATAGATTCGAGTCGAGAATCGTTCCGTAGTAAAACACTGTCGATTGCGTAAACTTGACTGAATAATAGGAAAGCATGAGATGAAAGAAAGCTTGATAGTAGGTAACAAAAATTAGCGAGTTTGCCTTCTCTACAAGCATTTACGTTTTGTTCCATTCTTGTTTTATACACGAATATCATAATATGGGGTGTATTTACTAAATATTATTATTGTATAATAAATGATATAATAATATTTAGTCAATGAAATAATACAGTTTACACGCAATCCACAGGTAATGTTGCTATTTACAACTTACACACTAATTATGTATTCATGCGATATAAAAGTATTTCTTGCGATACATACTGATTAAGATTGTCCATCATCTTATAATCACCACCAGACGTATTAATTTTGGTGATGAGTCCCGGCTGCAGTTTGTTCATAAGTTTACAAAGCAATACACCATCCCGCAAAGCATCTTCATAACTCACACCTAAAAACATATCATTTCCCTTGTGTTAATAAGCGTAACAAAAATGGGAGCCTGTAATACAGTCTGTCACACAAGAGCGTGTCTGCGATATCTGCGAAACCTGACACCTAATCAGAATGAGATAAAAAGAATGTAAACAAACGAAAACTTCTCTAATACGCGTTGCTGAATACCTTTCAGTTTCATTTGAAACAGTGAAAGGAACAGAGCTTTTTAATATGAGTGCCGCGTACGCGAAACGTCGAAAATTGTCTGGCATGGGCGAATGAAAACAGAGATCGTGATTGGAGTAATATAATATTCACTGATGAATCTTCGTTTTGGGCATGGTGTCCTATTAGGCAAGCTGAGAGGAAGACGTATCACAAAAATAAGAACACTTGTACATCACATTCGAAAGATATGGAGGTCGTTACCAGAATCCTACGCTCAAAAATTAGTCGAGAGTATGCCGAAACGATGTCAAGCTATAATCGCTAATGGAGGAGATTGGACACCCTACTGTAATAGCGTATTAGTATTTTAGATGTAGATTCAATTCATATAAATTTTTTTACAAATATATAAATATTTACAGAAATATCGCAGACACGCTCTTGTGTGACAGGCTGTAAATATAATATTTATTTTGATTATAAATCTCTTGATATAAAAAATATATTTGTGTACGTGTGTTACACGAGGCATTAAAAGGTTAATTATTATGCAATTCCTTAATCCATCGTACCCAACCACCAATTATTCACCTAAGACCTAAATATCCCAAAAGATTCGTGACAAAAAGGAGAGCTAGTGAGTGAGCAATGAAAAGAATGCCAAATACCACAGTAGCATCAGGATAGCAGAAAAATAAATCTGGCTTCCCTCGGGATAAAGCGTTGCTTTGAAAGTTCCGCGGTCGAACGACATGCGCACTCCATGTCGGCCATTGATTTTCATTGTCAGGTGGGCTATTATCGGTTCAAATGAATGGCAGCTGTCGTTTCTCTTGTTTTATCCTCCTCCTCCCTGTTCATCGCTGCGGACGAGATTGCCGCGAAATAATAACAGAGGCTGCGTGCACCAGCACTCGTTTATGGCGCCCCATTATGCCAAGAGGCGCGCCAAGGGGGCATGGCATTTTTTGTCAGTCGGTCGAAGGATCAGAAAAGACCGCCTCCGTCTTCCGTTGCTCGCTTTTTTTTTCTACTCTTCAACTGTGGTGTTTCTCGATCAGCGCCATCATTGTCTTGCAGTCGTCGTGACCCGCGACGTAGAAGCAATCCCGTCGCCATTCGAAAGACACGCTACATCTCAAATTGCCAGGAGGTCAGCAACCAACAGGAGTTCGACATTGATGTCAAGCATGTATCGTTTATTGTCAAGTTCCTCTCCCGGTTAACGTTTCGATATATTGAACGTATTGACATGCCACGCACTCTGGCGAGCGACTTTATAAATTGTATCGATAGCGGAGCCGTGAGCGGAAGCGCTGCGGTCGACGTACGGCAACAATGCGTCTTCCTATATGCGTATATTACTTACATATTTAATCATATACATATAGATATTTTCAAAGCATCAAATTATCAAAATGATTTATATATTGGATAAAAGGTATCTTGAAAGAAGATAGAAGTAGGAATGCCAGCAATGGATGTTTAAATAGGTAAGTGATTTATCAAGGGTTTCTCAGCCAAGTACAACTCAACGATTAATATATCATTCTATAGGATATGTTACGGTTACGCGTGGTTGTACCAATGGATAATATATGCAGCATCTATGAATATGAAAGTTACAGAGTTACTAAGAAAACATACTAAGCTTCAAGTAGTTCTCCAGTTGTGTCTTTTATATGGAACCATATAATTTGTGAAACTCTACGTACCAGGCTGAAATAGGCCATTACAAAAAATTATGAATAATGATAATGAACTTATTTTCTAACTCTTGTTTTGTAGCAAATATTACGATATAAATACGTACTGTTTGTAACTATACATCTATTTGTAATTTGTTACATATTTGTTATAAAAACCATTAGTTATTTTGAAACATTTTTAGATAAAGAGACACAGACTAACCGTTCAAAGGACTACTATCCTGATCCTGCAAGGACGATATGTCACGTGGTTTTGCAATAGAGGGGATACTATTACATGCTTACCCCAAAATCTGCTCGCCTAATACAAAACTGGTCGTCTGCTTGAATTTTCGATTGACGAGTATTCGACAGCCGATCAACAGCAACTAATATATTCTTCAAGCAATTCTTTATTGATTCCTAACTTTCAAACAAAAACGACAACTATCAATTATATGATTAAGAGAATAAGTATTATTTAGAACAACCATGAATGTTACGAAATTACAATCAAGCAGGAAAAAATTTCTAATAAACAGTTTGCACCCAGCATTTAAAAAATTGACCTAATTTATTTAAGAAAAGATATATAATTTTCTGTGGCCTCGATTATTATCAAAGTCACTAAAAAACTAATTAACTTATTAAATAATTTCCTTGGAGGAAATGAAAGTAATATTTCTGTCTTGAAAAATATAGAAGAAACTTGTTCTTTACAGGAATAATTATATGACAGGGAGTGATACTGGTATACGTGACTCAGCTACGCATGTCAAGCGAATCGAGCGAACCAGTTGCTTTTCCACAATATCCAGGCAACAGCCCGGAGGCTACAGCTTCCAACATCCACCTCTGGATCAACGCGGGCATATGGAGTAAACAAGCATGACATGGTATACATTCCTGGTAGCATCGAAACACAATGAGATGTCGTAAACGCAAGAAGATGACAGAAAATCGATAGAACGCCTTCTAGATCTGAATCGACATGCTCCTTACGATTCTTCGCTGCTTTCTTTCATGTTCGAGTAAACACAGTAACGTGATGCTGACCTGATATTTTTCAGACGTTGCGTGTCTTACTACTGTTCTCTTCCTTCATACTCGATACTATGCATCAAAAAAATATTGAGTCGCAATAATATGTATTGGTGAATCGGAAACTATTACTACCTCGATACTATCCTGTTACGGTGACACGTCATAGTCGTCATGTCTCGACAATTTGATGTGAAATCGATAAATTGCTCGAGGCCTGTTTCCTTTACAAATACACATTGTACATGTTCTTTTATCCGTAATTCTGTGCAAGAATATGTTATTGCGTTTATCAGACAGGTGGATAAAACCCATGCGATTGAGACAGCAATATTTAAATAATAAAGTGCAAAGAACGCATATCTTAGTATATAATTTTTTTAAATAAATATCTTGATTAGCATGTACAGAAGAAATTAAAGATTAAACAAATAATTTTTTTGGAGTGGGAAAGTATATGTATAACATTATGTAGTACAACGACAAGAAGAAAAGAAATCTTGAGACGGAATGGTTCACCCTAGCTTCGACAGACACGCTTGCGTGCCTTAGTATCGATTTCACGTCAGTTTCATGTCATAAAGACGTCAAACACACGGTTTTCATCAGGACAACATCCTCGGCTTGAATTTACGACCAGTGGCAAGCAACAGGTCCCGCGGGAACGAGTCCTCTTACACGCAAAGAGAATCCAATTTCCCTCCACTTTTGTCAAACTAAAACTATCAACAATTTCTTTTCATACAACGCGTTTGTTTGTTAATGAATCAACACTCTGTTTCATAATTAAATTCCTAGAATTTAAACAACACCAATGAAAAACAGAAATTAAAAAATATGCGATAGAATTGATATTTAAAAGAAAATTTCATTTTTAAATGTGTAAATATATTATAATTTTGTATGTCTCTGTAAATCTGCCCTATTTTAAGCAACAAGGAAATTACAGGATTAATAAAAACAAAGAACACACTCCTTACGGGCATTCCAAATGAAACACGACCCGAGGCAACAACTTGTTGCTTTCGGTCGTAAATCTACCCTCGGGCTGTAATCCTGATAAGCTCTTCTCAGAATGACGTCATTGACGATGTTTTGATGGACAACTGGCACCCGTTGACATATCTCCAGAACCTTTCGATCGTACAAATATCCAATACGCGATTTCTTCCGGAGGAAATGCCCTTATTCTTCAAACGAACACATCGAAGTCTACGCGAATAATAGATGCCGCCCTTCGTCGGCAAGAAAGCCATAAATTCATCTACTGCCCCTCTTTGCTACCCTAGTAACTGCGAGCTTTCGTGACGTCACGCAACGTTTCGTGACGAGCAGTTCGACATATCGACATTTTATCACCTCAAGCTGCTCCTCGAGAAGGAGAGGAGAAGACCGCGAACTGTGAAAAGCTTAGGGTTCAAAGTGCACAAGGATCGATACGTCGACGTTGACGTCAACGTGGCGGGCAAGCCATAAATCCCTCAAACGTCTGCTAGTACCCTGGTGCAAGCAAGCTAGTTGTGCCACCGTGACGAACAGATGAGTGACACTTGCCTCCCTCGTAACTCGTAACCCTTCTTCCTGACGAGCTTTAAGGAGCGTTCACAATAGCATACGGTGGTAAAATTTCTGCAATTAAAGCGGGAAATTAATTGCGTTGTGATTTGTTTAGTAAATTTTGGCGAAGATCATTTATGTGTAGGATAAATTGTTTAAAAAAATACAAAAAATATGAATACTATAAAAATTGTAATTAAAGTACGTACGTAGAATGAATAACACGGTGTTGGATATGTACAACTTTGTATAAATTGATAAGTATGATATATGACATTTTGTTGTAATAAATCAGTCGAAACGAGAAAAGTTTGGTTGGATGAATTCTTAATGTAATTCATTTCATGAGAGGGAAACCGGAAGGTGTGTAAGGAGGAAACAAGAAATGACATAATGCGATATTTCACTCGACTATCCGGGCTCTCGTATGCGGCCCTGATACGTTGGCGTCCTTACGACGTAACATGATGAACAGATGACGCTAAATCAATACGTGTCGTCGGCAGAAGATTGCTAAAGACCGTTTGACGATTTCCTCAGCGGAGTTCTTTCCTTCCTACGGTACCAACAACAGAACACTTCATTCTCACTCGTGTAAATATTTCTAATCTTATAAAGAAACTACTTTTGTCATTACTTTAATATTTTACAATCCCATCTTTCACTAATTAATTCTCAATTTTCTTTTTTTTTTTTTTTTTATCAAATAACAAACTAATTAAGTTTCTCTAAAAAATTTTGTCACTTAAATATTCAGTATCTTTTACTCAAACAGTCATGAACGTTTCTAGAAATTGCATGTGAATGCGAATATTTTTAAATAAAATACAATTTCCTACCCTTGTCTAAGAAATATTTGGTAGTATGCAAACTAGTATACAAAGGTCGTGTCCAGCATGCCACGCGAGCTTCCAGGAACAGGCTAACATCCAGAATGGAAAGATTCGAGGATCCTGAAACGCATCGAATTCCAATTGCGCGTCATCGTGAAGGTGAGCGACGTTAAGGGCGAATCGGAAAAATAGGAAAGTGGGCGGTAGCGATCGAACGAGGCGGTAGTTCAAGTTCAATTTTAAATGAGTCAATAACATCAAAAGCTTCGTATACCCGGATCACATCATCGTGTAGAGCTAATGCTTGCTGTGGGTGGAACTAACACTGCGTAACGCTCAAGGGATAGTCGGTAATATGACATAAAATCTAACTATATGATGCTCGAAGTTTAAACACCCTCCACTTATTCTGACATGAAAATCTATCATAGAGATCAAAATCGCTGAATAAAAATGTTGACCGAGAGAATATAATTTTTTAACTTTGATAGTGTTTTGATATGGTGCTAGAGAAGCGTGAAGGATCTTTTAAAAATATTAGTTTGTCTTAAATCGAGTACTATTCTGTGTCGTTATACGATCGTTCGTTCAGCACAGCGATTGCGTCGACGCCTGGCGTATTTCACCAACCAGGGGTACACGTTGGGCGTAGGGGTCGCTACCCACTTTTCGTTCAATAGGGTGACTCGAATGACGCAACAAAGCGCGCGTTTTATTAGGAGAACATCGGCAGCAAGAGGATATAGCTACCCCTAACAAACATCTGCAACCATTCACCCTCCGCACTCTACTCAGGACCTTACGTGCTTCAGTATCAGTTTCTCACAACCAATGACCTTTCACTAAAATTTAGATTTATAGATATTAAGTATAACCAGTAAATTTATTAATTAGGTCGTCAAAATTACTACATTTATAAATATTAAACGTACCATTTTTATTATAAGCGACAATATATCTAGTTGTCCGTCTTCTTCGCTCTATTAAATTTTCCTCAAATTTCCAATTATCCTTTCCTTTTACTCCTCGACTTGTCGCCTCTCATTAGACATCCCAATAACTGACCTAGTCAACAAGCTTAACCTTTGCGACATCACGCGGCCTGACATTCGTACCCGGGTATTATAGGGTCGCAGCTAGCTTTTGGATGCGTTGCACTGGTCCTGAACGGGGGTGGTGATATTGACACGCTTTTCGAACTGCACCACCTCCGTAGAACAGGAGTTCATATACGAGAGCACGTGTATCAAAGGAGTAGGTAGTATCATTGATAAACTTCAATCAATTGTATTTATGGCTGTCCCAACCAAATTACATATTTATAATACGTAAATCGATGAAAGTCAAAGTTAGATATTGCGAGCTTCATGATCATACCTGACGGAAATCTCTCTCCGACCACTTGCTCGATCCATTGCTGAGCCTCGGCTTCCTGGCTTGGTTCTCGTTTCCCAGCAACCTACGATCAAAGAACTATTTTAATACGTGTTTTTTATGCTATCAGCACTCTTCACATATGGCACGCTAATAGCTGCTGAAAGTGATTAATGTCGAACAATATTTTTTGTGGAAGATGAGGACTGGAAATAGCTCTTACGCATGTGCGCCGTATTCATTAAATTCTATCTTGAAAGCCCAAATCCAGAGTCACTGCACTTGAAGCGCTGATAAAGTTCAGTTCATATATCGAGCTGATCGTGCGTATAACTTCATACTTTCTCGCTAGAGTTTAAAAATGAAGTTGAAAGTCTGAAAACTATTTTTCGTTACACATAATAGCAACTTTCTCTATCTTCCAACGACGCATCTAATAAAACTTTAATTATGTCCCAAAAACAACATTTGAAGAGTATTTCTGAAATTCTTAGTTTTTTAGAAAATTTATCAGTTTCCGCAGAAACTTTCAAAAATTGCCGTAGCCGATGGTATTTCACATCGTCATGGCGGGGTATTGGTAAAAGTTTTCAACTAGCAATAATCGCACCTCGGTAGAACCTCATTGGTTACGATATCGCCACTGCGCAAAGCTAACGATACTATGTTCCACAGCCCTACTAATAACACTCGCGTCATCTTTCGACAGTGAGAATCCTTTCTTCTTCGACACCACCTAGTGGCAAGTCGATGCACTAACGCATCGAGTGGGCGTAGGTACAAACCGGTACAAAGTAAGTTATTTTAAAAGTAAAATGTAGTTAAATAGACGTATTAAGATCATATAAAATAAATAAAAATGTGTTAAACGTTAAGAAATTAATAGAAGCGCTTTTTATAATATACTACTATTGCAAATGTCCGTCAGATAAATCCACGAATCGTCTAGAAAGCGATGCTTTCTGGGAATTCAGTTTTCTTTTAGATACCACCTACATGTGAACAACATTTACAATTGAATGCAAGTAGAGATGCATTAAGTATTTGCTGGAAACGCATTATCGCAGGAGAACAGAAAAGTAAGAGGTGATACGTTAAGTACACGTGGAAGGACGCCACGTAATGAAATCTTACTCCAGTCATTCCTCCTCTGCAGACAAGTATGTAAATACTTTTTCTATCTACTTGTTGCTCTCAAGCAATAATAGAACGGAGCGATTTAAACATCGATTTTAGCTAATTTCTAAAATTTCAGACTCGACGATATTTCTATCGCTAAAAATAATTACGTTTCACGTGAAAATGAGATACACAACCTGATGAAAGATCGATGCATCGATCGATTATCGATTAAGGATTGCGTAAAGGGACAACCTTCTTGTTGATGCGATTAATCTAATTTTTGTTACGTAATTCGATCTCGATGTATCAGATGCGAATACGTATTCACTCCAGGCGCATACGCAATTCCGTAGTGTTACGGTTACGATAAACTTGGAAACAGCGTCGATTGACGGAATCTAAACTCGGCGGTGGCCTCACCCTTCGAAGTGGCCAGCATCCAGAAATTACGAGCGTCTTGCTTATCGGTTTCTTTCATCTGGCGCCCGTCCACAGATCGGCTAACCATCGCTCTTTAGAAAACACACCCACTTGTTCGAACTTTTCCACTTCGTCCAGGGATTTCCCCCGTTTATTTGCGACGTCAGCATTCAACAATAAACGACACATAATTGTGGCCAACGATACGTACATCCGCTTTTAACGTAACTGATCCGTGACCTATTTTTGACACCTTTCGTCAAACGCAAAACGAAACAGCTGAAAGGTACCTCTCGCTAGAGACATCGGAGCTTTAATTCGAGTTCCAGACGATCCCCTCGCGTATTCACAAAATTGCACATGCTATTTTCGATGCTTAGTCACGTATTTTCGGAATTCTGTAATTAATTGCCTTGGGGATGTACGTAATGTTGCTCGTGGCTACGAAGGATTGTGAAGCTTCAAAGAGGGACTGTTTGTAAGAAAGTTAGAAGGTAAAGGAAGAGGAAGAAGAAGGTGCAAAAATAAGCCTGCTCTTGTGCACGAGCAAAATTAAGAAGCAGTTATCATGTATGGCGAAACGGTCTTCGAACCTGAAGAAGAGGCCATTAGACGAATTATTATAACCGGATCGCGAATATTTACGGAAATTCCAATTTTTCTGAACACGACTAAAAACACAGAACCTCGACGAAAATTTCTTTCGTCTACTAAATATTGTTACACTAACGTGTTTCCAGAGAGAATTAAAGTAGCGTAGACATTTAACCGTCGATAGTTTTGAAACACAATTACATCAGAAATGAGAAAATCTTTAATTTTATCAATGGCAAAGAGATTGCAAGCTATTATTAATTCTGATGATGAATCAACAAGATATTACTCTGATATTAAACCTACTTCTCTTTACTTGAACTAGATTTACTTAAACATGATCATGAAAATCGGATCGGCGGTGAACCTACATATTAAACCTGTTGATTGTACTTTGCAAATAAATTAGAACTTACAATCGTATAAATATCTATTTAAACCAAAGGATCGCGAAACACGCTAAAACTGCGATCCCAAAAAGCATTCACGATAGCATAGAAGAAATTTTGCTCGTTTACTAAGAACGTTACAAGCACATTTCTTGTTTCTTCTTGTAAATAGGGCTGCAGTGTCAAGATCTGGTTACGGGCGGGGGTGTGGGAATACCCACTAGGCACTCAGCCAAAAAATATTCGTTCGTGAATGTCGGGAAATGATACGGCGGAGGGGAGATCGGCATATAGCGTCGCGACGCACGGCGTCCGACTTAGTCTCTAGTCAGCGTCATCGTTCAAAAGTCGCTCTCCTAAACTGCGGTAAAACTCAGTCTCCGTGGCAACGTCTACAGTGTCGAAGGAAAGAAAAGAAGAAGAAAGATGCCGGTACGTGTTCACTATCCCGTCGGAAATCAAGTGTTCGTTGAAAATAACGATTAATGGACGCTTAGGGAATAAGCGGAGCTATACTGATTATAAATCTGATATACGAATAATTTCTTATCGCTACGTTAGCAAGCGAAAACCGTGGTTATTCGTAGAATCCTAATTACGATAGACCTTGGGCTATTTCGTTTTGGCGATTTTCCCAGATTGCTGGATTAATCTTGACACGTAGCAGTAACGTACGAATTTGCAAAAGAAAAGACAGATATTGGAAATAAGAAGAAGAAGGAGGATTTTCTAAGACACGTAGGATATTCGTTCTTAGTTTTATTTAACGAATGTCGGCCGGATTATTGACACGATAGGAACTGGTAACTACGAAATGGCAATTTGTACCGCTCATCGGCTTTGACGCGTATCTCCTCCCCCGTCTCATCCGGAGTCGGAGTATTTATACCCTAAGATAAATATCCTTACGCAATATATCTTGACGGTGTTTTCGAGAGGAAATGCCAATTCGAAAAATTGATAGATCGATTTCTGCGACAAGATTAATATTGTGCTATTAGATCTTCTTTCGAAAAGATTGAACTGTCGACTTTATTACAACACACTGTAATTCCCCAATCATCGTCACCTATTGTATTCGCGTAACATTGTTTGCTCGTTAATTCCATTTCAAACCTTTGACACGTCTTAATATCAAATGTATTAGCGAAAAAATTATGTCATTTATGAATTTCCAAAAGCGAAATCTTCAGCGAAGGCGTTCGACTCGATCGGTGGCCGGAATCGCTGGAGGAAAGACTCGAGAGGATTCGATCAATTTAATTTTTAATTTGTTGAATCGTTGCACCAGGTGTCACATTCACGAAACATCCTCGAATGTTGGATCTGATCTGAACGAAAACGCCACGTCCCTTGAGAATAGATAGCTTAAAATACATCTCGAGAGCATTCGAGGAGGAACACATTGCTTCAAAAGGCTTGACATTTCGCAGATATGTTGAAAATTTCTCTTCAGCACTACCATTGATCTTTCATCTTACCATTGAACGTTTCTCAACCAGACATAAAATAATGCACTCGTTGAAATATCTGAGGCAAAACTGCTTATAAATCGTGAAGTAAGAATTTAATAAAACTTAGAAATTTGTTTACGAACATACAGTCAAATTTCATTTACGTCAATTGTTCTTTGTAAATCATCGTAAAAGGAGTTTATAAATTACTTATGCTTACTACGAGGCAACACGTTCGAAACATGTTACGTGTTGATTCTCAATATTCGTCCACTTGTAAGTCGTATAATGCACTTGTTGAAATATTTGAGGCAAAACTGTATATAAATGGGCAATTTAAAATGCCAACCTGATAAAGAAAGCTTCTTGTTACTATAAATACTAATTTATCGCGAACATAGAGCCAGATTTCATCTACGTCAATCGTTCGTTGGCATTGTAAACTATTCTAAAAGGATTTTATAAATTACTTACATTTACTACGAGGCAACACGTTCGAAACATGTTACGTGTTGATTCTCAATATTCGTCCACTTGTAAGTCGTATAATGCACTTGTTGAAATATTTGAGGCAAAACTGTATATAAATGGGCAATTTAAAATACCAACCTGATAAAGAAAGCTTCTTGTTACTATAAATACTAATTTATCGCGAACATAGAGCCAGATTTCATCTACGTCAATCGTTCGTTGGCATTGTAAACTATTCTAAAAGGATTTTATAAATTACTTACATTTACTACGAGGCAACACGTTCGAAATATGTTACGTGTTGATTGTCGACATTCGCCCATTTGTAAGTCGATTCAAAGGAGAAAGATGTCGAATGAAATAGAATTACCTTTGCGATGAAGGGTAACTGTTCAACGATCCAATCGCGATAAAAATTAAAATATGAGAATAGTTCACATGTTCATTGGGAGAGTTACTCGTCGAGAATCATCGGACGAACAATTCCAAGTTGACTCAGTTAAAGGTCACAGAACTACTATTTTCTAGTCGCCCTGTTTCTCTCGGCTGAGATCTATGAACTGTTTATCTAGGTCGCAAAAATGGGTCTCCCGGCTCATAAAAGTTTGGGAAGCCCTACCCTAAAAGATAAAAGACGTGCTTAGTCGATACAGACGCCGCGAGAAGGGACTCACGGAGGTGAAAGAATTGTCAGGATGCCAGAAGCATAATTTCGTCTTATTGACGATTTTACTAGAAATCAGTAAAACTCGGGATTCACACGGCACGGAAACAGGTGGCCGAAACGTTGCTACTTCTTGCCAGTTTTAATAAAAGCCAACAGATCGGTCGTCGTATTTTATTTTCGACGTTCGTTTTACGCCCGCGGTAACATAACACCGTCGCGGTCTATTTTCGTTCCTGACATTTTTAAATTCCCCGGCAACACTTTGCTGGACCATCCCTGACTCTCGAGACGACATCGAGTGTCGTAGCATCCACCATTCTACGATTCTAATTCCGCACCATGCAATTGACGAAGAAACTTCCGGTTTCTAGGCCCGAAACAAGGAACAAGAGACTGAAGTTATGGTCTGGATCGAGGCTGTTTTAGGAGAAAAACTTCCGCCTGGAAATTACGAGGATATTCTCAAAGATGGGGTCATCTTGTGCAAGCTTATCAATAAATTGGCACCTGGCTCGGTGAAGAAGATTCAGGCCAAGGGAACCAATTTCCAGCTTATGGAAAATGTTCAAAGGTATTTTATAAATATAAAAAAGAAACAAAGTTTGTTTAAGAGATATTATAATTATCAATTAAAACGTAGCTAATTCTAAGAAACTAGAATTGCGGCAGACTTTCCAAATTTACTCATGAAATTTACTCATCGTTTTATCTTATGGCTGTCTATATATATTCCTTTTTCTAGAAAGCCTCTCAATTGTACTTTAGTCTAGATACAATTTCGTTTTATCAATTTGTAATTAGTGAATACTATTGTGGATTCTTTTCCGGACAGATTTCAAGCAGCCATTAAACAATACGGTGTCCCACAAGAAGAAATATTTCAGACGGCTGACCTCTTCGAAAGACGCAATATCCCACAAGTTACACTATGTCTCTATGCCCTTGGAAGAATGGTACGTATCTTAAAATCAAGCAGAGATTTTGAAGTTTAAAGAAAGAATTAACAGACTTGTCGTATGTATCTCTTTCTTCCACATAGACGCAAAAGCATCCGGAATATAATGGACCGCGTCTAGGACCAAAAATGGCTGAAGAAAATAAGAGAATATTCACGGAAGACCAGCTACGAGCCAGCGAGGGTCAGCTCAATTTGCAGATGGGTTACAACAAAGGAGCCAGTCAAGCTGGTCACGGTGGATTCGGCAACACTCGACACATGTAAACATTCTACAACACGTAAAACACGCGACATCGAAACTTTATATAGATCTAAATAATAATATACTAAAGATCTGTTACCAAATTATCGATTTCGAAGTGCTCGAAGAACGCAACTATCGACCAATTCGAAATATTCTAGTCACGAGTCTATGACGCTGAATTCCACCAAGCTATAAAATTGCTTTCTCATCGAATGTCTGCGAAAATGTATCCTAGATACACTGCGATGATGTAGTGACCTTTTTTCCCCTAGGATATAATACTGAAACGTCGTTATACTTTTGTATATGTAAATGCGAAACCCTGTCGATAAACTATAACTATTAGTCAAAAGCAAACACTTAAATACACTACACGCTACGTTGTAATCACACATAACGTATTACGTACACACGTTACATTCACAAACAGTTTACCTACACACCTAGCATACATACGAAAACACTAAACAGTTTTGTAAGATAATGACACTTACACCTATGTACACTATACATGACACGACAAACATATACTTACCTATATAAATAAAATGTCAAAGATACGTTTCTTAACACATCGAGTATCAATCTATCTTTTACGAGAATTTATTAAAGAAAACAGAGAACATGATATAGAATGCCAACAAAAGCTCATCAATTATATCGTATTGCGTAGCACGGGAAAGATTTATATATAACAAGCAGGATTTCCTAATTATTTTAACATGTAAATGTAAGATTTTATCCGAATCTCTACGTCGAAGATTATTTTATCAATTCGAACGAATAGTCTAATGCCTTTTCTAAGATTTGTAATTATCCTCGCACAATTTGCTAACATAATGTACAAATTAATAATGTATAAATAACAAATGTACAAAATAAAAAGGCAACGCTGCTATTTTCTATTATCTGTATTATTGTACATTGCTGACATCTGTAGTCAGAATTATTAAGAAACATGTACCTTAAATCGATTACAGGAATGGAACATTTTGACCATCAATTGTTACTATTTTCTCTAAAATGTTAAAAGCAGAATGGTCGAGGTATATTGAAAATTTTACTGATGTCAAGTTCTTGGCAAACGTTAGCACAAATAATAAAACAATAGTGAGCGTGTCTCTGAAATATGACATATGATGGTAAAGTCGATTGCGAATGTTTATGCAACTAAAGAAATGAGTCCTAAATAAAAATTTATTTCACTTACTAAATATTATAGGTAGCAGCATTACTATTATTACTGGTAGCAGTTTTAAATTTCATTGTGATGAAATTTTTCTATTAGTAAGTATTTATTTTTCATATTTCACATATTTGTGGACATATGTGTGTGTATATTATGTGCATTCTGTATTTACCTGTCATGGATTTTTATCATTTCACCCTAATGGAAATTTGTTTTAGTATTATCGTCCTCTAACAATATTATCGAATATTATTATTTGTAACCTATGCAAACAATAACTTCTTTCATTCCTCATTTATTATTAGGCAGTAACAAAACGTATATGACTCCACTTTGTTAACTGTATTAATCTTTTAATTTAGAAAAAATATGTTGCGGTGAACTTTCATCTGTAATAGTCTTTAAGGATAAATGTCGATTATTCTTGTTCTTAATTTTTAAAAACAGATGATTTATTCTGACTACTGAAACTGTTATTTAATTTGGAAAATCATTCGACTTTCCAAAAATCTTTTGGTGAAAATCATTTGAATCCGTTTGATTTTAAGGAACTTAAACATAAAATTAATTTCAGATCAGATGCTGGAATATTCACGACTTGTTTGTAAATAAAGTTTGTACCATACTTGATGTCGTCGTCATGACACAAATTTTTCTTTCTTTTACTTTTTCCTCCTTTTAATATGACCATACCATAGGATTCGATTGAAACTTTCGCTTAGCTTGGCAAGCCTTTGCGTTATTTTTGGAAGTCCGCGGTATACCAGCAGACAGCCAATACTGGACTCGTGTTATGATATCGCATTAACATACCAAACATTTATATTTCACGTTACGATATCATACGAAATATTCTATATCGTCTAATTACTAAAAAATCCTATGAAAAATTTTCTGGACATCCAAAATTTGTTTTATTTAAAACGAATGATATAACGTGAAAATGTAATCTCGTTTACATGAAAGAGATATGAGTCAAATGTAAATTAAATTAGTGTAAATGACGGTGCATCGAATGATTCATAGTTTATAACCTGTACAGAATTAGAAGCACTTCAACGAAAATTTGGAAAAAGTATTGCAAAAATGTATCCTGAGTCAGACGTTTGAAATAGATGGATTTTCAGTATATAAAGCAGTCAACATTTCTCCTACGTCTGTCAAGATCATCGTCTATGAAGAATATTCCATTTTTCGAAAAAAATTATGTTTTTCTTATCTACTGATCTATAATGTCTTGCAATTATAATTCATGGTGTAAACAAATATATGATATTGAACAAACACTATGAATCGCATTATTGCATGGCGCAGCATACACAGTGATTTTGAAATGCAGGTTAATATGGAGAATATGCAGTTAAAAGAAGATTACTTTGAAAACTTTTACAACATAAGATATAAAATCACTTGATCATTAAAAATCAATAACCTAATGTGGATTACAATTTATAGGTTATACTAATTGGCGCGAGCATCTCCGTAGCGTCCATACTTTAATGGCGCGAATCTGTATAAGTATGTTAAATGCGCGACAATGTCAGTAGGTAAAAACGAAAATTTTTCGAACGCAATTTACCTGCCAAAGCGGACGTCCAGGCATGATGAACGCTGATTGTAACTGTTATTTTGCAATACCCAAAACGTAGAGACGTGAAGCCGGCAGAGCTTAAGCAACTCAAGCTCAAAAAGTGTGCGCCTCGGCCCTCGTGCTGCGTATATATGCGTGACAGGTGTGCGCTCGTGTTGGTAAATGTGGGGGCGCTTCTATATATGGACCACTTACTCACCACCCACCCTAGTTTACCCGCGACCACCTCCGCCGGTATGTTTTGGAAAGCGTTCTTAAAAGAATCACGTGAACATGATGTTTTTATTAACTGAAAGCAATTCAGCAATTCTTTTCTAATTCTGCATAGAAATACTTCCCTTTGGAGATACTTTTCATACATTTCTGTAAGACAATGATAATTGGTCATTAAACAAATAATGAGAAGGGTTGAAGTTTGATTTATGACACATTGAATTTGTAACCTATTTCTTTCTCATATGATAGTTTTTGACAAATAGGGTGGAAAAATTCCAGTTTTAAAACAAGATGATCATTATTTTAGAAGCATATAAAGTTCACGCATAGTTTATTTGGATACTACAATATATCATAATATAAATTAAACCTAACCCAAACCAAAATTCATTCCGTTAATCGAACTCCTGACGATGCATATAAATCATAAAATTTGTATGTCTAAGTTAATTGTATAATATACACTAACTTTAAAAGTAATTTAAAAACAAAAAGTAAAGCACGTATAACCTTTAAAATAACGATCTCCTTAGAATTAGTATTTATGAATTCTTCTTGTTAAAGACTGTCATGTGTTATAACAAAAATTAACAGATTTAGAGTGTCGAATGAAGACCAGCCACGGAAACATGACAATAACTTGATATTATATGTAAAATATGACTTTGTTTTAAGAAGGTTATTAGGAAACTTTATGAAATCTACGTGAGAATTGTAGTTATCACTGGTAGCGTGGCCGAGCGGTCTAAGGCGCTGGTTTAAGGCACCAGTCTCTTCGGAGGCGTGGGTTCGAATCCCACCGCTGCCATTTCTTTTTGCCTTCTTTTGTAATATTTTAACACGTGATAAGTTCGTGGCTGTATTTCGACCAACCTTCATAAATCAACAACGCGTAATTAATGAAGAAGACGGTGGTAGCAACTCCCTTGAAGGTCCAATGGGTTGCGTCGGCACGCGGCGCCGTGGTTCACACCTATTAGGAAACTATGTATTAGAAGGAGGTTATCTCCTCTTCATCACAGTCAGCGACACCTATGATTTCTTTCATGTACTTTCTTACTCCGGATAGAAAGATAGCCGCTTACCTTTTATGTCATACGGAGTTTATTTTACCGATGTAACTAGAATGTGACAATGCTTCTGAATAATATGTTAGCCTAATAGATGTTTCATTCTGAAGATGCCACCACAAGCCACACCCAATGAATAGATACAAAATAGATACAAAATAGATACAAAAGATTCAATACCATTCGTTGTATTTATGCACGTAGAATATAATTTAACAGAAGCTGTATACATAAACCCTCTATACTTTTCCTAAAAATGACAGCCCTCACATATTTTTATTATATTTAATTATTGCATTATATATTGTTTAACATTTTGTAAGACTGTTTCTTACTGAAATATTTATTAATCAAGACATCATTTATTAAGAACTAATATTCTAATGATTCTCACAGTAATTGTTTATAAAAGACTATGTTATTAAAAAATCTACATAGATAAGTAAAATTTTGCTATAAAACACTTATTAGGTCAATGTTAATATATGTTGCGAATTCTCGACTAAAGAGCAACCAGTCAGGTCAAACCGATCGGTCGATATTACGTACCTCGAATGAATTAATGCTCAAGGTGGAGGAGGTTTAATAGATCGAGTGTTAGATTAATCTAGAACTGTATTTGCACTTGTTGTATAAAAATAATGTGTGATGTTATGAACACGGCGGTGGTAGGATCTTGTTGTGATTGAAATATTTCACCCGATATTACGAAGTCTATTGATGAAGTGTCCTCCTACGTTGCTGATTCTCCCTACCAGCCGTTGGGTTTCCTCTGTACATCGTGCCTTCCCGGTTGCGGTTTTTACCTGACCTCGGAGTCATTAAGTTTACAGCTTTGGAAGGACATGTACTTCGGAATTTTCTAAAGAAAGGATAGGGCCCCTACGATCCATAAACAGACGGCCACTCAAAATTCCGAACAATATATTAATTCCAAATATAATCAAGAAAAATGTACAAAAGATTTTCCCTGGGTGATTAGATAAACAGGGATTTTTCAAATTTTATTAATTTAATTATTTATGCTGAAGTTAATTAAAGATTACTGGAGCAACAGTTAATTTTAAAAGTCATCGAGATCAGTTTAGCCTGGCGCTATTCAGCCGTGGAACATTTTTATTACAGATGCATATGGATTACGTGTAACCTGTGAAAGTGCAAGAGAGAATGAGTATATATTTACTTTGAAAATATCAAATAGTTAAGTGTTTAAGATTTGAAACTATATCTCTTCCGAATCCTCTGTTTATGTAAATAGTAAAAATCTTCGTAAAATTGTTTATATGTGAAAGATCTTTGCTTAGCAATATGGAAAACTTTTATATAATACAAAAAAATGTTGATCTTTGTTATGTACATATTTTACTTCTTATTTTAGTAAATAAAGGTGAGGCAAAACGAAGACTCCGTGGCGCAACGGTAGCGCGTCTGACTCCAGATCAGAAGGTTGCGTGTTCAAATCACGTCGGGGTCAATAAATCGTTTATCTTTTCCTTTTTTTGAATTTAAATATAAATTGATCTACCTTTATCTTCCTAATAATTTACTTGAAATATTTAAAAAGTAGACGCACAGTTATATCAATTTATTAGAATCTTCACAAAACAACTATTCATAGAAATAAAATGAAATTTTTGGTTACAATAAAGTTCCTTAAAAATTTCTATTCATACTCCCTTTTTATGTCTTTTGGACAATTTTGCTCTATTAAATTAGAAATATATACGTGTACTACTTTTTATATGAATTCTATAACGTATATGTAAGTACTTACGCATTTCCTTTACATCAAAATGCGGTGCGTGCTCACATCCCGCACACAAGACGTGAAATATTAGGATAACATGAATGAATCACCTTTCTCCTCTCTCGTACAGTTGAGCGACATTCGCGCGGGCTGTCTCATTTAGCCCCTCCTAGGATTAGGCTAACATGTTAGTCGAGGAAGCTACTTTAGCGTGACTAACCCATCTCCTCTTTCCATATACTACACGCTGCATTCCTGGAGTTTGATTTTTGGGTTTCCAAAATAATAATCAATAAATATTTTTATACATAACTACATTTATTGTTGTACAAACTAATTGTGTAAAAGTTGATAAATTATTTCTGCTATTGATAGTAATAGTTTACTGCTCCATGATTATATGCCGTGGCGATCGCTTAAAGAGACCACCTCGAATTCATTTGTCACGCAAGTACTTATCGTATCGAACATTAGTTACACATGTATGTAGAGTTGTATGAATGTTAAATTATTTACATTCATACTTATAATCCTCCAGTAAATCTGTAGTTAGTAGGTAGAATGGACATAATCAACAATTTAACCTATTCATGAACAGGAACGCATGATCTACGGTAGATGTCAAACGCAGTGGATGATACCTCTATGCGTGTTATGTTAGCCGCGGATTGGAAAGACACAATTTTGAGGAAGAGCCGAGCGGGCCTTAAGCACCTCTGTGACGTAGCAGTACTTCATTGGATCACACAGCTTCTTTTCATTGTTTATTGATTCGTTAACCCTGTATGATTAGAAATTTTGGTAAATTTGTGGTTCCAATATGTCTCCAATGTCGATACGCATCTTACCGCTTTAGAATTTTACTTGATAATGCATTGTGCCAATGTCCTAACCTTACCTGAACGATATAAAGTGCAATCACGGGACAGTGACACCGTTTTTCCCCAAAATTGGAATTAATAATGTGTTTCTTACGTGTGCGTGTACGTACAGACAAAATTCTTCTGTAAGCTTAATCATTTCGTCGTTATATTTCATAAGAATAATACGTAGCAATACTCCTCCAGTAGGTATTCGTGAATGGATCAAATCTTATTACGCTTTCCCCTAAAATTAACATGTGATTCGGAACACTGGTGGGGGATTTGCCTCTACATACATAGTTAAAGCTTTCAATATGTATATAGGAACCTGCGTGTACACATATACAATTCAATGCTTACACTAGCGCTTCTATCGGTGGCGTCATGAAATTACTGTTGGCTGCATGCGTTCCTGTTGAAAAAATTCCTCACGGGCGAAAGTCAAGGTATGACGGAATATCGTAACAGCATATGCGCCGGTAACATTGCAATCACTGTATGATATCCTGATGCTAGGAGGGGCTTTGTGAGACAACCCGCGCGAAACTCTTTTCAACGTAGGGAGAATGGTAGCTTCCTTGTAGATATGTTTCTCGGATAATTCGAGGCTTGCATGCGGGATGTGAGCACAAACCACGTGCTTATTAAGAATTAATACGTGCATATTAAGAAGACGACATCGGAAACGATTGAGTTGTTTGAAGATATTTTCAACAGAATTTTTTTCTTTGCACTAAAGATCTCTTCATAAATACATAAGAAAAACTATATTTCGTTCCCATATTTCGTTTTCATGTTTTCATTCTTGTTTTAATTAATGATAATCTTCAAATCTGTTCTGTACAAAACGTGCATACTAGATCGTGTTCTATTTAATAAATGATACGTATAAATAAATAAATTATTATATCATATGCAATATTAATTGTTCAAAAAATGACGTATTCAATTTCATTTATATTTCAATATCAATTTTATATGAAAATTCAATGTTCTGTATATATATCATAAAAGATAACCTATAGTATTATGCATTGAAGCAATCGATGACACCAACGACTCCGTGGCGCAACGGTAGCGCGTCTGACTCCAGATCAGAAGGTTGCGTGTTCAAATCACGTCGGGGTCAAGCATTTTTTCATTTTTTAGCAATTGTAATACAATAATAATATTTATATTATTAACAATATTTAAACAAATTTCAGTATTGTAAGAAAAGCACGATATATTTTGCCTTTATATAGAATTAATTTTATAATATTCTTCGTCGACGGTAGTCTTCGGCCCCTTCAAGTCCGCACACGGCTGAAGGCAATGTCCCAAAAGAGAACCATGCGTCGCGTTGTTTCATTTTCCAAATCTCAACCGAAACTTTCAAGTATCCGGAATCTAGATATTGTTATGAGAGTCGTTATACAACAGTCGTCGGACCTGAACTAAGGTTAACCTGACTGTCCATGTTGTTCCGCATATTCATACTTTTCCGAAGATATCTGGAAAGTATTCGCTACACTAAAGTATCCTAGAAGAGAAAGACATAGAATAACAAACAAAGAACGTCGGAGGAATTTGCGAGACCCAAACATTTTTGTAGCAAGGTCATTCTTTCTCGTGATGGCGAATGGTCTGTATCGTATTATAGCCAAAGATTAGCTGAGCGTCTTAAAATAACATCAGGAAGCGTAGTTGTAATTATACGTACGAAATATAGTACTTTGTAAAGCGTATATCTCTTACTCTTTAAATGTAAAATTTGAAATTTAATTTTGAATTCTGAATCTTGACTTCTGTAATATAATAAGTTTGAATACAAGCAGTCGTGGCCGAGTGGTTAAGGCGTCTGACTAGAAATCAGATTCCCTCTGGGAGCGTAGGTTCGAGTCCTACCGACTGCGTTATGTTGTACAAAAAGTACTCTTTTTGTTTTTGCTTAAAATGAAATATGATAGTGACAAATAATAAAAATGAGCTTTTTCTATGTAAATTTTATATTTGGTTGTAACATGATGTTATTTTGTTATGCCTTTTATTCTATTTATATTATAATTTTATTATATTTCTACACTTAAGCGGAAAATATAATTCGTAGAAAACAATATGGAAATACATTTCAGTGTATTAAAAAAGAAACGAGATCAGTGTTTATGATAGAAATTCCATCAAGCATGGCGCCGTGGCTTAGCTGGTTAAAGCGCCTGTCTAGTAAACAGGAGATCGGGGGTTCGAATCCCCCCGGGGCCTTTGCAGTGTAATTTTTCTTTTGCGATTCAATGAAATTATTATAATTCTATAAAATACATAAGACCTATATAAAGATAATAAGATAAAGGACAGGGAGTGAAAATAATTTGAGTATTTTCAGATCAATTTATTTAGTTGCTGTAACGTACAAAAATGTCCATATTTGCACTGTAAATAAATAAATAAAATATAAAGATATAAAATATGGAACTTTTATCATACAATGCACTTAAGCCTTATTCAGATTAATCAAATTATATGAATTAAGCAACTTGAAATCAAGTAGCTAATAAGGAAGACTATAAAAACTTAAAGAAATGTTTCAAGTCACTTCATCAATTCACGTAATTTGACTAATATGAAATGAGATTTTACATATCTTAAAAATCGAATTTATAACCATTTCCGGAAACTTTTACCCGGGCTACCGAAGGTGCTGCGGAATAAGAAATTCCTAATAAATTCTGAGCTTGGTGTTGTTCTTGTTGCAACTGAATCTGTTCAGGTACCTGTAGATGATTACTATTAAACAAAAATCATATTTAAATTTTATACAATGTAGGATTCGATGTAGCTTTAACATATAATTCTTACTTGTTGTGCTTGTGCTTGCACATGTTCTTGAGCTTGAGCTTGTGCTTGTGTTTGTGCTTGAGCTTGAACTTGAGCTTGAGCTTGCCGTAATGCAAGTAATTGCGCTAATTGTGCTTGATACGCATTAGGTGCAGGATAACCATGTAACTGGGCTTGCTGATATTGCTGTAACTGTTGATAATAAGCTAGTGCAGTAGTTGGATCAACTGAGGTTTGATAGGGTAGCGGTGCAGGTGCAGGAGAAACAAAAGTAGGTGCAACTGGTGCAGTTGCATAACCATGTGCGACAGGACCAACCGGAAATACACCTGATATGATAAATGTATGCCAGTTACAACTAGTTTCTAAAAGTATCTAATATTTTGAATATGCTACAAACCTAAGCCAGGATTTTTGTAAGCAAGTGCATTAGCAACATTTGGAAGAACCCTTTGTGCTAAATGATGGTTTCCAATACTGGAACTAAACGATTGATGAGAGCTAGGGCCACTAAAAGCGAAGGCTGTTTGTGTTAAACCCGGTCTGATAAAGCTGAAAGATGCATGCTGATCAGAAGTGCCAAGTACATTTGTTGGTTTTACACCTTGAATGGGTGGTTCGGCATATACCGAAAGAAGCATAATACAAGAAAGTACTACGTATTTCTGAAAATAATAACTTTTATTAAAACATGCAATGAAAATGGTAACATAGCGGTACTTACCAACATTTTGCAGTTTTATAAGAACTTTCAAAGTTTTTCACTAGAATAAACGATAGTATTATCACCGACGAAAATCAAGCAGCTATTCTGACGCTAAGATACTCTGTGAGGAGTTATATATCGCGGAAGCAGCCTGGTTGATACGTGAGTAGCATAGCATCGGCACATTTTGAATACGTTGAATCACACTTTCTCCAAAATACCGAGATGGCACAGTCCATGAATAACAATTACTCGATATAGTTTTCCCTTTTATAGAACATCGTGATTTTATGCAGTATACAATAATTAGGTTTGTAAAGAACAAAAGAGATAGGGAGAAAAACTTCGTTCAAATTTACGCAATGGTCATTAGAGATCACAAAACATCAACGATAAAATTATTAATTCTTGTACATAAAATTTTAATGAGCACTTTGTACAGAAATATATACAAAATTTTAATTAAACACTATTAAAGCGAATACGTACAAGGCAGTAAAATATCTCTGTTTGATCCGCTTATGATCGTAAAATTATTGATGAAAGTTACTTTCATCTAGCCTAACATCGAACTGATACGCAAACGATTTATTAATTGTAATCAGTTAGTCCTTCGTCGAATATTAAATAGGTTATTTTACTGGCAGTGATTCGATTCATTTATGTCCCGTACTCATTCGGAAGCCTTACTTATTTTTAATTATAAAACACTTTTAAATTCCTTTTCATTTTTTTAAATTTATAATACTTGGTATGATAAAATGTTCTAAATTTTTATATAAATATTATATATTATATACAGTATACAATAAAAAAATCGCAATGCAAAGACGTAGTTATCTTAGATTTTATAATTTCGATATAGCATTTATACATATTATAATTGTAAGATTTTTTATTGCTATGCATATTATAAAATTTTTTAAATTAGTATTAATATTTCCATTAGACAGCCAGTATTGTGCGTACCTTAATGTAGGTACAATTTTCAAAATAAGTCATTTTTAAGATACATTTGTTAAATAATCCAATGATCTTAGCATTGATAAACCAACTAATGACATAGATTTGTGCGAAGTGGCAATAAATGCTGCCTGCCATAGCTTTGTTTTACATATTAGAGAAGTATGACTGATAAAACATACCCATAGCAGTAGTTGCAAACAATGCAAAACAACTCCACCATGTTGCTAAACCTAATAACCCTCTATACACATCCACAGTGAATATCTGTTGTATAAGAAATATTCTTAGTATATATATTAACATTATTAACGTTAAGTATATATTAACATCACTAACACAAGAACTACATTGCAACTGTTACCTGCTTTAAGGAACTCAGAGCAAGTTGAAAATCTTGCGCCGTTTGCGCAACAGTTTTTTCATTATCATAGGCATTCATTATGTTTGATAAAGATTTTGGTGGCTCATCAGCTGGACATTCTTCGAGTGATGGTCCTTTTAAAATCCCTTCCCATGTATAACCACCTGATATATAAAAGTAATTAGAAAATCATAATTGCAATTAATATAATATTCTAGTGATATCTGTATTACCTAGAGTTTTATACATAAATGTAAAAAATAAACATATGATTATCGGAACAATAAACTGCAAAGCCACAACGCACAAATAGTAGAATACCGCCGCAATCTGAAATTAAATATAAAAAAGATATTTCGTATCGAGTAATTAATTATATTTTCCTTTACTTAATACTTAGCCAACCGAATAGGTAGATCTCCCCCCTGTAAAGTACATCGCTGCGTGACCGAATGGAGAGATCTCCCTTTTTGACTTTTGTAACGTGTTTTCCTTTCTTTTTTTTTTTTGTTATTATCAGTTATTATTTACCTGGAATTGTTCCCAATTAATTGCGCCACTTTTTCTGCTTTTATAAAGTACAGTATATAATAAAATACACCAATTTAGTGGTGTTAAAATTAATTAAAGATTACACTATCAGTTATAACTAAATAGAGTTATAATCGAACGATACCACATTGTAAAAAAATATAAAAATGAATTATGAATTTTTAATTTCACGTTCAAGTCGTGTTATTTATCTTTAGTCATCTTTAATGTTTTTAATTTTACCTATATTTTTTTATACTTTTAATATATACTTTTAATTTGATGTTTTCTATAAACAATATGTGAAATCGTTAAATAAAATCATTACCGCAAAATATAATTGACCACTTAAGTAATTTTTAGACCTCTTTGTTTTTTAAGTAGTGAATATTAGTCCTCGATACTTGGAAAAATGCGCGGTGGACAGCGTATAGGTTGGCTTGTTGAACGCGGTGAAAAATGTATATCTCACTGTGGCGTACGTGGTTGGCTAAGTGTTAATATTATATATCATTTAATTTTGATACCTTTTTCTGCAAATCAACATTTGTAATTCTACCAGCTTCTTTCTTTTGATTCTCTAACCGTTGCATAGCTAAATTGAGATACGATTGCAAGTACATTGGCATTAATACAAATTTTAACAGAACTGCAACAATAATTGCAATTAATCTCATACTCTCAAAAGCTGAAGTTGTCATCCTGCAAAAATACATCTAGAAAGAGAAACTTGTATGGATAAGTGTATTGTAGTAATCATTACTTCTTAACTTACAATGGTCCATTCATACCACTAAATATTCTGACTGTAAGATAATCTCTGCTTACAGGCTTAATCCATAAACTTACTAATAAAAGTGGGGAAGCATAACTGATGTTTGCTATTAACAACAACAACTTTTGATCTTTATAATATCTGAAATATATAATTTTTTTTTTTAAATTGCATAATTTAAAGATTTATTTAATTTTAATACCTCAATGCATCCCAATGCATTCTTGACGCTCTCAATCCTGGGAAAGTAAACAAAGAACCAAGTAAACCACACCACAAAGCAAGAAAGAACTTTACTACAATTTTTGATGCTGGTCCTCTATGAAAGAAAAGTTATTTCATGACTTTATTTGAATAAAATAAAAATACGATAATTTACAAACATTCTTGCATGAATTTTACAAACTTACGTAGAAGAAAGACCTTGATTATCTAGAAAAAGAGATGCACTATGATTGAAACTTGCATAAGCTTTATCCAATCCAATTTCAAGGTTGTTTTCATCAACAATAAGAACCATCATAGCTATGAGAAGATAAGCAAATCCAGTTACAATACATGTAGACCTTTCACCTATACTTTCCTCTCCCTTAAAGTATTGCACCCAAAGAGAAAGTAACACTTTACTAAATATTCAATAAGAAACATACTTTTTGAAGAGATCTATGTGCTATTATAATAATATAAATCAACTATAAAAAGGATACAATGCAAAACCCAGAACTAGTGAGCACCAAAGCATGCTTAGATTAATTTCATCTTTGATTGGATATAAATAATTATATATCTGTGAAATAGCAAATAAATATAACTACAAAGTATCAATGGAAATACAGATCTGAAGGAAAAGAAGGTATAATTACCAACCTCTGTCATGATATAAACTGCAGTAGCATAGATAGAAAAGTCCAATAACCACTGACACTCTGTATAATATTTTAAATGAACCACATCTAATGTAGTTATCTTAGCACTCTCAAGCGTGATATCCAAATTTCTAGGAACATGAAAAACATCTCCAACCTTCCCATTCTCAGTATGTTTACCTTTCTTGGGTTTCTCTTTAGGCACACCAGCAAGAGTTCTAAGCTGTTGATCAGTTGGATACAAGTAACGTGTCAACCTATTAGTTATAATATCTATCGTTAATTCTAGATATCATATATAGTCAATATTCTCATTATTTAAAGCATTACCCAGTAGAACATAAAATCCATCTTGCCAAAGAAAAATGCGGAGTTACTTTTTGGATAACACTAACCATAATCAGTGTTATAACTAATTGAGCACCTAAGAGAGCCTAAAACATTTAATTATTTTGAATATAAAATTTTTACATATTTCTTAAATGTTGTATAATGACATATAAATTACCATGATTGAATAGATGAAAATTGAAAATAAAAGTGAAATCACCGATCTCACAAAAGTATTTGTTCCATTACGGAATTAGTAATTTCTTAGTAAATTGTTAATTAATGCTGAAAGACACAGCAATAAATTATCTTGTGTTTGCCGGCGTTAATGTGTATTCGACCATTTTAAATGGCACATAATGGAATAGCTCATTTTATAAATAGTTGTAACCCCAAAAAACCGAAAACATCATAATCCCTTGCATAGGATATGAGGTTATTTCCAGTTTCACCTATTCTATCTATAGAAAGGGACAGTTTTGGTCTGTGTTCGACGGTAGTAAGAGCATCTAGCGGAGGAGCACCGAAATATATTAACGTTACCAAATCGCTCAGGACCGAATCGAACTTGTGTAATCACTAATACCCGCAGGTGAACACGAATTATGTAAATTGTTTGGAGGAAATGCTGGTCCCACGATAACATAAACTAGAAAATGAGTAATTAAAAATGAGGAAATACTTAATAGCAGTTTTATGTATAAATACCAATGTACAAATAACAATTTTACGTACAAGTGCCTGACATGTTTCACGTATCTCTATTTAACTAAAAAACATCAAATTAAACGCTAATTGAATGACTAATTTTGTATATTTTTTCACGAAACGATCTTTTTTTAGCAAATGTAAATTAGATTGGTATATTGTCAATATTTATGCACTTCTGCTGATCGACATCATCGTATTAATGCGAAACAATAACACCATCAATTATCGATCTACGTATGTTTTCAGGATCTGATGCGATCTCACGTCTTGGAATTTCCATTCAATTGATTACGTAATAACATAATTATAAATAGACGATCTTTTGTTGAATTTATCATTTACATACGTCGATTATGTGATTCATATCGTATTAAATTTATTAAAAAAAAGATCGCAGAAATTAATTACGTATTGCGTATTTTTTTATGATGTCAAGTATAAATTACTTTGATAGATAAGTTATCGTTTCTTTATATTAAAATAAAATGCTCTGTATCACACAATTGCTTTTAAAAATACATTTTCAAAGTATAATGCAATTAATTTGACACATAAAGAGGCGCGTCAAACGGAAGTCTTACTTTGATCAAAAATACGCGCGAAGCGTTTGTTTGGTGGAATAAAAGAAGCGGAGAAGCTGCTGATATAAAGAGAGACCATCGATTTGTGCGATCAAATGTGAACAAGTGTTTGCCGACTGCAGACTGCGCACAAAATTCGTAAGTGTTCGCGCATATGTACCTACATATAGTTTTATAATATTTTCAATTCTTTTTTTAAACGAAAAAGAAGGAAAGCGAACAGGGAAAACTGGTGTTCGCGATTAAAAAGTGTTTCAGATTAATTAAACGTGATTACGAATGGTTGTATTTGTAAACGTAACACTATAGACTCGCTATCTTTGAAGTTTGTAAAAAATACTTTGTCCATTGCTGCCTTGTCCACTACTTTTATAAAAACACTGTGGTCCATTGAAATTTTAAACACAACCATTTAACTAAATTAATTTTCTTATTAAAATTTCTATTATAATTATATACAATTTTTACTATATTTATTACGATATTGTAATTTTTGTAAGATATTTTAATTGTCTCGAATGCAATTTAACGAATTCCAATTCCATTGTTATTCTGATTTTTAATTTCAAATCATTCACAGCTCCATACTTCGAGTCTTGACACATCACGATAGCTATGGACTATCTCTTCAAAACAATTTAGTTTATTACACTATTCACAGAAATTATGTAATTTATAGTGACATATTATCACGAATGAAAGAAAGTTGAAGGTCGCGGTAATCAAATAGCATAATGCGATATCTCTGGAACATCGAAATTAAGACAAGTATTAAATACAGTTTTGAATACTGCATCCTCTATCTATATTTTAACTTTACGATCAACGCGTGACTATCGTGACTAATCGTGAAAATCTGACAAAGATAACTCCATATAAGACGATCCTATGTAACGTTATTTATATAGTTCCTAAGATATATCATTTAAAACAATATCTATAATTGTAAAATTAAATCGTGCATGAAGAATGAAAAAAGATATCGCGTTAAAATAATAAGTACAGTCGATCCTACAAATAATTATTTTTATTAAATCATATTTGACTTGTGTATCATGTTGAAATTATTGTGAATAATAAAAAAAGGAGATGCGTTTTCATTGCAGGAGTCAGCGAGCAAAAATAACAATGATGACGCCAATTTTTGTGATTTCTGTTTTTTTATTCGCATTGACATGTCCCTGCAACGCGCAAGCTGATGGATTGGATTATATACGTTGTCAGAGCAACACAGAATGTCAACCAGGCTATTGTTGTACCATAGGTATTTATTGCTTTTCAATAAGATGTTAGTAAACTAATCAAAGGTTAGTGATCAACGTGTAATTCTAGGGCCAATGAGGTATAGTATACCACAATGCAAAGCTATGCAAAAAGAGGGAGAACTTTGTAGACCAGGTAACGTTTCAACGCTTAACGTGACCCTTGGATATCCAGATGGCTCTCAATTGACATTAAAGGATGTCTATTACATCTTTTGTCCTTGCGCCGACGGACTATCATGCGATATCAAAGAAGGTGTTTGCAACAAATTAAGCGAAAAACGTGATCCAAACCGATTATCGGATGAAAATAAGAAACAAGATGGCTAATACAAAACTAAAAGGAAATATGTAATCGTTTATTATGAAGAATGACTACAAAGAGTTGGTGATGAAAATATGGTGATGAAAACCCGGCTCGTAGATTGTCATAAACTGTATAATTAAATTAAATTATGTACCAAAGGACTAAATTATTTTTCTAATTAAAACTTATTGATAATTTGGAATTTCTTTAATAAATGTAATCATAAAAAAATAACTTTAAACAATTTAAGTAATAGTATTATTAGTACAACTGAAATTGTTTTAAGTACCTTAATGTAAAAATGTTGGATAAAAATAAAATATGTATGCATTTTAGTAAATTTTGATACATAATACCAGAGAGGAATATCCTCTCTGATAATACTACTTATTTCTTGATCGTGAAATCTTCTTAATCGACGGTAGCAGACGATAGCAACATTTAGTATACGATCTTAGACATAGGGTTGGCTATCTGTATTACGCTATGACAGTGACAAAGATTATTCAATGTTATTAAATTTATTATAATTGATAATCGAATATATTATTTTGTTAGTTTGTTTTTATATAAATAGAAGAAAATATTGAAAAAATATTATATTTTGCGGTATGGACAGTCAAGTGTGCAGAGATGGTAGATTATTAGATTTAATTGACGAGATCTGGCATAAAGAGCGTTTGCCTATTGACGATATTGTAGTGCCAAATCAAGAATTACCTGATCCTGAAAGTGACAACGGTGATTCTCATATGACACTGAAGGAATTAGAACAAAAGTGGAATAATCTAGCTTTAGGAACTCTCAGTGAGAACCATTTACATTCACCAACGCCGTCTCATAATTAAATATAGGCAATAACTTACTATATACATATAACGACTGGACACAAGTAACACATTAATAATTTATTTAAATTATTTTTCTGCTATATTGTACGTATTGTACGTATCTTGTATTATAGATTTAAAAATGGAGTTTCCAAATGTTGGGGAGAGATGTTCAATCAAAGATTGCAAACAATTAAATTTTTTACCATTTGAATGCAATCATTGCCATGATTTATTTTGCAAGGAGCATTTTCATATAGGTTCTCATAAGTGTCTAGGTTTGAAAGATAAAATCACATACACCAAAATAAGGGCACCAAATTATACATGTTCAGATGAATCGTGCAAAGAAACTTCACCCATTGAAATGCAATGCATTAAATGTAAGAAACATTTTTGTCTACAACATAGATATCATGGCTGCCTGGAATATACTAATGAAGAAAAAACAACAAAGTTGAAAAAATGGCAAATTCCAAAGAAACAATTTGCTGAAGCAAAAGCTATAGTAGATCAAGAAATTTCAGATACTTTGAAGAAATCTAAAAATACTACAATGGCCAATAAAGTATGTTATATCATTTAAATAGTTAACAAAAAATGTTGCATATTTGTATATTTAATTATTATTTAATTAGGTAAGACTTATGCGTGTAAAGGGTTCTGCTGTTGGTTCAAAAAATGTACCAGTAAATGAAAGATGTTATTTTCTTGTATATCCCCCAACTACAATATCTAACAAACATATAGGACCATCTAAAGGTATTTATGTGAACATGAACTGGACAGTTGGGAAAGCTATAGATTCAATAGCTGATATATTAAAAGTATCCAACAATAATAATGTAGCAGGAGCATCTAAACTGCAATTATTTCATCATATAACTGGTGCACTAATATGTAATGAAATGGATACACCATTAATAAAATTGCTTGAAAATGCGGAACTTATAGATGGACAAAGTGTTATTTTAGAATATTCAGATAGTATGTTTGTAGATACTACTTTATATAAATAAATATTTACAAGAAGTAATAACAATTTCTTTCCTTTTGGTCTATACATTCTTAAAATATGATTTATAAGTATACAACAATTTATTGATAGTGGTAAGAACACAGTTTTAGAATAATATTTGTTTATTACAAACTAGATGGTTTTATATATATCGATTTTACATTTACTCTTGATAAAAAGACACGCAGATGTACTATGTATGTACTTAATAAACAAATCATTTACACCAGATTATTGTCAAGTTTGTTTCAAATAAAACAATGATGATACTTTGACTTTGGCACTGGACGTTCTTTCCTTTTTTGACTTACTTCAATTACACTAATATAGCATAATAAAAGAATCAACAATATCGATATAGAAACAACTATATACTTACTAATATCTTGTAATATGCTTATATAAATGTTAAAAAAGATAAATATAGATAGCAAGAGAGATATTGAATAATATTTTTAACCATGTGCGTGTTTTAACCGTATCATTATTTTATTACATTTTGGCGAATTGAGTAATTGATACGTTATGAAATTATAAAAGTTTCACGTAGTGACACACACGGTGAAATTTTTCACAAATAATTATGTAAATATATAAAAAAAATATTAATATAAAAATCATGAATCTCTTATGAATTGAATCTACTTCTTAAACTATTTAATGTAAGTCTTTCGTAGGATATTTAAAGGCTTGATATTTTTAATACTTATAATATTATTACATATAATGTGCGAATAATGATTTAAAGTTTTGATGCAAAAATTACCAACATATGAAATTTTGTATTATAAATACATATATATGTAATAAATTATGTATAACGAAAGAATTAATATTTTTATAAAATCAATTCCATCTTATACATGATTAACAGTATTAATTTAATTAATCTTATGTCAATTAAAAATTCTTCATATGTGAATAAGTTTTGCAACAAATTTTATATGCAACTAAATGTGTAGATTGAATAATATTCACTTTCAGATATCCTACTTTAGGTTGAATTACTGTACTTTAAAAGTAACCAGCCTATGATTATGCAAGTTGTATAAAATTTCAAGAAAGAAAATATATAATTATCACTTAACAATTTATCGATATGGATTCGATAAGATATAAGATAAGTTAGTAATGGAGAAAAAGGAAATAGTTATAAAAATAGAATAATATATAAAAGAAAATAAAAACTAGCCTTTGCTTAAATATACATGAAAATAGTTTTTGAAGTAAAGTACAAGTCTGATCAAAGAAAGAATACAAAGTATGTATACAGAGATTGCAAAAAGAACAAGTAAAGTCATCCGGACATTTACATTTGTTTCATTGTCTTGGCCTCTTATTCGGCCACTGGCCACCTGCCTGCTGGGAGGAGAATGAATCTGATAGCGGTAGGTGGCCTGAAGTCAAGCTCAGGAATGCCAACGAGACTTTTGCAATTCAATTTGACCTTCCAATGTCTTGGCAAGATAAATGACAAAAAGTTGACTAAGAGCTATACCTAAAGCAATACCAGCTATTGTGTACAAATTGCGTTCTGCCCAACTTCGTACAATTTCAATGCAACCGCTAGTCCATACTTTCTTGCCTGCTTCAGATACTGGTAACATTTGCACTTTATAGCCACACATTATATTCACAAGACCACTCTAAACATTTCAATAATATTTTAAATTACAATATGTTCTCATTAACAAAATGTAAAAAATATGTACTTACTGATATGTCTGTAGCATTAATGCAACATGAAAATGGTGCACCACAACGTTCAACACTAGGACTGGAGCAATTAAAATATTCATTCTTTCCCCAATCCAAGTATCCTTCTTGGCTTAAACCACAACATCTAAACTGTTCATGGAAATATAGATTTTTTAAATATTATTAATTATAATAATATAACTTAATATATGTTTGTTTATAAGAATCTTTACTTTTTGTTGTCCAAAATCAATAAAATTTTGTAGATCAGGATCTTCCCTATATGTTTGTATGATTTTATCTGTAAATGACTCCTCCAATAATGATTGCAATGTATGTGGGAATACAAAACCAACAATTGCAATACCCATCTCAAGCAAGAAAAATACCAATAGACATAGTGAATACTGCAATAAATAAGTATTACTTGTGTGTTAATAAATTGCTTAATAAAATGATATATCTCATAATACTAACAAATTTAAGAAGACAAGTATTTTCACGTAATGCTCCAACACATCCTGCAAAGCTAACAACAAAGACTACTCCTCCAGCGATAACCATCACAAGTGAAATATTAAGGATCACATCATATACATTTTCTACTCTAACGGAACCAGTTGCTTGCCATTTATCCACAAATGCATATAAACCTACTCCAATTAAAAGTCCTCCAAATAACTGTACAACAAAATAAAACATTTAAAATTTCATTTTCTTAAGATTTCTCTACATATAATAAGATTTTTTCATAAGATTTATCTATAAATAACAAATACATGTAATACATAATTTTCTGCTTACTGTCTGCTTATATTCTATTTATTAGTGATAATAATGATAAGATAATTAGTAGGATGAAAAATATAAAACATTTACTAACCCAAAAAACAAAATTGAGCATAAATATCATGTACTTCACACAAGAACTAACATAAGTGAAGTTATTTGTTCGCCGCCGATTATTCATCATGGTAAAGTAGAAATTGTTTTAAGAGTTATTAATTGGTATATACAAGAAATTCTCACTTTTAGTTATATATACAAATTACATAGATTGCATTACTTATTTCATAATTTCACTTATTCAACGCATATTTGCTACCTTTTTACTTAATCTTCGATGAACTATATTTAATCGTTCATGAAAAGGAAAAATATAATGCACCATACTTTGACAGCTTACTTTGCATCCGCCATTACACTTCTGTTTCTCGTATTCCTCGCATCCAAGTTTGAAATCAGCTGTCCGCGCATTCCACGTTTCAATAGAATATCTACATGCAGAAGAGAACTATCAAACGTAAAAAATTTTAAACGAGACAAAATTTCTGATGTTTGATTTGTTTAGAAATTTTTGATATTTATACTATACATATTCGAAAATATAAGATACCCGATTTAAAAAATATGACATCAGTGCAAGACAGTAAGCTTGTTATTGTGTACTATAATTCGTAATTTAGAGGTTAACAGGATTATATTAAGACATACTTTTATATTTAATTAATAATATATTACCGTAGTGTCACATTATAAATATTTTATCATAATGATAAATGATGTAATATATTACTATTTACTTTTATATGATTACATAAAAAATAAATCGTTGCTTCTTAACCTATATAATGTAAACAACCAATTAATACTTGAAAACATAAATATTACATGTTTACAATAGTATTGAAAGTATCGATTATATAAAATTTAATTTATTAAATAATTTATATTTATTAAGTATTATAATATTTGTAGGATTAAAATTAAAAAGATCATATGATTCTTGGAGTACTCGTGAACAACTATGTTTAGCTTCTAGTGTATTGAAGTCAGGAGATCAAAATTGGATGAGTGTATCACGATCATTAAAAGCATTTGTTGAAAAAGAAACATTAAGACCACCTGATTGGTTTTCTCAAAAATCTTGTGCCATTCAATATGCACATTTATTGGAAAATGCAGATACCCCCAAGAGGAAGAAAAGGGAAAGTGGAGAAACTACTGGTGAATCGATAGTTAGAAGGTTAACGCAAGAAAGGGTAGTTGAACTAGGGCAAATATTAGCTTTTCAAAGGGATGAATACCAACAGCTTAAAGCTGAAATAAATATGTTAAAATCTGGATCAATATCAGAGGACAAGTTACAAAAAATGTGGCTTGCAATGGAACAAGAAGAACGGGAACAAGAACAAAAAGCAAGAGCACATTCTGCATGGTTAGCAAAACGACAACAGAAGCAAGAATTAAATTCATCACAAACAGGAACTACTATAATTCAACGTAAATCTACTGAAAATACAATGGAAATTCAAGAAACAATAGAAAATACGGATGAAGATGAAAAGAAAGCTAGGGGGGGAAGGTCACCATTGTTAACAAGTCTATTAAAATCACCAAGTCCAACAACACAAATTCAAACCACTACTACTACAGCACAAGTAAGCTCTCCTACGATCACAAGCCTACTTAGTTCTAGTCCTAAAGTACCAAATTCTCAATTGACACAAAATGTATCTCCACAATTGCACCAGTTAGTTACTTCTGCAATTTCAAATATATCATCAGAAAGACCATCAGTTGGTGCACCAACCTTGTCTATGTTATTAGAAATGCCTGCTAATGCACACAGGGGTCCTCTACCTAATTTACAATCAACTCCAAGTATGGTATCTCAACAAAATGTTCCTACTGAAGTTCACAGTCTTCAACCTCAACCTATGCATCAAGTTACAATACAAAATGAAACATCTGTATCTGCTCAGCCTCTTGCAATTAGTACTCCAAATATGCCATCTACAGAAAGTATGGTACAGATTATAGATCATATAGATGATGTAATACGTAAAGATATAATGGCAGATGTAATAGACAAAGATGAAATCAATGAAATTATTGGGGATATAGAAGAGTTGATAAAAGAAGAAATTACTGGTAGTCCACAAACTATAGATACAACTACATCAACAATTAATACCCTTACTGTACCTCAAATTCAAGAAGTACCAGTGGTAACAGAACGGCCAGAACCTAGAGATGTAGATGAAGTTGTATCGCTTTCTAATTCACCAGAAAGTGAAATGGCTATTGAAGAAATCGATTCCAGTACATCAAATATTGCAGAAATTATAGGGACAGTTGCTATTGAACCACAAGAACATAAAGTTATTGTTGCGGAAGTATCTGAAACCATACCAAGTGCATCAGAAGAAGTGAAATCTGAAGAAAGTACATGTTATGAAAGAGTAACATTGAATGAAGAGCTTGTTCCTGAATTAGACGCTCAGGATGGTGAAAATAGCAAAGATATTCCAATAGAAGAGAAACAAATCGTTGAGGAATTTGATACTATGGATTCTACTTCAAATGTAGAAACCGAAGAAAATGATTCAAAAATACCTACAAAAGAGTTAATAGAAGAAATAGCAGAAGATGAGGTTGAAGAAGAAGAAGAAACTGAAGCAATTGTACCAGAAATTAAAGAGTCACCTACTAATAAACTACAAAGAGTGTCCTCTGAAGAGTTAGAAAATAAAGGCAATATGGAATTGGATCAATTAGAAATGCATCTTGCTAAAATTACAGGTGAACAGCAAGATGTTCCATCAGCAGAAGTTGTTAGTGTTTCATCTGAAGTAACAAATGATCTTCCTAGTACCGAGGATACAGAAAAATCACAAGATATTAGTTTAATTTTAGAAGATGATGAAAGTAGCTCTGATTATAAAAAGAAGATAACAGAAGAACAAATTATAGAAAATACAATTGAGAGCACAGAATCTATTGATCTATCATTCAAAGAAGACCCCATAATTGTAGTCAAAGAAAAAACTATTATAGAAGTAAGTGAAGAATCTCCAGAAAAATCTCAAGAAGAACAAACAGAAGAAACTTTAGAAATTTATACAGATGAATTTAAAAAAGAAGATACAAAAGATTCTTCGGAAGATACAACAAGCTCTATTCTGCAAGATATAGAAATAAAAGAAGAGGAAATAGAGGAAACAGCAATTGTGGAAGATTGGTCAATCAAGGTCAAGGAAGATCAACTGGTATCTCCAGAAGATATAGAAACTTCAAAAACAGAACCTGCAGATCCTATTAAATCTGAGTTTGATATATCCATTGTAAAGAAAGAAGAAAATACATATGAAGACTCAAAAGGTGAAGAAGAAACAAAAATTCAATTGGAAAATTCTGTAATATCAGAAGTTAAAAAAGAAGTTCAAATAAAAGAAGAGAAAGAAGAGAAAAAAGGTATAGATACTGAACAAAATGTAAAAAAAGAGCTAGAATCTATAATAAGTGCTGGAGAAGATACTGCTGAATTAGATGAAGAAGAATCATCATTAAGCAAGTTAAGCGGAGGACGTGCTATGAAAACTTATTCAAAAAAACAAAATGTTTGTATTGATAGTGAACCTGAAAATGAAGGTACTGGAGAAGGTGCAGATTATAGGGCATGGAAGAAGGCAGTCATGTTGGTTTATAATCGACTTGCTACACATAAATATGCATCTATATTTTTGAGACCTATTACAGAAGATCAAGCACCTGGATATCATTCAGTTATCTTTAGAGCTATGGACTTATCCACTATTAAAAAAAATATAGACAATGGAACAATTAGATCTACGATGCACTTTCAACGTGATGTCATGTTAATGTTTCAAAATGCCATTATGTATAATAAACATGATACATTTATTTACAAAATGGCAGTTTCAATGCAGGAAGAATGTCTACAGCATATGCAAGTAAATATATAAATATAATATTGTTTTCTATGCATAATTACTATTTTCAAGAAATCTAACATTATTTAATTTTGTTTAGATATTAGTACAAGTTACAGGGGAGGGAACACTCAGGAGAGAAACAAGAACTGCAGCAAGTAGTAGTAGTGAGGCTAGTGAAAGTAGTATAAAAAGAAAAAGAAGTCACATCACTCCAAGTCCTCATGATACAGACAGTCCACGTTCAAAAAAACGTAGAAAATCAGAGAATGATTAAGGACAATTTTATATTTATGTATATACATATGTGTAATGTGATATACATTAAAGTTCTAAAGAACTTTACTGGGAAGGATGAAAGAAATGATAAATTTGTCCTATCAGCATTAAAGGATGATACTGGACATCTAAGATGTTTGAGATGTATGAAAAGAAATATAGTGATTTGAAATTCTATCTGTTAGAATTATTTTTAAATTATAGTAAAAAATACACAAATAGATTTTGTATTAATAATTACAAGGTTCATTCAATTTATTTCTTAAGACATTATTACAACTATGTACTATAGTATAATGAATAACAAAAATAATTATTTGTAATATATATATTATTTTAAAGAAAATTTAACATTTTTATTTTAAAGAAGATATAATAAAGACATTTTATAAAGCATAACTTTCTTTTAATATTAAAAACCCAAAAAATATACTAAATAAATATTCCAAATTATAACTTATAATGCAACTTGTTCTACCATAATAAAAAAAGCCTGCCATTTATTTCCAATGGCTCTTTTAAACATTTAAATTTTAGACACAAAGTACAAAAAATCATCAGTGTAATTAAACATATGTAGAAAATTTAAATTTTATAATTGTATAACTTATCAAAATTTAAACAAAATTCATAATGGGTTATTATGCTAGCGGTGATACTCGTAAAACGATACAAAATTCCGAGGATGAAGGTTATGAAAATCAATCATCTTGTACCACAGTATCTATTGGGGTATTAAATCAATTAGATGTTAATGACAAACAATATTTTACATTTAAAATTTCTCAAGATATTGTAAGTTACTATTATCAAAAATATGCTTTTATTTAAAGAGAAATGTCTTTATTTTTAAGTCACCGGCACCAACAACACCACAAATATCCGATGACACTGATCGACCGTTTTGGGCTGAAGATGAATTAAGTAGTTCAGAATCAAAGCAGCAATTAAACGAAAAACAGAAACGTAGGCGTAGTTTGTCTTATCGTAATCGTGTTGCGATACACAGAAGCCGGTCTTTACTTTTTCAATCATCAAGTTCTAGTTTAGATTCGCTATCTGAACAAATTTCACCTGGAGGTACTTATTAATATAAATATTATACATACATTTATACATATCAATATTTTTATTTATTTTAATATTTTAAAGAAACACAAGAATCATAGGTTCTTTGTAATTTTAACATAATTATCATAGTTCTCAAGCAGGAACAATTTACAAGCCAATTCAGTATAGAACAACACGGCTACAATAATAGAAAGAAAAAATATGCACGTAAAAGAGGAGCTCCTTTTTTAAATAACGATAAAATTATTTATACAAAATGTAAAACTTCCAATCGAAAATAAATGCAGAAATATCACCCATTTTTAATAGATAAAATGTTTCACTAGTAAATTGTTTAACATAATTTAAATTGTATAATTACGGCATATATATTTATCATTCTGTTTATTTTAACAAATTTGTGATAGTAATGTTTTTTATATTTAATCTTTATATTTTTATAAGTATAATTATTATTCCATTTATATAATTTATAGTGATTATAAACGAAACTAATCATAATACTTGATAAACCAGTTTGCTTCCTATCACAAATCAAATAAGAATCGTATGCATAAAATTATTTTGAAATATATATATAGATAATTAAGAACCTGACCAAATTATGAGCTACTTTATAACCAACGAACAAGGAAAAAATGAGTATGGGAAGTTTGGCAAACTTCGAATCCGTAAGTTCTTTCATTGAAATTATTAGAATTTATTTTTAATAAATATTCGTTTTAATAAATACTCTTTGCATAAATTATTTCTATACGCAATTAATATTGTTAAAATACACATGCATATATATAGTATATATACAATATTATCGCCATATTGCATGTTTTATTACGCATGGAATATTTAAAATTTGAATTTCAAATACGCCCAATAGATTACTTATGCAATTATAATATCTACACGTTCATATTCTTCTTTAAATTTCAGAATCAACAATACATCCCGCTTATAGTTTAATTCTTCTGGGTTTTTGTATGATATTTTTAATATTATCAGCATGGAATTTCAATAATACGATAAACCAGGCAGTTAATAATCACGTCCTTCACTTATATTCAAGACAACCACTTTTACACACAGTGTCAGACAAATTTTTATCATTCGGTCTTGATACATCATTACTTCGTGATATGAAAAGTCTTCCAATAAAGGATAGCAAATTTATAAATTTAGCTCGGCTTCTTGGGCCAGCCTATGTTCGGGTAGGCGGTACGTCTGCAGATTGTCTATACTTTAATCAAGTTGGTATATTATTGTATCATTTATGAAATTATCATATATAATATATATATACATATTTATTTAAAGACACTTAGATAATAATATTTATGAATTATATTGCATAGACAAAAATAGTTTCTGAAGAAGTAATTAATCCGGCAGACGGCCAAGATATAAGTAATTTTACTATTAATGAGACAGACTTTGAGAATTTATACAACTTTGCAACAGAATCAAAATTGCGAATGATATTCGATTTAAATGTATTGATTAGAAATGTTAATGACTCTTGGAATGATGTTAATGCTAAAAATATAATCTCATTTGCCAAAAATAAAGGCATGGCTCTAGACTGGCAATTAGGAAATGGTAAATGTTTTATTTACTATTTTTTTTTAATATTATATTTTATTATTCAATCTGCTTATCGTTTAAATAGATTTGATACGTAATAATAATAAAATTTCAGAACCAAATTCTTTTCATCATGTATTTAATAGAAATGTTAATGCAACTCAACTTGCACATGATTATTGTCACTTGAGGGAATTATTAGATGAAATAGGATATAATAAAAGTCTCCTTGTGGGACCAGAAGTAAATCATGTAGAAGATACAGTTCATATGGGAGAGGAATATGCGAAAACATTTTTAAAAAATGATAAAAATAGTGTAAACTATGTTACTTGGCATCAATATTACCTTAATGGAAGGGAAGCTCAACTAACTGATTTTATAAATATTTCAACTTTTAATTATTTGCCAAAGCAAATTAAATCTATGCAAAAAGCAATTATATCATCAGGTGAACTTATTCCTATGTGGTTATGTATGTAATCATATTAGTCTCTTTGAAATAAAATTTCAAATTCAAGTGATAGAAAAGAATTTTTTGTAGCAGAAACAAGTACAGCTTATGGTGGAGGTGCACCAAAGCTATCAGATAGATTTGTAGCTGGATTTTTATGGCTTGACAAATTGGGATACAGTGCCAGTACAGGAGTAAATGTTGTTACCAGGCAATCATTGTTTGGTGGAAACTATGCTATGATTGGATCTGATCTTATACCAAATCCTGACTGGTGGGTTAGTATAGTTTATAAGAAATTTGTTTCAGAAAAAGTTTTAAAGTTATCACCAATATCTCTCGAGTATTTACGATTGTATGCACATTGTACTCCAAAAAAAGCATGGAATGGCAGAGTTCCAGCAATTACAATATATGGAATTAATGTAGCTAACTTCCCTGTTCATGTTACTATTCAAGGAATTCCTGTATTTCACAGAAATGCTAAAGTTTATTTATATGCACTTACTTCTGACAAACTACAATCAAGGTATGTAATAATTACTTTACATGAAAATAGATTATGTAACATTTTATTTCAATTTTTTTTAGGACTATAAAAATAAATGGAGAATTATTGAAATTGGAATCTAATGGAAATTTACCACCATTCCAACCTATAGTATTAGAACCTACAGAACAAATTACTTTACCACCTTATTCCATGATATTTATTATAATACATAATGCAAAGGTTCCAGCATGTTATACATAGATAATATGCAACAACTTCAATTAAATTATATCACATATTATGTATACGTTTTCTATACATTAAAAATTTATATTATAGAATCTCATAAAACATTTTTACAATCATCACTAACTAGAATAAAGAAAAATTAATAAAAGAATTACGCAACTAAATAATTCTTTATAAGATATTACTATATCTTACATATATATGCATATATGCATTTGTGTGAGCTCGCGTGTGCGTATTATATGTATATATGCAAACAACTATATTAACACTATTCAATATATGTATCTTATTACGATTAACGCATAATATATTATAATACAAAGCATGATATATAAGATTTTTTTTTATAAACCTTATGCATGTTTCAATCAACTATCAATATATCACAACATTGTTCTATTGTTGAAAGATACATATTTAAAGTAGTTACTTATTTATTCACTAGTACATGGTATTGTGTCTTTTGATAATTATAAAACAAAATTTTCTTAGAAATTATATATTGCAAATAATACAGAAAGAAATACTATAATACACAAAAAATATATAAATACTGAAAGTAGTATAATATTAGGTAAATGGAATGATTAAATTTACTATTATCTAATAGCAAAATGTTATTGTATCAATGTTATAATTGTGAAATGAAAATTGATAGCATTAACAGCATTAATAAATTTTAATGTACATACATTCTACATGTACAAATTACCAACATAACACTGAAAATCTATTTGACAATTGATTAGATTACGAGATACTATGGTATGTATGTACATAATATCTTTAATAATTTAATATTATTATATTATTCCTGAGCTGAAATAGTAATTGTTTTTCCTTTGGGGTCATCAAATCTATCCATTGTACGAATATCTATAATCATAGTAAGAGCCCAAATCATAATTAAAGCTAATATTGCGGTAACAAATATTCCTGTCCAAATTGGAATTGTAGTAAAACCGACACAGTCATATGCATCATTAAATGCAAATATTTTTGTGCCATTAGTATTTTTGTCTGGTTGTGGATCAAGTTGCACTTGTAAACCTGTTATATTTAAGGCTGTATCGCCATTTTTGAATGTAATAATTTGTGAACAATGATAAGAGAAATTAAATGGAAAAACAATATCTGTATCTGTTGTTAAAATTTGTGGATTACCAGTAGAATTTGCATTAATATAATGTGAGTAATTAATTTTTTTGAGTGTATAATATCCTGCAGTTCTAACTTTAAATATAAAAACAAGTTCATTTTTGATGATGGTACCAGATCCTGTAAATGTCATAGTTAAATTATATGTTTTTGGATCCGATTCTTCAGTAATTGTAGGCTTAAGTGGAAGATTTATTATAGCTTTGTCTTTTTCAGGCTAGCAAATAAAAAAATTATTATTCACAAAGATGGATTAATTATGGTTATAAAGATCATTAGATAAAATACTAATAATTAAAATTACCTGCAATGATAATGATCGATTAGCATATAATAACACTCTTGTTCCTGAAATGACAAAAGATGTAGTGGTATTGTTTGCATCAATGTCCCTTTTTACTCGTTCAGAACGTCTATAACTACAGGCTTTCCCTGTGAGCATAGCTATCAAATTAGGGCTAGAATCCTTTATTGTCTTGTATGTATCTGGGATAACATCCAAATTACTAATTGGCACAATCAGTAATTGTCCATCAGATACAGAATCCACATAATCATTATAAGTTTGGTTGTATAAAGGTAAGTCTTCAACAGTATTCACTGCTTTCTCAACAGCAGGAAAATAATGTAAAGAATCACCATTAATAACTTCCTGAAGATGCTAAAAGATTATACAAATTATATTAATATTTAAGTCAACAAGCAAATGAGTTCAACTATATAACATTATAAAGTATATTACAATAACCTGTTTGTATTTCACTAAATCTTCAATACACAGATTATCTTTTATATAAAGAAGAATTGGAGGTGAATTTTCTAATTTTTTACGCAGGTAAAGACCAAATTCCTCGCTGGTAGTCTTTAAAAAGGGGTTCACTGCACTTGTTAAATCAGAATTAACTGACTCACCCCATAGCAATACAGGTACTGCATTATCAGCGCGTGAAGGTAAAATTTGAAATGCAACGTTTAAGATAAAAACGAAACAGAAAACATTACAAAATTGTGTCATGATAGTTTTATTCAAACACAACTGGGCGAGTCAGATAAGTACTGATTGACTGCGATCGAGCAGAATGTAAAGTAACAGAGCACCTGACTAGGCTAGAATCATATGACAGACGTCACGTGATAACTTTGTTTCCGGTTTTCAAATAAACCTTCATTCCAAATTAAACCATTTCATTTTAAGAAGTTATTCATCAAGCTAAGTGAAATGTGAAAAATTATTTAATAGAGATAAAATTTTTGTCAGTATTGGTTCCTTCTAATATAGATTTGAACAATGGAGAGTACCAAAATTGAGGGACAACAAGGAACTGTTATGTACTCGGTTTGTACTCATGTAAATTTAAATAAAAAATTATGCTACTAATTTACTATTTTAATATTAGCAACTTCAACCATGGACTACAGTGGGTGTTCTACCATGTATGGAACAAATTATTGGTCCACCGATTCCTGTTAGAGTTGGAGAATTTCATAAAACTCCAAAACCACATCCATGGCGTCCTACTTTAGGATATGAAATCATAGAAGCATCTCCGCTGTAATATTCTTATTAAATTCCATTCAATCTCGAAAATTCACTTTAAATCGCTTGTATCTTATTGTTAGTTTATCTTGAAAAATTATTTGTCCTTATGTGATTATTTCAGACCTGCACAACCTATGACAAATTTGCTTGCTAATACTTGTTATATGCCAAAAGGAATGGCTACAGAACCGTTACGATTTCCTAATCTGGTAACTGGTTTCGATAGAAATCCTGCACACGCCGCACGAACTGCACTTTTTACAAGATATGGCCCATACGAATGGGTGGAGAATCAGCTAAAACTTTATAATGAATCTGATAGCAACAGAAATTTCTCTGAAAATTTAAGAACGGATACTGTTCGAATGATGCGGTAAAATGATTATAATATTTTGATATATATATTTTTTGTTATATATATTTTTTTGTTACAATACATTACAAACAATAATTAATCTATTTTTAGAGAGGCCGATGAGAAAGTACAGAACGGCCAAACTGAAAGCGGTCGTAAATTGGGAGAAAGAATTACGGATACTACTTTTTGGAGAAATGAAGTGGCTTCAGAATTGGAAAGATTAATAATAGAAAATACAAGAATGCAAGAGTGCCGTCGAAACCTACAAACAACGATACAAAGTTTAGAGGGACAACTGCACATAGCGCAGGAATGTTTATATTATCGTGAAGCTAGGACAGGTTTATAATATTTATGTCCATAAATTAATAAATCTCACCAATGTTCATAAAATATCCTATATCCTTTAAAATACAGGTTCTGATTTGGTACATGATCAAGCTGAGCACGCTCTTTTAAAAGAGGTCGAAGTAGTCAGAAATTGTCAAAATAAATTAGAACACTTTACGGACAAATGTATTAATCAGGTAAGTATAAAATCATAATTTCATACTAATCATTGCAATCTCTTGCTTTATATTCAGCTTACAAACAGTAGAGCAGTACAAAATCAGTTAGAAATTGATATAAAAAATAAAGAAACTGCACTTGGAATTGATATTACTTGTCATCAAATGAATAATTTCAGTCGTGGATTAAAATATTACGGTGGTATTGAAAAATATGACCCAAGGTAAGTTCATATTAAACTGTGATTTACGATCATAATTTATGTCGTATATCTTAAGTGTTACAGAAGCCGAATCATGGGCCGAAGCTTCTAATAATATAGTAAAAAAATCACAAAAAGAACGGGAGAAATCTAATCAATTACAAAGCGATATAGAAATCGCGATAGATGCAGTTGGTCATGAGATGTGGGAAGCATGGGGAAATACAAATAATGCATTAGCTAGGAGAGCTGCAGAAATGCTTGAAGCAAAAGAAAAATTACAAATACATTTACATAAAGTAATTAAAACTATCGTGATCTTTAAACTTTTGTTGTATAATCGATGTATGTAATTACAGATCCAGCAAGAAATTTTTGCAATTGAAAAAAATCTACAATTAATGCAAAAAGCCATCTCAGATAAAAGTTCTGCTCTTAAAGTTGCACACACTCGATTAGAAAGCAGAATACATCGACCAGCTGCAGAATTATGTAAAGATTATGCTCAACTTAGGTATAATCAAGAAATTTATGTAAAATTTAATGATAGTAATCGTAAACATCTTTAAATTTTCAAACAAATTTTCACTTACGTAGGATGATTGAGGAAGTAGAAACAATAAATACAATGATACATGATATGAATTTAAAATTACAAAGATTTGAAGCACAACATCAACAACTTTTACGCACTAGGTCTAATTTAGAAAGTGATCTAAAATCCAAAGTTGATTCATTATTTATTGATAGGGAAAAGTGTATGGGCATGCGAAGAAGTTATCCGATTGCGTCAGTTATAAAGTTTTGAATCATATATACAACACGTTTCTAACTTTAAATATATAAAAAACGATGTGATTTATTTGTTCTGTTTATTCTTTTTTATAATATCATACATAAAAAAAACTCATTTTATCGTTCGACTGTTTTGTAAAAGTGTAATAAAAATAGCTTTTTACTCTTTTAAGTATATCTCTGTTTTTAACATTAACAAAAAAGTTATTAAGACTGAATTTAACAGTACGTAAGATTACTTTATTAACGAAATAAATCTAATATGTTTAATATATTGTAATATCACATTAGCCATTCTGCTATTGAATTCTTACATATAGTTAATAACCCAAATCTAAACTTTCTCTGTTTCTGCTATGAATTTTAGAACTATTTATGCAGAGCAATAAATATTTAACCTACATATTTTAATGTATAAAGGGATTAACACGTTTGCTGTCAGTATCATATATGTATGTGTTAATTTAGATATAATCTTAACATGTGGGATAAATATTAGGTTGTCCGAAAAGTTTCTTTTGTTTTATAAGGAAATAATAGACGCACAATGTTTTTTGTTTTATATTAGTTTATTGAATTATGCACGAACATAATAGAAATAGAACGAAATGGACCATACCTAATTCAATAAAATAATATAAAACAGAAATTATCTCAGAATTATTATTCATCTATTATCACCTTATGAAACGAAAGAAACTTTTCGGACAACCTAATAGATATATTATATCTAGCATGCCTGGATGAAAAAAATCGCAATTATTGTCCAGTGATGGATGTTTTGTTCCAATGCACTATAGTAACAAACGTGTTAAGTGATACTTCTTATTTGTAAACCATTATTTACAAAGTTTTTCATAGCAAGTTATTCGTTGATATAAAAAAGTAGTACATTATAGAAATTAATTCAAAATCATCTTTTTTTTTTCATTTATATTTTTAGTCCATCTGAAAGCTGCTATTGTATCATAGATTTTCATTACAGCTGAGTCTGTATCATATTGATCTTTCAGGTAGAAAATTTTAACATTCTCTTGTGGATAACATTCTAAGATATTCCATTTTTCAAATAATTTGAGGGCATTCTTTATTGAATCAATAGATAAACATTCACCTATATCAAAATAAAATTAATGATACATTACGTTATAATACAATATATGTACATATTTGTAGATATTATAAAAAATTATAATTATTTGCCATTACTTACTGTATTTTATTATGCCATTATCTATATTCGTCTTTATGTCATTTAAAATTTGTCGAATTAAATCTTTCTCGCTTAGCGATTGACCTACTAATCCTTTAAGAGACAAAATAGTAAAAGTATAAACATCTACTAAAGGTTGCAACATTGTGTGAAGATATTCCATACGTTTTGCATGTTCCGATATTAAGTTTATCTAGAAGAAACAATTAAATTAGATCACAATCCTGTTATTAGAAAATATGTCTAAATTAAAGAATAACTTACTTTGTACCGAATACTTTTAGAGCTATTATTATTACGATATTCTTCATCTGAACTATCATCGAAATTTTTTGCGAATCTTTTACTCCATAGTTCTTCTTCTAAATAAGATTCCTATCAAATAATTTATATCAGTAACCTATTAGTAATAGTGATTAACAATAATAAACCTATTAGAATAACTTTATGTTAAGTATACACTACCTCTTGTAAAATAATAATCTCTTTATGTGAGAGATTTACTATAGTGTCTATAATGATGCGTTCTAATTCCTGACATGGCTTGCAGAAAATAAATTCGTATTTAAAAATATCACAAAGTTTAAGTGATTTTTCTACCAAAAGATCTTGAGACACTATAATATTGTTTTGAGCAATAGCTATAGGATCTTTGATTTGTGACTGTAATTCAGCATACAAAGCTGTTACTGCAAATATAGTAAACAAATTATTAAATTGAATAAATTAATATAATTTACGAAATAATATGTTCTCTTACCCACTATGCTATCCACAACAAAACATGTTACCACTGTATTACTATAATAAGATAGTTCGATTACATTTGGTAGAAACGGCATAGGACGGATTACGGTAACGAAATTTGATTGAGTTAGCCGACTATCAGCTGTTTCTATAATTTCTTGATTTTGTAGTTTTACTAAATCTGGACCTAAGATGTCTAACTAAAAGAATGAGTCAATATATATTCTTTTATCATAATAAAATATTTATAACATAATTATCTTACTAACAGCATGATTTATGATATCGATATTTTCTCCACAAAATGCAATGTTTTTATTATAACGTTCTAGCTGGTGTTTTATGAAATCAAATGCTTCAACTAATTCATCCAAGGTACAACCATCTCGAAATATATATAGAAGGATGAATGCAACAACGTTAGTCGACATTATTGGCATTGCATCACTACAATCTAAAAAATATTGTACATTAACATTGAACAAAGAAACAAATTAATGCTTTTAGAGGTGTTTTATCCTTACTATACACAACATGCCGCGCAAGACTGTCAACTAGTTGACGGTATTCTTCTGCAACTATATCTGTACCATATAGCGATGAGCTAGATACTGTAGACTTTAAAGGCTTTTCAACAGGAGATATTTTTACTCCATTCAATTTTGATTGGTTTTGGAAAGACTTTAACATTTCCTTTTCAGAAAGCAATAAAATTATGAAATTTAGTGATAAATGTCGTCCATGACATTAGAAAGAATTTAAATAACTTACCTTAAGTGAAAAGGGTTGACAAATATCAATTTTCATAACTCCATAATTTGTTAATAAAGTAGAAAACATGGCTTTCATTGTAGATATAAATGTTTCTTTCTTCTTTGGTTGACCTAGATGCTCTTGAACAAAATTCCCATCAATGAGACGTTCATAATTTGGTACGACAGGTACTATCATTGCATCTTCAATAATTCCCTCCATGTATGCATCAAGAATGACACTCAAAATGCCACCTTTTGGCATGCATGGTTTACCAGTTCTTGTACGTGTACCTTCTAAAAAGAATTCTATAATATGACCCTCTTTTAATTTTTGCAGTATGTATGTCTGAAGAATGGCACGATAAAGAATATCTTTGCGGCCTGCGATAGGATCAATTCGACGTTTTATAAAGAATGCACCCAAACCTTGCAAAAGCTTCCTGTTTGACACATAAAATTTCGATAATAATAACATGGTATTGTAATAAGATTTAATACTCTATATATATATATATATATTTATAACATACCCAAAAAATGGCATTTTTAGATTATCCCCAGCTGCAATTAATGGACATTTAATACCATACATTACATGAAGGAAGGTAATTATAGAATAATCCATATGACTACGATGTAAAGGAAGTAATATCACAGGAAGACCAGTCTCATTTGCTTTTTTTAACATTTCTATTTGAGATGGTAATATTATAACAGACTGCATAAAACATGGTAACAGTACATAAGTAATCCATGATGAAATTCTAATGAAAAGATTGCTTGGTTTGCTTTCCATTTGTGTTAGTATGGTCTTGGCTCTCTCTTTTGCTTTTTCCAGGGCAACTGTTTCACTACAACCCTCATCCTTAACTATTTCAGAAGCAACCAGTTTTGTTGCTTCTTTTAAATTGTCACTCTCTAGGATCTATAAAAGAGAAAAGTTATGTACAAAGTCAACAAAGAATTAAATTTTTACTTTAATAAATGTAATTATTTTAAGATTTATATCTTACTGATTCCCTTGAATAATCCTGTTCTTTAAAAGAACAAACGCGTATCGCACGAGGTAATATTCTATGGAATAGCGATTGATGTGACTCCATTAATAGGGCATTTGTACCAAAAGGCGCATATTGGTTACTAACAGTATTTACTAATGAATTCTGTAAGAAATATAATTAAATGAAAAAAATATATTTAGTAAAAGCTTATACTCTAATTATTTATCGATATGCTTTAATTGTATGTATTTTATATACTACATTTCCTCGATATTCATGTTGCCACCACAATAATAATTGCTTAATTAATAATTTAATAAACATTGCTTTTAATTATTACACATTTGTGAAATTTATTTAACAGTAATAATCATTCGTATATTAGCGATTACATTTGAACTTCGTTGATGTTTAGTACATAGATTTCAAAATAATAAAATGATTAATTTAACTGTGAGGAAGATCAATTTTTATAATCAGAGATACATATGTGGCCTTCATTAATAACTACCATTATTCGATAAATGCATATCGCAATTCACTTTATATGACTTCTTTTATCTAATTATATTAAAGAGAAATCAGTACCGCTACGTGCAATATTTTCATATTTATATTAAACGGTATACAAAAATTATGTGGTATGTGCAACAATATGCAATAACTAAATTTTTGCATAGTAATAATAGATATGTAAGTAATTAGTTTTATAGCTTCACGTCTGTTTGCACAATATTTAATATGTAAAATATACTATCAGGAGATTTCATTTTATTGAAGATCACATAAAGATATAGATATTTTTGGAGCCACAGATAATGCTCTTCTTTTAGTACTATTAAATTCAGGGTGAAATATATTGATTATCAAAAATATTACAAATTTTCTGAACAACACTACATATAAATCAAGCTACCACTGAAAAATACTTACTACAAATGGTTCTAGATAATGCTCTAAAATCTATACTAAATAAAAGAATGATTATGCGACCATCTTATGACAAAGTTATGGCACATTAAAGGTACGCTAGATATAAGCGGTATGTTGAATATTTTTGTTAAAGAACGAACAATAAAATCATTTTATTTTTCATTTACATCAACGTTAAAGAATATGTAATATATGCAGAACCTACTCTAGATGATGGAGTGCAACTGTTGCAGCAATAGTGTAGAAATAAAGAGCTTTCTGTAACAGTAGGGATTAATGGTTCAGACTCTTTGATTTGAAATAAAGAAGTTTCCCGAACTTTTCTTGCTTGTTCCTTATCTTGTAACTTTTTTTTATACATTTGTTGACCAGTTCGCCGAAGTTCTAAACCATGTGAATATTCGATTAAAATCCTTTCTTAATCAATTTTCTGCCTTTGATAAAAATTTATCTATTTTACATCGTTTATGCACTGAATGAAAGTCTTACCCTTTATTGAAAACCGAACCGTATTCGATTCTGGGTTTCGCTTTATCTCCGTTCTGCGGTTCCATTTTGCATACACTTCTTGCAAACGTGTTGAAACTATGTCGATCATACTGGAAGCCCTGTTATTACAGATACTATTTAAAAATATTATCTTTATGAAGTACAAAGAAATTTTCTTCCATAGAATTTATTACATTTTACTGCATGGTAATTAAAGGTCGCAGTATAATTTTTGCTACAATCTATACTAAAACAAGTAAATTCTATGGAAAATAGTATAACGTAGAACTTAACTCGAAGCTTTGGAAAAGAGATTGATCAAACATCGGTCAACATTATGGTTTCAATAAAAATAATTCAATGTAAACTTGCGTAAATATTACTGAATGAAATCATTTCATGGTGAACATAATTTCAGGGTTGTTGGTTTTTAATGCAATCATGCACTATTTACGCTCCATCTCCGACGCTTTTAACGGATCGATGCAGTCGAGTGAAATTGCAACTAACGGATGAAATTTCCTTTTTTACAAACGTTTCCCTTTAAGTTCAGTACCAGTACATTCATACATGATTCAGAGATAGATAAATAAAAATACATTAATAATAAAAGAATTTCTCAGCTTGTCACAAAACAGATAATTACAAACGCCAATAATAATTACATTAACAATAATTAATGCTAATAAATAAAGTTTCTCAATAATACGTAAAAAATAAAAAAGCAAAACCGACGACCAAAGCAGTTAAGTGAAGTTAAGAAATTACAGCCATTTATTCATCTTTCAGCTTATTAATGAATTATTCATTTATAATTTTTAGTATAATGGTTTTATTTCTTTAAATACGTTTCCAAGAAGTAAAAAATATATTCGTATGTATATGAATATACATTCTTTAGAAAAATCTTTTAAACTTTAATTTATACAGTAGCTGGAAGTAAAACAAACTGATGATAAAATCAGTCCAGTTAGAAATTATAAATGTATATATTTAGAAATATGTGACTTAATCCATTACGAACCAACGTTGGGTTAGCGTAAAATTTCACTTGCAACTTTCTTTTTACATTGTCGAATTACGTTTATTAAAATCGTAACTACAAAAAGGAATTCCAAGGATTCGCTTAATATTTTCTTCGTCATTATTTCTTTCATTTGGATTCTACAATTTTATAAAATTTAAAAAAAACGAAAGTATTTATAAAATTATGATAAACTATTGAGCGGTCTTTAATGGATTAAGAAATGTTGACGCAGATAAAGGAACAGCATCACAATGCTGATGTCACATCGGTTATCGCCCCTTGATATGATAATTTACGATCTTACCATTTCATCATCGAGAACTTACATTTAATCGGAAAAAATTCAAAGACCCTCTTCATAACTACATATAAAGGGTAGGTCATCTAAATTGTATCACTTACATGTTTGGCTTATTTTTTGCAATAGGAAAAATTTTCTCAAGACAAAATTTCATTTCATCTCAAGACACACGTGTAAGGATCATTTTTTTCATGGTTATTTGTTATACGAGATTTCAGAGCCATTGGTATTCTTATTTATATTCGTCTTCGATATCCCTGTAGAACGTGAAGAAAACAAATTCAACGACTTTAATAATCATATTATTTAGATCATTTAATCTTGAAATATTTGTGTCTGAGAAGAATTAAAGATTCACAGGGCACCCGGGCACTAATATTGACATATTGGTATCCAAAGATAAGCATTGGCTGTTATTTAAAATAGATACGATAGCAGAAGATATGTTTCTCATACAATTCATTGATAATTCCTCAAATGCTCAAAATAATGGATCTTTGGTTCAATACATAGTTGGAATCTTTGAACCTCGGCTAACGGATGCAGGTTCATTTTAACCCAACGGTATTCGTTGCTCTGCTTTTTGTTTTAATCAATTCTTCATGCACATTTTCTATTTCCTGCGATTTTATGGATGTACGTGCAGTTACAATTTTCTGCTTGATATTCTCCGGCGTTGTTGGTTTGTTATGATACGCTGTAGATTTTAGTTTATCTCATAGATAAAAATTTAACGGATAAAGGTCAAACAGCCAACAGTCTCACAACCTTCTGTTTAATCACTGTCCTTATACATATTCAATAATGTGCTGAAGTCATCATTCTGATACCACATACATAGATAGCAACATTCGAGCAAGATTGCAGTATATCATATATTTTCTAATACATCAAAAAATTATTAGCCTAAGTACATCGATAATTTATTAGTCTACCAGATACTTTAATTCTAACATATGTGTAATGTCGTACGAAAGGCAAGGAAAGATGCGAAGAGATACTTTTATCTTTATGTTTTAACATATGAAAGACAAAGACAACATTCTTCATACGACAAATTAAAACCAAAATATCTGTCAGACTAATAGTTTTTCGACATAAAGAGATTAATACCTTTTTATAGAGAATTTCAAGATGTATGGCTAATGTATTACAAAATATATGATTCTATTTAACAAAATAAAGTTGACTTTAAGATTCCTGCACTACTCTAATCTGTAAGAAATAATTTCAACCAGAAAATGTCATCTTTCGAATCAAGCAACCTGTTTTTAAAACATTTTTTTAATAACCAACCCCTTATGAGATATTCCACTGTTCTTACTTAAACGAAACGCCCTGTATACATGTTCTTACAAGTCTCTAGAATAATTTTCAAAAAAGGAAAAAAATTGCGATACTCGTTTTTGTTCTAAAAGTATGAATAAATATCTAACAATTGGCAAAACTATACAGCCCGACCGATGAACATGTAAATGCGGGCACATAAAAACGTAACAATAAGTCGAAAATGTAGAATAAAATTCTTTCATAAGGAGCTTGGTTTCTGAGAAAAAATGATTTGGAAATTTATCATACGCAAATTGACACATTTTATTCTACATTTTCGACTTATTTTCACACGTGGAACGAGCTGCTGTCGATTATTTAGTCCTGTCCAGCCCGGAATATGTCATGTTCAAGAATACTTGATAAGTCTTCAAACTTAATTTTCTCGAAAACTAAGCTGAAAATGACAAAATTTTATTTTATAGTTTTTTCTTATTTTTACACAAGGAATCACTTCGTGCTCGTTTTTACATATTATTCGGTCTGACTTTGTAAGCGCAAGAAGTAACCGTATAGTTATTTCTTCATAGGATAAAATATACATCGTAGATGTTTTGAAAAATAATCTGCATTAAAGCGCAGAAAAAATGGCTCTGAACGACAATTTCATTATGATATAAGATAACGATCCAAAGCGTAATGAACGTGAATCTTATATAATGTTTGGAAACATTTAAAAGTAGCTTCACAGTCTCCAAATACAAATATTATTGAAAATGTATGGGACTACCTGGCAAAGAAGATTCGGAATCATCATATTTCATCAAGGAATGATTTAAAAGGAACTCTCTTAGAAGAATGGAAAAATATTCCAAGTAGACATCAATTTGATAAATTAAATTCCACAACGGTTTCAAACTATAATAAAATGGAAAGAAAGCTCCATTAGATATTAATATAATTAAATCTAGTGATTTCCTCTCCAAGATATTGGTTGTCTTATTAGTTTTTCCTATTAAACCGTGACTATACGAATACTTATTACACATATATTTTTAGATATCCATCATTTCATCGCATCCTCTAGGTATTTGTTAATATTTTCCCAAAGGATATAGATATTCCATCTTTTTTTTATGAAAATTATTTTGTGGATTTGTAAGAACAAGTACATATTTCTTATTTGTTTAAATTAATTATTGTACGAACGCTTTTTAAACTGACTGTATTTACAATTTTCACAGTTATACGTATCGCCTGAGATAATATAACTTTATCCTGAGAAGATTTTTCATACGTCAATAGATAAGGCAGATGTTCATGTCCATTTAGCTGGTCCATTCTATATAAAAATTGTCTTGAATAATACAAATCTAAAGTAACAAAGCTAAATAAATCATAACGTGCAACGTATCGCGGAACTTATTGTCCAGAAGGTTGAATATTATAAGCTTACGAAACAATCAAATCTATACCACTCGAGAAAAGAGATACTTGCCACATGATCTAAACTGCACCTATAGCCACACATGGACGTATCGTATGTCGGTTATATAAATAAATATTGAACGTTATGTTTCACATTTAATATAAGCAATTTTATTATTTTGAATATTACGGGCATTATTGCAAGAATAGTTCATAAGTTTTCAGAATAAATAATTAATTCTATGTTGATAATGAACTATATTATCGAATAGTAATTCAACGATGGCATAGTTTTGGCCACTTTTCCCAGGTAATGTCGCTCATTGCTCCGCGAGTCTCGCATTATATTGTAAATATTACACCAATAGATCTCTATAAGAAGATCCAGTAATAATAATCTGGTTAGGTTATTTCAATTTCTTTTTACTATAATTGTCAAAGTCCATGATGATAAGATAGAAGGTCCAGAAACATACAGATTAATAAATGATTAATTCATCAGAATTATAATAAACTACGCACGAATAATTATACGTTTTATCTTTTCTATACTTTTTGATTATGCCTCGTGTAATTTGCTAATGAAATTACAAATAAACAGCATATGTACGTATTTCGTAACTATGTTTATAAATTAAAAATATTAACATAAAAAAATGAGGGATAAATCACAAAATACTTAAAGTATAATACTCTTTATGGTGTTCAATAGACACTAAAGTTTTATCTTTTTAATCATATTACTGAGGAATACAAGCACATGATTGATTGAATTATACAACGTGTACTACTGTAACGATAATTTACTTTTGTTACTCTTTCTTCGTAATGAAATTTTGAACAACTTTGCACATCCATCATGATTCATTATATTATCGTTGATATGCCGAATTCTACAATTTATTAAATGATCATTCTATGATAAAATAATTCTAAAAATATTTCTACAAAGTTGTCAATCAAAGTTTCAAGATTAACGATAAAATTAATTAGATTTAGTAGATTATTATATTTATTAGATTTAGTCGATTTTATTTAGTCGATAGATCTCTTCTTTTTTATATCGTTAAACTTACATACGAATGAATAACTAGGTTTGCAGAAACAAACACGGAAGAAAATAATTTATAGGATGGAACAATTCCGTAGTGTGCATGTCAGTAACGAAGAAAATATACGTTACCCAAAGTTGAAGAAATAGAAGAGGACTCCGAAGAAAAGGAAAATTTCAATAAGACCACCCATTTTCCGTGTGGAGGGAGACCGCGTGGCTCTTTTTCCCACCGAACGAAGACTTCAAAACAATGCTAGAATTCTTGTTTAGATTGTTCCTAAAAGCGTAAATGATCAACTGCTCGTTCTCATGCTTTTAATCACTATTTATCTACTTCGTTTGATCACGAGTGTTAATGTCGTGCAAACTTTGATCCAACACATCAATTACCGTAAGAGGAAATTCACAGATCACTTCATCGAAATCCATAAATTAGATTAATTCGATGATTATTATTTTGGCGCCGTTTGTGCTTGTTGCGCTTTGTCACGATTTGTCGATTAGAATTTTTGTCAAACCTTATTATAATAAAAAGCGATGTATATGGAAAAGCTGCACTCTTGCTACGGCAAACGCCGATTTTCCACTGCAACACGTTAAGTAACCGCGGGCAATATACGACGCTGACGACGGTTCAATGACTCACTTAGCTAAGGATATAGTACGTCGGATGTTCGGTATGTTATAACAGCGGGAATATGTTTTTAAGGCCAAATTTAAACATCCAGTATTGCATAAATTTCTAGATCATCCGAAGCGCGTATCTTTTTGTAACAACTTCAAACGGTATGCGTGTTTGAAGGCAATATGGCAATCATTCATTCGATGTTCTTTTCTTTTTCCTTTCTTCTTTCATACTGGAAAATGCAAATTCTATATTGTACTAAAATAATAATTTAATAGTTTTCTTACGAATTTTTTGCTTGCGATCGCGATCCACCGAAGTAACAGTAGCTTATAACTGCCTGCTTAAGATTCCTGATGTTCCAGAGCTATATTAGGATAATTAAACTGACCGGTGAGCGAAAGAGAAATGATAATACCTGAAACGAACATCACGCAATGAAATTTTATCATCGATTACGGTCTATAATATCTATTTCCACGAATTTATGAAAATAGCAAAGAATAATACAATGAGTAGCGAAAATATTTGGATACATACAGAAAACTTTTATGAATATGTTATAAGTGCCATAATGCCAAACATTTTGAAATTTCATTAATGCTGTAGCGAGACATATATGATTATATTAGTAAAATTTGAAACAATGTTGAAAATGTACACGAAAGCTACAAAATATTCTGTACAACTGACCATTCACTACGTCAATAAAATTCAATATTTAAAGATCTCCGACACAAATTATGTGCTTGGATCGACGATTCAGGCCATTATATATATATGTATATTAATTTTTTGCTAAATATATACTTGTTCATAACAAACATCTTTCAGTTTTTTACTTTTACTTTGGTATAATCATGATAATCTGAGATTTAAAGATGTTTTATATAATAGATAAAATATACGTAAAAATTTCCGATGATAAATATCCAAATACTTTTCTGAGCCGCTGCAAATGAACAGACACTTATGAGGACATATGTCGTATTTTATGAGATGTAATCAACTTTGACATCTTCGAGTATATATTTTTTTTTTTTTTTTTTCTGTAATTAAGATTCGAGTTAAAAGAGGAAAATTAACTCGTTAATGCGTGTAGGAAGAGATACCTTAATTCCAATGACGTTGACTTCGTCAATTTTAATCGAAACAATTCGAATTTTACGAAGAGAAGTATAATTCCACTTGTTGTGAAAAAACGTAATGACGAAGATCATATTAATTATCTCTTATGAAATCAGATAAATGTTCATGTAGAGAAAAATATTACAAAGGAAACAATGAAAAAATATATCCACTTCCAGTTTAATCACTGGATTATCAACATAGTTACCGCAAAGGTCGAAACATAATTCCATACATATACAGAACAAACACAGAATAATCAATTTGACGGTACCGATTTTCTTTTTGCCATAAAACATGGTTGTTGATTAATGTTAATTTAGAAATGATAAGATTAAAATTTGAAAATATTACATAACGCCTATTATAATCCTTCATAAAATTACAAACATAGTATACGATAGCTAGGGTATCTGTGGCGTTACTCTACGGCAGCCAATAGCATCCTCGTGTTAATTTTACTATTCAAATTACGACATAATTAAAATGTCGTTTACAAATCCGTCACTCGAGCTTTCTTTATTACGTAAATAAAACATATACATATACATAAATTACACTTGGGATGACTCCATGCACACTGATTTATTATAATCACATATTAGTTCGGTGAAAAAATTTTGGAAATTTAACAGTTACATGTTTTAAATGCTGATGTAATTTATAAATAAAAAAACATCTGATATTGTTTTAGATGTATTCGGTACGTTTACACGATGCACTATATGACAAACAGCATCTTAAGCTGCAAAATCTGTGTGACCTGAGACCCGGTTAGTTCCATGCAACTCATAAATTAATCCTATTGAAAGCCATTAACGTTTAGTGTTGGATTTTATTGTACATCAATTTGTAAGAGTGCATTAAGATTCTCTGTCTGTATATTCAGGGAGTTTCATTGGTAGTTCAAGTACTTACGAAAGAATGATTTCATGCGTGACTTATTGTTACACACTTTCTTTTTTGTAATGCGCGCCACTTTCACAAGATGTAAATAGCACATGAAAGGAATGGCAGTTTTTATCAACATTTAATTATAAGCACTGTCTCCTTTCCTATGTATTATTTTTGTGCTTTTTCGTGGTTTTTCCTTTTATTGTGTATTATTGTTATTGTTAAGGTATTTTTAACTATTTCATAACATATTGTTGAATATGCGTACATGTGCGCACGCGCGCTTACACGTGTTTATATATAATTATGTAATTTAATATATAATAGTAATTATATATAATAATATATTGCTAAATATTACATGTTGTAAATTGTTTTTTATATATGTACAAAGTTGTATGAAGGCTAACATGCATACATACATATATGAATATATAACCTGGTATAACCATGTAAGATTTATAGATGGAGCGAAAAATTGTTAACTTTATTTTAGGATTATAATAATAATTACAATAAATTATTAAAAAATTCAAATTTCATTCAGTAGTCTAGTCCACATCATCTTTACTACGATCTTAATAGAATTTACAAAACATAAGCTTAATTTGTTAAATACGTTGAGTTTAATTGATAACTATAAAAATCATAACTTACCCGATATCAATATATAAAGAAAGTTTATATTAACACAGAATATTACAGTAATTACTTAATATATTAAAGTACAATATGCACGATATCGCACGCCACTACGTTATGCCACATTTGTATACATACTAACCTATTTTTTTAACTATATGTATGTGATAAAATTAATATATATAAAAATGTAATGTTAGATATTTAAAGGTTCACTACTATAATAAAAACGTAATTTGTATTATTAATTTGTATTAAAGTCTCTTTAATAAAATATTTAAATTATAAACACTCCATGTTCGTGACATGCTTTGTAACCACATGTATATTTGATATTGAAGATATAATAATAAAGTATTCAAATAAGAAGATTATTCAATAAATCGTAAAAGTTACATAAAGACAAAGTCATTTATTTAAAATTAATTTAATATCTATCATATAGAAAAAATTATTATTTCTAATACAATATATATATATACATGCAATTATGTTAAAAAGAATATACCCCCTCTACGTGCATAATGTGTATAATACAAAACGTGTAACTTAAGAGGTTATCTTAGGATATTTTACAGGAACGATTTTTTGGTTGTAAGGGAACAATAATTGTTTAATTAGTTTAACAAATACTTTCATTTGAAGTAGCCTAAAGTAATCAAAACTACAGCGAAATGGTGGTAAGTAAATATAGTTTTACTTAATTTAGAACTAATAAAATTGTTAAATTATGAACATGTATATGTCATATAGTATCATCTGTTTTAAATACAATAAAAAATATTTCCTTAATTATGTAATTCTGTATTTTTTAATTTTGTATTTTATAATTATGTATTTTTTAAATTCTTAATCAAATAGAAAAAACTAAAGATCAGTGCAGTTAAAAGAAGTAATCAAAAAAGAACCAAACTTACACGGCAAGGGAAACTTAAAACAAAGAGGCATAAACCAATGAAGAAACATATTCAAAACAAAATAATTCCATATGCAGAAATTGTGGAAGAAGAAGAAAGTGATCAGGGTGAAGATCTCATGAACATGGTCGAAGAAGATGATTTAAACTTTTTAGGAGAAGCCATTTCTAACAAATCATATAATTTGCTGAAACACATACATCTAAATGAGTATGAATATTGTAATAGGTAATGAATATATTTTAATTCAAAATAATTTAAATGATATGCATATTTTTTAGAACAAGCAATGATAAAGTAAAATATGATAAGAAGGAAAAGAAAAGTAATGACACATTGGAGGATAGATATGAAAATAGTATGTCAAAAATAGTTGAAATAGAGGGTACGAAAAAGGTTCGTATGTTACTTCCTATAAAAACTCAAAATGGAATTATAGAGAAAAGGATAATTCAAGAAAATCATGCAGAAGATAATGAAAACATGCCTCATGAAGAACACAATATAGAGAAAAGTAACATGGAAATAAAATTCAATTTTCATGTAAGATTTCATTGAAATTTATGAAGCATTATCGTAAAAAATCTTTTCTTCATGTATTAATTGATTTTTTAGAATGAAGATAAAGATAAGAAGCCTGTGTCTATGATAGAACTTTTAGCATTTCGTGAAGAAGTATTAAGATCTAAACGTTTAAAAATTGGATTATTATCTAGCAGTCTTCTGGAAACACCAGAAACTAAATGTGATAATTTTAAAATACTATTAGAATTAATGGAAGAAACCAATCCAGAAGTATATATTACCGTAAGAAAATTGGCAACTATTTCTTTGTTAGAAATTTTCAAAGATTTGTTGCCATCTTATCAAATTCTTCAAATTCAACAAGAAGGTGTAAAATGTATGTACCTATAATAATACTTAAATGTCATGATTATTGTAGAAATTATAGGTTTTTTACTTTCTTTTTAGTAAAGAAAGAAACACTTGCATTACAAAATTATGAAGCTACGTTATTAAGATATTATAAACATTATCTACAAAAGTTAGAAAAAATGACTAATATACTAAGAAGAAGAAAGGGAGATACACGACAAATAAAAGAACAAGAAAGTGAACTAGGAAAGGTTGCATTAACATGCATGTGTGATCTTCTAACAACTCATCCCTACTTTAACTATTCTATTAATATAGCAAATTTTCTTATACCATTGTTAGATAATAAACATGAGCTTATAAGGCAGGAAGTTTTAAAATGCATTTCCCAAATATTCAAGGAAGACAAACGCGCTGAATTATCTTTAAAAGTGAGACATTTAAGTGATTTTATTTCATTTAACCTGTATTCTGGGAATATAATGTTTATTAATAAATATTTCAGATAGTACGCAAATTAAACCAATACATAAAATTAAAAGCTCATTCCGTTCATTCTGAGGTTCTAGCAGTACTTTTATCACTTCGTATAAAAGATATAAATTTAGATAAAGAAAAAGAAGAAGAGACTAAACAAAAAAAGCTTATGTCTCATAAACAAAGAATTCTTGCTTTAAGTAAGCGTGAAAGGAAGAAAAATAAGAAACTTGAAGAAGTAGAGAAAGAATTACTTGAAACTAAAGCAGAAGAGAATAAGCAAACAAAACAAAAATTACTCACTGAAATAACAAGTGTAGTATTTACAATTTATTTTAGAATTTTAAAACAAGCTCCAAATAGTAAGATTTTATCTATTTGCTTGGAAGGATTAGCAAAGTATGACAGATTTTTACTAAATTTAATTATATATAAAATTATATGATACCTAATAACACTTAATTACAGATTTGCACAATGCATAAACTTAGATTTTTATCAAGATTTAGTAACTGCCATAGATAAACTAATGGAAGAGGGTAATTTAAATTTGAAAGATCAATTACATTGTATTCAGTGTGTATTTACAATATTATCAGGACAAGGTTCAGCATTGAATCTTGATCCTTACAGGTTTGTATTGAAAAAGAATAAATATCGTAAATAAGAAAACTAAAATTAAATTTATAATCACATGTTATATTTATACAGGTTTTATGCACATTTATATAAAAATTTACTAAATATTCATTGCGGTAAAACTCATATAGAAATGGAAGTTCTTATAAAGATTTTAGTTCAAGCTCTAATTCATCGAAGAAAAAGAATTACACAAAGGCGTTTTGTAGCATTTATCAAAAGAATAGCTATTCTAGCCTTACAATTGCAACATAATTCAATACTTGGCATTCTCGGTATTATAAAGCAAAGTATGCAACTTGGGAAAATGTTGGATATTTTGTTGGATACTGATAGTACGAATGGAGATGGTTTTTATCAAGCAGAGCTAGAGGAACCTGAGTATTGCAATGCACACTGTTCAGCATTATGGGAACTTACAGCTTTACAAGTACATATTTACATATTAAGTTATATAATCTTAATATACATAATTATTATTAAACATACTTTTATCTTTCGTTACTAGCGACATTATCACAGTATTGTACAAAAGATGGCAAAAAACGTAGCTTGGAATGTGCCACCAATAGGTGAAGGCAGTTTATCTCCAGAAATTGCTAAGCTGTAAGTTTCAATTTTTGTAATATTTAATACAATCATATTTCTATATTGGTGATTTACTGCTATCCAATGAGCTTCATTGTAAAATATCTTGCAATAGCACATTTTTTCATTGCTCACAAGCAATAAATGAGCTATACTAGAATATATTTCTTTATTTGTTCCAGTTCTCCAGAAGAACTTTATACTGAATTTGATCCTACTGGTGTCATATTTAAACCAGCAGTACCAGTTCCAAAAAATACAAATGCTAAGAGAATAATAACAACTCATCATTTTATAAATAGTGAATTCAAAGAATATATTAATACTATATATAATACTGAATTATTTGCAGATGGATACATAGATTTTTATAAAGCTTGTAATAGTTAATACTGTATCTAGCACAAATTATAGAATGGATTGTAAGAATAAAACAAAATTTAATATAAAACATTAAACACTGTACGTATTTTCTAAATAGTAACAATTACTTCTTATAACTATTTTGTTACTTTAAATAACATATTAGATTTACAACGCCAAGTATCTTAACTATTAAACAGATATTATTATTAAATGAAATGATTAGAAAACGAAATGTTAGGGTAATTACGATTTTTAACTAGAAAATGGATATCTGTATCTACAATATTTATCATTTGTTTTGCATTTACAATACCAAAAAGATTGTTTTTTTAGTACAGGTATACATCTTCCATTGAGATGAAACATTTTATATCTGTAAATTTATTACATCATCGATTTCAGTACATTCTGAATTATCTTCTTTTGTTACATTTAATTTAACTTCAGTCAAACTTTCTTTTGCCTTGTCACTTGTCTGTGATGATAAGTCAACTCTTTGCAAAGGTATATGTTTGCGTTCTATAATATTCATTTTTATAGCATCTTCTATTTCTAATGCCTCATCTACTATATTATCTTCATTCTTTGCCGTTTGCTTTATCGTGATTTGTGCATATCGATGTTCATTTTTATCGAAATTTAGCAACTTAGATGCATTAATTTTGTCAACTGTCTTTGTTACAATGACTTGTTCATTTTTATCATTTTGATGTACTGATTGAGAATTTCTCTTTGCAAGAATTATCTTGGTGTATTTAACAGTGGGTTGATTTGAACGAGTTTGTATTGGAATTGTAGTTTTAGTTTTAGATAAAGTGGAAGTTTGAGGGTTTGTCTGTAGTATCACGTGATTTAAATTTTGCACAGCTACATTAGGACATAAAACAGCTTGGGTACAAGGTGTTACAAATTTATTACTTTGCTGTAACTTATCTTGCTTGTTACTTATGAGGACAACTTTGGTATTACTATTCAATTTAGGTATAGTCTTTTCATGAATATCTACAGCTATTGTCTGAGATAAAGATGAACTTTTCTCAATAGAATTTAAATTATCATCATCTTTTGCAAAAATTATTGGTATATCTAATATATTTCCCAATTCATCGTCAATCTCGTTTACAAGAGAATTTTTCTGTACTGTTTGAGATTTATGAATTCTTTGTAAATTAGACGCATTGACTGTTATCTTTGGCATAGATTTAGTCGATTTTTGAGTAACTTTTAGTTTATTAGACAGTGGTAAAATAGTTCCTGAATTATGATTGCTTAATGGTACTATTACGGATGAACAAGTAGGTTTAGTACTAAGGGAACTTTCAACCATGATTATATTCCCACATACTGTATTATGAGAGATATCGTTGTTATTACAAGTTGTTACTTGTCGAGGTATTTGTGACATCTTGAATGTGTCCAAGGAATGAGTAGAACTGAGCATCAAATGTGAAGAGCTACTGGTTGTTGCCATGTTGTCCATCACTATAAAACACATATACATGTTTGAACAATTTTCTGAGATATAAATAAATTCAAATAATATTCATTGCATTGTTATGAACATCATGTAAAAATAAATATCTTTTTTTCTACATGAGTTATGTGAATATATCTTTAAAACTAGTTATAATTATAACAAAAACCATGCATAAATCTATTATATGTGATAAAAAATTTGGTTTTTAAATTTCACTTTATCTATGTTGTTAAAAATAACATAGGTAATTGATTAAGTAATTAAATAATAAAAATTATAATAATTTATGTATTTTAAACCAAAAAGATTCTCAGACTATATTAATAATATCTAAATAATATTTTGTTTGACAATGTAAAAGATGTGATAAAAAAACATTAGATGATAAATGTAAGAAATAAAAGTTATAATATCTTTAATTTAATTCCAAATTGCTTGGACACAGTTAATATCAAACAGGATTGGGGCAAGGAGACAAATAAATTCAAATCACATGGAAAAATATTTATTTAACACAAAATAAAAGATAGTAGTGATATATTTACAACATATTATTTTATATGCTTCTAAATATAAACTTATATTAACTGTAAAATAATATAAATACATGCTACATTTGGACACATGTTACATCACATGCTAAACAAATACATACATTTACTGATGACTTAGTCTAATGACTTTTATATATAACAAAAATAATATATAAAGAATATTTTGTATATATACAATTGCAAAAGAGAATACAAACAAGCTAGAAATAAAAAAAAAGTTTTATGGCTAGAAAACATAAAATCTATTAGGTTTATTAAACTATTTTAATTATTTTACAATAAAAAACATAATTAAAATCATGTTTAAAATCCATTATTATTGATTTATACAGTCTCAAAAATATAAACAAAATAATTTTTTTACTTAGTGGATATATTTTCTATAAGAAACTTATTTTATCATATTAATGATATTCATGCACAATACATTTTGTTTTTGCATGTATGAATATGATCCACATGGTTCCATATAAAGATGCATGTATATTTAGAAATCAAAATAGTAAATCATAAAAATATGCTAAATACTAAGAAATTTATTTTGCTACTTAACATGTTATACTTTGTTACTGTATTTATGTGTAATATCCTAATCTTTTTTGATCGTGTTTATTTTGAGATTTTAACAATCCAATATTTTTTCCACTTTTCACGTTTTTTATGTATGAATATATTAAATATATTTCAAATATATATATATATATTACAGCTGTATAATTTTTATATACATATATATAAAAATTGTGTTACAAAAATTGGAAAGTAGAATTAAGGCTTGTTCTAAATTTAAAAAGTTATTTTATAAAATATGAGATTTCTACTATTCAGAATAATTTAAAATAATAATTTAGATCAACTTAATAATTTCCTTTTTGTTGATGATGTACCTTTCGTTCGTAAAAATCATATACATTCGATCAAGAAGTAAAAAACGATTACGGTGTAGGTAAATTATTTAATAGCTGATTAGATAATAATATTCTACCTTTTGGTATTATCGATGTGGTTGATGCTGTATTAGTTGCCACAGAACTGTTTGGTGTTAGTAAAATGCTGGAAGCTGCCGATATACGCGCAGACGATGAGCTAGTAGTGAGTGTAAGAGAAGTTTTACCATTTTGTAAAATATTTGATAAAGTTCCATTTGATGTACCAATCGTAGGTTTATTGTGCATAGCTATAAAACAAAGAAAAATGTATATTATACAAAATATGTGAGAATAAAAAGAAACAAAAAGTAATTTTTCATGTAAAATATACCTGCTGCAGTTGAAGTATTCACTCTAATCTGATTTCCTGATGATGTTAAAACGTTAACAAGTTTTGTATCTCCATTCTTGTCAGGAATATTGAGATGCCTATAATTGTTTGATATTACTTTAGAAAAGCCTTTACCTGATGATACAATGGCTTTCATTTTTGGCATGTTCTGTAACTGTACATTCGTTGATACAATTTTGGGCACTTTAGTTGACGCAATCGAAGATTTAGGAATATTTTTTATTGTTGTAGATACACCTTGACCTGATGATGCTGGAGCTAAACGTATTGGTCCAATTGGTGCTAAACTTGCCAATGAGCCAATGTTTAATGTTATACCACCATTGTCTGAACCCGAGTTTGGCTAAAAGATGCATATATTATTAGATGCTTCCTTTTTAATAGAAAATAAGGTTGTAACTTACTTGTCCAGAAAGTCTAGATGTTATCAAGTGTTCCACAAAATGACTTTTCTGGTTACTAACGACTCGAGGTTTACGTTTCACGCTCTGCACATGATTTGGATGTATTCCACTCACTGCGATTATATTCTGTTGCGTACTAAATGTTCCTACTCGGGAAATCGTAGCTGATTGTGTGTTTTGTCCAATAGATATTACTGAAGAGATTGGTGTATTTGGTCGAGACTTTTTTATTGTAGGAGAATTTGGTTCACTTTCAACAGAGCTACTTGTTGAATTTCTTCGCTTCCGTGATTCTTTTCTGTTATTTTTATTTTCATAATTTGACAATGATGTTGATCTCAATGGTAGTGGATGTGGTTGCAAAAGAATAGTTCCCACAAAATCTCCGATTTCATCCAAGATACATCTATCTACCATGTTTTGTGTAATACCCTCTGATATCTTTTTAGCAGTAGAAATTCTTAAATGGTCATCAGCAGTTCCAACCACTACCAAACTTGTTTCAACCATCATTCTTTCTCTGAGATCCTCTATATCATCAGGTCTTACAAGTGTAGCATTGTGTCCAATAACAAACATAACTGGGCATCGAATATCCATTAATGTATCATCAGGTGTACCCCTTTTTCCTTCAACTGTAATAAATGAAAACCCAAGACAAATAACTGCAGTTACATGTTCCATTTGTGCTACCTGTAAATATCAAAAGATAATAAGATAATAAATATCTCAAATCACATTAAAGTTTTCTAACTACTTCAAATTACAGTCTGTCACACAAGAGCGTGTCTGCGATATTTCTGTAAATATTTATATATTTGTAAAAAAATTTATATGAATTGAATCTACATCTAAAACACTAATACGCTATTACTTAGTAGGGTGTCCAATCTCCTCCATTAGCGATTATAGCTTGACATCGTTTCGGCATACTCTCGACTAATTTTTGAGCGTAGGATTCTGGTAACGACCTCCATATCTTTCGAATGTGATGTACAAGTGTTCTTATTTTTGTGATACGTCTTCCGCTCAGCTTGCATTTCATTAGGGACCACACATTTTCGAATGGGTTTGCATCAGGGGACTGCGATGGCCAAGGAAGTACAATCACGATCTCTGTTTTCATTCGCCCATGCCAGACGATTTTCGACGTGCTTTTTTGAAAGCATCGGTTTTAACAATGTACTTTGCCACTTAACACCAAATTCGTCTAAACGCCGTTTCAGTGTCATTATACTGATATTTATACCCTTTTTAGCCAAAAATACTTGACCTTTCCGTAATGAGAGAGTCGGATTCTTCTCGAAAAGCCGGAGAATCATTTTGTCTCGTCGGATATCGGTCTTCCTCTTTAACCCCCGATTTTGGAAGTCGTCGACATTTTTTGTCTCCTTATATCGGTCTACCCACTTCTTAACAAACTGTACCGACTTGTGCATATATTTAGCAGCACTCGGGAAACTCAATTTTGGCCCTTTTGGGTGGCAACACAAGAATACTGCTTCAAATCGTTTCGCGTACGCGGCACTCATATTAAAAAGCTCTGTTCCTTTCACTGTTTCAAATGAAACTGAAAGGTATTCAGCAACGCGTATTAGAGAAGTTTTCGTTTGTTTACATTCTTTTTATCTCATTCTGATTAGGTGTCAGGTTTCGCAGATATCGCAGACACGCTCTTGTGTGACAGACTGTATACTGATGCGTTACACATCATGTGTATATATGTACATTTAAATGCTATACCTGACATGCAAGAGCAGCACCAGTATTAAATCCAACAAGAATAATTGGTCTACCAGGGCAATCACTTCTAATATCTTGTATCTTAGTTCTAGTGGCTTGAAGTAATTGATCAATGCATACCATCATGGTCATTCTATTAGCTGCTAAACCTAAGTGTGTGTGAACAGTAACAACCATTCCTAAAGCTCCTAATTGTGAAATCCATTTATGTTGCCTTGTAGACATACTAGATCCCACTCCAGAAGGAACTATTATTAAGATTGGATTTCCTGGTAATTTTTTCTGCAATAACAATAATTATCTATAAATAGATATATATATGTAAAATATATTATAATAAATTATGCAATAAAATATACTTACAAGTCTATTACTATTTAAACTAGGAGTAATTGGATCCCATGTACGTTTAAGGAGTGATCCAAGTGTTTCCCATGTTATAGAACCTGTTTTTGCATTAATATTTGGTTGTATAGCAATCATTTTATCAATAAGTTGAGGAATTTTCAGTCTTAAAGATTGTAATATATCAAGATAAATTCCAAGATACTCTTGAGGAAGATGGTCAAACAATAAATTATGTAACCATTGTGCAAGTCTCCAATCCCACCCAACTGAAGCTAATGTTTCTCGAAACCTCCTTGCTGCTGTGTCAACTGATGTTCTTCGATAAATTGGTTCTATTAAATTGTCTACTTTAGCTAATCTTGTAAGTCTTTCTGAATTTAATATTTTAAGAACTTTGGTGAATATTCGATTTTGAACCGGTGTCCATAAAATTTTATCAAGCTTTTCTTCCCAATCTTCATTTTCATCAGGTCTAGCAAAATTTGCTAACCTTTGTAACTCATCCATTTGATGTCGAACTCTAGTAAAATCTATTGGTGGTACTAATGGCTCGTTATTAATTTCTTCTATATTAATTTCTTCATCCTGAGCAACTTTTTCCCTGATATATAAAAAGTTGTAATGTAATTTTATGTTTAATAATCACATTTATAATTTACTTTTATTTACATATATAATTAATTTTTATTACTTACGTTAATAAATTTTTCTTTGAGAAAAACAACTTTTTTATTGGCTTTACATAAACATTCTCCGGTTTCCAATTCCATGGACGTGCATAACAATGATCTTTTGCAAGCACATTAATTTCAGTTTCATAACACCCAGCAAGCTGATGTAAATATGTAGTTAATCTACTAGGATTATCATCAAATGTATCACTGATGGGACTTGGAATTCTAGAAGTGTTTATCGATGTAGATGGCATTGTTAATGTTGAAGTTAACATTACTTATACTCAATCTTATACACTGTAATCATTTATAGTTTTCCTCACATGGCCATCACTTCATATCTTGAATCTGTATCACAGAAATTAATAAGATTATTATATAATTAACAAATATGAATTATTTATAAAGGTTGAGAGTACTTAACATTTCACAAAACTATTTCTAAACCTTTACGCTCAAGAGGCTGCTCTCAATCGCCACCGCATTTTGTGTGGCAACTCCATTGGCAAGTGAGAGACAACAGTCCTCATTTATGCTAGATTTCAACATCTCCAATTGATGAAACAGCAGTATTGGTTTATAAATAGGTTCCTTAGCTCTTTATGGTCTTTGTTAGAAGGTGTAAAGTGTTATACTTTAAAATGAAAATAAAATATTTGATCCCAAATCCCTCTGTAACTATGGTTCTGAAGTCTCTGATGTTAGTTTGGATTTGACGATCATGGAAAAAGTATTATAGTTTAGAAGCCCTAAAAAATGGCCTTCATAAGTGAAATTAGCTCAAATGAAGATAAACTTGATTTTGAACTTTTGAAAAATGAGATCAATTGTATTCAAGAATGCATCTTGGTGAATGCTTTATAAATTATCATACAAAAAAATACAGAAATTAATATTACAAAATTATATTTTCAAAGATGTAAGTATAGATTAATTATTAGAATATAATGTTTTTGTAAGTTAATTTGTATATAAAATCATTTTACGCTACCTGTACGACGCGCGTCACATATACGCTAAATCATCTGGAGTTGCTACTTCGCCCGACTGAAAAAGTCCTTGAACGCAAAGAGCTAATATATAACAATAATAAAAAAAATTGCTAAATGATATATATAAAAATTAAACTTCTGAATATAAAATTTATACATATATGTATAAATAATTGTTCCTATTACATAAATTATTTCTATGATGAAACTAACCTTTAAACTATTTCAGGTTGTAATATCACAATAATAATTATCTTGCAATGATATACAGCTCTGTTCCAAACAATAAAAAGCGATGTACTGCGATTTAATACAAGATAATAGAAGAACACATGTGGAGCAAGGACATTGTAAATGTATAGATAGGTACATACAGATGTATATTACATCAATTTTAGAACAATTATTTTATCGATACAATATGTTATTATGCATTGATTTCCATGATATGTAATTTGACAAAATGCAAGAAATAAAAGAAATAAAATTAATAAGATTAAATGTAGGTAGGTAGATACATAGAATTCCAATTTATGTAATGCATAATATTCAAAACAATGAATGTCCAGTGACATCTATGATGCGCTAACTAATCAATCTACAATTGTAAGGTTAAGCTAAATTTTTACGTTTTCTTAAAATTTCTTTGACGATTCCAAAAATAATTTTACAAACAGCCTATAGGAAAAAAACATATTTTACATGGAAAATATTTCAAAAAATTTAAGCATTCAATGTAAAATATAATATATTTTACAATAAAGTCTAATTTTCAAGAAACTTTCAATTTATAGCTACGCTACTATCATTACAAAAAAATGAATATACCATAATATACATAGTACATAGTATATTCTACAGTGATATCAAATTGAATGTTAGTATTCAAATTGAAATAGTGTAGTTAAAGTTTAATGTTTTATGTATTGAAATTGAAATGTTATACAGCGTTAACATATAATTTAAAAAAATTAATTAATGTCTTAGATTATCTGTAAACGATCGATTAATATTTGCTTTTTAGAAAGAAGTGTTTCAGCTTTAATCCAATGTTGAAGGAGGTTGGCGATGAAACTGAATTGCTCATATATTTCCAGTGGAATTTCTGTAATAATTAAAAACATACACTTTTTTAGATAATTTTAAAACCAATGAGTATATAATAACAATTAATAATTTATTCTATTCAAATATACAACTGTATACATACACATTTGCATACTTGTATAATGAGTCATCTGAATTTGTGTAATATACTATTTGTTTGTATATATTTGTACAATATTTATACTGCATTCACTTTGAATTCATAATGGCTATGACACGTGGTAAAGATTTCTTAACAGAATATTGGTTTGACATATTATTGCGAATTGTCTTAGTGGGATTATTTATGTAAGTTAAATTTAGTCTACTATAGCAATGTAATGGTTATACATATAAATGTACTACTTTTTTATGTGAACAGTGAATTAGAAAATGCAGAACCATTTACTAGGAAAATTCATGAAGATGAATTATGGTTGTATAAAAATCCAAGGACTGAATCATATGTTCCAACCACCATATTATGGGTAATATATTCCATATGAAAAAGCATTATTATACATATTTTGAAATTATAGTTATATTTTATATAAATTAATTTATATATTTATTTTTAGCCTCTGGTTTTTATAATGCCTGCTATAGTAATCTTATTTGTCTTTTTGGTTTACAAAGACAAAACTGACATTTATCAAGCAGTATTATCTGTAACTTTAGCATTAGGATTTAATGGTGTCATTACAGATATTATAAAACTTGTTGTTGGTAAGAATTGTGAAATGTTGATTCTGTTTTGAAAGTATCATTATTCTTATAAATAATACCTTTTCTAGGTCGCCCCAGACCAGATTTCTTTTGGAGATGTTTTCCTGATGGACAAACAAATCCAGATTTTAAATGTAATGGAAATCCAGTTCTTATAAAAGATGGAAAGAAGTCATTTCCAAGTGGTCATTCCTCATGTATGTTAAAAGATAAAGTATAAACTATCAAGTTATATAAACTATATAGAAAACCTTAAATTTTATTGAAAAATCTATTTATCTTTCAGTTGCATTTGCAAGTTTTGGTTTCATTGCGCTGTATATAGCTGGTAAATTACATACATTTAGTTCAATGGGTAAAGGACAATCATGGAAATTATGTGCATTTGTATTACCAATTTGTATTGCTCTCTTAATTGCATTGAGTAGAACTTGTGATTATCATCATCACTGGCAAGGTAAGCATATCTATTTATTGCATCAATAAATAAATATTTTAATTCCAAAAATATTAGATGTGGTTGCAGGCTCAATAATAGGATACATTTTGGCATATATGTGTTATAGACACTATTATCCACCATTAGATTCACAGGTATGCCATAAGCCGTATGCTGCCCTTACTCATCAAATTCAGTTGGAAAATGCAAGAAACAAAAATGAACAAATCAAATGGATTTAATGAATAAGAGAATCTAAAGTATTAAAATTATTACAATAATTTAAATCACAATAATTCTATGATTTTATTTTTTACTTGTTGATTTTTCCCTTTTATAAGTTATTTATAAATACGATAAGTAATATAAATATATACATTTATATTGTAAATATGCACCTTGTATTATTTAAAAATTTCAATTTAATCAATAAAAAAGGAGTTGTTCTAATGGAAATGAGGTTTATTTAAAACAGTTCGAAATAGTGTTTTTGAAATATGCGCGGGTACAGCAGAGATGGATATATTATGCATATGCGCCATTTTGGAAATTTTGCGTATGGTGCGCCATCAAGTTGATTTTAAGTTAAACAGAAGCAATGATGAAGTCGGTAGTGTAAAATGGTGTTAGTGCTTCTCGTGAGCTTCTTATCTTGATGGTTGACCGTACATATATCTTGATGAATTTTGGAATTCATTTAGATATTTCGTACGTTTCTGAAGGAGATTAACATTAAATTTCTTATATTGTTCACGTATAGGATTTTAATACACATTTTCCATATAAATTAATCGTTATATCAGGTTTCTTGGATTTGTGAAGTGACATAGTTATTTACGAGCTGTTGTGTTGGTGAAATGTTGTCTCAACTTCCTGTACATGGCGAAGACTCATGAGCGTCGTCAGTCGTGTTGAATAGTCAAACGCTAGTGTTCAAACGGTGTTTTATCCTTTTTACAAGAACTTTTTCCAGCCAAATTGATCCGGTTGTATCATCTGAATCAATTATATTGTGCCAGTTGTGTGTGAAAATGATGAACATGGAAACGGATGAGATTATCGAAGACACAAACACGAATCTTCAGGTACGCAACACATAGTAGTATTTTTGACCTGAAACCTACCGCCATCTTATGTTTCCTTATGATGGAGAAATTCACTAATATTTTATGATCGACCGTTATTTTCTGCAAAGCTTATATTTGTTAATATGCACTTCCCAAAGAAAATTATTAATTGTAGAAATATCTTATGTATACGAGAGGTTATAGAATACGATTGTGTGCTGTCATATATGATCGTGGTCATTTCTCTAAACTCTTTTATATCAAGATATTTATGTACATCTAATGACAGTTACCTTATTATCTTGACGGAAATTAAGATTGCATCACTTTTAATTTCTTTTATTTGATCAAATCAATACTAATATATATTATGTTATTTGCAGAATATTACAAATATTTAGATTTGTTTAGAATCACAGATATATCTTAAACAATACGACTCGAAATATTTATATATTCTTATTTAAACAAAATATAAATTATACTTACTATGCTATCGTATGATTATTATTAAATTTTTACTATAAATATTTCAATATTTATTCGTATATTCTATTCATATTATTACTTTTATTTGAACATGCCTTTTCTTAAATTTTTTGTTTTTGTAAATTTCTAACATATAATAAGAATATTTACAGCATAAAATGTAATGATTTTATTTTCAGATTGCTAGAAAATCGTAATATTAACTTGTTATTTACTAATTTATTTTTTAATTTGTTATGTTATTGTACGGTTGTTACATATATTTGATCGAAAAATTATTAGTTAGTTAATATTGAACTAGCATAAACTTGACCGGACACGATTGTCTTCGTTGTCAGAACAAAGGATAGATCGTTTAAACATAATCCTAATCTCCAAGCTTTGCAAACTGGAAACAACTTACTACATGATCAATGTTTTAATTCCCTTTTTACCTTTCCTCTCTTGTTTCTCCTCTTTTACAATCTTTACTTTTTTTAGCTCCCCTTTTTAAATTTTGTGCTATGTTGCATTACACTCATCGTAACAATACTGTAAACAATTGTGTAGAATCTACAGTTTAATTCCCTTAAATTTATTTCTTTATACGAGTTTACAATCGTTATAAAAATTAATGATTAATCTTTATTGTCCATTTTTGTCGTTTAATGTTACAGTGATATTGATTTATACGTACAATTGGATATAAGCCAAAACTGTTTAGGAATGAATAATTTGCACTTTTTTATCTTCAACTGCTGGAATAATTTAAAAAATATTTGTTGCTTTAATATTTGTTTGATACGCGTTATTTGTTACAATAATGATTAATTATCTTCAAGATAAAATACAGAATGATTAGTCTGCAGATGAATACAAAGATTTAACGATCCATCCGTGTATTGTATTTAAGTTAAACTATAACACGTGTACTTCGAGGAGACCGCCAGAGAGAAAGAGGAATCGATTGCAATCCTTGCGTCAGATCTTGAGAATTTATGTAGTATCGTTTTTATCAATACATCTTTTACTTTGTATATAAATACAAATATAGGGATTTCTAAAGATAAATGTAAATTTTTTCCTACATATTTCACATTTATATAATCTTTAATAGAGTTTATATTGATAGAAAAAAAACATATATGAATAAATTTGTATTATAATTAAAGTTATATCTATCATTATCTTATTAAAGTATGTTTGTCGTTGGCCAATGTAAATGAACTTTATATTGTGTTGTCAAGTTATAAGTACGTGACTTGCCGGAAAAAAGTATTACTCTTCTATTTAGTGCTAGTGACTCATCATTCCGGTTTCACTCGTTACTACATTACCATGCGCATTTTTAATTTTCTTTATCGTTTTATTCTCATCCAAATGTGTATAAAAAAAATAAAAGGTAATAACTACTTAAGAATAACGAAAAAGTGATGTATCGCGATTATCAATTTGCGATCTTTATAAAATTGTATAAACTCAAATATACATGAATTTTTGTACATCTTATTCTAGAAACTTATTGTTCTTAGAATTTTCTTTTGTTTTATATTTATGGAGGCAAAAAAGTGTTCTGAAATTTAATGCCGTAAGTATTCATAATCAAGGACGATAGGAAATTTCGAAACGTTCCCGTGGTTCATTGTTACATGCTTGGAAATGTACATTATTTTTCATGGGTTTTTTCCACTAATAAACTTTGTGTTTCTATTGATTGATGCGTCTCACTTTCACGTTTAAGAATATTTTTCTAGTCATATGTGTATACACGTAAATCTATGTCATACATCGATTTCAATATGCCTATGATATTTATTATTGATAAACGATAAAAAAAACAAAGCACCAAAAACTACAAGGTATACGAACATCTTTTCCCACAATTCATTCTTGATTGTCTTTTATTTATAATCTGGCGCATATGCGAATGCCAGTGATAATATGTTAGATAGTATTTCGAAGAACTACCGACCAATATGATTTGCTGTTATCGATATCAGAATATTATTTTTTTATCCTATATACGACCGTATTAATCTGTAAAAACTAACAAGGAATGCTTTATCAACATTCCAGTACATATAGGTATTAGTATTAATTTCTTTATGAAAATTTTAAATTTATTATAATATTTGTATTGTACATTTACTTGGAAGTTTTCGCGTTTTGCGTGACTACTTGCTAAAATGGAGAGAACACGTAAGGGGTACGAAGACAAAGAGATACAAAGAGCATAGATTCGACACGAGTTCGCGATCCCGTTATACTGGAACACCGTACTGAGAAACATTTTCAGATGATCGAGGTGTACTCCTCGGTCGCCAGGACTCTTCAATGTTGCTATGCTACCTTTTACAGTCGAGTGATCATGAGATCTCAAATCGAAGAATCATACTATGCACAGTACACACATGTATATTTATATATAATAATAATAATAATAATAATAATAATAACAACAACATATATATAATTATGCAGTTTATAGAGTTTCGTGTGTTGGTCTTAATAAAAGGACACATTGATGGATGTTTTATTTTTATCATAGAAGAAATGCGAAAAATCAAACTTGAGTTTCTGGTGAATGATATTACGGGGATACATTATCTTGAGGCATCTAAAAATAACAAGATTACGAATTCTTTTTATAGTTTTTTAAAAAGTGAAAAATTCAGATTCTTGTAGATGATACAAATCTAGCCTTTAATTTTAGTTTGTAATTTTTTTTTTAAGAAATCTGTTGCAAAATGGTGAAGTTATTTGTCATATTCGAGACCTCTTCTACTAGAACGATGGCTTCGAGTCGATGGCTAGCCATCACTTCGGCGCAAATAAGAACATTTAAAATAAAAAATAATAAAGATAAATTTTTTAATTTTTTCAGCTATTGATTCATAGAGCAATATCTCATAGTACATATGATATAATATGAATTATATTTTCTTGTGGGAGACAAAAGATTGCCTTGATTATCTTATTTCTTTTGCTTTGTGAAACTATTTTGCATGACAGGATTTGCTTATTCATCTCTGTAACTTCATCAGGAACTTTAATTTTGATAAATCGTTTTGGCACAATATTTTACGTGCTTAAAACTTGAAGAAACTTAAAAAAAAAAAAAGTTTCCTTTTCTTGAAACTATTAGTGATTTATGCCGTTAAAGATAGTGAGAGATGATATATTTCTTCACTATTGCCATTACGATGTTGCAAACGAGTTTCAATCGTTTGAATTTTCAAGTATAAATGTTTAACTTCTATTGCGAAATATTTAATAAGATATGCGTCTATTATGAGTTTTCGCTTCCAGAAGTAAATGGCAAGCGCTAACAAGTAGGCCAGACACGAAATATTGGATTAGTGCAGGTCACGGTCCGTTGATACAATTTTCTTTATACAAATCGTTCACTAATACGAATTAAGTAGCAAGCTATTTTCTTTTATCCTCTTTTCTTCTAATTATAAATTTTATTACAAATTTCAAATATTGCAATGAATTATTTAAATCAAGGAAAATAACAGTATTACTGTTCCGTATTTTGCTACAAATAATTGTGTATTTAGTTAATAATTTTTAAGTATTTTATTTGCGATTTTATTTTAAAGCATGATCATCAATAAATTATATTTATAGAAAGTACCGTGATTCGAAAAGGATAAATTGCATGGTCGAACGTCAATTTCTGTGAGCGTTTAATATTGTTTTGTATAGTATAGTCTATCTGAGGTCAAGAACCTGATACCACACTCTATCTTAAAATACATGTGTCACCTAATAGTTTTGCTGCTGTTTTATATAATACTTATAACTATTACGATTTAATTGTATTATGTATTAAACAGTTTTTAAATATACAATAAAAAATATATCTGAGTATCTTTATATGCATCCCTTAAAGTATATAAAATATTTACAATATAATTGATCAAGGTATATCTTTGCATTCTTATCAAATCTGAATTAAATTTAAATAAAATAATGTTTTAAAAGTATACTTTTTCAATTAAGAAAATCTTTATAATGTGTACAATTTTTATAATGTTTTTACAGTATCCAATAACAATACTTTATGACCCTACTCGCAAGAAAGAACTGCCATCTGGGGTATCTGCACAATATAGGCAAGAAAAGGAAACTTGTATGAAACTCTTTGAAAAGTGGAGTGAACCCGAACAAGTTAACTTTGTTGAACAATTGTTAACAAGAATGTGTCACTATCAGCATGGTCACATCAATGCATATCTGAAACCAATGTTGCAGAGAGATTTTATTTCTCTACTACCAAGTGAGTATTTCTGTCGAGATATTTTTATTTAAATGTTGGAATATATATATATATATATAAATTAGATCTTTTATAATTTATATTTCTGTTATCAGAAAAAGGATTGGACCATGTGGCAGAAAGTATTCTTTCCTATCTAGATGCTGATTCACTAATTGCTGCTGAATTAGTATGTAAAGAATGGCTCAGAGTAATTAGTGAAGGAATGCTTTGGAAGAAATTAATTGAATGTAAAGTTCGGACTGATTCAATATGGAGAGGTCTTGCAGAAAGGAGAGGATGGTTAGTTAATACATTCTATGAAATCTCATTCTGTGGTATCTGTTTATTTATTAATGTTTTTAGGATTCAGTATCTGTTCAAGCCAAGGCCGGGGGAAAGCCACCCAAATCACAATTTCTACAGATCTCTTTATCCCAAAATAGTTAAAGATATTGATAGTATAGATAACAATTGGAGAATGGGAAGATTTAATCTTCAACGAATAAATTGTAGAAGTGAAAATTCAAAAGGTGTTTACTGTTTACAATATGATGACCAAAAAATTGTCTCTGGTCTTAGAGACAATACAATTAAAATCTGGGACAGAAGTACACTACAGTGCATTAAAGTCTTAACAGGACACACTGGTTCTGTTCTATGTTTACAGTATGATGACAAAGCAATAATATCTGGTTCCTCTGATAGCACTGTAAGAGTTTGGGATGCTAATACTGGAGAAATGGTTAATACATTGATACATCATTGTGAAGCAGTTCTACATCTCAGATTTAATAATGGCATGATGGTCACTTGTTCAAAGGTCAATAAACTTTTTATATATTTAGCTTATATTTTAATACATCATATTTCTATATTAAATTAACATATTTTTATATCCCATAAATTGTAAAAAATAACTATTTGTTAATTGTATTTAGGATCGTTCAATTGCTGTATGGGATATGACATCACAAACGGAAATTGCATTAAGAAGGGTATTAGTGGGGCATAGGGCAGCAGTAAATGTTGTTGATTTCGATGAAAAATATATTGTTTCTGCTAGTGGTGATAGGACTATTAAAGTATGGAAAACATCTACTTGCGAATTTGTGCGAACATTAAATGGACATAAACGGGGTATAGCGTGTTTGCAATATAAGGACTGCTTAGTAGTTAGTGGTAGCAGTGATAATACAATCAGATTATGGGATATTGAATGTGGTGCGTGCTTACGCGTCCTAGAAGGACATGACGAATTGGTCAGATGTATTAGATTTGATAGCAAACACATAGTTAGTGGAGCTTATGATGGGTGAGTAAAGAAATTTTTTAAATTGTATGTTATGTTGTCTTTTATAGTATTACAATAACATGTTTATTGCTTTATGTTATAGAAAAATTAAAGTATGGGATTTGGTGGCTGCACTAGATCCACGTGCTCTAACTAACTCGCTTTGTATACGTACATTAGTGGTGAGATATTTTACATACTTTATTTTATTCTGTTCTATAAAAAGGCTTTAATAGTAATAAGATATATCTGCAATATAGGAACACACAGGTCGTGTATTTCGTCTTCAGTTCGATGAGTTCCAGATAGTATCGTCGTCGCACGATGATACAATATTAATATGGGATTTTCTAAATTTTAATCCATCAAATGGATCTGTATCATCTTGTGGGCCTGCAGCAATAAATGCATCAGGTGTGAATCAATCTGATACTAGATCTCCATCTCGTAAGTACGATGAGAAAGATCTTTTTTCCATGTACTTGATATTTTCTAACATTATGAATTATTTTTATAGCATTTGAGTGACGCATCCCTATGAATATTCCTTCATTGTGATATAATTGTAAGTTTAATATACTGTTTAAGATAAAAGATAAACTCATGTATGCTTATAAATTTGCATTCCTTTCTTTTTCGTAATTATAAAATATTTCTTGCTTGTTACTATACTTTGTAGAGATATGTTATATTCGTATGTTTGTTTCAGACAAGTGATTAGTGAGTGAGTTCAATGTGTTCACGGTAGTGTACGCAGAAAATGAAGAATCAGTGTCCAGTGTGAACAGCGCCTAGAAAAAAAAAAGAAAATCTCAGCAAAACACGGTCATTGATTTTGGTTTATTATTTGCTGTGAAAAGCAAAAGAAATTCTCTCAATAATAGGATATATATGGGGTGACACATAAAACTACGAATTAATTTATATGCGCTTGACGCACTGCGTTTAGTAACGAACAGTATAATTAAAAATCACATAAATACATCCCATGGATGTAAACAATTGTTTGCTTTGGCCATATTTGGAATTCTTCTACGCTCTATGACATGATAGAAGTTGACCACTTTCCTACTACTATGAAAAAAAGACTTACGATACGTAAAGAAAATGAAAACGTTTTTAGGCTGGATACACTTAATAAGATGGTAGCTGTATTATAGTAAATTAATAATTTCTTTTTTTTAATGTAATTAATTTATAGTAAGGAGATTGTAAAATGCCGTTTGATTGGAGTACTTATCTGGTGTGAATGTGGACATTCAAGTCTTGATATGTGGAAGGATTATTATAACTATCATATTTCATTACCTTTTAAATCTAGCTAATGTGAATTACTATACCCATGTTTAGTATTATAGATGTACAGCCGTTAATCGAAGACATAGTAGTTTCCATGGACATTAATTTTATGAAATTTATATTATATATTGAAAAGTAAATGGAAAGCTAATAACCTCTGCACAGTCATTGATATAAAATACCATTTGCATTTAAAATATAAAGTTTCATTATACCGAGATGTAAATATTGATTCATAAAAAAGCAATATAGTGACTCTGAGGTAATCTCAGCTGCTGTGAAGAAATTATTGTGTTTTGACTAATGATCTCGGATCATATGTTTCAACTTTTGTTTAAGCTACATCACATTTTCAATTATAAGTTATAAGTGTGCTCTGAACAATATTATATGAGTTAAAATATAATTGTCATTTTCGAGATTTTATAAATGCTATCAACGACATTATTTTTATTCCTATGGTAGTAGTAGCACTAAGAAAAATATGTTTACTTATTGATATATTGAATAATAGAATAAACATGATATCTTCTCAAATTTTTCACGAAATAGTAATATATATATATAAATATATATACATATATATTTCAGTAAATATTGCGACAGTGATTCGATATTTTGACCACATTGAAAAATTCAAAGCTAAGCTTACAAATATGTAAACCTTGATATTGATTTCAATACATATATTTTAAATTTTATACAACATAGATTTTGCATGAGAATTAAATTGTGAATATGTGCTTAAAAAAAGAAAAAAGAAAGGAATTAAATATCACAGATAAAATATGTCAAGTTACTTGACTTTTGCATTACATAAGTAACAGATAGTATATTTAGTAGTACTTGTACATTATTCTAATATTATACAAATTTTTACATTAAAAGTAAAAAATATTATGCAAAATTATGAACTGCATGTAGTCAAATCGGGTACAAAGAATTGTGATTTTTAAGCTAGAATGGTGGCATGAAAAATTTTCTATAACTTTATGGTATGTATATATGGGACTCCAGTGCAAACATTACTTTTGTAGTATGCAGCATGTTCTCAATTCATAAAATCTAATGAAAAACATAGAGCATAATAGAGAAAAATAGTGTAGCTGTGACAGTTATTAAGATAATCTCTTTGTAAGCACATACTTCATTATATTACAGCTATCTAAATACGTACACATATAGGTAGTATTAATTATATATTGCTGTCTCTTGGATTCCACTTTGGAATGTAAAAATATAAGTATATATATTTTTTATTTAGATTGGGGTCTTAAAATACTTCAGTGAATCCAATATGTAAAATTTCTTTACACAAAAAATTGTTTATTTCATAGTAATTATAATAATTATTTAGAGATAGAAAATACAAAGCCCTGAGATATTTAATTTCTAAAAGTTTCGTAAAGAGCGACAATGTGTCTTATACATAATTTAGTTTTGATCATAACGTGAATGTTATATTTGTTCAAAATAATATTATGACAAGAAGTATCTTTAAGAAAACATTGTGATGTTTATTGTTAATATTAACATAAAGTTTCATGTATGAAATTAATTACACAAGAATAATATGAAGGCTGTGGAAAAGCTATACTTGAAATACAATACCTATGCAAGAAGATGCAATTTTAATGGAAACAGTATCCATCATTATCCCTTAAATTTAACATACTTTCGTCAAAATCAGATTGTGATTAATAGAAAATTTATTTTGAAATGTCATATTTTTTATAAACATATTGAAGCTGTAATCTTTTTGAATTTAAACGTACAAAGTTTACTGGAAAAATATGTACTATGCTAGTATTAATGATCAAAGTTATTATATATTGATAAAATCAATATTTGCATTACAGATTTAAGCAACATTTTACATATTTATGGTCGATCTGTTACCTGCATTTAATTATTTTCTGTTAAAACTGGTATTTCACTGATAAATTTTGTCAGATTATTATGACACGTTATTCCAGATTTAAATACATTATATATATATATATATATAATATTACAAGATTTTACCTACAAAATTACGAGAAAAGGTATTTCATATATATTTGAAGTTAATATATTAATTTTGTATGTAACAGTACGAAATAACGCATCGTTTTACCAGAGATAAAGTTTTACAAAATTTTGTGAACATTTAGAAATTACTTTGGCAAGAAAAGGCCCCAATCTGAATATTATATTTTTATTTTATTATTTATGCATTATGTATCGTCATAACACAATGCTACATAGTATACAAAAATTAGATGCATAGTCAATCATAAATCATCATTAAGTCACTTTTTATCCAATCCCAATTGTTTCTTATTTCATGTCATTATACTGTTGCAAAAAACTCAAGCTGAAACAAAAAATATATAATACAATTATCAAATTATTTATGTATAATTTTGTTAAAAAAAGAACAACGATATCTATTTTATTATATATCTTCCTATTATTTGAAATATTGGAAAGTTGTTAAAAAAATTATTTAGTTTCAAGAAGTGCATTGTCTCACTTAATATGTTTCATGTTTTGTCATTTTTAATTTTATAATAATTCTTGCAAATTGTAAATTTTTATTTTTGTAATGAACGTTTTATAAAAATATTCAAAAAATTATTTATGAGATACATATATCCAAAAAATAAAACACTAGAAATCTTTTATAACTACATATTAAAAAGCTCCATAAAATTATTGTTTAGTTTTATTATTATAGTTTAGTTTTATTATTACAACATCTTTTATTTGAAAAAATATATGCTTGTATTTTTTTTCATCGAAATTTTTTTTAAATTTCGCGCGAAATAACTACAAATTGTTGACTTTTCATCCTACTTTTTTTTTTATTATACCGAAGAATACTATGTCTATTATAAAATTTTACTCTTTATTTTATACAATATAAATACATTATAAATATCAAATTTTTATTATTTATAATAAATACCAGACAGACAATGATCAACGACAGAACTAGTTCCCAAAGTAGTTTCTTCAATTGAATTACGAAACATAACTAAATATATTCTAACGTAATATAATCAGTAATTTATCTATAATTTCTACAATGAAATTAGTGAAGATTTGGCTTAATTTTTCTTCCATCTTTGTAAGGTAGGGGGGTATAAATTTTGTTTCTTTTGTTAATAAAGGTGGCGTTGTTGATGCTTCCGATGTAGGAAAACGTCGCTTCTACATAACACGTTGTGGCAGTCGAATTTAAAGCATGTGATCCTGCCTTCATTGTAGATAATACAAAGCTGCGAAAATGGCGGACGAACAGGTGAGTTACCCATCAAAATAACGTGCAAACCTCAACCAAAAAAGTGGAGTTATTTATGATGAAGTGATTTCAAAAATCGTGTGGTAAGCCAGCCGGTGCAAATCTGTTGCAAGTTATGTGGTGTCGACGTGTGTCCCAAACATTTTGCTGCTGGGAAACTTAAGTATTTCTTGGAAGCTACGTTGTTTGTTGCCGGACCATAGTGATAATTTTATCGCACTGTCAATAAAAATGCAATCATAAATTAACAGATTTTCCCGCTTTAGCTTTATTGACATCTTGTTGTACAAACAAAATCGTGTAGCCGATATGTAAAACTTTAACCTTGTTTTCGTAAATACTATTTTGTGTAGATATAGTTCTGAAGTTTCAAAAGACAATTAATGGATGAGAATATCATCTTAATCTTGAATTTTAAGTTTGAATATTATTGTTTAAGAGAAATTTTGTTTGTTTACATCGTAATGATATCAAAATATTATTTGAAATTATTTACAAAAATATGGCATAACCTATCCACTTTAATTTTATAACATAAACTAAGATGTTTTTTCTGTTACTTTATACTTAGCTCGTACTGTTTATCTCACGTTAGTTATAATTGTCTTTTTTATTAATCATTATCTTTCGATTAAATAAAAAATAATACGAAAATACGTTGGTATACGTTTGTAATTTTTTTAAGCAAGTGGCGGTTTAGAATTCCGATAATTAATATGTGCTGTACATTTATAAAATTTAAATAAATATGTAACCTCCAAAATACCTAAAAGTTAAAAACATTAATTATCACATTGATTTTATAATATGGAATAAAACTGTGATTGTTATAATTCTATCTAATTTCTATTTATGTATTTAAAAAGTGAAAATATCTATAGGTTTATAATTATTATATTTACTTGCATTGTTTTAGTTCTAAAAAATGTTAATAGATAGTAATTAGTTTAATATTTTTCTGTATCTTTTTAAAATTTTAATTTGATACATTTTTTAAAATATTAATCATGTTTGTTGATATTAGTAAGAAAAATATATTATAAATAAATTACATGATTTTAAAGTATTGCCTATTTGTTATAATATAATTGAGAAATATTTAAATGACAGTTTTTATATATCCAAAATAAGTGATTAAATTTATTAAAGAACTTGGAAAGTAAAATAATATTTTTGAAGTATATAAAATAAAAATAACTACACAGAAATATTGTTTATTTGGGATGAATTATATCATTAAGAATGGATCACATACAGGAAGTACGGCAGCTGGAGTTGCTATGCAAGCAGTTGTATGAATCACAAGATTCTACACATCGTGCAGAGGCTGAAAAAGCACTTGTTGCTTTTCAAAATACTCCAGATACTCTTACAAAATGTCAGCTTCTACTTGACCGAGGAGATTCTCCATATGCTCAATTATTGGCTGCTACCACCTTGACAAAATTGGCTTCCCGTTCATCAGGACTTAGTTTACGACAGAGGCTTGACATACGTAAGTGTATTTATTCTGTCATAAAGCAAAACAATTAAGCATACTTGGGTCTAATATCTATAATTTTATTTTAGGAAATTATATTCTCAATTATTTAGCAACTCAGCCAAAGTTACCAAACTTTGTAATACAAGCTCTGGTTACACTGTTTGCCAGGATATCAAAGTTTGGGTGGTTTGATATTGATAAAGAAAGAAATGTGGTCAGTGATGTAACAAAGTTTCTTCAGGTTAGTTATTATTTTCTTTGTTCCAAAATGTTTATTTTTCATAATTATACCATATTTTAATATAATATACAGGGATCGGTAGAACATTGTATGATAGGAGTCCAATTACTTTCTCAACTAACGTGTGAAATGAATCAAGTGTCGGATGCAGATGCAACCAGATCTATTACGAAACATAGAAAAATTGCTAGCCACTTCAGAGATACACAACTTTTTGAAATATTTAGGTTATCGTATACTTTATTAAGTACAGCTCGAGAAAATTGTAAAAACTTAAATTTTAATGATGAAGCACAGGTATATCTCTTGCTACTTTTTTCTGTATTTATAATAATATCCTAAATTAATATTATTATTATTGTTTTATCTTTTTAGCATGGTCTGATCAGACAACTTTTAAAACTAGCACAAAATTGTTTGACATTTGACTTTATTGGGACTTCAACAGATGAAAGTTCTGATGATCTTAGTACAGTACAAATTCCGACCTGTTGGAGACCTGTATTTTTGGATTTTACATCACTGAAACTTTTCTTTGATTTATATCATAGTTTACCTAACTCACTGTCATCTTTGGCTCTTTCATGTTTGGTCCAAATAGCATCTGTTAGAAGGAGTTTATTTTCAAATCCAGAAAGGGCACAATTTTTAACACACTTAGTTAGTGGTATAAAACACATACTACAAAACCCTCAAGGTCTCAGTGATCCTGAAAATTACCATGAATTTTGTAGACTATTATCAAGGCTAAAGAGCAATTTTCAGCTTGGGGAATTGGTCTTAGTCAAAGACTACCCAGAAGCTATACAATTAATTGCAAAATTTACAATCCAAAGTTTACAGATGTGGCAGTTTGCACCAAACAGTTTACATTATTTACTAACATTGTGGCAAAGAATGGTATCATCCATGCCATATGTAAAAGCAGGTGATCCACACCTGTTAAATACATATACTCCAGAAATTGTAAATGCATATATTACTTCAAGACTTGAATCAGTTGCAATAGTAGTCAGAGAGGGTTTAGAAGACCCACTTGATGATTTAGGAATAGTTCATCAACAATTGGAGCAAATATCTGTAATTGTAAGGTGTGAATATCAAAAGACGTGTACTTTGTTAGTACAACTTTTTGATCAGGCTGCTAGGACATACCAAGAATTAATGACACAAACAACATCTCCAACACAACGAATGGATATCACTATACAAGAGGGTCAACTCACTTGGCTTGTATATATCATAGGTAAGTAAATTTGTAAATCATACAGAAAAGTAAACATGTTTAATAGTGAATTATTACATTGATATTTAAAAAATAGGTGGTGTTATTGGTGGAAAAGTAACATTTAACAGCAATGAAGAATATGATGCAATGGATGGTGAATTAGTTTGCAGAGTACTCCAATTGATGAATTTGACTGATTCAAGACTTGCACAAGGTGGCTGTGAGAAATTGGAATTAGCAATGTTGAGCTTCTTTGAACAATTTCGTAAAGTATATGTAGGTGATCAAGTTCAAAAAAATTCTAAAGTATATAGAAGACTGTCAGATGTTTTAGGAGTTAATGACGAATCCATGGTACTTGGTATTCTTATCCGGAAAATGTAAGTAGGAAGTTACTTTCAGGAATATTATTTATACTATTTCAAGATTTATGATCTTAATTTTGCATTTACAGAATAACAAATTTGAAGTATTGGGGTCGTAGTAAACAAATTATTTCAAAAACATTACAATTATTAAATGATTTATCTGTAGGATATAGTTGTGTCCGTAAACTTGTAAAATTAGAGGAAGTACAATTTATGCTCAATAATCACACAGTGTGTATATATAAAAATATGTAAAATTTACTTACAAAAAATTAAGAATATAACTGCATATATTCTTTTCTTTTTCACTAACAGAGAGAGCATTTTCCATTTTTGGGAAACAATGTTGCTGTAACAGAAATGCGTTGTAGATCAATGTTTTACACATCCTTGGGTAGATTATTGATGGTAGATCTAGGAGAAGATGAGGAAAGGTTTCATACATTTATGTTACCTTTAACAAGTATGGAAAGCTTTTTTGTATTCAAAATTCTACTACATACTTATTTAATATTTACACTTACGTTTTCCACCTATAGATGCATTTGAAAGTTTAGGACAGTTAATTGGGCCAGCTGACCCTTCACTTTTTACAGCAGAGGAAGCAAAAAAGGCATTGATCGGTTTAGCAAGAGATTTAAGAGGTTTAGCTTATGCATTCAACACAAAAACATCCTATATGATGCTCTTTGATTGGATGTATCCTTTTTTTAAAATATAATTTGATAAATGATTAAGAGTCATTAATACATAATAATTTGCCTTAATTTTTGATAAATGTAAAGTACCTTAATTTACACATAGTTATCCTAATTATACACCGATTTTATTACATGCTGTGGAATTGTGGCATTATGAGCCACAAGTTACTACACCCGTCCTAAAATTATTTGCCGAATTAGTACAAAATAGGAGTCAACGATTACAGTTTGATGCATCTTCTCCAAATGGAATTTTATTATTTCGTGAAGCTAGTAAAGTAATATGTAGTTATGGTAATCGTATATTAAACGTTGAAGTTCCAAAGGATCAAATATACCCCTTAAAGCTTAAAGGAATAAGTATATGCTTCAGTATGTTAAAAGCAGCTTTATGTGGAAGTTACGTAAATTTTGGTGTGTTCAGATTATATGGTGACGAGGCATTGGATAATGCACTCAACACATTTGTAAAATTACTTCTTAGTATACCACAAAGTGATTTATTGGTATGCATCAATTAACTTATGTTTATATTCAAAAGATGTAAAGATAGATATCTTACAACTTAATATTGTTTTTTTTTTTTTTTTTTGTAGGATTATCCAAAATTATCTACAACATATTTTGTGTTACTCGAGTGTTTAGCTCAAGATCACATGGTGTTCCTTTCTACTTTGGAACCGAGAGTATTCTTATACATTCTATCAAGCATCAGTGAAGGCCTTACAGCACTAGGTGCGCAAAAAGACTACTATACAGGTCTGTGCGGCTGATTCTATTTTATTATCATTCTCTTATCCTCTATGCCATGCCACAGGATTATAAGACCCAAATCATTTAAAATTCTTTTTTTATAAGAAAAATGTTTGTTAAATATTTCGTATTCTATTTCTGCAAAATATTAGTAAATTATGAATAATTAATTATAATTGAAGTATAGTAGAGATTTCAATCGCAATTAAACAAAATTTAATAGTATATTTATATATATCGGATTTGTTTTTAATTAAAAAATATATATATACATAAATAATCTTGTATCATGCATGTTCGAATTCTTATTTGGCGGTATTAATACAATTTTATGATTTTAAATATGAAGCATAAAAAAATCGGGAGAAGTATTAGTTAATAAGAATGTTTAATTTTGTTTATGTTTATTTGCTTTTTGCATTGTTGCTTGGAATGTAAACCTGCATTTAGGTATATTAGTTACTGCTATAGTTTCGAAATTACAGAAACAAATGTATGCTGAGTAATATTTATGCGTATAAGGAGAATGATTGAATCACCATAATCATATAGGCAATGAGAGGATTGGAGTTTGTAGAATCTAGACCCTAATTGCTATTGTTCTATTGCCTTTTTCTTTTTCTTCCTTTTCAAAATTTTTATTCCTATTTTTAATGTTGTATTAAACAACTTATGAATTCTTCATTTCTTTAAAATTAAATTACATAGCACAGATAGGGTCTAGCACACATAGTCAGCCGCACAGCTGGCATGCTACTAAAATATATTACTATTCATAGTCATAAGTTCTTAAGTTACTAATTTACTAATCTTTATGTGTTGTTTTCACATTTTATGCTTTGTTTTCCATTCAATATATGACATGCAAAATTATGAACAACAAACGAATACTTCAAATATGAATGATTATTGTTTGTTCATTTACTTTTTCAAAATTGATAAAAATTATGTTTTGATCCAACAAGTCATCATTTATAATGACAGATTCTTTTAACTTTTTTTATATATAAGTAAAATTGTGTTTTGATAAATTAACTAGCCAACATAATAAGTGAACAAATAATTTTACAGAATTTACATTATTTTCAAGGTAGGTTTCTATATTAAATTCCATGATAGACACAGATTATATTTATATATTTTTTTATATTATTTTTTTAATGGTTACTTTTATTTAACAGTTCCTATTTTACTTCAGATAAATATAAAATATGAAATGTAAATAACAAAACTTCATTGCAGATACAATGGTCTGTACTGGTTGTTGCGCAACACTTGATCATATTGTGACTTACATATTTAAACAATTATATCAAAAAGGTATTTAGCTCATGTATCTACTACTATTTACTAGTATTTATCTCATGTATCTACATTAATGTATTTGAATACATATTCCCTTTTTGTCAGGAGGTTACCCAGGCAGGAAAAATACAGTAGTTCCAGGAGGTGGAGACTTATTTCTACAAGTTTTAAAGCAACATCCTGAAATTCTTCAACAAATGTTAAGTACTGTTTTAAATGTGATAATGTTTGAAGATTGTAGAAATCAGTGGAGTATGTCACGTCCTCTCTTGGGATTAATTCTTTTAAATGAAGAAGTAAGTATTTTTCATTTATTATAAAAATTATGTTCAGAGATCACAAAAATTTTATAATTTTACACCGAAATTAAATATTTATTGTTACAGTATTTTAATCAGTTACGAGAAAATATTATTAGAAGTCAACCAGTTGATAAACAAACAACAATGGCACACTGGTTTGAACATTTAATGGAAGGAATCGAAAGAAACTTACTCACAAAAAATAGAGATAGGTAAGAGGAATTAAAAAACAAAAGATACAAAATTATATATGGACATTTATCCATGTTTACATATGTATTTTTCTTTTCTCAGGTTTACACAAAATTTATCATTGTTTAGAAGAGATATAAATGATATTTTAAAAGGACCTAATACAACTTCAAATCCTATCGGTGATATGATGACCTTAACCTTCAATTAGATTCTCCTAGGTTCTTGCCTGCCAAATGCTTGAATGTGTGTGCGAGTGAATTATAAATTATGGTGGAATTAAAATTGATTTTAGCCGAGTATAAAGATAATAAATTACATACTATTATTTTACAAAAGCATTATTGTTTGGCTTCCTATTCTTTTATACTTTTAACTTTTGTTTTTTCAATTTTGTTTCATAATTGTTTCCAAATTTAAGATATTCAAACCTAAATATGAAGTGTATACAATTCATTCTAAAAATTCATAAACAAAAAAGACTAAATCCTTCTTATTACCTTTATACTCCTTTATATATTGCTTTGATTTAAGATAATATTGGAACATAAATATTCGTACACATATATTTTAAGTATAAAAATTCATTGGTAATAAATATATTAAATTTCATAAATCAACGATTATTCGATATCAAGCAACTTTGTATGGATAAAAAATTAGATTTATTTCGATTGCCTTTTGCAAACGTTTATAATGTTATCAATTTAAGATTACAATATTTTTATCTTATGTTGATATTAAAGCATGTATTTCGAACATGAATGATTTGTTTCATACTATATTATAGTAAAAATTTAAGTTTCAGTAAAAAGAATTATCTTTTTCGACATATTATTCAACATATATATATATATATCTCCACATTTTATTTTAAATAAACAACAAATTATTATTTTGATTGCTAAATAATATGTTAAAGATACAGTGTAGAATAGGAAGCCAACTTCATAAACTATTATCGTAGTTTTTATTCCATTATTTTTACACGCAACCGACTTCCATTTATATATTAAAATGTTTGATTATCAACATTTTTTATTGTAACACAAATTATAATTTTAAGATTGTTTTATAAACTTGAAAAAAATTAATAAGGCATAAAAAAGATATTAATGTTCAATTATTCGTATTCTTTAACTAAAAAGTTAAATCGTTTAAATAAATATTATTGAATAAATCATTCATGATGTTAATGATATTAGAAAAAAACATCAAACTAATAATGCATAATTTACTTACAATAATCGTTATTATTATTATTATCATCATCATCATCATCATCATCACCATCATTATTATAAAATTATAATTATAATTTTCATTAAAACAAGATTGAAAACTGTCAACATGCATTTTTAATATTCATTGTAGTTTATATGTTTTTAAATTGGAATGAAAAAGTTTCTAACAAATTTTTGTATTGTATTCATAAAAAAAAAAATATATGTGTATTATTAGCACATACATATAGTAAACATATTCATCAGTCAACATTATATCATTTATTTAATAGAATGCATGTTAACAGAAGAAGAGATTAAAAAGTATCAATATTCTTAACTAATGTTAAATCTACTACACTTAAATTTTATTAATTTAGAATCTAAATTTTCAACCCGAATGTTTTAATCACTTTGCGCATGCAGTATTTTATATTTTATTACGATTTATCTTGTAATATTTACAATATATGACACTTTCAAAAGAGAGTTTGAAAACAAAAAATTAACTTTCCTTTTTTTATTCAATTTTTAGTTATTTCAAAAAATTTAGTAATAATAACAATTATAATATATCTTGATATGCATATATATATATATATGCATATCATATACATATATATATATATATATATATATATATATATATATATATACACGTAAATGTGTGAAATTTTTATCAAAGTATCTGAAGTTTACACTCCTGATTAAACCAATCGTTAAACAAACATATATCATTTTTTTTTTCTTTTTTTTTTTTCTAAAAGCTATTTGTAACATTAAACAGTGAGAATCAAATGTATGAGGAATGCGTGTAAAAAATTTCATGTGAGAGTTATGTAATATTAATCTGTATACAGTTAATAATAATTTAGTGGAAGTTATATTGAATATTTACAAAAAATTTCGTTTAGATTGCATTTAATCATTTATATATTTTTTACTGTAAGATAGTAGAAAAAGTTGATGTGAGGTGGTTTGAATCTTTTTTCTTTTTATAACAAATTTTTAGATATCTTATGTTTAATAAATACTTGTAAAAATGTTAGAAAATTACTTTTATTAACCGACTATCATAGTTGAATTTGCCGTAAACAAATGTATTGTATATACCTTTGGTATAGTAAAAATGTTATATTTCATATCATATAAGATATCCAAACATATCTAGCGCAAAATTAGACTAAATAAATAAATTTAAGGAATGTATCTGTATAACTATAAAACAGATTTTGTCATTCAATTGTGTTTTTGCATTCAGTCAAATTGTGCGCTAGATTTTTAAATAATTAATACATAAAAAGTTCTCAAAGCTTTTATATGTACTTAATATTATTCATTTGTACAATATATAGGTACGAATAATTTCCTAGTTTTTTATATTCATGAAATAAGTAGAAAACTATATTATTACAAAATAGTTAATTTATTATTACTTTTCAGTTGGACATTAGATGAATGAAAATAAAATAACAAAGAGCCATCTGCTAAGTATAATATTTCTATTTGTACATTTATTGAACTTTGTTAAAAATATAATTCAACTTAATACATTTTCACCATTTTTAGATGAGAACATTAAATAGATTTTTTTACTTAATTCTGGGCCAACTTTACGTACAGTTGTAAGAGGTCCAGCTGCTCTTCTAATCTGTAAAGTATTAAAAATATATTTATGAAGTGTAAGTAAAAATAACAGTATTAAACTATAATCATTCTTTAATTTATTGTATGCATAAATTATTTTTTTGGAAGCTCATCTTATTTGAAACATTGTAATAAATGTTTTTTATTTACCGGAATATCTTTCAACAAATTTACTCCTTCAGTATCTGTACAGTTCATATAAGCCTGAAAAAAAAAAAAAAAGAAAAGAAAGATAGGAAAAGGAAATAATTCATATATTTGGTATATAACAATATTTACTTCTATCAAATTTGCAGGGCTTGGATACACAGAACAAATTGCTTCTGCAATTTCAAGACTGCTCAAATTAAATTGACAAAGCTGCTGTTGCCATAATCTTTTCAATCCATTTCCATTTTTATCTACTTTAACAGTGTTTCTATTATCTCCCATTACATACCAATCAAATTTATTTGTTAAATTTTTATTTTTTTCTGATTTATGTGGTATCTCTGCTATAGCTTTCGTATATTGATATATCATTAATGCTAAATCTTGAGAGTTGTTAATTAATCTACTGCTACAATCTGAAATAATTTGTATTTCATTGAGACATGTTTCAAGATGTTTCCTTGATATTTTGTGAGGATATGTAGACATTTGATGATACTTTTCGATGTAGGTTTTCTTTTTTGTTCTACTTTCCTTTGAATTTCTTCTTTGTTCTCTACATTCAAAATAATGCTCTATTCCAAAAATTACAAGTGTTATTTTGTAATCTGGTAATGAAGATTTAATGCTGGAGATAGATGTACAAAAGCTACCATCTGTTACTTTTGTTACTGCCTCATCCCAGTTCCAAATTATCAATATTTGACTAATTTTTTCAACATCAGTTACTGTACATATTTTATTGGTGTCATCAATATAGCTATTTTCAATACTTCTTTTCCATGTAATGCTATTTGAAATAAATTCTGTTTTAACGGTATATTTTACACCAGCATTTCTCAATGTATCTATTATGTCTGTAATAGGAGTAATATTTTTAATATCATTGTCAAGAACAACTTCTATAAATTTCATACATTCACCAGGTTTTATATCTTTTGATTCTTTAACTGCAATTGTTTTCAGTGCTTTTTCTCTCATTAAGTGCTCTTGTTTTTTTAATTTTTCTTCATTTAGTTCAATTCTACTTTTCTTTCTTATAATACCTTTACCTTTCCTTTGTCTTTCTGTATTGCTACTCTCTTCATCTGAGTCAGATGAATTAGAAACATTGTACGAAAATTTTCTAACATTATATTGTTTGAAATTTTTGCTATTGGCAGTATGTTTATCATCAGTTTGATATGATGATCTATTTGTGTTAAAATTAGATGAACAGCTTGCAATATCAATATTCCGTGAATTACTTACATTGTCTTCGTTAATAATATGATAAAAATTTATTGCAGGAAATTCAAAATCACTTGAATTATAATTATGAGATAAAGATCTACTATTCGAATTCGATTGAACGGATAAAGAAGATTCGTTTGAATCGCTTAAAACAACAACATCTGTAATCATTTTATTAAAGTATCTGTAAGAAAATTATACAAAATTTCTATAAGATTCAATTCACCTTTCTGATTAAGATTCAAATATCTGTATTTCAGAGTGTATATCACACAAACACACGTAACAGAAACGACACAAACTTATACGAATATACAGTGAATGGGATAAGGATAGATACAATCACCAATGAAATAATCTGACGATATATAACTCTGTGAAACTTTAAAAAAGATATTTTTTGATTGGCTGCTGCATTCTGACGACAAGTTGCATGCACATATACATATATGTATATGTACATATAAGCATCGCTTTAGCATTCGTGTTTCGAGCTTCGGGCGTAGACTAGTTCTCTGGAGGTGTCGTTCATTTTCTAACTTCAGCGGAAATAATGACGTCATGAATGAAGAGTAGATGGCAAATAGGTGATACATCGAAGTGATATGGGATTGTTTGTGTTGAAATTTTGATTTCCAATGTGACTGATTTCTCAAACAAACGTGTTGCTTTACGTGGATTTTATTAACGATCTATACATTTTCTTTTCAACTGTAAATTTTTCATGAAGGTAAGAAAATTGTTACAGTTAATGCATTGTGTCGTGAGCAGGAATTCTGCCTTGTATTGTACGCTATCTTCACCATTACTTAAAACTGCTTTCGTAGAGTAAGAGTTCTTGCGATATGTATGTAACATAACAAATGTAACCGCCAGTACCGCCACTGACTCACTCTCACTCTATCCATCTATTTCACGCCGAGTCAGAATTCCTGGTATAGACCCTCCCTTGCATTCTGGCCAGATTCGGCCCCGAACTGTGGCCAGAACACAAAGCAGTAGTGTATCTCATACTAAATATTTTCTATGTGTGAATCTTTTGTGAATAATCAGACCTGACGCACCCTGATTTTTTCAAATATTCATATCTTCTAATCAAAGTTATATCGTCTAGTCGCTTTCGTTTTATAGATAAGTGGAAAAGTGGAATTTTATTCTATTAATATTACATATTTAAATAAATGTTACAAATATAATGATAATAAAAAAATAATTGATAAGGAAAAAGGTTTAATTTACGTTAGTTTGATAAATTATCTGTACTATATTATAAGAGCACAGGTAATGTTGTATTGTACTATAGAAATTTATTAATTATGTATTTGTGTATTATTATTTTGGTTTACAGAATTAATTTGTTTGAAATAACAAAAATGTCTGATCACTTTGGCCCAATAACTTTGAAATGGGATCCCAAGAATTTGGAGATCCGTACCATGTCTGTAGAAAAGACATTGGAACCCTTGGTTCTACAAGTTACTACGCTTGTAAATACAAAGGGTCCTAGCAAGAAAAAGAAAGGAAAATCAAAAAGGGCTAGTGCTTTAGTTGGAACTGTTGAGAAAGCAACTAGCAATTTTATTGAGAAAGGTGAACAAATAGCTTATGAAAATCCTGACATTACTGCAGAAATGTTAAGTGCTGTTGAGGAAGTAAAAAAGACAGGTGCTGCAATGAGCATTGCTGCTAGGTACTATATTTGTTTTATATTTTCCTAGTATATATAGAGAATGTTACGTAAATTTTAACGTTATTATTAATTAATTACAGAGAGTTTTCTGAAGATCCTTGTTCTTCTTTAAAAAGAGGGAACATGGTTCGTGCAGCAAGGAACTTGTTATCTGCAGTAACACGTTTGCTTATTTTAGCAGATATGGTTGATGTGCATTTGTTGCTAAAATCACTTCATGTGGTAGAAGATGATTTAAAAAAATTGAAGAATGCATCTTCACAAGGAGAATTATTGGAAAACATAAAACAATTTGGAAGAAATGCATCAGAACTTATGAATCAAGCTGCAAAACGTCAGCAAGAGTTAAAAGATCCTCAATTAAGAGATGACTTAGCTGCAGCAAGAGCTGTTCTTAAAAAACATTCTACTATGCTTCTTACTGCCTCCAAAGTTTATGTTCGACATCCTGAATTAGCTGCAGCAAAAGCAAACCGTGACTATGTTTTGAAGCAAGTATGTGAAGCTGTAAATACCATTAACGACGTAGCACAAGGAAAGACCCCAGTTGATAGCCAACATCCTTATGAAGGACCTGGAGAATTAGCTGCTGCATTAGATGATTTTGATGAAAGAATGGTAATGTCTCCACTTGCATATAATGAAGTACGTACAAGACCTAGTCTTGAGGAAAGGTTGGAAAGTATCATCAGTGGTGCTGCATTGATGGCGGATTCTTCATGCACTCGAGATGAACGCAGAGAACGCATTGTTGCAGAATGTAATGCAGTTAGACAAGCACTTCAGGATTTGTTGAGTGAATATATGAATAATGTAAGTTCTTTGTGGATTTTTATACTTCCATGATTTAAACATATACTTTGTATGTATATAAGTTATGTATACATACAATAACACAAATTTAAATAAATTTTAATAATTGCAGCGATGTAGAGAAATTTAATATTATATTTATTTTATATAATTTATTTTAGTTTGTATCTTACTCTGTAACATATAGCATTTAAATGTACAATACGTAATGATACATTCGTTATATGATGCATTTATAAGTAAATATATACAAAAACAAATATATCCAGAAACACATTTAAAATACATAAATAATTATATTATTATTTATCACAATTGATTTATGTATGATTGGTATGTTCATTTTACTCATTTGTTTTTTATTTTTGATGACTGCAGTTACAGCTTGCTCGGGGTGGGAAACGGGTAAATATGAAAATCTTGTGTTATTATTCTTGCATATAATTTACAAATTAAGCAAGAAGTTTTTATATTATTAAAATATTCTACTTTTCCACACATGATTTATATATTATTTAACAATGAGCACTAATCAAATAATTTTTAATAACTCAGTGTACATTTTGCAGTTACCCTCTAAATTGCACAATTGTATATACTATGTAGATATATAAAATAGAAGACATTACAAAGCACCAAATGTAATATAATTACATATTCATAGAAATGAAATAAATAAAATAGTGTAGACAAATAGTTTATAGTTCAGACATAACTTAAGATTTGCAATGTAAAATTAAATAGATATAAAATTATTTTTAAGTTGATTTTAACTGTATACATATATATTTTTTATTTACAAGATTCTTTTCACAATGAAGCAAATCATTGCTTTCTTTATATCATACTACAATGTACTATAGTATATTACTATACTATATTGTTTTTTTATGTTTGCTTATGTACATAGCTTCTTTTGAGAAAGGTTTATTTTCATTAAATTAAATAGAAGTATAATTTTCATAACTAGTATGTTAATTTGTAAGATATATACATATTAAAATACTTGCATTGAAAAAATATAGATACATCTAGATTAGAATACATCTCCCAAATAATAAAATAAAATAATCTCTTAGCTAATTATCATTTATCCTTTTAACAATTATTAAAAAAAGAGTTCGATCTTACACTTTAATACTATTAGTAAAGAAATAGCTTAGATCTTACTTGAATGCTCATAAAACATTTGTTTTTATTCTTTCTATTTTTAATTGTACATGTATTTTAACAGATGGGTGTCAAGGAACAATCCGAAGGTTTAGAAAGAGCAATTGATCATATGTGCAGAAAAACTCGCGATCTTCGTAGGCAATTACGAAAAGCTGTAGTAGATCATGTATCTGATAGTTTTTTGGAAACAAGTGTACCTTTATTGGTCCTCATTGAAGCTGCAAGAAATGGTCGTGATAAAGAAGTGGAAGAATATGCACTTGTTTTTACAGAGCATGCCAATAAGCTAGTTGAGGTATATTATTAAACTACATATATCTAAAATATTAATTTTATTATAATGACTTTAATATGATATTGACTATTCAGGTTGCCAATTTAGTATGTAGTATGTCCGGAAACGAAGATGGTGTAAAAATGGTTCGATATGCGGCAGCACAAATTGGAAACCTGTGTCCACAAGTAATCAATGCAGCCCGTGTTCTTGCAGCTCGTAATCGATCTAAAGTAGCGTTAGATAATATGGAAGTATTTCGGCAAGCATGGGAGAATCAAGTAAGAGTATTAACAGAAGCTGTCGATGATATTACTACCATTGATGATTTCTTAGCTGTATCTGAAAATCATATCTTGGAAGACGTAAATAAATGTGTATTGGCATTACAAGAAGGTGATGCTGATACTTTAGATAGAACCGCGGGTGCAATCCGTGGACGATCTGCCAGAGTGTGTAATGTTGTTCAAGCAGAAATGGATAATTATGAGCCTTGTATCTATACGAAACGAGTTTTAGAAGCTGTGAAAGTTTTAAGGGAACAAGTGATGCCAAAATTTGCACAGAGAGTAGAAGTTGCAGTAGATGCATTGGGTAGTAATCCTGCTAAAGATGTGGATGAAAATGATTTTATAGATGCTTCGAGATTGGTTTATGACGGTGTTCGTGAAATTAGACGCGCCGTACTGATGAATAGAGTAAGAAAATGCAGTATAAACTTCTAGTTTGTATCTTTATTACTACATTCGCTTTATTTATGTATGCTATATTTTAGGCGGATGAGGATTTGGATCCAGAAGATGTAGAACTTGATGAACATTATACATTAGAAACTCGTAGTAAATCGAGTGCTCAAACTGGTGAACATGGTGTTGATGAATATCCAGAAATTAGCGGAATTACTACGGCCCGTGAAGCTATGCGTAAAATGCCAGAAGAAGATAAACAAAAAATCTTACAGCAAGTAGAATACTTCAAGAGTGAGAAACTAAAGTTCGATAAAGAAGTTGCCAAGTGGGACGATGCAGGAAACGATATTATTGTTCTTGCTAAGCACATGTGTATGATCATGATGGAAATGACTGATTTCACTAGAGGTCGTGGACCTTTAAAGACAACTATGGATGTCATCAATGCTGCAAAGAAAATTTCTGAAGCCGGGACTAAATTAGATAAATTAACGAGACAAATAGCAGATCAATGTCCAGAAAGTTCTACTAAAAAAGATCTGTTAGCATACTTACAACGCATAGCATTATATTGTCATCAAATGAATATTACAAGCAAAGTTAAAGCAGACGTACAAAATATTAGTGGAGAATTAATTGTATCTGGACTTGATAGTGCAACTTCTCTCATTCAGGCAGCTAAAAATCTAATGAATGCAGTTGTACTAACTGTTAAGGCTTCGTATGTTGCATCAACCAAATATCCTCGACAATCTACAGTAACTGTAAGTACCTTTCATACAATAAAATTACTTCCTCGATTTCTGTATTTTACGTTCTAAACAAGTAATTACATATATACGATTCATATACTTAATTAATATTAATGTTAAAACTTTCTTATTGACCAACTATTGGATTTTGTAGTATGTAAGTATCTATGTAACAAATATATATTTACAGTTTAAACATCGGAGAAACCATAATTATTATCTTCCTCATACATTCGTAACTGATATTTGTTCTGTTTATACAGTCTCCAATTGTTGTATGGAAAATGAAAGCACCAGAAAAGAAACCATTGGTACGTCCTGAAAGACCAGAAGAAGTCAGGGCAAAAGTACGTAAAGGTTCACAGAAAAAGGTGCAAAACCCGATACATGCACTTTCCGAATTTCAGAGTCCTACAGAAAGCGTTTAAGATTTTATGTGTAAGTAATTTAATAAAGATAAAGTCTAGTATACAGCATCACCTTTAAAAAATTGTACGAATAAAATGTTTTATTTTCTACCAAGTATAAAATTAAAACACAATCTATGTTTATTGTTAATTTATTGTCATAAAGTACTGGGTGCTCCAGCAATCGTGGTATAACCGGGCAGGAAGTAATTTCTCATATAAAAATAAATTAAAAGAGCAGAATAAGATTTTTGCATGTAAGGCTTCATTTTCAAGAAAAATGACCTAATTGTACTACCATTGTTGGAATATCTTGTATTTTTTGCAAACGAAATTCACAATTTGAACATTTCTATAATATTTAATTGTACAATAAAATTTGTATTATTGATTAAGTATCAATTCTAGAGAAATGCTATCCTTTTTATCATTATTTATAAAAGATAAAAATTTAAATTAAACGCATAACAATTTTTTAATTAAATTTTATTAAGTGGTATTAAATGATAAGCCATGTATATATACTTACGTACGTACATACATACATAAGCTTATCAAAGATCTCATATTTTTGTTCTAATATCAAAAATTTGTATTGGACTGAAATTGGTAATTATTTTTCTGTTTTGTTAATATATAGATCACCCTATTCAACGATTTTATAACCAGCACACATTCTTATACATATCCAACAATAAGGTCTCTAACAATAAAAAGATGTATAAGGCTGTTATTTTAAGTAATGTTAATAATAATTACAGGCCTTAAATTTTTGCTACTATGTTACACGGAGGTCAGTTTCTTACTATAATGAATTTTTTGACAATAATATTGATAAATACTTTGCTATGATTTTACAAAAAGAAAAAAACCAACTAAGATACAAATAATAATGTTAGCATTCTTCCAAGTGGTAATTATATTAATAATTCCAAGTAATCAATATGAAAGTTTAAGAATTCATTTGTATAAATATATTTGATGTAACAAATTATATTTTTTCTATACATAAATCTTTTACTTATATAAATTAACTTTATATATCTGTCTTGCATACGTTTTAATGTATTTTACGTTTTCCTAGATAATTTGTTTAAAAATTGGACTTTTTGTTATTCAATATGATATTCGTAATTAGGTGGAAGACGTGTTATTGCGTGTCAACAAAACTTGCATAAAAGCAATATAAATAAGACAGTATTGCATTGGACTAAAGAGACTGCAGATCAAAGTATTTAATGATTGTATATAAGTAAATATGATTATAATTATACATTTAAAAAAAATCTTCTTTATGATGATTTTATATTACCTATAGCATATAAGAAATAATTGTAAAAAAACTGATACCAATTTCATACTTTATGTAATGAGTGAAATATTATATTCGAAAAACAATTGAAATTTATTACATTTACAAATTTTGTAGCAAATATTAAATAATGATTCTCTCTGGTTATTACAAAAATGTTGTACACATGTAAACATGTTGTAAACATGTTGTATGTGTGGCAAATACATAATAGAAATATATAATTGCGCTTAACATTATAATATGTATTGTTTTATTTATATTAGTATAGTTATTGTAGTAAATGTTGCATTGAAATATATTAAAGAGTGCAGAATATATGGAATAAAAACATTTCACATTTCATAGCTTTTAATGCAATATGTATTGGTATCAATTTTTTACTATTGTAAAACTGATACTAATTTATATAGAAATAATTGTAAGATTTAATTGTAGTTATATATATATACTGATATGCTGCCAAATACAAGGTGATGCTTTTAACAAATGTTTCTTTTTTACTATTACTAATATTTTATGCATTATATTCACAAATAAATTGTTTATTTCACACATAAGAAATTATAGTAATTACTACTATAAATCAATAGGAAAGGACATCATAAATGCAATACATAAATTTATATTTTATATAATTCATTTATATACTAAATATTACAGAAATAATAATACAATACAGGAAATTGCAAATGCAAATGATTAATGGCAATGATATAATTATAATAATACACACTTGCTTAAACAATATAATTATTTTTATCTTAATCCGCTACACGTTACTTTTGTAGTGACACTTAAAAAAAGATTTATTGCTACAAAAGGTTTATCTGTATTTTTTACATTTTAAATTTTTTGTTTTTTTTTTTCGTTTTGTATTAACATAAAATTGAAAAAAATATATATCCTGCATAACCACATAAATTAAATAAAAGCAAAATAGTGTTTGTGCTTCTTGATCTAAATATTTAAGTTATTCATACTAGTGAATAATAATTTTTTTTCATAACTTTTAAAGTATTTTTCATCATACATAATATGAAACGATTATAATCGTTCACTTCTTAAAATTTAAATTATCTTATTATTATTAGTACGAATATAATGAAACACCAAATAAATACAGGTACTATCGAAATAACTCATAAAAAACGTGATATTTATTTTCAGACATTATTTAAATTTGAGATAATTTAAGTGTTGGAAAACACGAAGTATTATGCAATAATATATTATACATATGGTGTTTATATAGTTATATAGCATAACCAGATGAGTTTTGTTATATTTTTCTACTGATAAAATACAGTTTTTATTGATATACATGACATGCTACTAAAAACTTTAATAATATGATTGATATAAACATTGCATGTCATTTGAATTGACACATATTTAATGACTACAAGATATATATTTATATGACTATTAGTAATGTTTCATACTTACATTTTCTTTTTTTTTTTAATTTTATCGCAGAAAGTAAAATTATATAAACTAAATAGGTGCTTTTAATTGATATATTTTACCGATATTATTTAACAAATTGGTAAAGAATTAAATATACATCAGATCCTGTTAAAGAAATAAGCTTAAATCTAGAAAACAGTCTCTTTTCATACTAAAATAAATTTAAAAGTTAAAAGAAATTGCTGTTTCATATGATTAATGCACCACTAAATTTGAATATTTTAAATAAATCTATAAATATCTTTTTCTTCACTCTACTTTTAACTAAATATGTTATTATGTTTTTCTTCTATTTTTTTTTTAATTTTATTTTTTATGAGGATCCATAAGTAGAAGAGATACATAGAAAAAGAATTAAAAGCAGAATAATGTGAAACATCATGAAATCAATGCAAGATTCTTTAACTGTGAACCATCTATATGATAAATCTATTTAATTTGCTTCATAATCACAGTTGCTGCATTTATAGTAAAGTATGTTGTGACTAAAGTAATACAAATTTAGTTCATGCAATCTTATAAAATCCTGACAGTATGTATCTATCACAATGCAAAAAATATTAATAGAATTTGTACATAAATACGTGTATCCAAAGAGCACATATAAGTGGCGTGTATAATTAACATTATTAAAATATAATTTTATTCCTTAAAAATTTCATTATTATGGAATTTATAAGGTGGTTCACAAAATATAAACAGATAACACGGTAATGAAAAGGGTTGAAAAATTTATACTTGTACCATTTGTATCGGCTGAATTTTGGTTAACAATTGAAAATACAATCACCACTTATAGTATTTTTCAATAATATTACATTTAATATACATATCCTAATCGGTTTCAAAATATTATATTTTATAGAAATTTTATTACTTAATTAAAGTAAGTAATACATTGACTCTCAACATTATAAAAGAGAGTCAGAAAAATTGTCCTTCACAGCCTGTGTAAGACTTTCACTTGAGATCTTCAAGTCTTTCAAGACATATGCTGATAGAGGACGAGAATTATGACATAGGTATTTTTAAATAAAAGATATGACAATAAAAATAAAGATTAAAATTGTTCTCGTATAATTAGATGCGTTAAGTATTGTTTTATCAACGAAATATGTATTGGATGCAATACAATTTTTAATGCAACATTTTACTTACATCAGTCTTAACGACTTCAGTATATATTCTTAATTCATGTTAATGATTACAGAAGATGTATACCAGTATAAAATAAGTGTTACAAAAGGAACTCTTCGAAAAGTGTTTCATTCAGAAACGCATACTATAGTATATAAAAACTCTCAGATCAGAATAAAAGGAGTATTCTGAAAGTATTAAAAAAAAAGGTAGTGTTCACTTGGATGCAACAATTCATTGTTGAATGTGTTTACATATAACTTATGAAACTTCGTATATGTATTCTTTTCTTCCAACCAAATGTATAAATTATATAGATCACATTTGAATATATTTTTCTTCAGTTAAAAATAAAAACAATAAATTGGAAATTTCCATAACAAGTGATTTTGGCATGTCACGTTGTTCAGTATATCGCCGAAAAATATATATGTAAAATTAAATGTTTATAATATTATGCAATATCTCACGACTATAAAAATTTGAATATATATTTTTCAATTTATGGTTATGCAACTGACTTCATTACTTGTAAATATCATATAACAGCATTATGTATTATCTGCTTTGATGATCATTATACCTTTGTACGTGTAGGGACAGTCATTTAACTTTTAATGCAATTCAGTTAATACAACTGTGTTACTGAAATTGGTAAACATTAGCCATATATATAGCCTATGTTTTATTCAGTTAAACAAATGAATATATGGCTTCTATGATGATTCTGCAGTAACTTCTGGTGGTGTACTTACAGATGTTACTGCTGATTTGAATGCTGGAACAAATTCAGCTGCATTTGGATTCAATGTACTCTGAAAACAAATTACCTGTATGAAATTCTGTATATATAAAATATAGTATAATATTCTTTATCTATACAGTATTCGTATGTAATTAAATTTTTATTAAAAGATAAATTGAGATATACCTGCTTAGCAAGGTCATCATGCATTTTTAGATTGTTAAGTTGCTGACAAAGTTCCGCACCATTCTCAGGCATGCTTGTAGCAGTGGACCAAGCAATAGAATTTGTATTTCGTTCATGTTGTCTTTCATCTTCCCACATAGCTTTTAAACATTCCTCTGTCAACTCCTCTTCCATTAATTGTTGGATCACCTATGATTTTTAATTACTATCATGTTATCAAAATCTTATAAAAAAAAAAGAATTTCATGTCTGAATATTTCAATCACTATTGAAACAATAGTTACAAAACCTCTTTATCAAATTCTTCCTCATTTTCCATCCAAAGGTATTCAGAAAAATCGCTTTCTTCCGTTCCTTGTACATCGATTTCAGATTCAAAACTATTATCCATATAGGAAATAATCCCTGTTTCATTCCCATAATCGTTCCCCGAACGATTGTTTGGAATCTTCATTTTCATTCCAGATATGTGTTTAACAATACAGTGAATAATCTATAAAAATATCAATTTACTATTTAATTTTTTATAAAGATTTCATATCTATATAGTTATATTTACATTTTTTTCATAAATAATTCTTACATATTAGTTTTTAATAATGAAGTTATTTAGGTAATTTTATTAGCTATTATTAGCATTAACACAATATTTAAGAATTATAAAATGTTTATGAGAGAGAAGCTTGAACTCTGTTACACGAACGAAGCTTGTGAACGAAATAAATATACAATAGCTTCGTTTACGCATATGGCAGCATCAACTACGAAATTACATTTTATGTCGTAGAAACTGGTTAGTTCTCGCATTTACTTTAAATTTATCGTCGAACACGCTGACAACTAAAAATTTAGAGTTATGGTATTTACTGCATCGTAACGATCGGATACGGTAAAATATTGCTTGACAGATCTGTTACAAGGCGACCATTTTTAACTGTCTACTTTTAGTATCGACAAAGCAATATTTATTAATCTTTATTCATAATTATACCGCCTATCCGTTGTTATTAGAGGAAGAGATGATAATTTCACAAATGTAAAGTATAGATATACCTTTTAATGGCGTAGTTTCGAACAATTTGTGATAGAAAATACGATTTACGCAGTTCATGGATAAAATACGTGTCGTGCAACACAAATTAACCCTTGAAGTAAAACTGGGATGGTGCTGCCACCACATATAAAAGGAACAATATGCTTTGTGCTCTAAAACTTGATAAATATATATAATTTTCATAATCTATTCCGATCTAAATGTTACAATGATTAAATATACTTAATCAGATCTTAAACCTTTTACTAATCTATATTCTTACATTTTAGGTAATTTAGATGATTTATTATGATTTTATAATAAATTTCTAGCAGACAGACTAGATATAAGAGAATAATTCTATTTCATCAACAAATAAAACATCAATCGGATAAATTTTATTCTACAATTCATTTGTTACTTTTTGTTGGCATATGTTTGCATCATATCCTATGAGAAAAAGTAAGCTATGCTATCATATAATATACGTAATCTTTAGTGGATGCGTAAATAGAAAGATTATTAAAATTTAAATTTTCTATTATAGGAGGAAATGCGTACTATGAATCCTACATAGCTAAATTCAATGTTTCTTAAATTTAAATTTTAAAACAAATAACTCGGTTAATTTTTGCTTCAGATTTTTTAGATATTTGTTCAGAGTTTCGGCAGCAAACCAAGCGGTAAGAACGTGTAGTGAGTCACGTAGTGCTTGCTTTGACTCACATAGTTGTATTTACATTGAAGCCGCACATCGCGTGATTGGTCGGCTTGGTTGACGTACGTGTGTTGATGTTCCATCAAAACAAAGCACAGTCGCGCGTCTCACCGAGCATTCTATCACGGTAATTCGTTGTGAATGCGTCGTCCTTCGTTAACGCGTCTCGCGAAAGTGTTGGCCGACTACTCGTGTTTGTTTTAATCGTATTCTAAGTGAGTTAATGTGTAGATCCCAATGTCGTCCACAGGAAAATCCACCTCAGACGAGATCCTGGGCGGTAAGTAAATATTCGTTTCTTTGAATGACGCGAGCAGCTGTCTATCGAACGTTGCGGCCATTTCGCATGCCGCGGCTGACGCATAAACAAATGCGATCTTCCTTTTATGCTGTAGGCGTATATTTCTTTGCAAGGATAGCTTATCTCAGATATTTTCTATAACAATAGCCGTTTTCTTTAAAATGAACGCGAGCGTATTATTGCATCATTATCAATATAAAATAATGTAAATTTCAAAGATTTTGGCGCCATCATCTGTTTGACTTTAAACTGGTCGTGCCGGTGTTTTATTACAGAGCATTATTCGTGCCTAAATATTTCACGCGAGTCAATTATTTACATTTATTTATCGTATGCTATTGTTTTTTATGATCGTAACTTGTAACAATTTCGTCATTCGTAATTTTATTTTGTTTAAAAAATTTTACATAGTTAAGATTAACTGATGTTATATCACGGTATAAGTACTTGTACCTACATAACTAAGATAAGAACAATTGTGCCTCTTAGCTTAACTGACTCTTAACAAATTATTGGACTCGAATGCGTTAAACGATACAAATTTGATATTTATGAGGTTTGTTTATGTTTTCATAATGAAGAAATATAACTTCTGATCAATTTTATTTGCTTTGTATGTGTACACAATTTTATTCTAATCTTCAATAAAATGGGGGCGATCGATTTTCAATTCAAATGGCTTAAAGTAAACTTTCGTTCGTAAGAAAAAGCCACATATGAAAATACTATTCTTTGGTGGACATCCATTGAAAGTCCCTGAAAAATGAATCGCTTTGTAACATCTGGTTGGCTGCTCCACTTTGAGGTACAAGAGGGAAGCACAAAGGGGAAAGAACGCATCAAGAAACATTTATGTTTCACCGACGCTTGTGAAGCTTTTGAACTCAATTTGGCCATGTTTTAAACTTACTTTCAGAGGATATAATAAATCAATTTTTTTATCGATAAATTATAACAATTTAATTATATCAAACAATTTTGTAACAAATTGGAAGTCGTTAAGAATTTTGGTTTAGGTTAAAAAAATCATGACTATTCTAACACGGTGTAAAATCCAAAATCGCGTTTCCATTAGCTCCGCTTAAAAAGTGAGTCTCCTTGGTAATTCTCCAACGTCAAGCCGCGTGGCAAACAATTGGGTCAGTGTTCTATAAAACGCTCGAGTCGTTTAAATCAGTTCAAAAAAATTCAAACGAATATGACAGGCGGTTAAGTTCAAGAACATCTCTTGACTACGTATTTTCTTCCTATTCGGAATCGTCCATATATCAAATCCAAACAGATTGCTTTCATATAATTAAAAAAACGTGAATGCGATCGACATCAGGAAAGCGTCGTCAACTTATTATCGTGACGTAACCTCTTTTTCCCTGTTGCACATTCGTACGCTCAACAGGTATCTTTGTGTATAATTGAAAAGAAATAGGAATGGTTGAGACAAATATAGCGGATGTAAGTTAAAAGATATCGTGGGACGATTAGACACAAACCGAACGGCCGATACGGTATCCCGTTTGTGATTATCGCGTCCTAACAAAACAGTCTTTTCCAAGAACATCGAATGGCTTCGGACTTGATGTTATAGTTACGTGATCTTCCTCAGGAGCGTAGCTAAGTGACGTCAGCCGTTCGATGCCACTTTCCGTGAAGGTTGACCTGCGTTAAAAGCTAACCTAACATTAACAGTAACGTTCTGGAACGTGACTCAGCTCAGGAGCGCATTGTCCCTATAGTGGTAGTAGCGTGACTGAACCTTTGTATCTGGGAATTTATATTTTCATCTAGGTAGGGCCGTCAGATAGGATCGTTTAGGTAGGATATCCCTCGATTAGTTTTTCTCTTATTTTAATTCGTACATTGTTAGAAATATGATTCTTACTCTTTTTTAACGTTATTATGGAATTTTTTCTATTTCTTTTTACTATCGAATTAAATTCCGTTTTAGATTTCTATGAAAAATATTATTGTAACAGATATCTGTAAATCTAATAGATATTATTTTATGTGCAATTTAGAGTCGAACAATAATTCGACAAAAGAGTATTTGAGGCAATCTAATGCAAATTTATTCATTCACGAATAAACGTGTTTACAAATGGATCTTTTATTCATCCATATATAAACGGTCACTGTTAATTATGAAAATAATAAGCATTATTGCACCTCGTGCATCAAGTTTTCTTTCAAATACATCCCGAAGGAGATTTGTAGTCGAAACTAAGGGTCTGTTCGTATGTAGCGTCGTTTGACTTTGGACGTTTGATTAAAATTATGGACCGATGAAAGGGGGTCACGTTCGCTTCTATTTTTAACCATAACGTTCGTTGGTGGACTTTAATTCAATTCATTAAGGCCACCTACCCGTCGTGATTTCGTGGCACGTGACGCTTCCTGGCCATTTTCGTGTGTTCGTCTGGTCGCTATCGGGATCCCTTTGTCGTTTATGTTTCATATAAATTGATACGTTGTCGACATATTAATTCACACTATACTAGTCGATTTTATTACGTGATTTTCTTACTAGAATAACAGTCTTTACTTTTAATAAGAGTCTATCAGATATTAAAGGGAGCTGTCATGAAATATTGGAATATGGAATATTCATGGAAATCCTCTTAATTACAGAGCTTAAAACTCAAATGAGTATCTTACTGTATATATATATATATATATATATATATATATATATACATTTATTTATTTATTTTCTTATATTACACAATAAATATTACATATAACATAAATATGTAAAAGGGAAAAAATGAAGAAGAAATATATATAATCGTCTTTTAATTTCAGTGAAATTTGATATTAATTTGACAAAAGTATCAAATGTCCATAAACGAAGAAAGGGAAACTGAAACCCGTCATTTTAAGAGGTTCAGTAGAAAAACCATGTCGCTGCTTTGTCACTAGTGTTCAGTCTTAATCCTTGCATTGCTTTATTATACCTATGTACACGATGCGAACAACAATCTTATACCTCGATATACAAAAAATGTATTTTTTAATTTCAATAATTATATCAGGTTAAATAACAAATCAAAATTGTCATTCTTTATATATTTCTATTTCCATATATATATTCTTTATATTAGTTCTCTACCGTTGTCTCAATCTAATAGGGGGAAACAAATTAAGTTGGTAAAATGAATAGGCGGATAAGGGTCAAGTTGGAAGCCATCAGTGACTCTTAATTAAAACGTTCACTCGTCTTACGGAAGTCGAAGAACGATATTAAACACCAACAGTCGTCCCGGAAACGAACGAGCCTTTTTAAACGATATTTCTCAAGTTGAATATTATCGTGTCGAGTGTGTTGCGCGCTAACAAACATTAAGCTGCGCGCGCACCATTTGATGATTAACGCGGCTCCCCGTGCAGATCCGTCCGGAAAAAAAATTAATTCACTATCTCACCTAATTATCTTATCTTTATTGTTTTAACATTATTTGAAGAAAATAGCATGACTGATTGCTTTATGACGTGAATGTATAGAGCTTAAGCGTAAAACGTCGGGGTATAAAGTCGATAATCGAATGCATAAGTAAGCAACTGCGTCAAAGAGTTGCATTTGCTTATCGTGCTTTAACTTGAACCGTTGACGTTTGTTGACAAAAAATGTCCGAGTGTTTTATAAATTGGTCGCTCGGAGTACGCTAACAGGCGTGCGTCTTTCGGTCATTCATACATCTTTTGCCGTCGTTGTTATACAATAGCGAGCATATAGATAGGAAAAGACCTTACACTCGATTCTATTTAATTCAATTTGTAATTATTCCCGAGATACAAATTTGAAAGGTTTCTTTTTTATATTTATGATACTTTAAACTATTGTGAAATTTACAACAAATGTATTTTTAAATATTATATTATAGAAATGAAATTTGTTGGATTTACAAGAAATATATTTTTAAATTTTATGTATACAAATATATAAAATACAATAGAAATAAAACCTTTCGTAATACAATAATAGGATACAATACAACACGCTCGTTGCTGCGTCTTTTAATCATTTTTGGTACATGAAATTGCAGAAATCTCATTCCTTTCCGATATCAAAATTATCAAACAGCAGAAGATACAGGGTAATAAACGCATTGAAATTACCAGATGTTTGAAAACGTAGATACGAAGGATTATATAATTTCCATATTGAGAATTATTGAATTTTGTTTAACGATTACGTTATTCGAACACTTGAGTAACGTTTCTAGAAAAAGTTATTCAGAGTTATTGTAACATAGTCGGATGATTTACATATTTAATCGCTTATTATGATTACTATTAATAGTCTTCGTAAGTGAATGTATTTGCGCAGGAAAATATCGAGAAGAGAGGCGGAGAAGAATCACGTTATTCTTTTTTGCGCGGTACATTCTGTAAAATCATCGCGATGCATTCGCTAAGTCAACACGCGTGACCTTGCTTTTCACGTGCTTATTTATTTCGATTAAACAGAGTAACTCCTTTATGGTACGTCTTGTAAAACGAATTTGAACGTTTCACCGCCTTCGTTGCTGTTTCTGTATCTGATACTTGTCCCTTAAAGGGAAGCTTTCCAATGTTTTTCAAATGTTCTGCGTGAAACTATCGATTGAAGCGTTTGCGGCAATAACCAGTCAGCTACGATATTTAAATGTATAATATTTATTGAAAGAGAAAGAAAGATGTAGCTTTGATATTCAAAAGTGCAGAACTTTATTTCTAATATTACTTGACTATGAATTTGTAATGCGTTAAAAAGTAGTTAAATTTTTATCCATTTTGAATTGGTTCTTATTGGTTCTCATTTCTCGCTTAAATTTGTGAGAAACAAAGTTACCTCCTTATTGCAGCACTTTCTTTAATCACGTTCAATGTGGTAGAAATTCTTGATGAAAGCTATCGATCGTTCTCAATCGCGTTGGTAACTGATTTGCAGTATCAGAGGTTGAAAAAATAAATTAATCATATTCTGCGGCAGCCGAGCGACGCTTCTTATCCAATTTCTTTTTCCTGTTTGCCCATAATCCACTTAACTTGCCATATTTCGCTCGAATCTGGTGTCTAATGAAGTTCGATAACTCGACCAGCTGCCACAATCTGCTCATATTTATTCGGACCAGATCACGAGTATATACATAACGACAGTTCTTTATTTCTTCCAAATCCGCCTTATTCTTATAACACGATTTAATCACCATTTCCTCCTCCCCCCCCTCTCTCACTCTCTTTCTCTCTGTTTAAACATAAAAATTTAATTCCAATTAATTACAATCGTATTGACGTTTCAAGCGAACGAGAACGCGTGAACGTTGCGGAATAAAAGACGATAAGAGAAGCAATCGTCGATTAAATTTGGCGTATATACCGAATGCAAAAGCTTTCGTTGTACACAAAGTTATCGTTATACATATTTGCCATTGACGATAAAACGGATTATGCTTACATTGGGCTTATACTTGAACGCGTTTATGTGTGCCACGGTTTATCGCGTTACCACATACGCCTGATGTGAAGTTAACAAAACAGAATAGTAAATGGTGTCATTCGATGGCCGCCAGCTTGCCACGCTTTTTTAACCTGATAATTAAATCAGCTGTTTAAAAATCTTGCCGCTGAGTTTATTTACTGTCGTTTTGATTTACACGTTGATTGAAAAGTTAAATTTTGTGGATGATTTTTCTATAGCAAACCCACGTTCAGATAAGACGAACAAATGAGAACGGATGAAAAATATTTTGCTGTATGATTTATACTTTTACTTCTCGTATTGATTTAACAGATACTTGAGTTTTAAGAGTTCGTTAATACAATGCAAATGAACGTTTACTTTCTCCCTTATAATTTCTGATCTATAACTAATTGAATGAAAGTTTTACGCCATATGATAGAGAACATAAGATTCTACTATTCTGCTATCTTTGCCATTCATTTTTAGAACGTTCATAGTGTAATAATAATTTATCGAAAGCCTTCGTTTATATTGTGTAGAAACATAATTTAGTAGAATAAGAGCTTCCTCGTTATTGTGAATTCTTGTTCACATGGAACAATGTTGTAATTTGAAGCGCATAGAATTTCTCTTGTTTTCATACAAGATTTGCAATGCGTTATATTCCATCGGAGATAATAGCTAATGACTTGGAATACTCTATACCGTGCAACTTTGCCAAATTTCCTTGGTAATTTCAACGAAACATTAATTATACCTATATGAAAATCGTTCAATATACGATTTATTTCGACGATCGATCAGATCGGTATTTCATTGTAATTGTCTATCATTACGTGAAGCGGTTGCGTTATTCAAGAGGCGTTCCTGTAATTCGCTTAATTAGCGCATGCAGAAATGCGGATGCAGAGGAGAATTCACTGTTCCTTGAAATTCAAATAGACCACCCGCTAAGCTGTTTTAAAGCGGATGCATAGCGAAGAATAAAATTTTTTTTTTTTATTTATTTGTTTGAATTTTACAATTTGTCCAGAAGGACATTTGGTAAAATGTTATAACTTGAGAAATATAGCATGTGGATGGTTATTACCCCCAGCGGGGTTCCATCTTCAAGGTTGTTTATTGTATTTCTATTGCGAGGTCTGCGGGATGTTTCTTCTTCAGTCTTCTTTCTATTATGGTTTCATTTGTTTCAGCTACAAGCTGGTTGGGTGTGTTGCGAGTCTTTCTTTGTACTTTTTTGCGTATCTAGCGATTTCCTCTTTGACTGTTGGAATTTTTAGATCTTTTCGTAGATCTTCATTTCTGACGTACCATGGAGCGTTAACTATTGTTCTTAAGATTTTTGCTTGTTCTGTCTCTATTTTATTTATGTGACTCATTGCTGCCGTCCCCCATAGTGGGACTCCGTATGTCCAGATTGGTTTGATTATTGTTTTGTATATATTTAGTTTATTCGTTGTGCTTAATTTAGATTTTCTATTGGTTAACCAGTACATCTTTTCCCTTATTTCACGTATTCTGTTTATTATTGATTTTATGTGACGCTTCCATGTAAGGTGTGTGTCTAAAAGTATTCCTAGATATTTGACTTGTTTTGTATGTGAAAGAATAAAAATGTTGGCCAAATATCGACTTGCTAAATTCGACGCATTAATATTGGGTTGGCAATTAAGTGATTGCGGATTTTGTCAATACCATCTAATGACAAAATCTGTAATCACTTAGTTGCCAACCTAATATGTACTCTCATTCATCGCTGTATGTTTGAAAAAGAAAGATGAATAGAAAAATAGGACAGAGATGCTTGAGGTTACTCTTTGAAGCTGTGCAATTAAGCAGATCGCGCATCGTGTATTTTACTATCCGATTTCTTACTACATTGCGTACAAAATCCCCTGTACGAAAATCTATCAAACGATCGAACGTAGGTTTCACTTTTGTGAAAGCTGTGATTCTCGGACCAAGAAACTCTTATCTTGTATCGAATATCGCGATTCTATAATTTTCTTTGAATATGTCGGGTTAACATTATGATTAGCGTTAGGGGCGTGTAACGGATATTCTCTGGAATTAGCCATCGTGGTTGCGTAATAGAGAAGATATCTACTCGTACGGATATGATCATTACAGAATTTGACAAGTAACCGTGTAGATACTAGAGATACTAATGACAATGATCCTAAGTTCGATAACGAATCCGCGGTCAACGGGACAACGAATATACCCTCTTCAAAAGCCTAAGTCAAACTCCGTACCAAAACGTGAAATATCCACCGATCGCAAAGACACCGTCCTACTCGCGGACGAGATCATACAAAAATGTGTCTTTCCGTCATCGTGATGCTGCAGAGGTAAACTATGACGGAGTGTGTCTCAGGGCACGAGATCATCGGATTCGTCGAGGACAACCCTCGTCCAGAAAGTGAGGGAAATGGACGTTGCTGTTAATTGGTTAATTTCTGTGTTGGTGGTTAGAAAAGGATTCTAGCCGCTCTTGAGAGAAAGTTGGTAACGGGAAGCGTCGTTCGTGAGGAAAAGCAAATTTCCCGTATATTCCCGTAGCGGGTGGTAGATTTGGAGACTGTTAGGATAAAGACTGCTTATTCGTTTGGAGGACTTTAGTTAACTAAATCCTAAGATTTGTAGCGGGTTCTCAGGCTAGCTGGACATATACTGTGAACGATGTATCGGCATCTGGCGATCATCTTGCCCAAAGAATAGGGTCTGTGTGTGGCGAGCCACGTGGCCGTTGGAATGTTTACTGTTAAGTGTCGGTACGGCTATTTCTTTAAAGAAGATCTATGCAATTTTATATCTCTGTTAGGTGAAACGTTCATCCCGTGACCGCGGCTATGTTCGGCGAATAGTTATCGCCCCGAGCCCAAGCTCATTGTCACGAGTCTCGCACAGTTATAATTGATTTGATTTGATTTACAACGAGTATTGGGAATTTTCCAAAGGATTCCAAGGGGGAGGCTCGACGTCCTTTCATCTCCGACAAATACATAGAAGCGTGCCGAAATTGCATCGATTAAGAATTGGAACGCAGCATATCGTATCGACGTTTATATATAAAATTCATGCGTAAACATAATTCCCGTTTTTATTTCTTATTTTCTTATTTGAGTCATAGATAAGGAGCAAACGAGTGATGATGATTCACTAATTGGAAAATATACATACCACGCGAGAATGTTTCTTTATTCCATCGTGCACGTGACGTTGTCAGCTAATCGCGTAGAAACTAAATGTGGAAACGTGGAAGGGAAACGTATTTCTAATGACTCATCCGGCCATTTAGCATCTAGAAAATCTTTATTTACATATTTAGTTATATAAAACATTTTAAAATTTTAATAGCATTCTAATGGAGCGCGACTATCGTGATTATATCGATAAGGTTCTGTTCTATCGTTCGTTTAATTACCGTGCTTCAACTTTCGAATACTACGTTTCTTATCCTACGCTCGTTACGAAGGTATTTAATAAATACAATTTTAATAGCAGAATTTGTTTCGAAGATAAGTTAAAACGTTAAGATTACAAACGCGAAGGAAAAGCCTAACGTTGGCAACTTCAAAAAAAAAAAAAAAAAAAAAAAGGGAGAAAAATAACGCGCAGTCTTTCCATACGTTTAAAAATATTTTGCGTTTTAAAAATATATTTCATCGTTTATTTGCGTTCAGTCACGTTCGCCGGAGTAGGTGCACGTATACGTTATTGCTGGTAAAATGTTCTTCGTAATAGAAATTGGTACTAAAATTAAGCTAAATAAAAATATTCCAAGATCAAGTAGTCCAGTTCTGGATCGTCATGGTCCTTAAAATGCTCCAACGAGTAAAAGTTAAATTATGCACATGCCCTGTCGAAGAGAAACGAGTATTTAAATACTTTTGAACGATAGTCCACGCACGATCCTAGAACTTGTCCGCGTGGCTTTCGATCACGGAATCGCTGTTAGATTTGCAAACGAAGAAATTGCACCCGGAAGATATCGTAGACTCGTGGATTTCCAGAATAATTGATAATAAATTCCACGTTTTTCTCCGGAAATACAAAATAAATTTCTTATTATGACTGTGTCAAGTCATTCACATATTCCTGTTTTCTAATGACGCAGAACGTGTCACAGACGAAATCCAACTTTCTACCTGGAACGGGTTACACACCGCGGGCAGGGTGGCAGTCAGATGTCCGCACATTCTTGTTGCGTACCCTCAATAGCCTCAAGGACCCGTTATAAACCTTAAGAAATTCTGGCTAAGATCCTACTAGCCGGATGTAGCATCTGTTCAACAACTGTGCTAAGGTTTATTGTCTATTACGGGAAAGTTAGTTTTTCGCTCGTACGATGCCTCCCACTATCAACCTTCTCTCGAGGGCGGCTAAGAACCTTCCTAGTCTATCAGTCATCTTATTAGCCAATGAAAAACACTGTCCACTACCCTCACTTTCCTAACTGAAGATGTCATGAACAAATCCGGTGATCCCATGCGCTAGACACACTCATCACTAGCTCTCCTCCGACATAGCATCTTAATTAAAAAGTCAGTCTTGTACAGTCACGCCTAGAGCTCGAAAGTGTATTGCAAACCAGAAAATGAAGTTTCTTTTTTTTTTTTTCTTAAACTCTTTTTATTTTACGTGACAAACGCTCTATATATGTATACATATATGTATATACATACGTATACGTAGGGAACGTCAAAGCTAACGAACCTTGGCCGTCAACCTCGTTGATAACCGAGTCGATGATTCCTCGACAAATATTATCGCTTCATCGCGTTTTACGTTTCTATGTATAAACACTGCATCGACTAGGATATGTTAGACTTGTTCCTGCTTTTACCAGGAAATCCTGTTTCCTTTGTTTTTACTGTTAGCGTGCAGGTTTCGATAGAAACTAACGATTCTACGTTAGGTATCCTGTTTTCAGACAGACTCTGATACTCTTTCAACGAATGTATCGTGTATCGTACAAACGGACGTTATTGTGTCAACAAATAAATACGTAACAAGGAAATCTCGTCTTTAAAGATCGATACAGAGGTTACTCATATGTACAATAGGCAAGAATGCTTTACCAACAAGAATATATGAAACAAACTCAACATTTAAAATGGAAAAGAGATTTGTTTATTTAATTTAAGATTAATCGGGAATATTTGAAATTCAACTCGTTGTCTTTCTATCATTTTTATTTTTATACAATTTGGTATTGTTTTTCAAAAATAATTCTAGCTAATTTGGTAAAACGAAGTGCCATCAAAATTTTCATACCTGTCGTACGGATTTTATTTCATGATTTTTATTTGTCCTTTTACAGAGTCATGGGTGGAATTGAATCCCGTGCCCGACAGGGTAACACCGTTACCGTTCAGTAGTGGCGGAGAAGAATATTTGCGACTTCTTAGGGAAGCGCAAAGGGATTCTCTGCCCTCGTCCGCTAGGCATTCTTTGGCATCTTCCCGTAAAGGCACGCCGAGAGATAGGTAAAATTATTTACTTTATTACTAGTTTGCGGATATTTCTGCCTATTTATATTTTATAGTCGCCAGACGCAATCTAATGTAAATTAGAACTTTTTTTTATTTATTTATAAAATTTACAATCAATTCTCGCATTGAGAATTTTTAGTAATTTTTCTGGCGTGACGCTGTGTCATGGCTAAATTATTTGTAATAAGTTAACTTATTATAAATATGCATAATTTAGAATAAAAACTAGTTGAATCTGGAACTTAGGTCTAACGGGTAGTGTCTCTTCAGTAAATTAGAACTGAAGCTAAAATTTCTCTCACGATTTATCGCGAGGCGTTTGAAAGCAACTTCTGAAAATTTATTATTCAAATTTTTCCATTCCAGCCATCGATATCTAATCTAATCTTACGAGTATCATTCGACGTAGGAATCAAGCAAATTTGTAATGAATTTAATCTAAAAGCTCCGAAACGTTGCTCGAAATGTCTAAAATTCCTGTTGCTCCTAATATAATTCGAAAACTCTATCGTGTTACGAATCTTTTTTTCCTGAGACGACAAATCCCAACAGCCTGCGTTTGGGTCCTCTAAAAGGGCCATTAGAACAAGTCTGGTTTATCTTGTTCCTCGTGTACAAGTACTACGATGGAGCTGAGGAAGAAAAGAAAAAAGGAAAGCATGAGTCAGATGCCGGTTCTGAAGAAAGCGAGGGAGAAATCTTTTTCTGGCCAGTTTCTTTGTGCTCCTCGTAGGCGTTGGAACGTCTCAAGGACTATGGGCTGAAAGAGGAAGGAAAAGGCAAACAACCGTGCTTTCATCGTGACTCTGATCTGGCGTACAACACAAAAAAAAAAAAAAAAAAATCGTACAAAAAACGAATTTTCCAAATCTTTTGTACGATTTTTCCCTGATGCCTGCGACGTTAGAAATTTGCACGTTAAGGCTTTTCAAATGATTTAACAGTATTTTTAGACTCAGAATGAATACGCGGTGGACATAAATCCATGCTACAAATAAACTCAGGAAGTTTCATATCTTTGTTAGAAATAAACATACGTCCAAATACGTTCAAACGTTAGCGTGTTGCTTGTATCCTTAATCTTTACTATTTGCGACGTTTGATTTGAAGTGTGGCGCAAATATTTGATAAGCTCATCTATTATCATTTATAGTTCCGTGTAAAATATAGAGAAAAGAAAACATCATACGATGCGGAGGTCATATGATGGAAAGTATTTTATATTAGTGTACATCGAGTTATATTACCGATAAGAAAATCGGAGACGAAATGAGCAAAGAAGATTCTTATTATTTTAATTTTCTATATGAATGATACTGTTTACTATATTTAATTCTTTCACGTTGAATATTGCGAATACACGACATATTTACTTTAGTAACTTTCATAAAAATCATGAAATAAATTTTTTACTAACAACTTTAGTACTTTAGTAAAGCATTAATCAATTAAGCAAAAATATATGTCCATTTTCGGGAAATCTGCTCTGAAATGTTAATCTATTGCACATGAAAATCTATTTTTCGAAATTGATAAAGAAACAATTTTTTTCACGGGCTAAACAAAGATTTATGTATCTGGTTTGCTGCTAAAACTTCTTAGCCGAAATCTGTTTAATCAAAATCTCGGAGCGCAAAAATATTTTGAATGCTCCACAAGTAAAAAAAAAAATGTGTGAAATTTGTGAAATCTTTTCTTACAGCCCAAAGAGTCCTCCGAACAGTCCGAACACAGAATTATCTACCGAAGATGAGCTCAAAGGAGTCTATATAAATTACTGCTGCAACAAGGTCAGTTTCATAATCGATTTCTAATACCGTGTGCCTGTGTGGTTCACCATCACATAAGATTTTACGTATTCGTATTTCGTTCGTTCAATTTATCAAACTACATTCATCGTGAAATCGAGTCGAGTAATCTCTCTTCAACAGCCAATTATACGTCTAAACCTTGTTACGTGATATTCAATGTATATCGTTTTAAGAATAATATAACACGAGCGAAAAGTCACGTAAAAGAGATCGTGTAATTGTTACACCATTTGCTCTATGGCGCATGCCTAAGTGAAGTATGTACTTCGAAATGGAGACCTGTGCAACTGGTTTTATCGAACGAAACAAAACAGGGGCTACACTTTCCATGTAAGGTCTATGGATCAACGCCACTTTTAGCGTGCCCCTTCTAGCGTGCATTGTGGGTCATAGAACACGCGAGGTGCTTTATGCGAATTCGTGGAAAAAGCGCGGTGTCTTCGTGTGCGGTGAATAACGAGCCTCTTTCGCATCGACGAAACTGCGAAACGTAATTGAAGAGTTTAACGAGAAAGTGATAAAAAGCTGACGGTTTTAAGAAAATTTACCTCATCGTATTTATACCATTTTACCACTGAATTTCTCAACTATAGAACGCAATATGCATAGAAAATTTCAAGCCATTTACATATTTATTATTTTGTTCCTTCAAATTCTATGTATCTGCCCGATATGAAAACCAATAAAGCTCTATCTAGCGATTAGACAAGTCTATATTCAAATCAGTATGATAACTACAGCGAAACTCCTTTTTATTGATGGTTTGTGTGCCGGTTACTTACTTATACTCGTTAGTAAGGAGTTCTCGCGATAGAACAGCTATAACTACACTTTATCTTTGCCATATTTTTCGAACTACGCGCAACTCGTTGGAAAAACATTGTTAATTGATAGGTATGCTCGCTAATCCGTCCTTGAGGAGGGAAATCAGTGAGATTATCAGTGAAGTAAGATGATGGAAAAATACGGCGTCGACGATGAGAATGACAAAAACAATCGGTACGAGACAAGGGCAAAATGAGTTAGGTCGATAACGTGTCGTGAGAGGCGAGGATTTTCCATGAGTCAGTTGCCCGGCCGTGTTTTTAACGCAAGCTCTCCTCCTTTATGTTCCACCGTCTCTCTTTGTAGAGACAAGGTCTTGAAAAGCTAAACCGTGTTCTCGAGTCTTCTTTGAGTATCCTCGGTTTCTCGATTCAACCGCTTAGATAACGCATTAAAAATAGAATATCTTCGGAAGCTTCTGTTTTCCAGGCTCTTGTGCGTCTTATCTCCGATGCGACAGTCTTTTTCGCCTCCCGTTCTCCTCGCCGAGTTTCACGATCTCTGAGCGTGTTGATTCGTTCGTCTTCGTTTTATTTCTATCAACGATCGTGTTGACAAACGATAAAGTCAAGGTGAACGAACGACCTTGATATTCACAGCCACGAGAAAAATAATAGAAAGAAAGGAAACTGAAGAAAACATGCCTCTGTTGATTGATACTGAGTCGCTGAATCGAGACTCGACAGATTGCGTATTATCCGTAATCATAGGCGCACGTTTTGCACCTAGTATCGTAGTCCACTTACAGATACCCAAGGATACCCGGATTCGAGACACCGGTTATAGTTTCGTACTTTTGCAATTACGTATGTTTGTATGTGCCTCCGTTGGGAACCTTGGCAAACTTTTCATCGTGTCGTTATCGATCCTACTTTGCTTTTAAAGGAGAGACACGGGGAACGCATAGAAAGCATATCGCCAGTTTAACTGGAAGAGTGACGCACGTAGAAAATAGCCGCTTTTGAAATATTCTACAAAAATCAGATCTAAAAGCTGTTCTGCTATTTTTGTAGCTATTATTTGTTGTGTCGGTCGAATAAGATATACGCTGTTATTTCTTTTTCATGAAATTTGTGGGAATTGAAATACTTTATAACACCGTGCTATTTCTTTTTTTATTGTTTTATTTTTAAATTATATAACTTCTTTTTGTGTCTTCAGTTTGAATAGCGAGCTTCTGCAATGCACCCATTGCTTTTTGTATCCATTACTCTAACATACGTTTCGTATCGTGACAGAACAGTAACTCTATGTTTAGAATTTTCTTATTGTCAAATGATCGAGTAATTTGTAATTTCCTATTTTGAAATTTTTGTTATAAGCGTTCAAACAATTTAATGGGCTATTACACGAAACTCTAATATAGAGGGAAGTCAAGTGGAATCAGCCCGATGAACTAAACGCGTAAAAAGTTGCACTGTTTTACCAAAGAAGGAACACAGAAGTATACTGCTTTGCTGTGCTAGTTCGTTCACCTGAGTTTGTGTTTATTGATGTAACGCGCGTGTTCCGCTGTTACCGCGGACAGATCACGCGATCACGAACGAGCGAATCGGCGGCGTTCTCTACGGTTACGCTTACGTGTCTCATCTTGGGTAGAAACCGGTCCTCTCACGCAGTGTGCATTGCATCGAGAAACGGGTTCCACTTCACGGTGAGTTAGCGAACGAGAAAAACACGAGGAGTAAGAAGGGAGACACTCGATATACGTAGCCAATGTACGATGTATTACGCTTCTATTGGATTAAGTCGAACAGCCGTTATGCTCATTCCAACCGAGCGCATTCGCGCTGTTCCATGGAATGCGATAAATACAGGTATAAACGAACGATTACGCATTAGAGAAATGCTCAGTGATGATCTACCGTATATAGCGTCGAACAGGTTTGAGCATATTTGACTTGAAATAGAAATAAACGAATAGAAATTTTAAATGTCGAATCCTTCCAATGATTACGTTATTTTCCTTTTAGAAACAACGTAGGAAAAATTACTTTGTAACAAAGTTAAAAGATATTGGTTTCAAATAATTCTTTTTAGCTGTTTTATTAATTTTACTTTAGATATAACACAGGGAAAGAAATAGTATTTACATATGGGATACTTCTAACTGTCTCTCTTAAAATACACAACTGTTCATTAAATAAAATGTTTGAACTGTTTTCGACAAAAATAAAAATTCCAAGAGGATGAAATTCGATGTTGAAATTCGGTTGCAAAGAATTCGTGTTAAAATGAAAGCTCTTCGAAAGATCAAAAGTCCCAAGTTTTTTATTAGTACCTCGTTAAGTAAGCTTCCATATATATATATATATTCGATTGTTCGCAAAATAATTGCGTAGAAAGTTAGCATTCGCGAATTCTCAGGAAATATAATACGGAAACGTGACGCGAAAAGGAGAACGTGCGATAAAAACTTCTCTAGAATTTGTTACGCGAGTGTCTTGTTGGTGTGTCGATGTGTTTTATTTGCAAGTCATTTCCAAGAGAAATTACATTTCCAAGCAGTACGATTTTTATCTAACTCCGTCTAAAATCGTCTTTAAAATGATATTCTAAAAGGCGTAAAATTCCTGTGTATGTTATTACATAAAAAGGAATAGAATTGTAAGTATTTATTTAGATATTAATGCCTAACATAAAATGGCAAGTGTTATTTCAACATACCAATCCGGTTGCTGAACCACGCACGTTCCATGGCCGTAGTTTATTTATATTTCTACTCTCGTTTATCGTGCACGAGCAGTGTCCGTTTCGCTTGCTAATAAAAACCATTTTTCTATCCAGTCATCCTGTTTCGCGAAATAACTCTTCTCGTGCTATGTTGTGGTACCAACAATTTCGTCATGGTAAAACCGAGAATGTAAATTCAAATCTTTATAGTTACAACCAGACACACGATAACCGTTTTAACTTAAATTAAACAAGTTGTATCTACCGAATTCATTTTTCTAATTTATATAACTGTAGTCTTTCTCTGTGGCATTTTACGTAAGACGTTTAAAAATAATTTATTCTTGATTTCTGGTTTCATCCTCTGAATATTATAATTCTTGCATTACGTTACGTATTCTGCACAATCTCGAACATTTAAATTTCCAACAAATGCACAAGTATCTGCAGTCTGGTGGCACCGCATGATATTCGATCGTTCTCCATCGACTTCTAAAGTTTCCGCAGGATAATTTTTAACGGAGGACGAATTAGATTCCGGTTTGATTTCCAAGAGATTACCCCGGTTGTCACGATTAATTTCAAGAGAGCCATTCCCAAGCTCTGTAAGTCGTTAATTGACTATTTCAGTGACGTTCTTTCTCCAACGTTTTCTTGAAATATTGCCAAAAAACTAATATCGTGTGAGACGAACTTAGACGAGAGAGATAGAGAATACGTGTACGATTTGTTCTAAACATAAGTTAGTTGTCGTCTCGTTCCTGGATTAAAACTATTCGATACTAAAGAGAAAAAAAAAATAAAAAAAAAATAAAAAAAAAATAAAAAAAAAAATAAAAAAAAAAGAAAACATCGTTAGTGTTTAAGGTCGCGAGAGTTGAACGTTAGTTATCGATTTCAGGATTGTGTTTCTCGGATTCTACTACCATTTGACACGTTCTGTTGGCACGATATATGTACGTTAGAAGAAAAGGTAATAAAGTAAATGTTTGATTTCGACGTTTGAAATAAAACGACTTTCGTTGTGTATCTAAAAAAAAGTAGGACGCTGTTTTTTTTTTTTTTTTTTTCAAGCTGTCGAGGATGAGCTGGATTGTACTCCTCTTAACAATGTTCTAATCGACAGTTACAAATTAATCCAGATTGCGATATACGGCAGATTAGTCAGCACAAAGGCGGCCAATTATAAGAAGGCGATTGGAGAGGAGGGATAAGGACCGTGCCAACTGTCACGTATACCATCCTGCACGATCGCATAAAATATTGCTACGTACGCGATCCCTGTCACGTTCTCAACAACGCATCGGTTATATATCAATGCAAATCATTTCTGATATCTTTTGTGTTTAACGACAAAGGAACAATTGATTTCGATAAACATGCAGCGTTCATTTTAACACCTTGCAAAGATATATGTTCTCGTTACTAATAAGATCAAATATATACGTTACCAATAGATGTAGACATCAAATTTCTAAATTTTCTATAGGTCAATATCCACTCGAAGATTATTCAAAGTGCATTTGCTGTCGAGAATCGATTGATAAGCACTTTAAGCTTCATTTGATATAGACTGCGAGCTGGGAGAAGGTAAACGGAAACAGTAATCCTCTCGTGATTTTCAGCTGAATCGACGTTGAATTATTCATCCGACGATTCTCGATAAATAAATTTGAAATAAATCAACTTGATAGTGGAATTAATCTGTAAAATACACATTGAACTTCTTTCCATGGCTACCTGTCGTGTTAGATTTAAACGAAGAAGAGCTAGCTTGTTCTTATTAGACTCTGAAATTGCACGTAGCATAGTCTCGAGACAGAATAGAATAATGGAGCTATATACAGAAAGCATAGCTCGTCATTGACCCTCTCGAGCCAGCGTTGTAAAGCTACACAGTGAAATGTCGTCGGTAGCTAGGGATTTCCTCGTTGAATGAATCCGAAACACGCCGGCAGTGGACGTAATTCCCTGTTATTACGTCCGCCAAAGGGAAGTAAGGGACGCGCCGAAGAAATTTATGGGCAATTGCAACTAGAAAAGACCGAGATAAAGCGTAGACCGCTTTTCAACGTCGCCTGGTCAGTGGTGGTGTTAGTGGTCTGTTCGTAAACCAATCCGAAACCGTCCCGCCATAACGCGCTGCGTGGTATCGAATGAATTCTTCGAATTTGGCCGAGCCAACTGCCATCCGCGGAGGACACAAAGCACGCGTGGCCTGCTTTTTCTTCGACCGTATCGTACGTTCGTATTGATCCTTTTTCCGTTTCGAACTTATACCTCAATTATAGTGTCGAAGTTCGATGCGCAGTTGAATCGACTAGAATTTTTTTTTTTGTGGAGTTAGTCTTCATTGTAGATTGAAATTATCAGAAGCTTTACGAATGGCTACTTGATTAATTTGAATGTAGAAAAAATTAATTTAATTTAATTTTTTTAAAATTAAAGAATAAAATTGTTTATGTGTTTTATAGTACTTTACATTATTACTGCGACATTAAAAATATTACAAACTATTATTTAATTTATATATTTCGATTAATTCGCTCGTGGTCAGCCATTTTCTCTTACTTCATAGCTTCAGTAACAACTCTAATGCCAGTCGCCAATAAAACCCCCATAATATTCAACGTGTTAAAGCAGGGGGATCGAAATACATAAATTTACACTTGATATAGTAACACGTTGAAGATTCTACAAATGCCGGAACAATGAAACAAAGTTTCCGCTTGAATCATGTTCTTAATTTTCAGCGATTAAGTATTTATGTATGCGAGAATGAAATTGGAGAAGCGAATATCTTTCGTTGCCACTTCTTTGCGAATGACCTGAATACCAAAGAGCATAGTGGCTCGTATTCGCCTAAGCAGTACGGGGGCTGCCAGTCACTTATGGATGTAAATAAAATGAAATCTACTTCGGTTCAGTTTATTTTCATATGTATATTATTGCTCATAAATGTTTAGGTAGCTGATGTAATTTAATAAAAAATTCACATAATAATTACACTTTCAAAGCCATGGATTGTAGAACGTTACACTACCGTTATTTTTTTATTACCTTTATTGTATGTTAAGGCAAATATAATATTACAATTAGTAAAAATACATATCACGTATACATTGAAATAAGAAACGCATTATATATGCCCACATTTTCAAATTAATGCGAGTCACCGTATATACAGTAAGCGTTACAACTACTGCAAAAATACATGCAGCCTTTTATTACACAAAATCGTTATCTTGAAGCCCTGAAGTATTATTAGCCGTTGTTTGATTCGTCAATCTAGCTCAAGTCATCCGTGGGAAGATAAACAGTTCCGATTGCTTGTGCCATACAATTATTTCTCGATGAAATCACCCGACGAAGACCCTTTTAAGGTCGTTCCTCGTGAGTCGTAACCTAGTTATAAGTCCTTGGTTCGCTTGTACACTGCGATGTTTATTCCAAGTGCGTTGAACTCGCGAGTTAACCACGTATTTAATCATTTCTCTATCTAGGCTCTATTTTTATTTCTAAAATAGAATCACTGCATCGTTTACTAAATTTGGTCCGTTTCACGATGTGTCTTGTAAAGTAAATTGTGTGTGTGTGTTTTTTGTGGAGCAATAAAAAGATCAACGCGAAGATTCTACAAATAATTCTGCGTTCTAAATTAGACCAATAGGAGGACAGAACAGTAATAAAAGTGATTTAGAAGTATGCCACGATTTTTCTGTTAGCACGTTCACGAGAATTCAAAACTCTGGATCTTGTTTAGAGAATAACAATGTCTTTGAGCGTAAATCTGGTTAGGATGAGTCGCGCTTATTCACATTCGAGGTTTATTACGCGTTACCTAAAACACTATTTCGAGAAATAGAAGAGACGGTGCTTAGCGGACTCGTTGACGAACTTGGCAAAACATTTGGATAATTTGGATTTTGGATCATGGATAACAAACGCAAAATATCTATTATTATCTAGTATCGAAATATCTAGTTTTCGTCGTTGCTGTATGTCTTAATATTTTGTAATTTCATATGACACGTATCCATAAAAAATTATTATGGTAAATGTTACAATATCTTCATGAGTCACTCTATGTTCGAATTAATTGTGACAATATTTACCCGACGTTTGTTTGAGCGAGTAAATATGGATATAGATATGGGATGAGCTCTTAATTTCAGAAATCGCATATGTATTTAAATTATCGTATTATATTAGGTTAAGTTAGGATATACTATCAATCCGGTCGCCGTTAGTCTTGAATTAAAGTACTAGTCTTTAACTCGAATTACAGCTAATCTAAACCTAACCTAAACTTAACCTAAATCTATTTCAAACGTTAGAAACCTAATATATATTTGTACATGGCTTGTCGCGTAAAGACGAGAGGGGGTGGGTCATATGTATATAGATATAAGAAAGGAATACTGAACATGGTATCGTTGATAATATATCTCAAGTCCATAAAAATCCGCGAGGCCACTTTTTTGCATAATTACCGCAACTTATTGCCACAATAAATCATATATATTTTGCCACAACATAATTATATCGATAGTAATTCAAGTGGCATCCACTTTATTGCATGATTCATTCGAATGAATGCGCAAATCACTTTTCTTTTTAAAGTAGCTGAATTGTTTATAAACAGACGTACGCCTTGTTTGATACGCATTATAGTATACATATGTATATCGTAATATAACGATACGACAGTCGCGCTTGTGACGTGATTGGCTGATTGCCTGGCGAGTTATCCTTGGCTATTCTTCGAGTCATTCACAGATAAGAGGTGTATAAGTATTTCACTGAAATGTGAATCGTGACACAAGTACTTCTTCCATTTTTCTTTCCTCTTATGTTTCAGTAATTCTATAATTTCTTTTACTCTTGGATAAACATTTTTAATTGAAGCTAAAATTATTCAAGTACGAGTTTTACGATAGGACGACACTTTTTTGCTTTTTTTTACATTGATATTTAATACCGTATCAACTACCAAGTTATTCACGACACTCTGGAAAAAAGCGAACATTATATTTAGTAATTTATCGAGCAATTTGGTTTCCTTGATGAACTCTGGTAAATCGAGGGCTTTTTGTCTTTGAAATTATCTTCGACGTTGTATTTCGGGCAATTTAAAATCAGGTCATACTGTTAGCAGTAAGTCGTATTGTACGAAACAGGTTCTCTCGGCAACAGATACGAACGTATGAACCTGAGGGTGTTCTATTCTGTAATATGTGTATGCAAATGATAGTTGCTTGATCCTTCAAGGTGATTGTCTTCCGTCTTTCCCGAAAAGGTTCTTATCTTCGAAGAAAAATCACCGATTATAGGCAACAATTCTTTAACGCTTGTCTCTCTTTATCCTTGTTGTTAGAAATTGTTTCTCACTAGATTATCTTCTCGTAGGGTCCTTGACAACGATCGTTCGATAAATATACTCTATTTTTTCATTTCCGCGATAATGATTTACTGCGACTGCGAAGCAAAAGTATTTGATCCGCTTGTGCGTTGATTTACAGCGGTTAACGAGTTCTCATGCACAGATACAAGTCTGATCTTGGTGATTTTTGAGTTAGGCACGTTGCGTAGTGGAAAAGCAAACATCTGGCATTATGTTGCTCGTGTGAAGATTCTCGTTTGGTAAACTGATCCTCGGCTTCAATCGACGGTCAACGTAGAAGCCGCGAGTATCTTCAATTTCACCATACGATAGAGGATTCATCTGTCTGTACTGTTTAAACACTTTTAAATCGGTTTACCAGGGATTACTGGGACAACTCGTAGTGAAGCCAGATACGACGCTCTTTATTCATAAGAATATTCTTTTCGTACGACCAAAAGATTTAGCAAATCTTTTAAATATCGTCCGTTACTTTTTCTCTGCGCAGGAAGCCGCTGAGCTTTTGGAGAAGAATACCGATTGGATTTACGAATGGAGCTCGCGTCCAGATCAAGCACCACCGAAGTAAGAGAATATTCTACTTTTGACTCTTTGACAGTGTAATGAAATAACGAAGAATTCAGAATGAACGATTTATCTGTTTATCTTTGAGAGCTTGTAATATTAATTAAAGCTTGTAATATTATAATATTTGATTGCTTACTCGAGTCATTCTCGGGTTACATTGTTGAAGTTACATTGTTAATTAATACTTGAGTGACAAAGGACATTAGATCATGCAGCAGGTTTCTTATCGATTCTTTTTTCTTTTTACTACAGAGATTGGAAGTTCAAGCATCCTCAGGGAGTGAATAAAAAGAAATCTTATAGCATTCGTACGACAAAAGTGGGCAAGGTTGGGTTGTTCTCAAAAGAGGTCCTTTATACTCTTTTTATCACGAACATTCTCTCTGTCTTGGTTGGAGCTGGCCTGGGGTAAGAGAAACTTCCTAAAACATATATCCAAATCTTTCCCCTAAAAGTAAGGGTAGATAAATGGAGCACTTTTAAAACGATGTACCGTTGTTTCAGTGTTTGGTTGTCCAGGCGAGGATCGATAACGTCCAGCGTGACCATCGAATGAAAGAGAAAAACAGTCAGGTACGGAAGAGTCAGGATTGCTGCGCTAGAGTTTGCAAGAAAACGGAGTAATGGTTTGTCGTTTATGTGAAGCCGCTAGAAAGACTGAAATGCCAAGAGATAAAGGGTCGATTGAGCCTAACAAAACACGCAACATATTGTTTCGATTACCACAATTTAATATTAGCACTTTTTATTCTATTCTTCCTTATCCGAAAGAAACTTAACGGTATACTTATTGAAACGCCGTAATTGTGTAAAGTGTAAGTCATATGCGATTATATGATTAAACAAGAAAAGGATAAAAAAAAAAAAGAAAAAGATACGAAGAAAAGAAAAAAAAATATAATATGATTTATATATTTAGTGTTGCTGAGAAGGTGAAAAATGTCCATTTTATACCGTTTGTAATGCGTTTCTATCAGTGATAGTCTATAGGTATAGCCTGGGTAGTATTTATCGATAATAATAATTATTAGTCGTTAATTGAACAAAAAATAGAGGTTTGAGAGAAAGAGAGAGAGAGAGAGAGAGAGAGAGAGAGAGAGAGAGAGAGAGAGAGAGAGAGAGAAGAGCGTAATAAGGAATGTTTGCACAAGAAGAAATTTATCGTTTTATGTATGAAAATGATCCAGGAAGATTAATCTATGAAACAAAAAAAAAAGCAGGGAAGCTTTTTTTGCAGTGAGAGAACAATATACACATAGCAACAGTTACACCGTCTAAACTCCGTTTAGATTACGAATGCCCTACTGTATTGAGTTTTGTGTTGGTATATCGAATACATTTATTGTTGGTATGAATTTGGAAAGAACTGTCTTTTCCCATTTATTTCAGAGCGCAATGTGATAGAAAAAGTAGGCGTTGTATTTAATCAATGGAAATTCATCTTTTTACAAAATTGCAAGCAGCGAGTTTTAATTTTAAGTTTTAATAACGTATGATACAGTTGTTTAAGTAACTGAGAAAAGTTAATAATTATCGTTCGATTCTCATACCTTTTGATTTCGTAATGTTAAGATTCTAAAGTTGGTGTATAGGAAAGAGTATAATACAGCATATTCTTAATTTTTAATTATCGATTCGTTACCAATTAAATGCCGAATTGATTATTTGAATACAATCACTTGTTGATTTGTATTTCTTTGATTTTAGGTATGTATAATATATGTTTTGAATGCCTGACAGAAATTTTATACGCCATGAATAATTTGATATTTAACAATGGATAAGGATTTTTAAAAAATGATAAAAAAGAAGAATACAAAAATAAGGTAAATTGTAATATTGTGTAATTCGATAAATTTTATATGTAATCGAAGAAACCGTCTGTAACTTTCGTATTCCATGGTCTTTAGAAGGGTTTGAGTTTTCATTTCATTGAGAGATAAGCATATTATTAATTTATAATTTTTTGTGTTAAATAAAGTTACAATTTTTTCGTATAGTTAATATACGAGTCGCTTTGCGTAATAGCACAATGTGTGATTTGTATTCGACTATTACGAAATAAAAGACTCGATATTAATCGTATCACGTTGACGATTTTCCGATATTACATTTTTCACAGAATATGAAATAAATATACATATATACATATGTATTAAGTGCAAGATGCTGTATATTATAAGAATAATACGTAATCAATGTAAGTAGAAATTAGAATTGCAAGTCTTTTGTATTTTCAATATAATTCTATATATTCTACATGCAAATTATTGTTTTCGAAAACCCACAAAACTGAAATTACACAAGCATATGTTATTATCGCTTTTTCTTTTTTTTTTTTTTTTTTGTAAAATATCTGTCACAATATGTCATCAACTACCCTCTATTCGTTAGGGTTACACCAATCAACTCTACAAAATGTTGCGGCAACAAAAAAATAGAAATTCCCCGAAAAAATGAATGTCCAGAAGAAAGCCTTTAATCATTCATAACTTCGCACCATCAACAAAATAATCGTAACGCAATAGCCTCAAACGAATAGCTTTCTCTTGAGTATGACGGATTACGATGATGCGAATGTTAACGAGAAAAACATGAAGATTTTCATCAGAATTCTTCCAGTTGAGAGACCGTGTAAATCGTGCGTGAGAATCGACACGGGACGAAAAGTAATGAAATTTCTCTTCCACCTGAGATATGACTATTCTTTTCGATAATTGGATATTAGAACGGAACAATTTCTTCCTGACTCGATGCAGAAGGTCTACGTACGATGTCTACAAGAAATGCAACCAAATAGAATAGCCGTTTCGAAGAAACCAACTTACTGGTGTTTTCAAACAGATGGAATATTTTGTGACTGTTCTCAAGAAGAGATTTACCATGTTACAACCGAAGACCTCGCGCCAAAGTAAAGAAAGACGTACAGCGGCTCATGAAAGTATTTAGACACTTATCACAGAATCATTTCATGAATATATTACGTGTGTTTTATAAAAATGCATAAAAGGTATAATCCTTATAATATTTAATAAGCAAAACAACCTTCTACTTAAACATCATTTTTGTAATTATTTTTAAAAGTATGAAATTGCATATAAATTACTAGTTTAGTGATCATGAGAGTTGTATCATGTATACGTGTTATAAAAGTCTTTTATATAAGATACATGATACGTTAAAATAATGTTTCTGTTAGTGTTCCAACACTTTCACGAGTCACTGTGTTACCTTCTGGTTAATGCTGTTCCGGACTTCCGTTATACACCATCGAGTTAATAATTTTTCAAACAACGGAAGTCTTAAACGGTATCGATTATAAACAGGAAGTATATACAATATATAGTCGAAGAACCGCAATTTAAGAATTTTAGACGGTGTGAGCTGTATTTTGTTGGGCTACGGACAAAGTGGTTCAGGAAAGAGTTTCACCATGAGTGGTCTGAGAAACAACTGGGAAGTACGATTATGTCGAATATTTTGTACTTTCGATTTTAAGGAGCTCGTAACAAAAACAATTCTTCTCAAAGTTCATGATTTTTTACGTAATTTTAAATATGACGAATTTAAAAGAAAGAAATTAAAGATCGTAGAATATTCTTTCTCTTTCTCGAAGAAGAGAAATCTAGACGAGGACCGTTTTTGCTATGAGTTCGTCAATTGTGCAAACACAGTGATGACATACGTTTTCTCAGCACAGAGGCCTGGTCACTCGACTTCTGTCCCGAATGTTCGCTGAAAAAGCGAACAGAACGGAAATCAGCAAGATACAGTACAGTGTCAGCTTTGTCGAGTTGTACGGGAAAGAAGCGAGAGATTTACTGGTCTCCGACACGGATAACAATAAAGTCAAGATAAACGATCGAGAACCCTTCAAGGTGTTATAAAATATTTTACGAAAAAATGTGACGAGACATCCGATAGAATTTTAGTGAGAAAAATTCCAGGATATCTCCGTGGTGTGCATGGACAACGAAAAAGAAGGTTTGAAGAGAATTTTCGAAGGGGAAGTCAGAAGATCGATTGCGAAGGAATCTGCTTATCCGGCGTCTCATTTAGCCACGACTGTGATTACATTTCACGTGTCTAACACGAGCCTAATTACATCCTGGGGCATTGTAACCACAGCCAAAGTAATTGTTCGACTCGTGATCCGTCTACAAACTTTACGAGGCGAGGCATTGAGAATCGTAGAAATTCAAATGCTTGCTCGTTAATCTCGCTTTAATCTTCGAAAGTCATCGTGAAAGGAAATCGCGATATTGTCGATGAAATTTCACTGCATTTGCACTTTTTCATTTTAAATATCAATAAGTTCGATCGAATCCAATTATCCTGTAGTATTGAGATAAAATTTTCGCACGACGTATAGTTTAAATCTGACGATAGTCTTTAATGATTAATCAGGAATTTAATTAAAACGTTAGGTACATATCGTGGAAGCAGCTGGCACAGGAACAGTGGGAAGAAATAATTGTGGGAAACCGGCCGTGGATGTAGGTGTGGCGAATTTAATGAAGACCGAGCTCGAGCAATTCTTTTCGTATGTAGGAAGATCAAGATTATCCGTCGTTAACGTAATACGCTCCAGTAATTTGTTAAAGATTTTGGGCAATACTCTTTTGGTTTCTTCCATAATTCGGTAATCAAAATTTCATTTGTATCATAAATTTCAAGCCCCGGTACATAATGTAATTAAAATAGGTTGATATCTCATATTCGGATCACAAGAGAAGATCTTGACATCACATTGTCGACTTTAAAATTCACCGCTAAAATTGCAAGATTAAAACCGGTCAGGATAAAAGAAGATATTAAATATCAATCAGATTTGATAGTGCATAAGCTCCGAGAGGATGTTAATGCTTTGAAGAAAGAACTGATGTTGAACGATATGTTTCTGCATCAAGAAGCATTCATGAATATCTCGAAGGCCCGGATGGAACAGATTAATCGGAGTATTCTTCTATTTTTAAACGGCAAGATTTCGGATTTTACGTTGTTTAGTGTGTCTCAGGCTCAAGTATTGCTAAAGAATATCAAGGATCTATATAACAGGTTGCATGATCTGTGTTATCTATGGAGTAATTTTGGGGTTAGGTATATTTCTAAATGATTGAATTGTTAGGTTAAGCGTCAAGGAAGTTGAAGTTGACAAGTTAAAGGAGACGTACGAGGGTTTAGTGAAAAGTATAGCAGAAGCTACCTCAGCAGAAAGTCTACTTAAGGTTTGATTATGAGATTAATGAGATTGTAAATATTTATGCAACGGTTTATAGTTTTTAAATATAACTAAAGAAATGAAAACACACGACACGACAAACACACAAAAACATGATGTGCTCATCTTTATACTTTTTCAAATTTTTCATAAATGCATAAAAATCCGTAGTCTGTAAATAAATTTTTTTTTATAGCTCATCCGTGCTATGTATATTAAAATACTTACAGGAAACTGAATTATCCGATGATGAAGTCAGTAAACGGAAACGAGTTAGGAGTTCTACAGAAGATGTTAAAACTGAAGAAGATACGAAAAAGTTAGAAGAAAGAGTTGGTAGTTTAGATAAAACTAGTAAGCCAACACTTACTCGGCTAATATAATTTTAAAGAATATTCATAAGAAAACTAAAATTTAACGTTGAATAGCGATTGGCGTGACTTTAGGCCCCTACGCAGATGCACTCTCTCCCGACAAAAGTTTAGAATACAAACATTCAGCAATGTCTAAACAAATTCTGAAAATTGATAACGAGAATATTATGATGGTTAGACTTTATTACACTATATTTCTCCGAACCACTTGCATGTGTCACTAATTTACATATACTGAAAAAAGGTTCGACGTTTATTTGACTCTTTCTTAAAAGAGGAACTAAAATATGCAAAAATTAAGGAAATATTTGATAGAAACGAAAAGACTCTTGCCGTTGTTCGACAAAGATTTACAAACATGGTTGATAAATATTTCCAGGTATATTGCAGTTTACTATCAATGTTTAAACAAATTTTCTCCAAAGATTTGAAATTATTAATTCTTCGAAATTAGGCAAAGAGAAATTTAGACGATGCACGTGATAAACTTAGCAAACATCAGCAAATTCGACAGATAATGAAATTAGAAAGTCCAGAGGAGATCAAAACAATATCTGAAATCGAAAGAACTATCGAGCGAGATATTTCGTGTTATCAAAAAGTGTTAATCAATTTAGAAGAAGAAGTCGATCAAGCTCGTAGTGAAATTGTCACGTTATCCAATCAACACCTTGAAATGAAATCGAAATTAGAATCCGGTTTCCGAGACTATAGTGAAAGAAATGCCTATTTGTTGCATTATACTGATAAATCAATGAAATCATTACTAAAATCTGAGAAAAAATCTTTCGATATGATTCGACGCAAGTTTAACAAGTTTCAACGAGAAATATTGCGTAAAACAGAGGTAAATCTTTCATTCTAAATTCAAATATTTTGCAATTAATATTATTATCTTCAAAAATTTATCTTTTTGAATTTTTTATAAATTTGTTAAACTTCCATATTAGGAAACAGAGAAAAGGAAGAAAGCACGACTTGACAATAAAGGGATGTGCACTAGTACTAATCTGTAGCTAACAAAAATATTATCTTCTTAGCAATAAGTACTAATATTTAATAAATCAATCAACGCATTTTTTAGTAAATTTAAACTTTATTTCAAATTTAAAACGAAAACGATAATTTACCGCCACAATGAACGAATACCATCTATCGATATCATATAGAACTACGTCAATGATACATACCGACAGGAACAAATTCATTTTCGCCGGTTAAAAGTCACTGTTTACGGTAATCATCAGATTTTCATCGATATTGTGAAAATTACACCATATTAGGAAATTTTCCGTACAGAAGGTAATTTATAATCATTTACTTTAATGGCGCATTATATATAATTCAACAAGTACTACTAAAATCAATTTAATATCTGTTTGTCTTCGACTTGATCTATAAGTTTTATTTTTTATATACAGATTATATCAATTAAAATTACTACGATCAATTCAACACATAGCCTAAAACTTAATAATCACGTGTATATTAACTGTCTCGATACATTTCTATTCAAATACAATTGATTACACGGTGTTATGTACATATAATCACTACGTATCACAATGTTTCTTAAGATTATAAATTCTAAGATTAATCTGACCATATAAATTAACCAATTTTTATAAGACAGAAAAATTTACTATGTTTAGAGCATTAACTTACGAGTAATAGGAAAAGGAACTAAGACACTTTACTAACATCAGTTTGATTTTCATATTCGTGGACCGTTGTTGGCCAAATCGTCTTATCCGACTGTAGTGTCACGTTACAAAATTGTAAACAGAAATTCAGTTAACCGTTCGACATCAGACGAAGATAGATTTTGTTAGCTGTCAATTGTTTCAGTTGTGAATAGTGTATGAAACATTCCGAGAAAATCAAAGGCATGTAGTCGGTAGTGTCAGTTGTATCACTTGTTTTGTATATGTTTAAGTTACTTTCGGTTCACGTGTAATTTAAAAAGCTTACAATGGAATTTGGGTTTCGTTTAGTTTTATAAAATATTTGACTCTAGGATAAAAAGTGTGTGCACTTAGAGCTGGTGTCCAAGGATATTAACGAAAGCTGCCATACCTTACTTGTTAAAATGACAAGTAAAACGGTAGTAAGTACGCTATATAGAGACTGTCACAGCAATCATGGTATAATAGGCGAGGGAGAATTTTACGTGGAAGACACGTCGGAAATATCGGATAAATTATCTTCACGGCCCTCCGTTTTCAAGAAAATCGAATTTGAAAATTTATCAAGTATATTCGGATTTGATCTGTTCTTCGCTGGACAAGAATAAATAATCGACACGAGGTTATTCTACGTGTGAGAATTTGAAAAAATCAAATCAAAATCAATTTTGAAAATTTATCAAGTACACGTGTACCAGGTCAATTCTTAACTTCTTTTTTCATTATTATTTGCATGTGTACAATCTATCATGCAATGATAATCAGCTCAGACTATGATAACTTAAATTATAATATAATTATATTATATATCACTGTGATATTATTTAATTTATGTATTCTTAACCTGTTCAAATGTAGTTTTTTAAAAACGATACCTTGGTTGGAAAAATTTTATTCTACATTTCTTAATTGTTTCTGCATATAGAATAATCTTCTGTTAATTGTTTACTAGTATCCAATAATTAATTAACCAAATGTGCATATGCTATAAACGAATAATATACACTGTTATAAATAAATTTTCAAATTCGATTTTAATGAAAATGAAGTGCAATATGAACAAATTTTATTCTATATTTTCGACCTATTTTGCCATGCAGTATCGTTTGTCGATTGTATCGTGATTATTACTAGGGTACCCTGTATAAAATCTTTTTTTTATCGATTCTTTTACATCGAAAATCAATTTGCGTGTCTGTAGTTAACACGGAAGGAAACATTTCTTGAGAGATTATTAAAGGAAGGAAAAGAATATTTATTTACAATGGAAGAATTGCACGACTGTTTGAAAAGACATTCGTGCGAGTACAAGAAGATGCTATTCGTTATAGATCGCTACTCTCGAGTAAGTTTAACATATAAAATAATGTGCATTCGTGTTACTGGTTTATGATGTCCCTTGAAATAAAATGTATTAATAGTATTAATGAATTGCGAATTTTTGTACATTTGTAGATTTGTAAATTCAAAAATACAAAGCATGGTACCTGTTATAATATTTACTATAAATAAGATAAGAATAATATAATAAAATGAATAAGCCATTCGTTAACTAAATTCCATTTTTTTCTTAAATTCCATTCATGAAAACATGAATTTTTAATTACATTCATAAAAATATTCACATTTATTCTAGTTGTACTCTAGTTATTAAACAATTCTTGAATACTTGTTAAATTTAGTATAAGACACAATTAAAGGAGAATCTGGAGGAATTGGTAGTGTACGATAGTGACATTTTGGACGATAATGATGACGAAGATATAGAAGATGCCGATGAAATGGAATATATGGAGATAGAGATGGAAGGATATGAAAATGAGGAAGATTTTGTACTCTACGAAGAACATTTTCACAATTTTGATAGTATTGCATATCAAAGGAATATCCTCGCTAACATGGAAATGTTAATTTTGCGCATGTTAGTAGTGGATGGATCTCTCGTAAATATTGAGTTTTCGGTACATTCGAAATTGAAGATCCTTTTGAAAGATTATTATCAAAGAGTTGAAAAGTTTTTGGAACGAAACAAGATGCTGGTACAATTCCAGGATAATTTTGAAAAAAAACAACTGACCAAGAGCTTTGAAATGAAATACAACCAGCTGCAGCAACTTTTACTTAAGATTACCGAGGTATGGTTAAACTATTACAATTTCATTTGCGCTACTACGATCGGTGCTAATCGAACTTTATGATTGTTAAAAATAATTTTTTTGTAATATAGAAACAAATATTTCTTGTGGAAACTATGGTGCAACCGCGTATGGTTAAGAATAACGGGGAAAACAAAAATAATTAAAATTCGTAACATGATGTCAGTATATATGTGCACATGAAAAAGAATTTAATTATTACATTTTTTTCGTTTATACGAGTTCGATGTGTCGAAAATAAATACATTTTGATTAGAGCGTCAATTACGTTCTTTATTTTGATTCGTATATATTTTAGACATTTAGTATGTATTTAAAAATTTGTTAGGACAGAGTCAACAAGCAAAGTTCTGTCACAGATGAGTTGCAAAATAGGCGCGATGTATAATGCTTTTTCATGTCTCATGAACCTCCATTATCATTGCTATTTTCACTTCACCATTTTCGTGTCAAATGCGATGTTACCGATTCAGTATTGTACATACCGGATCTCATCTGTGTTACTGGCACAAACGAGTTTGCTTCGTCTGTGATGTCAATTTATCCTGTCCTTGGCCAATGGTCAGTAATCAGTGATTCAGTGCACAAACATATTTCAAATCGTACGTGCAGATATCGTAAACACTCCGATAGATGTCTCCAATTTATTTTGTACTTGCGCTATAGATCGTTTAGATCTCTATCGACGTTCGATGTCGGCGGATCGCGTATTTGCGATATTTGTTCTCCTTTGCTTCTATTTGTGACATACATGTTAATATTGAAGATGTTTGTTTAAATGCGAAAAAGAGTACTAAACAAAGTCTAATTCTTGGTGTCTTTACTGGCGAATGGCAAATAATTGATGTAATATTATGTCGACGTTAAATGAATATACTTGTCAACTATCTACGGAGGAGAAAGCGTACATGGCGGCTAATTTGAATGAAACAGACGAAATCAGGCCAATTAAAATTGCTGAAATAAGGCAATGGATAACGGAGAATGAAGATTTACACGCACCTACTGGTATTCATCAATCGTTTTAAACATTCACCATTAACTTCTCTTTCTTTTTATTACTTTGCTATTAAGGAAATATGCATTTTATATTTTCATAGATGACTTTTTTATTCTACGTTTCTTGAGGGCATGCAAATTTAATATCGAGAAGACAAAATCTAAATTATGGAATTATTATAAGCAGAGGGCGAATCTTCCAGAATGGTACAGCAACAGGGATCCATTTCTACCAGAGTTGCAAGAACTCTTTGATTTGGGGTAATGTCTATAAAAATATTTAAATATATTTTTATATATCTTCATTAATAATTTTTACATGCTTTTAAATAATATTTAGGAAATTAATATATTTCAATAGCGTCTCGACTTTTTTTGAATATTGCTATTTCTAAAAATTAAATATAGTGAAAACAATGCTTAATATTTATGTTATCGATATCTCTAGCCTTCTTGGACACATTTAGCATTATAAATTGTGAGTATCTTTTCGTAAGCTTGAGGTTGGGTATAGTGCCGATGTTGATACCTTATCCGAGTATGATAAATCGTAACATGCGCTTTGCAATTGACTATTGTTTCAGTTTCAATTCAGTATGTCAGCCATACTTACTTCAAACATTACTAACGATGTAATATGTATGTACTTTTAAAATCACTTCTTTGCAATATTTTTTACACGTTCATGTATAACGGTTTAAAGTAATTTCTTTGCAATATTCTTTACACATACATGTTTAACGTGCGCTTTACATAATATAATTAAAAAATGCACTTTATGTGTAAGAAAAATCGTTCCTTTTTAAGCTTAATTTTTCAGGGTGTTTTTGCCTTTAAGAAAATTAGATAACGAGGGCAGAATGGTTGTGATAATACGTGCTGCAGCACATTCTCCTAATAGACACAAAATGTCAGACATGTTGAAGGTATAAAAGACATTGAATATTAGTGATCGTAGGGCGGAATTGCAGCTTTCAAATGAAATAATAAAGTAGTTGCATTTTGATAATTTTGCTAAATTCGTAGGTATAATCGCGAAGGAAATTTTTGCTTTGTCTACAGGAACGAAATCCAAAATTAATTTATTTTGTGAAACAATAAAATAACTTTTCTTTTTTTAGGCATCGTTGATGATTTTGGATCTAGCGTTACGAGACCACGAATCCGTAACGATTCACGGTATAACGGCTATCTTGGATATAAGTGGAATTACATACGAGCATGTATTTCAGTTACCACCGAATGTTATTAAAAATCTAGTTCACGCATGGCAAGGCTGTTATCCAGTTAGAATTTACTCGTTGGATTTTATCAATACTCACAAATTCATAAATACAGTCTTAAACGTTTTCAGAAGCTTTATGACTACAAAGTTGAAACAAAGAGTACATGTTCATGCACGTGATAAATTAAAGTTATACGAAACTTTGCCAGTGAATATGTTACCAAAGGAATATGGCGGTATGAATGGAACAGTGAAGGAATTAAGTGGTATATTTTTATTTGATAAGGTCTTCGTATGTAGGTAGATAAGGTGAATGATAATTGTGCCAGTTTAATTACATTTCAGAGTATTGGAAGCGTACGGTTATAGAGAACGGAGAATGGTTCGCCGAGCAAGAAAAATACAAATTGACGTTGATTAAGTAACTAGATTGAGACTAATTTGCAATAACAAGGGATAGCATATGCAATGTTCAGATGGTTAATAAAGAACTACGTGATAGACATCTCGAAATATTTTTTATTTTTTTTGTAAATGATTTTTAAACAGAAAATAGAGAACGGAAAACGGAAATATACAGTGCTTCTGTTCTTTTGTTCTAAAACATGTTTCCTATGGTATTCCTTGCAGAATAATTTTATTCAAACTAACCGCTTCTCTAAAATACGAATAAATCAAAAAGATCGATAAAGTATAAAATATAATTGCTATAATTTACATTCTACAATATGGTACATACTTCGTATCTTAGAACCGTATCGCACACTAGCGCATATTAATTATTCTAATTATATGTATATATATATATATATATCCATCCGGTAATTATCTCGGTCAAAGTTTGCCTTTATACATAATTTCATATATTCCTCTCGTGATATACGAAACGTATTTCCATTCCACGCTTAGAGAAACATACGCTTTCTCCGTTTCCCGTTTAACTACATAATTCCTCTTGACGTCAGAAGATAAATAAAACGTACATTTAAGTCATGGGCAAGTAAAACTGTCCTATATCTAATTTGCTATTCGTTAACTTAACCATTTACAACAAATTTACGACAAATACCAGGGCACATTGTATTGGATTTAAGTAAAGATCGTCTCATTCATCGCCAAGCAATCTGTACAGCATATTTTCTCTTAATAGGTGAATTTAAACGAGACGATGAATACTTGTGGATATCCATAGTAAAATGCATCGTCGTGCGAATAAATGTTATATTACAGACGTTGAATTTAAAAAAAGAAGGATAAAAAGAGAGGATAAAAGAGAAGAAATCCCTAAGGATCGGATATACAGTCACACTCGTTCCTGATTCACACGCAAAAGATACCAAGCGCACAAATAGCATCACATATATCCGAAGATTCACGCACAGAGGGTACTACGAGATCGTCTCGAGGAAGCTGTCGAAGTGATCTTTCCTCGCTTCGAGTTTCCACCAACGCGATGGCTGACCGTGGTTGCTCGAGTCGAACCAACGTGTCGTTAGCTTGATTTCTCTGTTTCACGTGGTAATAACGATATTAAAATGCTACGATCAAGTCTTATCCGCGCTTCAGCCTCAATACCACTATGCTTATCGTGAGGAAGAGGACTATCCAGACGATGGTTGCGATGAAGCCGTAATGAACATCCGATTCCGACATGGACCAGCCACGTGTCAGCATTGCACGTAGTGATGTCGTTGCCATTGTCAGTGGAAGACACTGAGCTAGGATTCGAAGGAACTTTGGCATACCTTCTATCGGCCAAATCACACCTAAAATTCGGCAAATAAATCAACATTACGTATTGGATGTAAATTAATTGGTACGATGGTAAATACAAGGAAAGTAGTTTCTTGGAATGAATAAACTGTGGATGTCTATGCATGGGAAATTCGAAGTTCCAAATACAAACAGAATGCATGAAGATGTATAAATATTTAAATTATAGTGCTCGGAATATTTAGTAGGTACATCAATTTTCTAGCAAGGATCCGTTTTCTATTATATAGCATAAAAATACGAATTTGCACGAATATTCGCGGTTTAGTAACGGCGAATTAATTTTTAATTATTGGACAGTCAAAGGCTAACATACGTTCTACGTTGTATGTTTCTTAAATGTAAATGTACGAACCGAGCATCTTCAAGTGGAACATAATTAAGAATGCGGATAACTTTCACTTTTACTAGCTGACACTTGATCACAACGATCGTTGCTAAATTCGTGTGTTTTCTACATTAAGAAATTTTCTAAAGGAAATGTTGTGCTCTTCACTGTGACAAGAGGTTCCGCAGCTCGAAGAAACATTTCGTTGCGTCATTGACTATATCTTTTTACTTTACTTGTTTTTATCTTGTGCATTACATGCTTCCAATTTATATAACATACGTACCGCTTAACAGAAGCGTTGGATAGAAACTGCCCAAAGCCAGCTGGATCGCATTCCTTTCAAGTTCGCAAATCGCTGAAATTACAAACCCTAGAAACAAGAAGAAAAATATAAATGAGTCTTTCTTCCAATTTGTTCCGTTAACTTATTTTAAGGAAAAGTCGATCAATATGTTTCGTAAGACAGACGATGTTGAAATAGAAAATGAAATACAAGAACGATTTTAAAACGTGAATAATCCTCTCAGGCTAGACTATATAAAATTACTTTTATTTGAGCAAATAGCGACCAAAATTTGTCCAAATTTATCTTTAACCCTCGTCTAGTAGAGGTTGAATCATTGTCATAAATATCGAATGTTTTATTTTAACGATATAATACTTGTAAGAAGTAATAAATCTTGGAATGAAATGTCAGCACTATTTAGCATTAATATACATAGAAATTTCAAGAATTAATTATGTACTTTGAACTCACCGAAGCACATGCCACAAAGGCCCTGAAGAATCGTCAATACGATCACCCAACCGAGTTGTCCTTGACATTCAACATCAAAGACAGCGAGCATGAAGATGAGTACCAATGCAGTTTGTCCGCACATCACCACGAATTGTGTAATCACATGAGAGAAAAGAACCTCTGCCGGTGTAACTCCAGCTACCCAGCTTCTATCCAAAAGACCCTCCATTCTCTCGATGATCAAAACAGAAGAAGTGAGAGCCACAGCCAGGAAGAAGACAATACTGCGAGAAAAGTATTGCGACGATGATCCTGATGATAAAATGAACAACATGGTATATTGATTTTTACTCACGTTAAAATTACTCCTGGTGCTACGAAATCGGTGAAACTGGGTTCTTTAGAGCCATAAATTGGATCCTTAAACTGAATCGGTACGTCGCCAAGCTTTGTGTTCTGTTTGCAGGATGATAGAAGATCTTTGGCAAAGTCTCTGTACGAATATTGAAATTCTCTGGCTAACATCAAACCTATTTGTTGATCTGCAATAATAAATCGTAGTAATTGGTTACGCCTTAAAATTTGGGGAAACAGAGCTGTATGCAAAAGTTTCTGGCTAGCTACATTTTTCACTTTGTATCTCAGAAGCGATATATCCAAGAGAATTTTGATTAATACTAAATCCACATTGATATAAAATATAGCTCTTGAAACACGAATAGCGCTGCATATTGTTCTAATGAAAACTTACTGGACATATCCAGCCAGACTCTGATCTCGCTTTGATCCAACGTCTCATCGTCAGCTTCTCTTCCCAAGGCCATTCTCGCAACGAGAGCGTCGGTGAAGTTCTCTGTAAAATACAGAGTTCCCCAAGCGTCTCCATCGCGAACTGCCTCTCTGGCTGATTCCGGATCAGGATAATATTTCTAAAACATAAATGTTTCTTTTAGTAACTGCAAATTAAAATCACAAAGCCACTCTCTATTATATATATATACACACACACACACACATATATATCTTACTATCTTTATCATATCTTCGTCCAGAAATTTTAGATATCGACAACTAAGAAGCGAAAAGTTACAATCCTCCGTTGTCGGACAAGATTCGTTTCCATACACCATTTCGTGATTGACTATCGCTATCTGCAAATCTTTTGGATCCCTACCAATTGCCAAACAAAATAGGACAACTTGCATTACTGGCAGCGCAAAGATGAACAGCATCACTCTGTGAATATAAAAGACAGTTTTATTATCTTCATCCAAGAAGCAGCAGAATATAACGTTACCTTTATCCCATGTAACGCAAGAAAAACTTACCCCACGTTTCTCCACATGCGCAAAAAGTTCTTCTGCAATAACGCTTTCATTTTGCCACTGTTCGTTATACCGTAGCACTCGCTTATGTCGGAGCAATCGTTAACAAACGACGAGTTCTTCATTCCGGATAGCGGCCTTCCGTTTATCTATTTCACAGAGAAAAAAAAAAAAAAAAGAAGACACGCGATTCAAGGAAGTTGGAGGAAGACTCGCTTCGTATATCGTAGATACTGTAGACAAGCAGAAGTGCTCTTACATCGTAGTGGTTTCCGATACCATTCGTCGAGTCGTGAATGAGGATCTCTTTGCTTTGGTGGAAGTTTAAGCCAACGACGCCTGACTCTTCCGTCACGTACACCGGCTCGTTCTTCTTGCCCCAGTTCAAAGATGCCTGCAAAGATACGTGGTCAAGATTGGTTCTTTGCATTTTCCGTGAAACTCGAAGGTCTTTGTTTTAACACGTTGGTCGCCACGTCGCACATATCTGTGCGACGGGTACGCTTGCGTGGGGGCCCCGTCACCGAAGGATGGTGACGCTCTTCTTGTTCGAGTTAATTAAATATACGATATTATATATAGGATATACAACATAAAGATATTAAAAGCACATTATACCATACTTTTTATTAATTTATATCCTGGATAATATATTACATTATCCTATATCGTACGGTATTCGTTAAAACATTCCAAACGCATTTGGGGTGATTTTGGGCACTTCGAGAAATAGTTACAGACTCCGTCGTCGCTACTCTCCTCACTTTCAAATATATTTTCACGCTGTTTACTGAACATTTTCAGGAGGAAAAATCACCGATGTACGTCTCACAAGTATGCTTCTCGACTAAATGAAAGATCCGAGATATTTGCCATGTGATCCCTCGGAATACTCTAACTGGATAGCTTATCGCTTTCTCCATTTCAGAAATAAATAATCTTTTCTTTACAATGAATCGAAGGCGATAAACGATGAATTCCTGCTTGTTACGTCGCGTAAGACGGTCCGTGCGACGTCCCTCATGGTCTGGCCGCCGAGGTCCACACATCGTTACACTGAGCCTCGATAAACCCAAGGAACCACCATAAACCGAATCTTCTCAGTCTAATTTCTATTCACATAAGTATTTTCGGTTTATGGATGGTCCTTAAAACAGTCCTTAGGTTTATCGCACGCTCTTATAACTTACGGAGAAAGCGGTTGTTTGTCTATTAGAAACAGCAGGTATTTCCCATTAAAAAGGACACCCATACCGAGCTTTCCTCCGTAATTGTACGAGACGGGTCATCACTGTTCTACCAAACGTCGTGCAGTCAACACGACTGTTCCTATAAGCTTCGCGTAGTCAACTTAAAACATAGTCCTCGCTACGATCAAAGTGATATTATCTTAATCTATTCTTTATTAATGCAACTCGTCTATCAAGTCTACTATTATTCGTCATTTATATCAATTATATCTTCCGCCACGACGGAACCTCAAGTGTAACAAGTTGTTAAAAATACAAATATTATAAGACTGTAGACTACAGTTTTATTCTCCAACGAATACCCCTATTATCCGACAAGAAATAAGAGGATCGACCTGTTCGTGGTGTCGATCGTCGTAATCGTAATGGGAATTTACGACTCCCGTTGACGCGCTCCAACGCGATCGCGTCTCCCCGCGACTGGACGAAAGAACACTGCTTGTCGCTCGATTTACGTTCTGCGTACCGGCGGTGGGATTTGGTCCCCGCAGGAAACTTGGCCGAATCACGCTGGGCGACGAACGTGTTAAGAAATACAATATCTTTCTTCGTATTGCAAATAGTTTAGGCGATATCACGAATAATATTTTAGTAACGTACGATCTCGTCTTTCTTACCAGACTAATATTGTTCGTGATATTTAATTCTGCCGGTGGTTGACTGTTTTGTCCTTCCTGTCGCGATAGTTTCAGGAAAGCTTCTTCGAGAGAAGTGCAGTTGAACATCGCGAGGAGAGCCCTGGGTGATTCCTCGGCCAGCAAGCGACCGCTCCTCATCAATCCGATCTGTTGACAGAGAATTTTTACAGATGCTCGTACGACTTTGACTCTTCTTCGAGCAAAGTCGAATTTCCTCGAAATGCATAAGTCGCTTGCGGTTTCTATTAACAGAGCCTGTGCATTCTCGGTAAATTCGAATATGCAAAAATGTACAAAATTCGTAATATTCGTGAAAACCTAGATTTGCGTATCAAATTGTTTTAATTGCCCCCGCGACACTTGTCCAATTGTCATTTCCTGATTTTACTTCGTCTCCTACGTATCATTGCTATTTGTATTTGTTATATTTTATATTTGGTAATTGCAGCGTTTCGATCGAATTTCCTCTAAGGTAGAGCCAAAGAGACTTACGTAAAACTATTCAAGCGACAAAAGTCTTAGGACTTGCTATAATTATCATTGTAAATGATTTCATTGAAATTCTTTATTCGAACAGTAAGAATTGGATATTTTATATTGAACTTTGATAAATATTCATGGATATTTCTTCTTTGCATAAATTATAATCGAGGTCATAAAGCTGTCTGTTTGAAAATGTAATAGGATATTTTTTAACGATGCCGAGAAACGTAAAGTCAGCGATCAAAGGATGTCGAAAATAAATTGGTTTGTAATTTACATAATATTTAAACGAATCAGCTATTAGTTATAAGTAGCCATTGGGTGGACGTCATAGTACGTCAATCTGTTTTTCATCCTTATAGAAATAATTGCAGAATTTTTTAAGAATACACAAACTACAAAGCACCGACTATAAAATTCAGCGTACAATAATTTTACGGAAATTAATTTCAAATTACACTCTCAAGTTTCCAGAGCATCTTTCTCGCTTTTCGCGAGTTTCTTCTTTCCCTTCAATTTCCTCGGTTTCTAATCATTTTTGTTGAAGTCGCCACTTCTAAGAATATCCAACTGAACGGCGCCCACATAGCACATACAAAGCAAGTCAAATATCTAGGAATACATTTAGACACACACCTTACATGGAAGCGTCACGTAAAATCAATAATAAACAGAATACGTGAAATAAGGAAAAAGATGTACTGGTTAACCAATAGAAAATCTAAATTAAGCACAACGAATAAACTAAATATATACAAAACAATAATCAAACCAATCTGGACATACGGAGTCCCACTATGGGGGACGGCAGCAATGAGTCACATAAATAAAATAGAGACAGAACAAGCAAAAATCTTAAGAACAATAGTTAACGCTCCATGGTACGTCAGAATTGAAGATCTACGAAAAGATCTAAAAATTCCAACAGTCAAAGAGGAAGTCGCTAGATACGCAAAAAAGTACAAAGAAAGACTCGCAACATACCCAACCAGCTTGTAGCTGAAACAAATGAAACCGTAATAGAAAGAAGACTGAAGAAGAAGCATCTCGCAAACCTCGCAATAGAAAGACAATAATCAACCTGGAAGATGGAACTCCGCTGGGGGTAACCATCCACATGCTATATTTATCAAGTTATAACATTTTACCAAATGTCCTTCTGGACAAATTGTAAAATTAAATAAATAAATAAATAAAGAAAATTTTGAAAAAAAAAATACTTCTAAGAAAACTCTACATCTGGTCTTTAGTTTTCTCAAGCACCGAAGCCATCGACAGCGTATAGACAAAAGACTGTCGAAGACAAACCAGAAACGGTACACGTGCAACGTTGGCTTCAGGGTTTTTCAGTTATAGAGTAACACTGCTGGCGTGCGGATCTGGACCAGCTCGTATATCGTATTCCTTCTTTGTATTTAAACTCCAGCTTAAAATATATACATTTTCTATCTTACAATTTATCCACGCGTCTCTTTGCATTCGCATACACCTAATACCTCAACAATTTTTACCAGAAGTTTATAAAATTTTACTAGTCTAGGTTTCCATAATATCTTCCTCTCTGCTTTCTTTTTTTCACTTAAAAGCGCGACGTACGATCGTCGGAAAGAAACCAGAAGATCGCGCAATTTTAATACGCGATCATCGTCGCGATCGTCGGACGATTTTGTTTAGCAACGACTCCGGTCGCATCGCGATTTGTATTCCCACGTATGCACCGATATTGTGCTCCGAATATTTTTATTACGTAGCAACGATCGTATTACGTAAGTTTTGACGTACAGTGTGTGCCTGTCGGGCCTCCTCGATGTAGTGTGTGGTTATGATGACAGTCTTGAAACCATCCTTCGTGATCTGGACCAGGTGGTTCCAGATGCTGCAACAGAGAACACGTAGTAGTCGTAAGAATCATAATACGTGACACGAATACAAAGGAATTAACGATCGAATCAGTTTTATAAGATCTTAATGATGACGGAACCTATTTTCTAAAAAGCAACTTCTACGCTCTTCCGCTATCAGAAGAATATCGATTACTCGTTAAACCTTAACGCCCCGAGTTGCGTCTCTCAAGCATCACCGATGTGCGGCCTTCTACTGCAAATGTATTTTTCTTTACAAATAAGAAATAATAATACTCCTCAGTGAGTACTGTGAGGCCTGTGAAGGCAAAAACCCCGTTTGCATCCGAACGAATGTTTTAAAAAATTCCACGCGTTACTCGAATATAATTGATATAAATATCGTAAACAAAATTATATTACTTTTGAGATAAATAAATGTAGTATCGGGAAAAGGGACGTGCCCGACAATGGGTCATACCTGTGGCCCATTACAACATCGGGGTAATTAAAGGGGATCTACCTGGAAATGGGTCAGGCACATCTGGGGCTTAGATTAGAGGACGTTAAGGGGTCGAGCAGAGCAGTTGGGAAGTCGAGAAGAAGACGCGAGGCAGTCAAGTTGCGGAGAAGACGTGAAGCAGTCGAGGACAGACGGAAGAAGTTAGTGAGTCGAGTTAAACAGAAGACGCTAAGCAGTTGAGTTACGTCAGTTGAGAAGCTGGAAGCCGAGTAGAAGACGCACGACGATTATAGTCAGCTTTATGTTGAGCATTGCTTACACGAATAGACGAACTTACAGTCTGTCACACAAGAGCGTGTCTGCGATATTTCTGTAAATATTTATATATTTGTAAAAAAATTTATATGAATTGAATCTACATCTAAAACACTAATACGCTATTACAGTAGGGTGTCCAATCTCCTCCATTAGCGATTATAGCTTGACATCGTTTCGGCATACTCTCGACTAATTTTTGAGCGTAGGATTCTGGTAACGACCTCCATATCTTTCGAATGTGATGTACAAGTGTTCTTATTTTTGTGATACGTCTTCCTCTCAGCTTGCCTAATAGGACACCATGCCCAAAACGAAGATTCATCAGTGAATATTATATTACTCCAATCACGATCTCTGTTTTCATTCGCCCATGCCAGACGATTTTCGACGTTTCGCGTACGCGGCACTCATATTAAAAAGCTCTGTTCCTTTCACTGTTTCAAATGAAACTGAAAGGTATTCAGCAACGCGTATTAGAGAAGTTTTCGTTTGTTTACATTCTTTTTATCTCATTCTGATTAGGTGTCAGGTTTCGCAGATATCGCAGACACGCTCTTGTGTGACAGACTGTAAGATTGTCTAGAACGACCTTAATATTATTATTTACACGTCGTAGTAGCATTTCACATCCGACACTTAAAAACCTGCAAGTCGAGGTACGATGAGAATAACTCGGAGTTGCCGGACGATATTCACAATTAAAAATCGGAGCGTTAAGGGTTAACTATTTTATCCAATTAGTTATAATCTTAGTCATCTGATAATTGGTTTATCGATTTACAAATACAAGAAATTATCCGATAGTTTATTCAATTACAACTATAAGCAATCATTCGATAATTACTTTATCTAATTGTAATTACATCGTTGTTTGTCATTCTTCGTTCCATTATTTTACGTTAGGAAACGATCGACGTTCGCTTCCTCGGAGAAACAAAGGAAACTTTCGATGAGCTGGACTAAATTTCAGCGTACGTTTTAGGAAGCCACCGAGAGGATTAATTCGCCGATTAGTCAAGCTACTACGTTCGTATGAGAAAGCGCGGAAGAGGATCTGTTCTCCGTCGTTCGTTACTTGAATTTCTAGAAACTATCGCGAACAGCTCGTAAATGCCAGCGACGACGAGTATTCCTGGTGATCCAGGGAAACGACACTCGCCTTGCAGCCGAGCATAATCGCTTCTCGAACTTTCTCGCCGCTAATTAGTCCTTCTATTTGTCGTCGTTTGCTGTTCTACTGAAAAAAAAAAAAAAAAAACAAAAAACAGGCAGATTGGACGGAACTATCGGAAGATGCGAGCAACGCGAACGTTAACGGTAGTTGGCCGAGGTCTTTTTCTCTAAACGAGGTAGTTGACTCGAACGGCGCGTCTGCTGGAAATTTACGAGGATCCTTGTCGAACTGTAAGCTTCCGCGAAGGATTTGTTCGTACAAGGATGAGGTACGATAAATTATGACGACAGTGGAGAAGATTTAGTCGACGTGGTGCGTCGATGAGTTTCAGTTTCAATCACTAAGACCGATCATGTGCTCTTTGTTTGAATAAATGCTGTAGCTCAAACGTTGACTCTTTGAAACAAAGCTACGTATTTTTGTTAATCGTCGTGGATACGTAGTTTCGTTTGTCCAAATTCGTAAGAATTCAAAGTTGACCGTAGAATACAAATTTTCCATTAAGATTAGAAATTTTTATCCACGGTCGTTTTTATCTTTCTGAGCAGAAAACGAGTTACTCGTAAATCTGCAATGTTATTATGCGTGAAAAATTCCATGCGATCTGTGTCGTTGCAACGTGCAGGAAAGCGGTCGATCGTGGTCCGCTTCAATTTCCTATTCTTTTTTTTAACAGATTAGCAACGTCATTAAGTTAATTACGTTCGTATGTGGATAGATTGCGAAATTTTTGGAGTTACGACGCGTGAAAGCCTCGAAGTAGATTAACACGTTCCCCGCGTTTCAGCGCCTTGATCGTAAATAAATTCTACCTGGTGTAAACAAGTTGTCTCTTAGAAGTATTCGGACACTTTATATCAACGATATGTAAATTCGCCAGTGCTCAAACGAATGATAAATTATTAATTAGAAGCAACATTTAGCACTCTTCCGAGAAAGAAAAGTTTCTCGAGTAAGAAAACACTTCCATAAGTCATGGCAATTGCGACTCTAATTTTGTTATAGCATTTTGACTCTCAAGAACAAATTAATCAACTGTCGCATAGCGTTGCACCTAGCTACGATCCCTCGGAAGAAGAAAATCGTTGCCCTATGATTTATGCGTGATTTTCTATAGCATTTTGACTCTCAAGAACAAATTAATCAACTGTCGCATAACGTTGCACTTAGCTACGATCCTTTGAAATAGGAAAATCGTTGCGTTACGACTTATTCGCGATTTTCTATAGCATTTTAACTCTCAAGAACAAATTAATCAACTGTCGTGTAGCGTTGCACCTAGCTACGATCCCTCGGAAGAAGAAAATCGTTGCCCTACGATTTATGCGTGATTTTCTATAGCATTTTGACTCTCAAGAGCAAATTAATCATCAGTCGTATAACGTTGCACCTAGCTACGATCACTCGGAAGAAGAAAATCGTTGCGCGATTTCCTAATTAAAATTCATCTTGCCAGAGATAACTAATTGTCTGGATACGTTCGATTCTTAAAGATATCGGCTCTTAAAAATTAGTCTAATTCGGTCACGATATACGATATCACTGTGGTAGGTAGCTGTGGCGATTATGAAAAATAAACGCATTATCGTTTCACTGGATCGTAACGTCATAACCAGAGCAAAGTTTGTGAGAAGCGTTCGGCTACGACCGAACGATAGCGTAATTTTACAGGGGAATTTTACAACGAAAGCGAATCCTTTCAGCCCGAAGCTAACGAGATCATGCAACATAGTTTCACGTATATGAAAGTATATCGAGCATCGTAAAATATCGCTGAGAACGTAAATTACGAATATGGTCGATGTTGGTGAGAGTGGTGGTCAGTAGTAAAACGAAGCCAGCGTACTTTTCCACGTTCTTGGCGATGGCAATCGAAAAGCGGCCTGTCACCGCCATTTCATAACGCGAACGAAATTCGTTTGCCTCGACGGAATCGTTTCTCTGCTCTTTAATGCTCCTTTCTGGACGTTTATCGCTACAGCCGACGGCTTCTTGGCAGACCGTGACGCGCCGTGAATTTTCCTCGTTAACTCAGCGAGGACTTGAGCAGCGAAACAACGTAGAAAAGTTGCTTAAACCGTAACATTGTGCGAGAAACACAAGTACGATGTTTTATACGATAGTTTCTCGAGACAAAAAAATATATTAGAATAGTAGATATTTCGTAGAAGCCGATTGCACGAATCAGAATCGATTAAAAAATTGTTTAAAATCTATCCATTTATATATTTATTAATTCACTATGATTCTAATTATTTACTGTTATCTAATAACAATTATTACCACGAATTAGTTTACCACAGTGGTAGAAACACTTAAATTTCTTTAACACATTGATGCAACATTTTAATCGTCATCTTCTTTAGTCGGTTAACGTTGTCGAATATATTTCGCGTTGTTACTTCTTCTTTCAGCCAAGTCGAACAATTTTACGAAATTTGAAGAAATCCAAGTATTCCGCATCGCTGTGAGAAACTATCTTTTTCGAATTACACGAACCCTTCTTGTACGTCCAATTTGCGTAACGAGTCTCCCTGACGCAACTATCGTTCCATATTAAACTTAAATTCCAAAGAAGCGGAGAATTATCCTGGAAAACGGTACAGAAAAATCCACGCGTATCTAGATTAATCGTTTTAAAGGGTTTGCGAATCGTTACGCGTTAATAGAAATTTTCGTTCGGCTGGATATTGTACGCGGTTTAAGGAACGTAATCTCCCGAGAGGACAGATATTTAAAGAGATTGCGTGGAGATTAGTTCCACGGGCGTTCATCTTTTCCGTGGCAATTGGCACGTGGAAACAAAAGGTCGTTCAGATGCAAAAGTCCGCGTTCAGTCACCTCTGTTTCTAATTTTGGCCAGGCAAATGGTACTTTCACTTAAAGGCGAATCTTAGAAGCGTATCTGGCAACGTTATAGCTCTATTTGCTCTTGCTATTCCACCCTAACCGACGAGGATAAAATTCCTGTCTATTCCCTGGTCTTTCCACCCATTTCGACCTTCCAACATTCTTTTCTGTTCAGGAAATTTTCAGACGCGCGGATCTGGTTTTACCGGGTATCGCCTGACTTTTATTTGTCACTGGGTCTTCGGCCTTGGATATCTTTCGGTCGAAAGCTCAGTTTAGCGATTGGTAGATTTTTACGAATTCATTTTCACGAATCTGAATGCGCACTGCGTGAAAAAATATTTTTAACGTGAATTTGATGTATCTGTATATAATATTATAAATTTGACGTATTTAATATGTATAAATATTTAACTCTCTATAATTTCTACCTGGTAGGTAAAACAATTTTCTATAGAAGTTGTACCTTTCCGATTACATTCTCAAAAATATGAATTTGTACAAAGATCAGCAGTGCGTAGATTATGCGCAATCACCTAAACGACCTCCTACCGTACCTTATGGTAGTGATTACTATAGCAGTGCTCAAAATGGATGTACAAAACCTGTGAGGCGAGCCTTGGCTATCGCATTTGATTTGAATTCACAAATACGCGATGTACTTGATCCCGTTACCGATACACATTATAAAACAATCGCCCAAGTATAGTAGCGCTGTAACGGTATTCGGAACGAGCGTTCAAATGCCGCGAAGGGAACCTCGATTGTCGGATTCCTGTTCCCGCTACTGATATAAATTATGGACCTGCGAAAGTCCTGTATATACTCTCTCGATATACGCCGAGAGGAACGAGTTTTCGATGGACGTCTTCTTCCGATTTAGCTCGTATGTCGTCAGACACCCACCTTTGTCGCAAAAGCGGATCCACACCTACTGTTGGCTCATCGAGGATCAAGAGCTCCGGGTCGTGCATCAGAGCAACCGCGAAAGATACTCGACGCTGTTGGCCACCGCTGCAATCAGAAAACAATTCCGTCGTTAGCAACTGGAAAGTCGTACGATTTCGTAAGTGTCCACTGTAAACGTAAGGAAAATGAAAGAACTCGTTGAACCGATCCGAAACTGGCGACGCATCGTGTGCGTCGTGTAAAGGAATTGTTCGTATTCGCGTTGTTATTATCGGCGAGCAGGTCGTAGAAGGAGTCGGAGAAACGGTAGAAAGAATCGGTAGTTTACAAGGAGGATTACAGACGGTAATGAGGTTCTATCGAATAAATTCGTTGCTCTTAACTCGTTTACTTGCCAAACCGTAGATAAGCTTCTTTCAAATTGATAGATTACCTCGATCGACTCTAGTCAAGTTCTTTTGATTCAAATCGACGATATTCGGCAACGATTAACGCTTCCATCAAGCATCGTCGATCAAGTGCTTCGGCGTTAGAATTTCAGAGATTCCAAAAACAGCCGGTGTATCGACTGCGATTAATTACACTTACCTGAGATTCTTCACCAATCGGTTCTGCGTGGGTAGGTCCAGGAATTGCAAAAGAAATCGAAGTCTCTCCTGAATCTCCTCGCTGCACATGCCGAATATCCAACCAAAGTACATCATGGTCTCTCGAATACTGAATTCACCGTAGAGAGCAATCTCCTGTGGCATATAGCCGACTCTTCTTCCAGGAACTCCTGATCCTTTGGTGCCTGGCTTACCACCGAGAACCCAGATCTCTCCGGCGTTCAATTTTCTTCGACCAACGATGCAAGAGAGCAGCGTGGTTTTCCCGCATCCGCTGGCACCGAGGAGTCCGTAACTGATTCGAAGAAACAGGAGGACCAAAGGTATAAATAGGACCAGATCCAAGGAAAAATCGACGTAGAGATTTCAAAAGCGAGACGAGTACGAGAGATTGGGCGAACGAGAAAATTCTGTCACGTTACACAATGGTACACAGTTTGATAAGTTTTTTCGTACACGTCTATAGGAAGCTTCAAAATGGAAACGTGCGTGAGTTGTATATAACACGAAGAAGACATATGCGATATACGCAAATTATAGTTCATTGCGTAAACATCCGCGTTCTAATTACGATAAAAACGCGTTTTATTTGTTTTTTTAGTTCTTTACACGAGTTCAGCCAATAGCAAAGTCTTTCGAAGATTCTCGTTTCTTGGAATCACCATAAAAACGTACGCTTATCCGTTTCGCAAACAGATCGATTTGCTATGTGCAGGCGTGTCATTGGAAGAGTCGCTAAGGCGTAGAGTACGGCTCTGTCTAATGGCGAGATCGGCGCGACGATTTCTTAGGCGAGTTGGTTCGCGTAATCGGCCGCCAGTTACGTGCTCCCTTGGCATAAAGGCCGATATTCGTAATAGTAGCGAAGATAATGGCCGGCGTGCGTAATGAAATTACGCAACGACGATTTCGCGAATTTGTTTTATCCCGGAAACTTTGAACTCGATTAGAAATTCTCGCTCGAGTTTCCGTATACAAATAGAATTCTCTACTGGAGCGGAACCGATTTTACACCGAAGAGAACGGCACGAGGAACGTCGAACGTTAACGAGAGATGGTCACGTTCCGTTGATTATATTTGGCCGTTGCTTTCTAAGAAAGCTGCCTTTCCTTTAAGATTCTTCTCTAACAAATTCCTTTTTCGCCGGTTCGCTCTCAGAACTTTTCATACATTTTGCGAAAAATTTGCTCTGTCGAACTTTTCTGCATCGATCTGGAGAAGAAAGTGTAGAAAATAGCCAGATGCAATCGCGTTTATCTTTCGATAACTCGGCTAATAACTCGCAAATCGTGTATAGTGGCGCGAACTGCGAATAGAAGCAATTTTATAGTTTATAAATCGCGACACGACGTTCTATGAGTCGAGGTTGCACCGATTTCGTCACAGTTGCAGCAATTAACGCAATCAAGGATTACCTGTTACTAGTCTTTTTTTCCATAGTTTCTCAGCTCGATGAATAAATAATTCAGTATCATATGGTACGTCGAGTGTGGAAAAGATTTTCTAATATCGATAAGTTCTACCCGTTGCTCGTAGTATCCCGATCGCTTTCACTGATAGTTCAAACCGACAATTACGCCTTTAGGAAATGAGATCGACTTTGAATGCGTAGGCAGATAAGAACGAAAGCTTATTGTTCGGTGAAATAATTCGTAAAATTGCCACGATCGTTAACAGGTGTACGCTGTAATTTCGAAGAAGCGATCCAAGTTCCGAGTGAATCTTTTAAAAGATCAGATACTTTTTTTTTTTTTTTTCTTACAACGTTTTCTTTGTTCTTACTTACATGGATCCCTTGGGTACGGTCATGTTGAGATTTTGCAGGATGTGATTTGGATTTTTACTGTTTCCGTAACTTTTGAAGGCGTTTCTTACGCTCACTGCCTGCTGTCGGTTCCACGCCGGATTGTTCAAACCTGGCGTGGCCAATGCTGGATTCGGTGGTATCGTCATGTCCACGCCGGTGTCTGTACTGTTCTGCATATTCGCGTTTATTAGACCACCGTCACCTCCCGCTGTTGCGTCACTGAAATAAAAAAGAAGACGAAATTTTTGATAATTTGTAGCATACATTTTTCTAACTTATTTATTTTATCATTTGTTTATCGTACTCTCGCTTTCCAGTTTTACCAGCTACGTATAATTGAGACTAACGCAACGATAAATAAAGTTCCACTTTGCTTGGACAAACATAAACGACAAATCGAAAATATCTTTCGGCAAACTAAAGTTCCTCCAACTTTCTATTCTCAACATTTCTTGGATTTCTCTATCGTATTTCTGTGCATCTTCTAAATTTACGGTAACGATTCTTTGATTATTTTCAATATTTTCATATCCGTTTAGATTTGCTGCATTCGAAGAAACAAATGAATCGTTCACAATGATGCAAGTAACGCAGGTGAAAAAAAGTATGTATTTTAAAGGCGATAGCACGCAAATCGGAGCATTTATGACGCAAATCATACTAATTGTGCATGACAGATGAAACCTCGAATAGTTAGCTCATGCGATGACGTGCATCTCAACTTCCGAGCGAAGAAACGTACGAACCAGGGTCCAAAGTTTTTCCACTCAACGTTCTATGCAAAATCAGTTCCAAGGAAGTTTCGTTCAAAGGAAGAGCAACGATAAAGTTCAAAGAACATTGGAAAGATACCCAAGTTAGAAGCTTATGTCGCAGATAACGCAACAATCAACTGCACGAACTTGGCTAATATAGTTACGTTCGTCTGTTCTCCAAAGAAACATGAAAAACTAAAGAAGAGATAGCCGCAACAAGGAGCCAACTCTATTTTCCAGTGATTCGAGTAAAGCGATGAAAACCGACTCAAAATCCATCAAAATCAAATCGCTTTTTAAAATTCGACTAACATTCGTAGTATCAAAGTTTTCCACCTCTGAATGCAATTTAAGTGCCGCATCCTTTGCGCTCTGAATTTCATTTCAATTTCGTCAGTAGCAGCTCGCAACGCTTTCAAGCGTTTCATTTGAAATTTACTTTAACCAAAGAAAACAGACGATTTAAATGAATGGAGAAAGAAAGAAATTCACTTAAATACCAGTTTTAGTCGCACCATTGTTGTATTTTGTAACTCTCAAGCGTATGATATATCTTGAAACAATTCCCGGGATGCAATTTTGCTTTTCTTTCGCACGTTTCACAAAAAAAAAAAAGTGACCGTGAAAAATGTCCAGTGGGACTCGACAAAGTTAATGCTGCAGACCCTTCGATGGGAAACGATCGAATTTCTCGTTGATCCTTCGGCTTCCGAGCAAAAGTTTTCGATTTACGAAAGATCGTGTCGGCACGATTCGTTCGAGATAAAAACGACGCATCGATCGAGCCACTGTTGTGCGAGAAAAGGAATCTGGACGATTCGAAACTACGAAAATCTGCGATGGATTCGTAATCGAGTGACGGACGGTGCAGGGTCGAGTCACGGTCGTGTCGTGAAAGCGTCTGCTCGAAGGTGTTCTCGAGGATCGTCTGGGTAATTTATAAAGAAATCATTGAACGCAGAGAAAAGCATGGAACGAGTCACAGGGAAGTCTGGAGGCAAAGAAAAGACGACTATGTGGCGATTAGTAGGTTCGCGTGCAGGTTAATCGGCACCGAATTACGCGTCTCATTCGTCCGACGTTCTATCGCGACGTTTCTCTTCAGTTCACGATTCTCTTAGGAAAATCTGACGTTTTTCTCAAACAAATTATTCCGCTAGACTGGCCGAGGTTCCGTAATTCATCGTTCGCAAGAAAAGTTACACGCGAGTTACAACTTGAAACTAATTCAAAATTGCGCTTCGTTTATTCGACGATCTGCTTCGACATTTTCGCGCTTCCAGTTCACGATCTCTCGTCCTTTTCGAACGTTATCAATTTTCGAAAAGATTTTAAACAGATGTTAACAACGATCCAACATTCCCGAGTTAAAATATTCCATTTGCCATTTCGAAACATTCGACAGAGTGGGAAAAGTCTTCCGTGCTATTCGTGTCGTTTCTTCTTCTCGTTCGATTTAAAATATTTCTTCCGTAACAGTTTGTACAACGTAATTTCGCTCGAGAGACGAGAAACAACGCGGGAATCTTCGGTATTTAACAGGTTCGTCGCCCAGCGTAATTCGGCTAAGTTTCCTGCGGGCCCCAAATCCGACCCACGGTACGCAGAATGTAAATAGAGCGACAAGCAGGAATTCATCGTTTATCCCCTTCGATTCGTTGTAAAGAAAAGATTATTTATTTCTGAAATGGAGAAAGCGATAAGCTATCCAGTTAGAGTATTCCGAGGGATCACATGGCAAATATCTCGGATCTTTCATTTAGTCGAGAAGCATACTTGCGAGACGTATATCGGTGATTTTTCCTCCTGAAAATGTTCAGTAAACAGCGTGAAAATATATTTGAAAGTGAGGAGAGTAGCGACGACGGAGTCTGTAACTATTTCCCGAAGTGCCCAAAATCACCCCAAATGCGTTTGGAATGTTTTAACGAATACCGTACGATATAGGATAATGTAATATATTATCCAGGATATAAATTAATAAAAAGTATGGTATAATGTGCTTTTAATATCTTTATGTTGTATATCCTATATATAATATCGTATATTTAATTGACTCGAACAAGAAGAGCGTCACCATCCTTTGGTGACGGGGCCCCCACGGAAGCGTACCCTTCACACAGATATGTGCGACGTGGCGACCAACGTGCTAAATATATTCAGATATGTATAACTTTGTGTGTTAGATTAAATTGACCGCGTAGTAGTGACACATGTATGTGAGTATAAGCGTGTGAAAGTATGTGTGTGCCTCGTCTCGTAAAACAGACGAATGCAACTGTTTCGTTGGTAGTGTGGTATAGAAGATGGTGAGAGGAAGAGAGCGCTGAGACTCGTGCAAATGTGTATCGACGAAGATCCTGGAAATCGTTTATCAAATAAATCTAAAACTATTTTAAAACGAATTCCAAGTGTAACCTTAGTGTTCCTTTACTTTTATTTCGGCGATTAAGATCCACAATTCTCCAGAAAATACATGTCGAAAAATGGGAAAATACTAAGTAGAACGTATTATCTAAGAAGGTTTATTACGCGCAAGTTGCCTTGACAGTGTCACACACTCATGAAGACCACCCGCTCAAGAAGGGCGACTCGCTCAGTAAACTAAACATCCCGCATACCACAGCTATCGAAATAATAACGAAAAGGCGCCCCTGACACACAGCCGACGATAATCCCTCCAAAGGGACTAAACTCCAATATAAAAATTCTCCTAAGCCAGCGCTCGAGATCATTCTGTTGTAACACTTTGAACCGTCACTCTGTTGAATTTTCATAATAAAATTCCGTTATCGTATACAAAGTTCAACCTTCTTCACCCTATTCGTGAAAGAATTATTTCGTCCGAACTGCGACGCGAGGAGATTACCGGCGATCTGTTAATTTCGCGATTTCTTGTGTCTCCGACGTGACAATAGCAATCGCAAATCGCGCGTACCATTCTCTCTCTTTCGGCAATTCCCTCCGCTTCAAGATTCTTCAAGGAAACTCACGCGTCAAACGCGTTTTCCCGTTAAAATAAAATTCTATTTGCGAGTTAAAAAAGAGTACTCCGGAGGTGGGCGACGGCGACAAAATTGAAACTAAGAGGAACAGACAGCTGGAAGAAGCCCTAAGACGCGAGATCCGCGTTAGATGGCTTACGTGCGTCGCGACAGACTTGGGTCAGTCAGGATCGTTTAGAAAGAGCGAGTAAACTGGCTTACGTAAGAAAGCGGCTTTCTTTTCGCTTACGCTCGCCGGTTCATTGGGCAACGCGTATCGACGTAGATACCTGTTCACCGGCATGCAGCGATAATATGTCGTTTACACCGGCGAAATGTATATAACCCGTTTCTCTGAAACGTATCGCCGACCAAGGCCGTGCAAACATTTCTCCACGATTCCGTTGACGTTTTCTCCGGATTTGCGAGAGACGCTTGCTTCGCGAACCGAGTGCTCGCACAATTTTTCTTCCTTTTACGGTTACGATCGGTTAAGACAGATTCGCACGGACAAAGTTGTTCGTCGTTGAACCAGTGAAATTTTGGATTTTAAAATAGATCAGAGTAAGTTCCACCAGATAGTTACGTTTAGAGGCAAAGCCGTTCTTCCATGGCGTAATAAACTGACGAGGAATTCAACTGATTGCACGATCTTGCTTTTTTCATACGGAATAATCGAGCTGTTCCACGTTATTCCATGAAATTTTGCATTTGAAGATTAGAAAATGGAAATGAAAACGAGCAGCAGATTTAGTTACATCTGGACGGAAAATATTCTTCGATGATGTAACAAACCGAGGAAAAATTCCGACTGAACGATCTTGTTTCTTACGGGATATGGAATAATCGATTTGTTCGTCGTTATTCCATGAAATGTTAGACCTTACGACGGATTAAAACGATCTGGAATTACACGATTATTATTTAGGGACACGTGCATATACAGACGTATACCTTTTATTATTATTTACTTTCTATTATTATCGATCCTTTAAGATCGAAGATGAACGAATATTTAGATACCTTGAGATGCGAGTAACCATCGCGAGTTATATTATCGGTTAATAAACGACGAATATATTGGCACTGATAGGAATCGCGTATCGGCACGAAAATCACCGAAGCGAAGGAAGAATTGAAAATTCTATTCAAATATTATCACGAGTTATATACACGCGCTTTAAGAAAATTGACGCAAGACACCGCGTAAACAATTTGCTTACAAACTGAGATACCGAGATTCAGGGACTTGTTATTCGGATACATTCGACAAATCTTTGATCGACGATTTCAATCGACGATCGACAAGATCGTGGAGATCGCACGAAACGAGATCGTATCGCGCACAACCGCATGCACGAAGATTGCGTGAAAGATATTTTTATTATTTGAAAGAGCACGAGCTTGCACGTACGACACGTTTATTCGTGCGTTTACGCGAAAAAAAGTGTTTGTTCAACTACGCGATGAAAAAAGTATTTACGCATAAATACACGATGAGTCGTAGAATAATAAAGCGATATATAGTCTATGCTGATCGTTGCATAACGTTGTCCGACCATGTTTTCTTTAATCTGTAAAACGGTAAACGCGTGATCGTAAAACGATGCCAATCTACTTAGAAACGATCGGCCGTCGAACGGCCAATAAATAAATCAGCGATACGGCTTTCTCGCGAATTTAGTCGATTTCCAATGTGGTTAAATTACGAGAGACGGCCAGCTCGAGGAATTGCACGTGCCGGCGAACGAGGAAAAGCCAACAAACCGTTTCGTAACGTCTCTCGTGAGTAGACATCGACCCGAAGAAGAAAGCAACTGCCGCGAAGACGTTTCTATCACTTTTAATAGCCTATCTTCGACAGTGACCGATGATCGTCGAAGCAAGCAATGCCGAACGTGCTACTGAAATGTCATCGAACGACAAACAGTGAATACGACACACAAGGTAACACAAAGATGATCGTTCGATGAATACATGTCGCGATGCTTATAATTCTTCGTAATTATCGCAGCATTCCTGACGTTTCTCCAAGTGTCTAGACGTGACTTTGTTACCTCCGCTCTTGAATCGTCCAGTTCGTTAACGCACAAACTTCGTTCTGTCTTTATCGGTGAACATTTTTTACGATAAAAATCTTTTACGTTCACCACGTACGCGCAGAATACGGGAAACGTATTTTTAATAAGATACGCAGATACTTTGGTATGTAAAACTGGCCGTATTTTTTCAATTCGCATGTGGCGTTAGATTCTCTGTAAAACCGTCGTCTCGGGTAACAGCTAGGCGACGGGAAGTATAAACAATTGAGACAAGAGACCGAAACCAACGATTAGCGGGCGGTCCACCGAGACGTGTTCGACAATCGTTTACGACACAGCATGTTTCCGACCGTCACACCGAACAGTCCAACGAACAGCTTGTACGCGCGACTTCAGATAATAAACTTTGTTGAGTTTAAAAGCGATAATTTATTATTGCACCCATAACCACCTCACGCATAAAGATCGAAGATCCAGCGATTCTATAGATGTCTTTGTCGCGATACAATCCTTTCGCGACATAATCGCGGATGCAAGAGTTCTGCGACATAGCGGATACGTTGTTTTAGAAGGTTGGAACGCAATGAACGGAAACGAGAAGTAAAAGTCTCTCGAGAGACGCGGACGAATATAGATAGGTCGTTGAAATCGTTCAAATTTCATAATTCGTCTCTCCTTTGTAAAGAAATTGCCTCGTTATTCGAACGACCAACATCGTGAAATTTCTTGTCGGACAGCTACTTTAAGCGACGCAATACAAGATAACCGTGGATGATTATTCCAAGAATGCACTCGAGGAATATCACGATACACATGATCGTTCGCAATTATCGTAACATACTTTTTGTTAGGATGTCGAGACGTGACTTTATTATCTGCATTATGCGCATTAGCTGGAATCGCGCAGGTACACGAACGCTTTCGACGTTTCACGTAACTTCCTTGGAGACGAGAGGAAGTCGACGAGGCGATCCATCGAGGAAACGGTTATCGACACGCGTGTGCATACAGCAGCTCACGAAAGTATTTGAACACTTACCATAGAAACCTTTTATGTACATATTATGTTATATAAAGCATTTTCAGATTTTATTAACGCCGTAATAAGATACGACTGTGTACGTAAAACTAGAGGCCAACTTGAGAATGTACGTACAAGTTAAGATACGTAAACCGCGGACATGTATTTAGAAAAAAGTTAATATATGTAGTATCGGGAAAAGGGACGTGCCTGACAATGGGTCACACCTGTGGCCCATTACAACATTGGGGTAATTAAAGGGGATCTACCTGGGAATGGGTCAGGCGCATCTGGGAGTTAGAGAGAAGACGTTAGACAGTCGAGTTGAGCAGTCAAGTTTAGGAGAGTCAGTTGAGTTGTAACAGTTGAGTGGAGCAGTTTGAGTTAAGTGAGTTGAGAAGCTGGAAGCCGAGTTTAAGACGTACGACGATTGTAGTCAGTTTTGTGTTGAGTATTGCTTACACGAATAAACTTGTACTTAACTCTGAATAAACCATCCTTTCTTGTCCTTGCTCTAGAGAATAAAACAAACAACATCTGTAGGTTACTATATGTATATATAGCTTCTTAAATACATAATGAGCGTCAAAGATATTTCACCGAGCATATTTATTCGTACGTTACATTTAATTCAACGTAATGGATAATCGACGGTCTGTCCGTGTGATCTGTGTGAAATATAACATTAGGTTGTCCGAAAAGTTTCTTTCGTTTTATATGGAAATAATGGACGCACAATGTTTTTTGTTTTATATCGGTTTATAGAATTATGCACGAACATAGTAACAGAAATACGACGAAATGGATCATACGTACAGTCTGTCACACAAGAGCGTGTCTGCGATATTTCTGTAAATATTTATATATTTGTAAAAAAATTTATATGAATTGAATCTACATCTAAAACACTAATACGCTATTACTTAGTAGGGTGTCCAATCTCCTCCATTAGCGATTATAGCTTGACATCGTTTCGGCATACTCTCGACTAATTTTTGAGCGTAGGATTCTGGTAACGACCTCCATATCTTTCGAATGTGATGTACAAGTGTTCTTATTTTTGTGATACGTCTTCCTCTCAGCTTGCCTAATAGGACACCATGCCCAAAACGAAGATTCATCAGTGAATATTATATTACTCCAATCACGATCTCTGTTTTCATTCGCCCATGCCAGACGATTTTCGACGTTTCGCGTACGCGGCACTCATATTAAAAAGCTCTGTTCCTTTCACTGTTTCAAATGAAACTGAAAGGTATTCAGCAACGCGTATTAGAGAAGTTTTCGTTTGTTTACATTCTTTTTATCTCATTCTGATTAGGTGTCAGGTTTCGCAGATATCGCAGACACGCTCTTGTGTGACAGACTGTAATTCAATAAAATAATATAAAACAGAAATTGCTGTTCATCTATTATCACCTTATGCAACGAAAGAAACTTTTCGGACAATTTAATACTTGATCGTACGAAGACTGATAATTGCGTCTTATTACGGTGCTAGTGAAATTTCAAAAATATAATATATCGATAGGAGATTTCCATAAGCATGGAAGAGCCACTGTATATCTCACATGCTGCCAGCGAGTATCGGTTTAAAGCACGGTAACGCTGGGCGAACGTGCGATAATTAGCAGCCAGGAATTTGCCAAGAGGGAAGACAGAGAATCGGAGGCTCTGGCAGAAATTAAATAGAAAGGAGAAATGTTTCGCGGCTGGGAAAATGTTACTCAAGCCGTAAAAGTGTACAGCTCGTTGTTATTCAATTCCTTAGGAGGGTTAAGCAACGAGATAAGTATCGGACTTTTCGCTAATATTCGCGCGTTTAATGGTCCGTTGTTCGATCACGAACTATCTCAGATACGCTTCGCTTTGTTACTAAAAATAATTAATCCTTGTACGATCGTAAAGGCACGATCGTTATCGTCACGAGCGTTGACTATTTTGTTTTATAGCGGTAAAGTAGAACGAAAAAGGCCGTCTATCTCTGCGTAACGCAACGATCGTGACGATCAAGCGTGAAATATCAAGATCGGCCCAGTCTTCTTTATTCCAGAGTCGATAAAAAGGATTATTACGTTAAATTATCGTAAAGAACGCAATTGTTGATTTTAGAGGACGATGCGTGCGCGTCGATCAACGAGGCAGGAACGTGACATTCGGCGAAGCAGACACGCAAGTAGATAATGGCCGTAGTAGTCAGACCGAGCAGCCTGAACTAATTTACGGTTAGATTACTTGATCTACCGTCGCTCCGAGGTGACGCGCGTATCATTGTCGCGTCACGTATTCTCTTCGTCTTCGAATGTACCAAAGTCTAACAACCACGACGAACGGTAATCGTAGCCACTGTGCATCTCATTAACGCTACGAACATTATACGCAATTTTCTAGCACTCGAGATGTTGCATTTAATTTCTCGAGGCTCGTCGTTCGTTCCACTTCGTCGATCGCATAGAACGAATCGTTGCAACGACTGGACAGATTCGTATTACGATCAACGGCCAAGCGCTATCGTATATAGATAACGGCGTTTAGTATTCGAAAATCGAAGAGATGTCTCGACGCGAGCAATTGCGTAAGCTGGCATTCCAGGGGACGACGTACCGCGAGGACGCGTGTGGAAAGACCTAGCCACGTGAGTCTTCGTGTTCTGGGCCATGGTCGATGATCCAAGCGCCGATTCCGCGCTCCTCCCATTTCTCTGTTCGTGCTTTCTCGAAAGCTTTCGCTCGCTTCTTCTTTCCCCGATCGTCTTCTTCGTCGTCGTCGTCGTCGTCGATGCAGTTTCACTATATCGTGGACGTTTACGCACGTTTTAAGACTCGAACTTTCGCACAATTTCCGAATAGTTCTGATAATTTCGCATTCAAATTTCTAGCGTAGACGGTACGACGATGTCGGGTCTTGTTTCTATCCTCTCGCTCGCGTGTGTACTTTGAGTATCGCGATCCTACGGATCAGAGGTACGCGAGGAGATCGTCAGGGCAAAGGTCGCTATTAATCCAAGGACTAATCCTCGTTTGCGGCGGTGTTTGAGCGTCGACGTACACCTCGAGGTACTGTCTCGTCAGTGATAGATGTTTTATGTGGTTATATTTATTTTATATAGACTACTTTTTAAATATACGGTATACTTAGATTCGCGTATCTCGTTAGACAACTAACAAAATTGCTAAGTGTTTCGCGTGATTTCTACGGTAAGGGTTGGAGTACTTTCGCGGCCACTGTATATCCGGTAATTTAAAAGTGTCTAAACGCTTATACGCTGCAGCGTATTATCATCGTGACCTGTTTTCATGGCAAAATGCGAATTATTAATTACCGTTGATTTAATGTTGGACGTGTTTCCTAATCGTCGTTGTTACAGCAGCGTCTCTAATGGTATTACCGCACACCCGGTCATTTCATAACTGTATTCGAAGCCGTGTATCGTCATGCAATAGTCGTTCCGGCGATACCATCTAATCGGCATTAATAATAGGGGAAAAAAAAAAGAAAAATTATTATTACGCCTGCGAATTTGCACACGCGTTTCTCTCTTGTTACGGCCTTTTGTTTCCCTTCGTGTCTTTAGGGGTGATAAATTCTTAATTACGTGTACTTGGATAACATCTATGGTAAATTATTCAATTTGAAAAATCGATATTTGACGTGTGAAATATGACGAATTTGATCGAGGCTGTTTACGCGTTTGTAGGATTTTTCAAAGTTTGCGAGCGTGCAATATGAAAAATATCAAGAAGAAAATACCTTAGTCGTTATGATATCGAGCAAATGAAGCAAATCTTTATCTTTAGTCGTAAAAATACAGGTGTGAACAAAGATTCATTTTTTACTAACGAGAATAATTAATTTCTGAGGATTACTTGTATAAACTTGTACAAACAAGAGTAATAAACTAGAATCATTCGAGATGATTGGAGCTCGTGCTAAACATGTGCATAATTTTCAGAGAATACGACCGGATAAATAGATAATTTAGCGAATTAATAATAAGTAGATGTAGCAAGCACTGCGATATCTCCAACGTGTTGGCTGTGCGTACGTTCGATGCTTTAAGTTGACGGTAAAATAGTTCCCAAAAGGATTTCTTCGACGAGCCTTTCTTTATATTTCACATTATAAATTGTTTTAATATCGACGTTATGTATTTTTTCATATTAAAGTTTCACAATTTATTTCATTAAATCTTTGATTATTCTTAATTATCATACTTCGTATTTTTGCAATTTTACGGGGGAAAATTGCGGTAAAAGCATTTAAAGCGTAAGAAATTACCGCGCCAAGAACGTAATTTTTCGATTAATTTTTCAAAGACAAAGTGCTATCCATCCAAGTGTCACTCGAGGCATCGAATGCGCGTCCATTCAAATTGCTCGAGATTTTGTACTTTTTGCTATATCCTTGCAAGTAACGACGTTAATAATAAATTTACCGTAGGAAATTCGCCGTACCCTCGTTAGCAGACAGTGCTTCAACTTAATCATCGTCGTATATTTATGGCAAGGATAAGAAGCAGCTCTGGAGACGGCGTAAGTGAGCGAAAATCGAGACGGATCAACGAGCTCCAGTGATTTCTCAACGACGCGTTAAATCGTATGAAACGACACGAAGCAACGTGTAGAGTACGACCGCGATTCAAATTAGAATTTTATTTCCTCCTTGAACTTTACCATTAACACGTTCACGTCCTTTAGTTTCTTTTCCGAATTCTTCGTGAAATTTACCGACTAATTTTTAAAGTCTTTATCCTTCCCGGCTCGAATCCCTTTCCCTTTCTACTTTCTGTTACTTCCTTTCTCGATCATGTCGCATCAAATACGGCGTTATCCGAACTAACGAGGAGACAAAATCGTTCAAATAATGGAACTTTCGGACAATAGAAGAATCAGTTTCTCATGTGAAATTTCATTTATTCAAATACAGATTACGATTATCCAATTGACAGATTCTTTAAATACTTGTACATCTTCTTGGCTGCTAAGTCACGCAATTTCTTCAACCTAAGTAACAGCGTAGTTACATTCTTTTCGTACTTTGAATCGTCGAAACTTATTTTTCCGAATGGCACGAATACTTTGACGCGAGAACACACTTGCCTATTACCACTCACGTGTGTATAAATTATTGTACGCTGTCTTCATTTATGTAATTTCCACATATAATATTCTCATTATCACCTTTATCGCATTTCATTACGTCAGTACATTTACAGTTTTTCTATTGTTGCCAGAGTCCGAGCGATCTACGCGCTTTAGATAATTTTCGATATCGCGTTTTCCGATGTCTCTGGTCGTCACACTTTTTCCACCTTATGTATCTTTGCTAAATTCTGCTCCATTTGCACCGCTTTCGAGCTTTCTTAATCGCGTCGTACGTTGTTTCGATAGTTGTTAGTTTCATATCAAATTCTTATAATCAGAATCCACTCGATCGAACAAAGAAAAGTACACAACGTGTACGAGCTTACATATCCGAAATGGAAAAAGGGAAATTTGCTGGGAAATGCTATGCTCGGATAATAGAACATTCGAATAACGAGTGTTTGGACAAGGGAGACTCTACCGTATCTTCTCTTGTACGTATTAGAGTCAGAAAAATATCAAAAATGGTGTTGCCACGTTGATTGTGCGAACCTTCGAGCGTGGCAGTTTGCCGAATAAATTTCAAAAAAGTTAAAATATAAAATCAGCGAATGTAAGACGTTCGAATATAGACGCTCGGATTTCTTAATCGAAGGAAATACCGGAATATTAAAGACGGATTTTGCTTGTTTATCTCAGCGACAAATAAACTTCGTCTTCGTCACGACATCTTACGACTGTCTATTACGCGTCTAATGCAACAGTAGCGTATAAAAAGTGTTAATTATCCAATACGACGATGACACGTGGCATATGCGTGTGGCAACGCGCGTAAATTATCGATTGGTCGCGACATTCGTACACGTACGTCCCATATATCGATCGGCCTTGCGAGTCGAACGCATCGCACGCTTCGCCATTTCGAGGTTCCAACCCCTTTCTTGTTCTTTCCTTTTTTTCCATAATCGAACCGTCAGCCTTCACCTTGACTCAATTTCCAAGTGACATCTGGCCGATCCGTCATCGACGTCGATTTCGTGCGTGACTCTCATGATAAGCGCGAGTCACTGACAAACAATTCGCTGTTCGTTAAATACCTGACCTTCGTCGCTTCTCTTTCGCAATCGAGTTTCCCTTCGATCTGATTTTCGTGTCATGCAACTGGAGTTCCTTGGTGATGTTCCGCGATTCGGAGGTTGAAACGATAAAAAAAACACGAAAAAGAAAATAGAGATTTCCAACATAAGCGGTTGAATATTTTTACGAACGTAAATTCCAATTTTTACGATTTTTATCCGATCGTCGCCCGATGAATTCCGTGATTCGGGAAGAAAACTGAGAATTTTCAATCGTTACGGTACCGTTGAGACGAAAACGTCTCGTTGAAAGTAAAAACAATTAATTTGATGTTTTTCTTGAAACTATTGTGGCGATAGATACATTGTAAAACCGTCGTCTCGGGTAACAGCTAGGCGACGGGAAGATAAACAAAACACTCGAGACAAGAGACAGAACCCAACGATTAGCGGGCGGTCCACCGAGACGTCTTCGACAATCGTATACGAAACAGAATGTTTCCTACCGTCACACCGAACAGTCCAACGAACAGTTTGTACTCGCGACTTTGAATATAATAAACTTCGTTGAGTTGAAACCGATTAATTTATTATTGCACCCATAACCACCTCGCTATTTTTCTCGAGGGATTCGTCGAACGATAGAAAAGAATGCGATGGAGTAAAAGATATTTGGATCGACGAATACAAAACACAACGTTGCTTTTTACTCTTTCGTCATAGTTAACCAAAATTTTCCTCTGTTTCTCGCTTATTGAATACCAATCGTCTATCTTTTATTAGTTATACAACGCTATTTTTTATATAGCCTTCTACGCGACACGACTATCAAGCAAACATGTTTTTGCTCGAGTTTTTCTTGTCTCCGTACGTAGTAAAACGCGCAAATCACGTAAGAAAGTCAAGACGTTACGCGATAAAACGGCCGCAACAGTGTTTCAACTTCCTCCGCGAACTCGTCGATTTATCGTTTCAGAGACAGAGACGTACTTTGATCCTCGTTGTAAGAATACGACGAGTAGAAACTCGAGCAAACCGAATGCACCTAGTTTGTGTTATTCCTCGGGAATGAAATCCACTTTTTCCAACAGCGCGGAAGGAATTTTTCGAATCACCATCGATATTGTCAAAGTTGAGTGTACATAATTAAATACAAAAATTATATAAAAAGTCGATGAACACCAAGTACTTCTTAATAAAAATGTAAAAAGTCAACGATAATTAACTTCAAACCCGCGTTCAAAATACCACGTCCAAGTTGAAACGTTTTCAAAAACGGTTTAGTACGCTCGTCGTAAATAATTCGTAAAAAGCTCGTGATGCGACTAACGTCTTCTTAAAAGAAGCGCGGAAGGAATTTTTCTAATTATCATCGATATTGTCAAAGTTGAGTGTACATAATTAAATACAAAAATTATATAAAAAGTCGATGAACACCAAGTACTTCTTAATAAAAATGTAAAAAGTCAACGATAATTAACTTCAAACCCGCGTTCAAAATACCACGTCCAAGTTGAAACGTTTTCAAAAACGGTTTAGTACGCTCGTCGTAAATAATTCGTAAAAAGCTCGTGATGCGACTAACGTCTTCTTAAAAGAAGCGCGGAAGGAATTTTTCTAATCACCATCGATATTGTCAAAGTTGAGTGTACATAATTAAATACAAAAATTATATAAAAAGTCGATGAACACCAAGTACTTCTTAATAAAAATGTAAAAAATCAACGATAATTAACTTCAAACCCGCGTTCAAAATACCACGTCCAAGTTGAAACGTTTTCAAAAACGGTTTAGTACGCTCGTCGTAAATAATTCGTAAAAAGCTCGTGATGCGACTAACGTCTTCTTAAAAGAAGCGCGGAAGGAATTTTTCTAATTATCATCGATATTGTCAAAGTTGAGTGTACATAATTAAATACAAAAATTATATAAAAAGTCGATGAACACCAAGTACTTCTTAATAAAAATGTAAAAAGTCAACGATAATTAACTTCAAACCCGCGTTCAAAATACCACGTCCAAGTTGAAACGTTTTCAAACGGTTTAGTACGCTCGTCGTAAATAATTCGTAAAAAGCTCGTGATGCGACTAACGTCTTCTTAAAAGAAGCACGGAAGGAATTTTTCTAATTATCATCGATATTGTCAAAGTTGAGTGTACATAATTAAATACAAAAATTATATAAAAAGTCGATGAACACCAAGTAGTTCTTAATAAAAATGTAAAAAGTCAACGATAATTAACTTCAAACCCGCGTTCAAAATATCACGTCCAAGTTGAAACGTTTTCAAACGGTTTAGTACGCTCGTCGTAAATAATTCGTAAAAAGCTCGTGATGCGACTAACGTCTTCTTAAAAGAAGCACGGAAAGAAGGAAGACAGTAGCGTGTTTGGATCGAAAGAGCGGTCAAAGGGTGTCGATGAATAAATCGTGACTTATCACGAAACAATCTGCAGCCGTGGTAACAGGTTGAACCGCGTCGTTCAAACCAGTCCGATTATGGAGAACAATTGCACTTTAGAACCTGACGACTGCCACGGTTCGTCGATCAGCGCGATTATAGCTACCATGATTCATGTGGCTCGTGACGATCGTCGTTAATAAATCGTATATCAGCGATCTGATTAGCCGTAATGTATTTTGTAGTAGATTGATACTTGAGGAGTATCGCTAGTAATTTAATAACGTCGAAAAAAAGGCAACGGAACTCTTTATTGGTTTAACTAGATTTTAGAGCGAGATATTCATTTTATGGATCATTGACGTTCTTCGATAGATATTAAGATGTCGTTTAACGAAATTACGTCACGTATAAGATCGAATATGTTTGAATAATTCGGGTTATTCGATTTTCCGCTAATTCGATCAATTCTAATATAAATTTTAGATTCACGAAATAGCATCGCTTTGAAAATGAAAATAACAAAATTAAATCCGTGGTCGTTAAAAGCGACATTACATTGATATAGCAACTACCGAATTAGTTAAAATCACTGGGATATTCAGGCTTCTTATTTCTATAATTATTCGAAATACGCAAGTGTTTGTTTCTCCTCTTTGCGACGTTAATATATGTATATATATGCACTTTCATTGAGAAAAAAAAGTGCTTACGTCAATTGGTCGCCACTTTAAGTAGTTAAATGGCAAGATCGAATGGCTATAAATAAAAGTCGCTTTAAGAAATTTGACGTTCTCCTGGTTCGATTAACGGCAATATAAATTTCGAATTCATCGGTATCCGATTTGGTGACAAAATGACGAAAAGCTTCGCGATCGAAAGCGGCGCAACGTTGAATTTATCGCAACTTTTGCGCAGCTTTTACAGCGATAAGTAACGTCGCGTGCTACTTGGACGTTCTTCGGACGTACCAAAAGACACTTTAAAGAATGAAACGGTTCGATTTTCAAGGTTACTTCACTTTCTGTTCGCCACAGTTCATCAACCTGAGATTACGCGATTTTGAAATCGTGTACATCACGCGGAGAGACGAGAAAATCAGTGGACCTACGATCGAGAAAATGAGAAGAGAAAGCACTGAACGGCTGCGGGGCAAGTAAAAGTTAATAATGTTATAGGAATCGTGCGGCAGATTGGTTTTCGTGACTGGCTATGGAAAAACAAAGAAAAAGGGAGCGAGGAAACGAAGATCATCGATTTCACCGCGGTTCATTGTTATTAATCGTACGAAATATTCGCGTTGATTTTGTTATTTGTAACGCAAGCTTACCATGTTAGGGGAACGTAGCCGAACGACTGCGTAACCACTTTATGATGACGTTTCGATTTGCTTCTCCAGTAGCCGGCCGACATACTTAGTAAAATCGTTGGAATAAGCATTTCTTTTTTTTTTTTTCGCGGCCTCGTACCTAATTGTAATTGGTGCTCTGTCGAGGAAAGTCGACTGCCCGCCGCGGATTTACGCTTTTACTCGCTGCTCTATTGTCCGCAGTGCATTAACTTTCGTTGAAACACGAATTTCTTCTTCGATTACGAGCAACGAACGTTCAGTTTTTTTCCCAATTTCAATTATTCGTGGAAATATACTCTGGTTTATTTACAATACTATCGTCGTATCGTTACGCGCGTCTCTCGATTGCGAGGAACAAGAGCGCCGACGTCTTTTCAATTTTATTTATTTGCATACTATACAGTACTTGGATATACCTACCTACCCACCTACCGTGTATCATACTATTTGCTACATGTTATACGTATATTTGTTTCACCACGAAGAATAGGAATGCCGATGAGGATTACCTCGAGGTGACAAGAAATATAGTTTCTTCGTAAAGACGATAGACTGAAAGAAGTTCAGATTTATCAATGGGATAATTAAGAAGCGGCAAGGCAGAGATTAATAAGATCGAGATTTCTACAGAGAAAAGAACAATGCCCCACAAAATTCTTGCGCATGGAAACCTGGATAGTCAAGCCACGCTTTTTAATAACAAGCAAGAAGACTTTCATCCGCCGAGAGGGGAGATTCGATCTGCTCCGATACGCGACTACGTAGAATTGATAACACTCGTGGCTAAGCCAAGAGAAATTTCGAATTTCAATTTGTAGAAACCGAATGAATTAAGATCAGAACTCGAACAAGACTATAAAGACGAACCTAGCGAACGGGTATAACAGTCTTTGTTCCACGGAACCTTTGTACAGTTTCGCGGCGCTGTTTAATCTTGCTATTCGAATGCAGCCCGCGGGAATGCCAGTCAATTATCGATACGACGCGAAAATCCGCAGCGGGCGTCTATCGGTGATTTCGATGTTTCGATCGACGAAACGATAACCCGATGTAATCGGCGGAGTTGTCGCGATACGCAAAAATTGTCCAATGAAATTCGCACGAAAATTAATCGACGGCAAATCGAAGCATCGTCGTTCATCGACCTTATTCGGACAACGGAACATCAAAATAATCGAAGAATACGAAGAGAATTTATTTTCACTGACAGTACCGTCCTTTGGATTTATTAATTAGAATATTAGAAGAAATTCGATTCGAGCCTCTTCATCTTGAAAAACGAAACTACACAGCGAAGACCGGCGATTTTAAAGAAAACGACACTTTCACTCGTTATTAGACTGCAAATCTTCATGCAAATTCACATTTTACGAACGAGGTCAATGAAATGAAACCCGAATAAAGATTTGTTTCGCTCTTTGAATATTATAACGAGCGTACTATACTTTGAATATTTTTTATATCTTTGAAAGATAGACGAAAGATAGGGAAAGACAGATACGCTTAATATCCGTACCGTACAATATGAGAAATTCTATAAAATGGTAATAGTTAAAGTACTCGTTATAATATTTTATATTCTAGACAAACACCACCTGCTTGGTATTCACAAATATTTGAATTTGAATAAACATCCGCAGTCTACTCATTACTACCGTCCACTTTCCGACGATTTTAAAAGAAATGACACTCTCGCTCATTACCAACGCAACGTCGCGCTTACTTACTGATCGTGAGTGACTTCGACGCCCGCACAGCAGCTACGATTTCGCTTATGAGACGAAACGCGTCGCGCAATCGAAATCGTCACGGGAAAACATACGTACGTCTCGATTCGCTGATCTTTTCGTTCCTTCGTTACACAATATTTGTCGGTCCTTCGTAAAATTATGCGATTGCGCAAGCGTGCAGGACGGTTTTCCATCGGGCGGGGATTACGTTTACGATAACACGAAATTACACAACGATGGCGTGCGCGTCACGATGCCGAACGTGGCCCGAAAAGTAACGAGGTTGTCCATCCATGCTGTTTCATCCATCCGTGAGTAGCGATGGGACCGATAAATTCCAATTGAATTTAATACCCGAAATTCGTTCTATAAACTTCGCATACCGCTATAAGATACGATGACTCACGCAAGGATTTGGATATTCGTCGTAGAATATGTTTGAAATATAATCATAAAATTACGTATTACTAAAATGTTAGTAAATAAAATCTTACGACGTAACTTGATTTTCAACCGAACTGCGATGTTGTTATTTTTCGTAATCGTCGTACGGTGGCTCGGTATTCGAAGGTATTCGAACGCTTATCACTGAAAATTTTTACGATTATGTTATTACGTGTCGTGTGATACTTCAAGTACCGAAGTGTGTAATTTTTATCTTCTTTTTTTTTTTTTTTTTGTTATTTTCGAGATATTCGTAGAAGATTTAAATTTGTTTGGTCAACGTTCGAAGCTACTCATTGCATACTTGAAGCTATCGCTCGGAGATTTTCAGCAGCTCCTTCCCTGTTTCTCGTTGACTTTTAGTCGGACTTTGTCGCGTTGCTGTCGTTTGGCTATGCGTTTGACCAACTCGTTTTACTTTCTAGAATCGTTCCGGATAGCGATTAATCTTTCCATCGAACGCACGAAATTCGTTCTCTCGCGGAATTTATCGTCATTTGGCGAGAGAGCCGGCGCTCGATCCTGTATTTCACGAGTTTCGTTTTCTCTTCGATTCGACAAACCGCCGAGATTTCAGGTCACCGATCTATTCTCGATTTCACGTTGCATGGGACTACGAGGAACCTAGGTTTATACGATCTAGTTAACCGGCGCTTCGATCCGATTCGAATCATAGGTATCGAACGAATGTGAGAGGAATTTTCTCTCGAAGAAGATGAATAACGAAAGATTAGTAATCGTAAGAGTAAAAACAGATATGGTATCAAACGTTACAATTTTCGTTCTTAAAGCAAATTCACAGCGACGACGATTCTTCGATCACGACAGTCCTATCGTTTTACACGTTTTCCTTTGTATCGTCGAGAAAGTATATCTCTCTAGCTACTATTCTGCGTTTTCTTTCTACAAAACTGTCCTATAGACCGGTGACTGCTGCCAACGAAACGATGATTAACATTTCCTACACACCATTTGTCTTTTATCTCACAATGAGAACATCGTCGTTGAACTTGTTCGCGTTACACGGCGAAAGATTCATCTTGCGTGAACCTCGTGTATGAATCATAAAGAGAACAAAAGACGCTGCACCTTCTGCGTTCTACGCATTCCTTTCTCGATCTTGATCGACAGATACCGCGAAATTCCTATTTAGCATTCGATCGTCAACTTTGGTACGAAAATTCTCTTTTTTTCTGGAATTTTAAATTAGTCGAGATGGAAATTCGATTCGCCCCGACGAAGGTACATTTGCCGCATTTTCTATCGATTAAAGCAACAAGAAATCGTTCGCAGACAATCGCGTGATAGGTTTTACACGCCGAGACGCGAGTTTCCGACGCTGATTCTTCTACGCTGGTCCGTAGAACACGCAGGATTTGTGAGTTGGAAGATATCCGAGGCGAAGAAAGAAAATTGTAGGAAAATACGCGTGCGAAGTAACGTGGGAATGCGTTCGATTTCACTGCGTGTGCATTCCAGGATTGTCAAAATACTGCAATTCTTCCATATAACTTTCTATTTCGTGCGTACGAGGAAACCGCTGAGTCACTTTGAATGCTAGTAAAATTATGAGAAACGATCGTTTCTGACGGTGTAATAAAACGAGGAAGAACCAGGAACGAATAATTTTGAAAATACGTAATTGCTTTTTTATTCCTATAATCTTTTCGATTTCTAATAGTATCGGATACGAACAGTAAATTCAGGATTTTAGAACAGATGAATATTAATGAACGAAGACTGCAGATAAGAATTTACATTTCTCGCTTTTTATGGCAACGGGATAAGATCCGATGCGTTGGAAAAATTGTTCCCTTATTCGATGTTGGAGATAAAAATGTTTTTTCCCTACTCGTTATTTGAAGTATCAAAGATTGCTTTGTCGCGATATTAAAATATTTTGTTGTCTCGACGGTTGTGTTTTTCTTTTCTATAGAATTTCGTCAACCATACCTTTGCACCTACCAGGACTTTGCACTTTTAGCTCTTTCATTTTGAAATTTGTTTCTTTGGTTGCAAGATCATATTAACATGAGATATCGCTATGGTCGTTATGCGAATATTTTAAAAATATCATTAATATTAAAAGAAATTTCGTACGCATAAATGTATATATAACAGACTGTTTAATCTCTGGATTTCAAGTAACGAATAATAATACATTTATCATTTCTTTCTCCTCTATCAGCTTCAATACGTATACATACGTAATAACGTATATTTCAATAATTCACGATGTTTAAAACATAAATTTCATAGCACCGTATTCGATACTCTTGTGCTACCCTGTGAAAATCACGATCAATTCGATAATTGAACGTTGGTTTACGCGATTGTTTGAACGAGCAGGATGTGAACACGGCTGTATACTTGTAATTACAGAGAAAACAGTAGAATCAAATTTCTCAGAGCCGAAACGTAGAAAATAACGTTGCTCCACGGCTGATAATTTCACGATCGTGGTAAAAACGAATCAGTCTCCGATCTCGCCGCGTTTTACTTTTCCTCCACCTTAAGTCCATGATCTATCCTTTTTTTTTTCATCGTATCGTACAACGATGGATACGTAATAGTCGAATAATAGAAGAAACTTGGAAGAAACGTACGCACGTGAAATCGATTCACCGTACCATCCATGAAATTCACTATGGTTTATGCGGGGATCGATCGTGGTTGGTTAAGATCGCGATTTTGCCATCGTCGCTTTCGAATTTCCTGCGGCGAATCCGGCTTTGCTAAAGTCCACGCGTTTTCTCACTTTTCGAGGGAAGCGAAGGAGCGCCGGACGTTCGACTAATGGTCACCTTACGCGACCTCGAACTCTTTCATTTTTCAGCGAACGTTCTCGATGCGACGAGATCGTATGTATCGCGGCAAATCTCGCCGTCAATTTCGTTGTTCCGTGATAGATCAAATTTGTTCGAGTTCCGATTGAATAAACTCGCGAGACGCGACAAATCCAAATGTCATACCTTGGATCGAACTCGGCCACGATCTGTCCTCTTCTCTCGATGTATTATTTCTTGGCGTGTCTCGGACAGAGTATCCTGTAGGTGTAATCCTGGCCAGGTATCACCGACGTTTTACAACTAGGTACTATCAGGCGCGCATAAGCGAATTCGTATGGTAGACTTTTGCGACCATGTGTAAGAAGAAGGTACGAAAATTGGAGGAAAATCGAAGAAAAAGTCACCAACACACAACACAATAAAGTTGTATCAAGACTGAGAGGCACATATATAATTGCACGTTCTACACTGGAAGTTGATCTATGAGATCGATTTGAGCCGCGAGGACGCGTTAGCTGGAGAAGATGCCTAGTATTGTGGCAGGATCGTCGTGCCCTCCGCACCTTTCGAGTCCTGACGCGAGACTGAAGCGGTCAGAAGCGAGTAAAATCGAGCTCGCTCGCCACTTAACGAGCCGACCTGCGTCCTTCTCTCCCTCTCTCTCGCTCTCACACACCGTCGTCGTGCTCCTCCACTCCAACATCCAATCACGAGGTCTGTCCTCGTTCGACCGATCGGCTTTCTTTCTTCCGTCGCGAGCTCACCTTCCCACTACCTGTCGTCCTTCGACCGTCCCGCATTTTCGTTCACGCGCGCTCCCGTCCATTAATCTACGCCGACGGTATCCGTCAATCGCCCCTTTCTTGGATCGCTTGATCCTTCAATTTCCCTGACTACTTCCACGCTAATTCTCCTTTTCTTCTTTTTGTTTTTTCCTTTACACCGCAGCAAATGATATTCTCGTAGACGAAAGTAAGGTGCACTTCGAAGGAAAATTTAGACTAAGAAACGATACAAAAACCATACGAAGAAATATGCTACGATATAAAATGGTATATCGTGCTTGTTCTCGCGATCGATGAAAAAGATCTGTCGATTTGGCAATTACTTTTCTCCGTATCGAATCGTTCGTCGATATTTCCAGCAACCTAAGTATCACTTTTTCCCAAATATAATCTCAAGTGTATTGATATATTCATTTAATTTAATCGATGTTATTTATGAAATAAAATCTTCGCAGAAACGACATTCCGTACGCATCGATCTAATTTTTTGTTTTCCCTTTGTTTTTCTTTTTCACAGAGAATCTTTTCGACGAAGATGTTGCACGACTAAATGGTACTCTATATACATAGCGAAAACATCATTAGCAGAATCTTAGGCCGATCGTTTTGCATATTCATCTACCAATTTACAATCTAGTAATTTTCGTGCACTTTGAGCTTTTTGTACGAGCGAACTTGCTTGCGCGCAAGCATCGTACAGCTTCCAAGTATACGTACGTGTTGTAGTTGGTAACCATGAAGAAGTTGATCGTTCAAGTACTTCTAGATTACTACTTTCTTTTTTCTCTGTACTTGTCCTATCGTTATCAGACGAATCTTATACAATTAGGCGCAAAAATCATTGGCTGGTTAATGGACCAGAGATGTCTTCGCGAGTGAGGACGTAATAGTCACGATGATTTCCACTAATTAACCGAGATAAACTTATTATTGTTCAATTGAATCATTGAATCATCGATTGAAAGTATAATAGTCACGCGGAACTCTCGTGTCACGTTTCTAAAAATAACCTCGTTCGTCGAATACCATTAACCCTTTGCACTCCTATGTCAAGTGTGACTCGATATCAGGTTTTATCCGAGGAGCTCTTTCGTCGAGTTCCTCTCGAAATTCCTTCCATGTTCACCTATTTTGTGAAACGTGCGAAGGATTGCATCCTGGAAATTGTTTCAAGATATATCATACGCTTAAAAATTACAAAATACAACAATAGTGTGAATAAAACTGGTATTTAAGTGAATTTCTTTCTGGCTTCATTTATTTAAATTGTCTTATTTTTTAGTTAAAGTAAATTTCAAATAAAACGCTTCAAAGCGTTGGAAGCTGCTGGTAACGAAATTGAAATAAAATTCCCAAAGGGTTAAGTTTTTCTCTACAACGATCTAATACATAGTATTCGTCGAAAAGTCGATTAGAATGTTTAATTTACGCAAACGAAGATCGCGACAGGATATGTTTTACAATTGTGGATGAACCGTAGAGTTTCGCGAAACAGCGTCATCGCGGGGGCGAGGCAATTGAGAGCAATTTTTCATGCAAAAAGTCTCCTCGAGTCAACGCGTTTAAACGTCCGACAAAATACGGAATCATCTCGTCACGTATTACGAACAATGAGGCATGCAACGATTCCTGACATTATACTTGCAAAATCCTCGACGATTCTTTATAGCGTTCACACGATTTTACGCTGTTTCTTGCGTCGACAAATAGACAAAAATTAATTACGACAAACAAACTACCATACCAATAGCGTCACGAGTCTTTCAGTTAATGTCGATTCAACTTCGTACTTAGTCGTCGCCGATTATCCATTGCGGCGTTATTTATGTGCAGCCTTTTTCATTACTCGGTGCAATTTTTTTTTAACTTTTACGCTATTGTACATGTCCTTAGTTATTCGTTCTTTTAGTATTCAAAGGAATTTTTCAGATGTCTTTTTATAAAAGTGGCCAGAGCACAGGAGAAGCATAACATTGCCGTTTTGTTTGCTTTTCCAGGGTAAACATTTGTGTTGCCACCTTGTTCGTAATTTCAAAAATATTGCCACCTACAACCTGAGATTTCGGATAATAGAATAGTCAAATCATCGTTGTTTTCACTGATAAATTACGCTGAATTGACGATTTACGAATTCGTAGAGTACTACTTCATCGCACATTTACTTTCCTTGCTCGTAATCTCATTTTCCAGCTAAGCAAAGACGCTCAATAATCTGATAAATATAAATAAGACATTTGTCTCTAAAGAAACCAAGAAACTCTACTTTTTTCTTTTTATTTAGTAGATTATTTGCCATCGATTCTCATACAGAATTTTGAGTAAATTTTTTTGACGTGGTACTGTAACTTGGATTATAAAAATGTATAGTACGTTTGATTCTAGTTGAATCTAACGCTTCGATCTAAGGGGTATTTCCTTTTTAGCCTGCGGATCCGATCCGCCGTGTCAAATAATTGGATAACTAATGGGTTTTGATTGTTATCAACTCTTATATTATATCTGTTCTTGAATTTGGATGTTTTTTCTTTGACTGTGGGTATCTTGAGGTCGCGATGTATCGTTTCAAAAAAGAAGTAAGAAACTCTACTTGAAACGAATATCATCAAGGATCGATCTCTTAAACGTTTCAATTTATTGTTCGACAAGCCGCGAGTCTCGATGAAAAATGTCCTACTCTTTGCAGCTCACATTTTCTTCTTTTTGTTTTCATCGATTCAATGAAATGTCTTGCGTCAGGATTCTACGAGACGGTAATTCCCTTTGCTCGCAATTGCGTTCAGCACAATCATGTAAATGTATTCATGAGACACTACGTTCAATCGTATCATATTAGAGTCTGTATTTTCATTAACGAGAAATTACACAGTCAAGGCAATCCGTTCACATTCGATTCACTGTGTTTGATAGAGAAATTATTCGAAGCTTTGCTACGTAACGATTTTCGAATTGAATTCTTCGTTAGAGAATCCTTTCCCTAGAAATTTCGTGCGACGTGATCGTCGACCATTCGAAAGGCGATCGGAATCGCCACGCTCCATCGAACAACGTTTCGTTTTGTTAGTATAAACTATAGGATAGCGAATAAATCGTTTAATTAATCGGCAAAGTTTAGCCGAGATTGCCAATGGCGACCAACAAACAATTTCGTTCCATATCGAGAAATAGCGAGCGTAACAGTGGTCAAGACGGTTCGCACTTTCCCCAGCATTGCGTAACACGGCTACAGTTCCTGACGTAATGTAAGCCTGATTAAATAACAGGAAATTATGCATCTTTCTTCTCTCGAAAATTGCTGCCACGATTCTACGAATTATCCATACCTTTGAACATACGAAACAATCCTCGTCGCATTGTATTTATCCGATGAGACTATAAAATGCCAGTCTAACGTATGTTTATATTATACATTTATACATAAATTAGGAATATTGTAATGTTGTAGTGTAATGTTCGTCGCATCGATTTTTCTTCCGATTTAAGGCTTTTAAGGCTTTAGTTTCAAATTTTCAGACTCGGAATCGGTTGATATAAATTGCTGCGAATGTCACGAAATTTCACATTCGCTTGCAAGTACTAAGAAATCGCGAGGCCAGAGACCGACGATCGTACGATGAAAATGTTGGGTTAACGTTAGGAAAACTTCAATAATAGAAGGAAAATAATAATAATAACAATTTAACAACGGAGAACGTTCCTTGGTACCGCGAGTCAGATCACGAGCTTTCAGTTTGTGTTATTTAAGGAATTTACGCTGTTGAAATGTCGCCCACGAAATTCGTGATACTTTTAGAATATATCGGCAGGGAGAAGTAGAGTAAAGATTGTTCCTTCTTTTTTACTCCTATTTTTTGTATAAAGATAATCCTAAAGACCCACCGAGGAAATATTCCAACAATTTCTGATAGAAACCGTTCTATGCTACAAAAATTACGATTAACGATTATTCTACAAATTTTCACGAAATAGATTACCATGGAAAATTAGTTGACGAGTGTGCGATAAAATTTGACCTGAAGAAACCTTTTTGGTTCTTCTTGGTTGGTTTCTTCCTTTCTTCGTTGCAGCCGTCGTTTACAAATTTTAGCCTGTTTACGTGGTTCGAGGGATTGTCGAATGTGCTTAGACCTCAGCGATTTAGATTTAGGACTGAGATCGAAGATTTATTTTAAATTTCGGCCCAGAGGAGAATGTACTCGGTGCGTCCTTTGCAGAAAAATTGGCTCGTGCTAAACGCGTAAGAAACAAAAATAAAAGAGAATCTCCTACGTTGTGATTCTGACAAGTCGTAGGATGATTTTTTGTTTCGTCCCTCTAGAAGGTTGATTAATTAATTAGGTTTAATATTATCACTGACTCATGTACCTAATTATTAGCTCATTAAATTACTACTTGTAGAATGTAGAAAGCTGATTAATAGCTTGTCGTTGGGCGATACAATTGTTCGTGATAAAAGTTGTCGAAGATAAAACTCTGTCGATTCGAATCTTCACAGATGAAGATTATTCGTAAAATCGCGTTTCGTTTCATTAAAAGATGAAATATTTCATCAAGATGTATATTTTCTTTACCTCAAGAAGCCAGAAACAAATGACCTGTTACGAGAAACCTATCGCGATATATGAAATATAAAGCTTAAGATTCCGAAATATAATACAACAAGTTTAACATTAAATTAGTCAATAGCGAAAAGAACAGCTGCTTCGTTTTCCAGTTGTTTCTTATGTTTTCTCAAAGTAGCAGCCTTTAGCCCCGATTTTTCACACTAATTACCATAATTACCCAAGTGTACCGATGTTAAAAGCTATAGGAGTAATCGCATAAAAACGAAAAAGATCTGTCATTTTCTCGCGTGGACTCGGCTACCCCGAAAAGTGAAAGCGATTTACCGTTCTTCGATCCGTGGGCCATCAGATGCCAGAGTACGTCGGTTTCCATCATCGACCGAGAATCGAGTTGATAAAAATATCTACCGACTGGAAAAAGGGAGGGCGATAATCGAACAGCATTATTTTACATAACTGTCATTACTAGCAAGAACCGGGCCATTTGGCCAAAAGTAGATGAAATACGATTCTGTCGGATCCATTAAGTTATCGAAATATCGGTTCGATAACTTTCTACGTTTTTTACTCGTCTATTGTAATTAATCTTCGATCGTTTTCACCAGAGGCTGTCCTAAATTTTCCATTCTTCTGTTCTTTAATAATCGATTGTTTCGATAACGAGACTCTACTAATTCCAAAAGATTCTAATTACCGATATCGTCTATCGTAAGTCGATATTACCTAGAAAAATTGTCTGTTTATTCGCTAAATAAGTTAAGCAGACGCGTAAATGAGCATCCTACGATGTACATAATCAGTGTGACGTAACAGGTATGTGGAAAAGTGTATCCGTTAATGTCACGGTTCGATGCAAAGTGGACGAGGCAGTTGCAGTTTATTCGGTATGCGTAGTTGGTTTAACGCAGACGCATCTTCTTATCGATGGCAGGTTAATCCAAGATGGAGGGGAAGGTCTTTGCAAGGTCTCGCGTCGAGTTAGTGTCAGCCACCTTCGCGGGCTTCTTCGAGTAAAAGCGAAAGTGTGGATCGGTGCGCGCGCACTCGTCGATCGCCGTTGTCGCGTTTCGTTCGTACAACGAGGTCGAATTTTATCTATTTTCCTTTTCTATTTCCTACACGCTCTACGTAAGATCGAATCGAGTGCTCGATTCTCCACAAATTTGTTTCTATCGATCGACGTTAGATGAGAAGTATGTAGAAGCGCTATCGTTAGCCAACTTACGAACAGTGTTTACAAATAGTAGCGCGATATTATCGCGGAACGATCGTTAAAAACAGAATTCCCATGCAGTGAGATTTCACCTGTAGCAGCCTTTATGCGCTAGAATTCGACCCACCTGTATTCGTTTTCGTGCCGTCAAATATCTCGTTTCTGATTCTTCGTGAATCGGCAACGTTTCGTACGGTTGAATTTTATCGAGTTCGGAGGAATCACGCGATCGACGTGCGTACGTAGGCTGCTGTTACACGCACTAGAATTGGATAAACACGATAATGATACTCTCAGAGACTGAAAAGAGCGTGCGGGGAATTTGTTTACTGTAATCGCGAGAAGCAAATACGATTCTACCCTTTGCGCAAAGTTTTCCTGTTTTTTTGAGACATAAATGTGCAAAAATGCAACATAACACGTAAGAATGGTAGTTTAGACGCATTCTTAAGGAATAGAAATTTGTAGAAAAATCCTGAATCCGTTCGTCGGATACCATTTGGAAATTGGAAAGATTAATTGCAAAACGCTACGAACCACGCGTAACGATGGAACAATTTTTAACGTTAAAGGACTAGCGAGCCAGAGTTTGAAGGCTGAGGACGACGCGACGAGTGAAAAGTGTATTGGGTAAGCAGATCGGTGAATTTAACCCTGAAATAACCGTTCTGGGAAAGAAGGACGGGCCAGACTTGAGAAACCACTACGGGACATTATCGAAGCGGGTCGTTAAATGCGGCCAAAGGTATGTTATAGACGTGAAAGCGGTCAGTCCGGCTGCTGTGTTACGTAAATGCCAGGAAGAGCGTTCAAACGTTGATACATCGATGATCGTGCATCAGCCACTGAAAGACAGGGGTTTTCCCTTTGTGCCAGCCTCTTCGTTTCGTAGCCTTGTGCTACTTTTCGGTGGCCTAACTGCAATTCCGTCGATAGAACTCGGTGATTTTCAATTAACCGCTCGCGTGTCTTGTCTCGATGAATCCAGACGATCATCGTATCGAGGAGAAACAAATAGCTAGATTGGACCGTTCGCTTAACGAAGCTCGTATCGTTACATATCGTCGAATCGCTGGAACAGCGATACGCGTGTTTGAGAAATTGAAAATTTTGAGATATTTGGTCATTCTGTCCAATTTAATGGTTCTAGCGTTAAACAAAAAATTACGAGGATTTTTGAGTTACATTTTTCTTCTTAGATATCACGATAATGATAAGCGAAACGACACCTGTCTTATAAAAAGTAATTCAAACTTCCAATTTATTTGTATAAATGACATGTGTCGTTCACTTCACGAATAAAATTACTATTAAGAGTTATAAACTAGCTGTTCTATCCAATTTAATAGTTCTAGCGTTAAAGAAAGAATTAAAAAGATTTTTGAGTTACATTTTTCTTCTTAGATATCACGATAATGATAAGCAAAACGACACCTATCTTATAAAAAGTAATTCAAACTTCCAATTTATTTGTATAAATTACAGGTGTCGTTCACTTCATTAATAAAATTACTATTAAGAGTTATAAACTATTCGTTCTGTCCAATTTAATAGTTCTAGCGTCAAAGAATGAATTAAAAAGATTTTTGAGTTACATTTTTCTTCTTAGATATCACGATAATGATAAGTGGAACGATACCTGTCTTATAAAAAGTAATTCAAACTTCCAATTTATTTGTATAAATGACATGTGTCGTTCACTTTACGAATAAAATTACTATCAAGAGTTATAAACTATTCGTTCTGTCCAATTTAATAGTTCTAGCGTCAAAGAAAGAATTAAAAAGATTTTTGAGTTACATTTTTCTTCTTAGATATCACGATAATGATAAGCGAAACGACACCTGTCTTATAAAAAGTAATTCAAACTTCCAATTTATTTGTATAAATGACAGGTGCCGGTTTGAATTACTCTTTATAAGACAGGTGTCGTTTCGCTTATCATTATCGTGATATCTAAGAAGAAAAATGTAACTCAAAAATCTTTTTAATTCTTTCTTTGACGCTAGAACTATTAAATTGGACAGAACGAATAGTTTATAACTCTTAATAGTAATTTTATTCGTCCACAACGATACATTGTATCGTTGATGAATCGAACGATGTTTGATAAACAAAGTTTGATAAGTTACATAAACGGTATTTCATTAGAAATTCTTAAAACATAAACGAAATAAAGTATCGTGATATAATATATATTTATGTATATACATATAACGCACTTGTGTGTGGAATAAAACGAATAAGAAAATATCTCAGTGGCAAATGGTCAAGCTATTAATAATTTTCTACTTTAAACTTTCTGTTTCGAATCGATTTCGTCAAAAGTTTATTTCTTTTTAGTTCCCTGTTACGTTTCTAGCGAACCAACGTACATTTGCTCTTCGCAATGATACACGAGGTATAGGAATATTAAACGTTTGTTAACTTTGAACGAAAAGATTTAAGAATCGTTGGAAAAATATCACGTAGATTTTGAGAATCGATTATTAGAGAAAGTGACTACGTTAGAATTCGTGGGATAATTCGGCTGGGAGTTTCGTAGGAAGTGAAATAAACAACATGTTTATCGGATTTCAATACGATTAAACATAATCGTGACAGGTGCAGCATATTCCACAATATTTTGGCGATAAATTGTTTTTATCAAATTCCACAAAACTTATATAACGTTGGCAAGTTGTGTTAAAAAAGTGTGAGCGTGATATCATTCGCGATAAATATCCATAGAATTCCGCGATACAAAGAACGTCGTCATTTTTTAATCTTTCTCTTTACTATAATTTATTTCAAGAATCTTCTCGCGACAGCTTTGTTGCGTTTAAAATTCCACGGACGAACGTGACGTTGAATATTTTACTAAATCAATATCATAAAGAAAAATTTACATTAAAAAGGAACGCGAGCGAAGGAAAGATGTTCGAGTACGAAGAAGCAAGAAGATTTCGTATTTAATTGCGCTATCGATAAATGCATTCAACGAGCGTTCGTTCGTTTTGAAACGAACGTCGAAGCGTGGCACGCGTCGCGCCTGTTTATCGCGTTAACAATTATTGCGATAATATTTTACGAGATGCGCGAATGACAATCGTTTCGTCGAATTATCAGTTTTGTTTTACTAATTTTTCTTCTCTTTGTTCCTCGATAGAGACATTTTATTTCTCGTTTTCCTTCTCCATTTTCTAATAGACAAGTCTATCGTGTTGTACCATTTATCGTTGCTATTCATCATTTACCATTCTAAAAAAAAAAAAAAAAAAATAAAAAAAAGAAAAATAATTATGCGCTATGACTTCGATATTCTTTGTTAACGTCCTTTGCTTTTTTTACTATTTAATAACATCCACTTTATGTATTTATCGTTAAATATGTTGCTCGCGTTGTCCTCGTTTTATTTTCAATAAAAAGGAGGGTGAAAAAATTGACGCAGCTATTATAATTGATCGCGTAAAAAATGAAATTATACTTATGTAATGCGCCGATGCTGAGTCATCGGGCAACGTATATTGTCTCTTTAATAATTATTAGTCGATGCTCGTTTTCATGCAAACGAGGCACCCGTGTCTCGTTGAATTATGCTAATTTCCCTTGTCTTTCGTCATGTAACACAAATGGTAAGCGTGGTGCCATCTCTCGAGGTGCCTTCAGACTTCCTTTCCTTCTGATTCTCGCAACAAGAATCGGTACGTAAGGGAACAGCAAAGAGTAATTTGCATTTAACAGTTTTTTAAATAAATGAATCATCCGATTTAAAATAACTACGCGCTTTGAAATTTAATGACGCGATATACCGCGTGAGTGATTCATTTATTTCTACCATCATTAACGAATCCAATTCTTTCTCAATAGTAACTGAGTCAGCTTGTTCGTCTACTTATAACCCTTTTCTTTTACTTTTTTTAGCGCGAGCACCTGAATCTGATAATTTCCAATGCGAAAGACGTTTCGTATCAACGCAGACTGTATCTAGTTCAAAATATATTACACAACGACCTGCCGCTAATTGCGATTCATCGTACAAGCGTAACTGGTCAATTTACTTTTACTTAACGATGCCACTGTTGCTCGTTAGAACGGTGATTCCATTTGATAATTAATAAAACAATAAGATCGAGCAGCTGACGATAAAAACGATGTTCGTCAAACTTTTGAATCTCGGCGAAATCGTCGTGGCAAATGCTTCTGGTTTATCCTCGAATGAAAATGAAATGCTTCCAATGAAAACAAATTTTATCAGTTCTTCTAATTACCGATACGCTTACAGCGATCGTACGACGCGATGAATATTTTCTTACGAGACAAAAACTATCAGTGCCAGAGTATTGTTTCGTTTTCCTGGACGAAAAAGACAAACGCGTACAAAGATTATGTTCGTTACGGGCCAGCCGATTCTTCCAGGAAAATAGGTCGAAAGAGTGGATTTCGTGGAAAATAATTCCGTCGAAGAGTTCACGATGGGAGATCCTCTACGAAGGAGAGATCGGTGTCAGGTCGATCTGACACAGCGTCGTATCGAGGATGCGTCGGTCGCGATCGTTCGTGTGTTTTGCCTACATTTTACCCTTTCACTGTGTAACGATAAAACGAACGAACCACGAGCGAACAAGTCTATTCACCGATACCTGCAGCTCCTCGTCAGCCACTTTCACGCGCGATTGCGAACTCCGTCGCGAAGCGAAGTGGCTCTCGTACCAGCGCGCAGTGGCTCTTGCAAAATTTGCCTCGCGACTGCTGCGTCGTTCGTTGGCCGACTTTTCCGAATCGTTCTATCGCTTTTCTCTCTCGTTGAATATTTCTGCAAAACGATATCCTCTTTCTTCCTTCCTTCTCCTTTTCCTTACACTTTGCTACATTGTTCCGTCGACTTACGAGGAAAAATTTCCAATCGATTCGGAAGATTAAAAATACGTAAAAGAGAGAGTACGCGACCAAGTTTTCGAACACACGTCGAAGAAAGAGATTGTAGACTTCGTCTACCATTTTCTTTAGAATTCTTTCAATTACCATGAGAATTAGAATTAGAGTTAGAATACAAGAAACAGATGGATGATCTTTTTGAGAAAAAGTATACGTCGAAAGAAAGGGGTTGTGATTTTTGGGCTATCACTACGTTTTATATTTTCTTAGGAAATTTTTATTAGCTTCAGAAATACCTGTCGTTTTTGGTCCCTGGATGCCTAGCTTGTATCTGCTTGGTATTCTTCGTATATGATATAATATAAGTTTGCATAAAGATAACGATCTGTAGTGTAACGATTCACAAAGAAAAACCTGATTCGTCCGCGTGGGATCAACAGAAAACCGGAATGCAAGTTACCATAAAATAGCTGTATGTATTCAGTCGAATTGGTAGATTTCATGCAACGCTCGCGTTCTTGCAACAGATTACAAAACCATGATCGTGGCTTTATCGCATAAACACGTGTGCTTTTTATCATGTCTAAATTACGATATTAACGAGCATTACCTCCTATTACTCTTGAAGATATCTCGTTATACTTTTAATGCTGTGCTATTGTATGGAAATACTAGACATTTACTTTGCAATTCATCCTAGTTAATTGATTTAACACGACTTTCTTTAAATCCACTTTAACTAATACCTACATTTCTAGCTTTTTATTCCTGACTATACCCTTCGTGTTAAAATAATTTCAGCTTTGAATCTCGACACAACGATAAGTTTAGCCTATTGTTCTTTAATTTCTATCTCTTAGAATATTATTTAGTATTATTTGTTTATACAAAACACGCAACGTAATATCGCATAAAACGGATACGAAAAACAGAGGGGCAAATTGTAATCTGCGTTTCTTCTGAATTTGGAATTAAATCATCTTGTACAATGCACAGTGAACTTTCACCTATGACACTTTTTAAGGATTAAGAATGCCAGTATGTTACTCTGTACATTGTTCGTCGCAGCAGTATCAAATATAATTTGCATAATTATTACGGTGACCAATATAATCGCAAGAGAGTTGAGCACAGAGTGAAGCTGTGGTTGGTTTCTCCGATAGACGAAAGCAAAGTAAAAGTGGAAGCGAGTACAAACAAATTTCAAGCGTGCTACTCACGGGGTCAGTCCGTCGCTCCAGCTGAACATCTTCTTGATCTTTTCTCTCGCTTTTGGATCGCTTTTATCCTCCATCTCGATCGACGTTCCTCTTGTGGCTTCCGTACAAATTGGTTGAACGACCTCGCAAAAGGTATCTCTTGCTGAGATTTTTCAATGACGACGCATCCTCTTCGTCATACGCTTTAACGGCACACTGAAAAAAATTGAATACGTTTGATAAATATGGGAGAATAATATTAATATGGAATTTAACTTGGGGATTTCTTCCTTTTTTTTTTTTTTTTTTTTTTTTTGAGAATAAATCTGACCTTTGTTTTTTTCAATTCTCGTAAAAAATTCGTAAGAAAGATAATAAAATAAAAACAGATTTACATCACAGTACGTGTTTTGTAAGCATATCCCACGCCTTTTCAAATATTTCCGTGTAATTTGCAATGCAAAGCTGTTGATAGGGTAGTAATGTATACCTATTACGATTTTTGGCTATGAGAATTATTTATCCAAATCCTTAAGACATTTTTACGAACTACGAATACGCAATTTAAATGCAAATGAACGTGCAATATTTCGTGAACTAAAAACTATACGCAATTATTCGTAAATATGCACAATTTTATTATCGAACGATGAGGACGATTCACCAAGCATTTTTAAAACATTTTCATAAACCAATAGTTACAATTTAGACGAAAATATATTCGACGACGTTTGGTATTTCGTGAGATTAAAATCAAGAGTATACATATCCCGACCATCGAATGACAATTATGACTCGCCAATAATCTTTACATCTTCGCGAGTTGATAATTCGAACGTAAATGAATCTTTCGCCAGATTAAAATATTTATCTCCACCATCAGGATGGTTACCACGTTTACGACATCTTTTTCAAGAATAAGTTCCAACCGGATGGAAAGATTTTTCCCCAGCGAGAGAAACCTAAACGCTGGTTCTTTTAACCAAGATGTACCGATCTCTAAATTGTATTTAGAAACCAATACTATTTCTCCACGCTTTCGCAGACCCAGAAAAGCGATCCGTTTCTTCGAAGGATGCATAAGCCTCGTGGAAAGAGTCGCGTGCCCATTCGTGACAATGGCGGAAAGTGAAACTGTTTTACAGCGGCTACGTATCCTGCGAACAACGTCGTGTGCCTTAGATCATTACGAAGAAAGCGTGCTGTATAATAATTTGTCAATGGAATAGAAAATATGACGAGCCAAGAATAGTATACGCATTTTCCTTGGCGCGCTACTGTCACGGAATCTTCTCTTCGTCGCTCTTCGACAAATAACTTCTAACTTCGTTCCACCAATGACATTGCCGTTTGAATTATTAATCAAATTATATATTGTTTCTCCTTGTGAACGATTATCGGCCAGGCCATTAATTATGAGATTGATGTCAAGGTTGAGAAAAAAAAGCAGATGATTTCTTAAGCAAGGATCGACAAATGTCGACTTCCGAGGTTACTGGAATGGAAAAATCGGCGTTCGAACGGAGGATAGCAAAAAAAAATGGCAAGATCTTCGATTGGATCGAAAATATTCCAAAAATTCATCAAGCAAATCCTTCGAGGTAGAAATTTCGTTATGCTGTTGGACGATCGAGATCGTTACCACACGATCGTGAAACCTCGGACGGATCTTCGATCTAAAAACGACGGAAATTATGAATCAAGATCTCAGCCTGATATTTTTTCAACATGCGAGTCATTTAATTGGTACCGTACGGAGTTCTTCGTACAGATTTAAACATTAATTCTGTTGTTATTTATCGATATACAAGCAGCAATATCGAGATTACGTACAATTATTCATGGAAATTCATGGAGATTTAATAAATACCGGATAGGTACAGCAATTCCATTGAAATCTTTTTTGAAATTAAAGCAGAAGGATTGTCTTCGAGTTCTATTTCTTCTCGTGCAATTGGATTGTCTAACTGTTCAGATAATCGTCCTATTGTGTCCACGAGCGGCGTACGCGTCGTTGACCGCGCAAGAAAGTGGAGCTCCGTCGATCTAAGCGGAAGTGCCACCAAAATGATCGCTGGATGCGGTCGATGTTAATTTCATTTGGTATTCAACATGTTGCATCCACCTACTCCATTGATTAGTTTCATTTCATCGAGATTTCGTTCGTTCGATGCAGTCACGATTTTATTCTCAAAATTATGCAAAGTAAGAAGATCGTATTCTACTATTTTGGAATATTTCGTATTTTAATGTTTGTAATTTACAACTTAAAATCTTTAACACGTAATCCTAACGAGAAATCAATAACGATTCTATAACGTAGCAGGATTAATAAAAGTATTATAATATAAAATAGCAGGTTAATAGCAGAGCGATTAAAAGACAATCTAGAGACAAAAAATGGCAAATAAAAAGTTGGAAGATAATTTAAGGAGACAAAAAAAGTATCCGTCCATCGAAATGGCTCATAAAATAACCGTATTATTTGCACTTGTTGCGATTAGAATATAAATATTCTGTTTAATGTTCTAAGTTTGCTAATTCGTTGCAATTATTCATTGTTAGAATAATGGTAAATTAAGATGACGCGAATAGTGTGGATAATTAAGGAGGTTTTTATTCGATGGAACGGAGACATGTAAATAGAACGAATTCTCCGAATCTTTTTTAAATCGTGAACGCAGCTGCGGAACCCGGTCTTCTCCGGACAACGATGCGTGTTCGCAATATAAAGCGAGTAATTGGCTATCGAGTCAGGTTAACAACTTCTGTTTTCAGGACAAAGAGTAGCTATATGAACGATGGGAGTTGAAATAAAACTGCGTAACTACGTTAACAAGTTCGTTTTAATAAAATATGATATTTAATAAAATATAATGTTTACTGCGATCTACGGGTTATACTTAAGTATCTAGATTACGAAAATCTAGGAAAAGATGTCGCTCCAGTTACGCGTGGACCATGTGATGCGGCGTTTTTCTACAGTTTACGTGTTCGTGTTATGTGAAAGTGTTGCGCGTGCGTCATTCGACGAGTTCTAATTGCTATTCCGTACCGTTCGGTAAATTCCCTTCCGTCACTTCTTACGTCTTATGTAAAACTAGTAAAAGTCGAGATTTCGTCAAAGTCGAAACCATGATCCGTTCTCCCCGTCGATCTGTGCGATCATTGACCAGTTATTCGCAAAGAAAAAAATAGTACCGTTAGAGACCGTGAACGGTTCCGAGGGATCTGCTATCGGCTCTCTCGGTCTGTCCAGCGCTACGTGGATAAACGATACGAATGACTAAAATACTCGATAGGAATGCACCTCTCGTGCTACACACGTAACTTGGGTTATTCAAGTCTTATTTGGGTTGCTCGTGTCGTATGTAAAAAAATCGAAAGTGCACACCGATCTACTCTCATCGAGATTAAATCCTTGTCTTATGATCTTTCTTAGCAGCTAAAGTAATCGTTAATATCCCACTATTTTGATATCTGATTAAGCACAAAATATCGAGATATTGTACGAAATTTTGTATTTGATAATTTTTAATTAAGGGATCGAGAAATCTTTCTCTAGCTAAGGTAGTAGTTCGAATTAAAAATGACATTTACAAATATAACCTACTTTCGTTGAATCTAAGCCATAATCCGTGTCACAAATGCCAGGCAATATTATAAGAGGTTTTCGCATCTTTTAAAAATATTTTTCTAAGCCATTCAGAAAATTCAGCTGACCACGTGATCATGTGGCAGGTGATCTTCTCACTTTTTAAATATACTGTATATGTACTAAGCTGAGAAATATGAAAGGTCAATTCGAATAGATACCTGCTTCGTATTTCCAAATTAAATTAAATGGCAGTTGTTGATTTGCTTTCCATTAATATGGAAGATAGATATCCATATACATAATGTATTATTGTACCAGATATACAACTTGTACATACATACGACAAATACGTGCAACATATAACTTGGCTCATAGAGAAGTGTATCATACAGTTTGATATAAGCGATGGTTTTATTTGGAGCAGAAAGAACGTATTTTTAAAAGAATGTATGCTTTCATTTACTAGCCTCGAATGAAAGTAGGTCAACCATAAAGGGTTTTGTGAAATATTATGTAAATTTCTACATTTCAAACTGTCAGATATATACATACAACTAACGAGATTACACATATGGCGAATTGAGAATTTAATACCCGTACAGCTTTTCCATTGCTTCCTCGTTACACTTCCCCGACTTCACTCGTCACCTCTTTGATTTCATAAGACCGAGCACGCGTCTACATCGTAACACGCATGAAATCAGTGATACATTGCAACCACTGGCTTTACATGTTAAAGAGGAAGTACTATATACAATACAGGAAGTGCACATACACATTTTGTCAGAAACTTCGAGAATCGAAATATAATACATGGTTACTCTTGCAACTGGATGCTTTCATAGAATCGAACGGATGACATGGGTTTCTCGCGAGATGCACCTATTTTAAAATGTTGGCAAAGTTACCTTGGCGATATCGTGTCTCCGCGCCTGATTTATATCTTGACAAATACTTTAACGTACGACGAATAAGTATAATTGTGTATGTATTTCAGGTCCTTGCCAATTCTTGATAACACATGTACGATAAAACGATGTTGTTACTTTTGAACATGTCTGTTCACAACGTGAATCAAATCAGGTGTCTTCGCACGTAAGTGAGAAAATTGATATTGATGCAAAGTTGCTGTATATTTGTCACACTTGTCACACATTCAATGATACGAAAATAACCTTGCATTCCAATAAAAGTTGCGAAAATGCGTCTGCGGACCGTGTTCGGATATTCCTCTGTGTATTTCTAGGTTACATGAGGGGAACGGATGGACCGTCGCGAGATGAGACAAAGGGAATCAAACGAAATATGCACCGTGGCAGTTCACGGAGAAGGAAGGACGAGGTTTGAATGCACGGCTGAGAACGCCCGAACGGTTTGAACGTCTTTCTCGCACTGAGAGACGAGTCCAGTTGAGCAATAACGCACAGCCACCGGCAGTTGAGCGTTCGCGTACCAACACACACTCTCTAGGCCGACGCACCTTACAGGGGTATGCGCGCGCGTCTGCCATTTGCCGGTAAATACATACGCTCTCCACTGGTCAACTTATGGACGACGAAGCAGTTGGCAACATTGCTAAAAAATCTCGACCCCTTGATCCTTTGTACCAGATTCCAATGATCGTGTTTTCTTTACCGCTTCCGCAGGTAAGAAACTTGTACATTGACTTTAAACGATCGATTACTCGATTATTCGTTTGTACAGGACTTTCAGATCGACGGTGATCCTGTCTGTAAGTGAACAATACTGGAGATTATTCGAACGACAGATTGAATGGCTGATTTGTCATTGCGCGCCATTTGGTTTTCGGTGAGTGACAAAGTTTAATTGTTTCTTTTATAGTAGAACTATCAGAGCGGTTAATTATGTAACACACTTGTAATCCTTCGTAGGAATTTTGTGAATTTATAGTGGTACAGTTTTTATGAATCATTATTTGCACTATGTAGTTTTCGTGTACAATGATTCGTGAAAGTATAATATTTGAATACTCACCATAAAAAACTTTTATCGATAACATCATGTTATACACTTGTTCGTTTTATATATGTAACGAGACATTGGTATCACGATTATATTGATAAAATTCGAGGCCAATCTGAAAATGTATATAAGTAATTAGTAAAAAATTATAAATATCCTCACTGAATATTGAGGCTTACTAATATATTGAATAACGGACAGTTTAAATACTTTTATGATCTCTGAAAAATATGTATTTGCACTAAATATCCTGTAGCTTCTATATACATTTTCATATCTATTTCAAACTTTATCAATATAACCTCATATGTATAATGTAACAATGATGGGTGTGTCTTATCAAAGAATGAAAGAAAATTGAAAAGCGTTTTATAGGATATATATAGTACATATACTCATAACAAGTTCTACAAGTGATCGTAATATTCTGGTTTCTTCGATACAAGTTTTATACTTTAATAAGTAGGGTAGTTTTAGTATTAACCAATCTCGTGGCATTGATAAATTATTCGATTAATAATTAATCTTACATTTCTCGTATTTCTTTTACGTGAATAAATTTCAAAGAATTGTTGGAAATCTGCACAGAAAGGGAGTCCTATTTTCTATTGTCGACACATTGTTCAATTAATAATCAATCTTGTGACATTTCTATATATCGATTAGTATTGAAAGATGGTTGGCAATGTACATAAAAAACAGAAATTTCTTGCGAAACTGGACATTAACGTTAGGTTTTGAAATAAGTGTTTCCCTCTCGATCGTTTCTAACTTCCGAGGTTATTTTCAAATTCCCGTTCACTGATGGCAACGCGCGCGCGCACACACACAATCAAGTATGTTTGTGATTGCACCACGAAACCATAAATGCGTTACGAACGTATACATCGATTCTGTGCTCGTGTGTGTTTTTTTACATGTATATACGTGTCAAGTAGCTTTCGATTCCACAGACTTAATGCGAGTGTGCGTGCATGTATGCACTTTTCTTCACGTTGCCCCGTAAATCGAAAGTGCACGGTCTACAGTTGGTCGCTAGTGCCGTCATCTTCCGCATGCGAGGACCCCTTATGCACCGACATGTTGCGCAAATCTTTGCAATTCGAAATTAGTCGTAAAGATATTCGTCGCGAAATTATTGCGTCGCTTGCGACACCCGTGCCTCTTGAGGGATCTATGAGAACCCGCCATTATGATACTATGCAACTGGTCACTTCAAGTTGAACGCATAATATTTGTTGAGACCGATCGAAACAGTTAACTCATTAAGGATTAAACGATAAAATAAGGTAAAGGTTGTAATATTATAGGATATTAATTGGACATTACAATATCAATGGGAAATGTAATATTTTTGGGAAATATAAATGAAGTAATTTACGTACAGTGAAGTACAAAAGTATTCGTACAATTGAAACGTAAAAATAAAAATGACTGATATAAAACAATCAGGTGACTTGTAATTGTGGATGTACAATTTCGTTTGTTTTATTACCAAGCTTATTGTAATTATGCAAGGGAATTTAATAGTGTTGGTAACGTGTGACCTGTAACTTGTAATATCTTACTAATGATACCAATTCAATTGTGCAAGAGGACCTTGTTAGTGTTTATGGGATTTGGAGGATTCAAATTTCATGTTTAATGGTATACTAACAATTAATATCAATGTGCCTACGTACAGTTTATTGTAGAGCATATATTATTGAGCCACTAGACCGATGTTAGAGTAATACTTAATTAAAAATTAATTTTTAAGGAGAAGCTATGATGGAATGTAGACTCCGAGAGAAGATTCTCCGCGAGTTAACTTTCTGCATGCATAAAGAAGGACGTCGAGATAATTTCAAAGGTTCTGAATCATCGAATGATTGTTCTCTATTCTTCGCGACAAGATAGGCAATCCTTTCTCATACATAATTTCCAACGCGTAACATAGATACCACTTATTCTATGTACTGTGAAACTATTACGATTTAAACGCGAATGATAATGACATCTGTTGAACTTATTGTGCAGAAGAATACGTTTGCAGTTTAAGGATATTCGTGTTGCTATTACAGTGTCTAATCGAGATAGGAGATTATATTTTTATAAAATCACAATACTAGCATTCCAATCATTTTTTCATACAAGTATTTATTTATATAAGTTACATTATTAATTTAATTTTGCTATTGGGCGCACTTTTTCATGCCTTTTACGCTGCTTTAAAGTTAGTGTATCTGCGTAACTCATATGGTCGCATTTTTTCTCGATTTCGTACTTTATTGAACAGTAGATATTGCAATTTACGTTCAAACATGATTCAACATTTTATCAATTTTTATTGAGATTGAAATTGATATACAGCGAATTTGAAACATCTTTGCTTCTAAAATAGGGTTGTAAAAATTTTTTGATAAATATTCGTTTATTATGAACCATTATTCATTAGTGTTTTTGACAAGTAGAATTGTTGAAAGTGTTATAAAAATCATGAAAATCATGAGAATCATATTCAAAAAACAACTGGAATAGTTCGAACCATTTCTTCTACCATTTCTTTGTCAGTCACCATGATACAAGTTTCTTTATTAGCGCCAATTTTAACTCTATTTGTACCATGCGAGGTTATCATCTTTCTAGCAGATGCATGAAACTCTTCCGCTCCTGATGCCATTTTTATTTTTAAGATATTATTTTTAGTAATACCAGAACCTGGCATCACAATAATTCTATTTTGAGCCTCTTGAACGAGCTTCTGTATTAATTCTAACCCCTCCTCGGCAGTATCCTTCTGGCCAGAAGTCAGAACCCTTTTAAAACCGAGATTTATTAGAATTTGCAAGGATTTTAAGGGGTCGTTGACTTCGTCGAAGGCTCGATGAAAGGTTACCGGTAATGGTCGAGCAGCAGAAAGAATGTCTTGACAAGATTTTACATCAATTTCGTTGTCTGGTGTCAATGCACCAAAAACGAATCCACTAGCACCGTGTTCTTTCAATAGTTTTAAATCCAGTAGCATAACATCCATTTCTTCCTTTGTGTATATAAAATTTCCAGAACGTGTTCGAAGCATAGCGTAGAGTGGCAACGGTGAAATGATTTTAAGTAATCGCAAAAAGCCAGGAGTGGGCGTTAAACCACCCTCGGAAAGGGCAGAGCAAACTTCGAGTCTCGTTGCACCACCTTTGATCGCGTTTTTCGCTGATTCTATAGAATCGATGCAGATTTCCATCTGAAACGTCGATTGTGTTGCAACAGTATACGTAGAAAGAGTTGTTATCTAATCCATCAGCGGCCAAACAATGAAATAATATGTGAAAATACAATATTACTGCACAATAAAAAATAAAAAAATTTAAGAATTTAAAAATTTGATGAAAATTCGTAAATTTGAAATCTAGGAACTTTAAAAATTGCAAAGTTGGAAATATAATGCGAGGAAATAATTAAAGGGTCTTGAATGGATTAAATAATCACGGTGCATGCTTACTGTTCCTGTTTGAAAGCGTTGCCAATTTCCCGCTAGAGGGTACAACGAAGAAAGTAACTAGCTGGTTGTACTTTGGTACTCTATGTTTGAAACAAACAATGACAACAACCGAGAGGAAATTAGAGTGCTCACGCTTATTGTTCTAGTTTTTCCAGGGTACAGATGCTGTCATTACCACGCAGCCAAGTGTTGAAAGTGTTCCACGCCAGCATATACAGTCTGTCACACAAGAGCGTGTCTGCGATATCTGCGAAACCTGACACCTAATCAGAATGAGATAAAAAGAATGTAAACAAACGAAAACTTCTCTAATACGCGTTGCTGAATACCTTTCAGTTTCATTTGAAACAGTGAAAGGAACAGAGCTTTTTAATATGAGTGCCGCGTACGCGAAACGTCGAAAATCGTCTGGCATGGGCGAATGAAAACAGAGATCGTGATTGGAGTAATATAATATTCACTGATGAATCTTCGTTTTGGGCATGGTGTCCTATTAGGCGTGCTTGGACTATCCATGGAAGAAGGATGATTCAAAGAAGTGTAAAACACCCTATAAAAGTGCATGTTTGGGGTTGCTTTAACGCACGCGGTTTTGGCACTTTGTGCGTCTTTACAGACAATCTGAATGCACAAAAGATGGTGAAATTGTACCAAAGGGGACTTCTCACATCCGTGAAACGTTGGTTCAACCAAACCGAGGACCAATGGATATTGCAAGAAGACAACGACCCTAAACATCGAAGTCGCATCTGCACCCAATGGAAAGCGAAAAACGCCATCACAGTACTTCCTTGGCCATCGCAGTCCCCTGATGCAAACCCTATCGAAAATGTGTGGTCCCTAATGAAATGCAAGCTGAGAGGAAGACGTATCACAAAAATAAGAACACTTGTACATCACATTCGAAAGATATGGAGGTCGTTACCAGAATCCTACGCTCAAAAATTAGTCGAGAGTATGCCGAAACGATGTCAAGCTATAATCGCTAATGGAGGAGATTGGACACCCTACTAAGTAATAGCGTATTAGTGTTTTAGATGTAGATTCAATTCATATAAATTTTTTTACAAATATATAAATATTTACAGAAATATCGCAGACACGCTCTTGTGTGACAGACTGTACAAGAACCTATTCAATTCCACCATAAACGAGGTATACTAGCTGTGTGGCTCCACGCTACAAGAGCCTATTTCGTTGTACAATTCTACGGAACTGTTCATACTTTTCTATCCGAGATAGCTAGGTATGAGAATAACAAAATCACGCGATAATTAAGGAATGCCTGAGAAAGAGAAATTAATTGTTTATTATAATCTTTTTTAGCAAGAAACGAAAATCTCTCTTTTTAAACGAGAATGAAAAAGATGGAGATTTCTTATTCAAAACAAACTTTTTTGTTTTATTTATTATGGAAATGCAATGCGGCAATGCGGGACAGCCAGGCGTCTTTACATTAATCGTCATCGTTGGTAGTTGCTAGTTGTCATCTTTGAGGTCGGTTCCCACTGGCCGAACACTGGAGTCGGTGAACTGTTCCCGTACAAATTCTCCAGTGGAGATCCTCTGTTCGTTTCCAGTTCGCGAACAGTTCTAAGGACTGTTGAAGATTCGAGATTACAGAGGACGTTCCCACTGGTGGATATTTCCATTGTGGACATTGTGGATTTACCTTTCCGGACACTATTACGATGTTGATTGAGGTTCGGAGGTTTTAACTACCAGCGTTCGCGAGTAGTAGTCATAAAAGTTTACTTAAATGTGCAAGAGCATGTTTGTAAACAGCGTTCTTGAATGTTACTCATCATCGAGCTGTACTCGTGATACGTAGTCGTAACAAAGCAAATACTTGCTTGTCATCTCTAGTTGATTCTCATTATTGCTAGTTTGCTTGTTATTTCTAGTTGTTAGCACTCGTTTCAATAGCTTTTTCCCACAATAGTGGATGGTTCTTCGAGCTAACTGGTTTTATTAGTCTGCCGACTACTTGCAAATGTCAACCAACCCCAAACGATCACAACATTCGATCAATCACGGGTGACGACGATCATGCAATTACCGAGAGGTTCTTTTTCTGCAGGTACATCGCCTCAGATGTATGTATTATTCGTAGCCTATCAACTACTGAGATTACTATTAAAATGAAATTTATTTCTAATTACAAAAATAACAACATTATCGCGAAGAAGATAAATTTAATATTCAATCTAAAAACTTATCCTGTATAGAGAATACATTAAAGCTATTGCGTCATTCCTCTGATTTATTATCGTTTGGAAGGAAATATTATCTTTTCTTCCCTAAAAAGAATGTACTAAACAAATAATTTCTCTTTCTGAGGTAACCAAGTTTAATCATTGCGCCACTTTATTATTCTCATACTTGTCTATCTCGGATGCAAAAGTATGCATTTTTATCATACAATGAAATAGGCCTTGTAGCGTGGAATCACAGCGAGTATACTTTGTAATAGAACTAAGTAGGTTCTTGTATATGCTAGCGCGGGACACTTTCAACACTTCACCGCTGAGGGCAGTACCAGTCTGGAAACAACCAGAACCACGAACACGACCACTCACATTTCTTTTCTGATACCACGTTATCACTGTGACAGTTGTCTTATTTTGAAAATAACACCGTGTTATTTATGACGAAAGATTCATGTTGGAATTACACGGATTCTCTGATCATTTGCTTTAAGAAACGCGATGCTTAATAAATTGAGATAAACGAAAGAAAAACACAAAGATACGAATAATTAATACACGTGGATGGTAACGATCGCGAGCGATGTGTCATTAATACGACTATTACGCCATCTGCAGAGATGCACTGTATTATTTGCAACGTTACGTAATCGTGAAAGATAATGAATAGAGTATTTCTCTTCCTGTCAGCTCGGGAGAAGAATAGACGGAAATAAAAGGAGACACATGATAAGTAATTAATGTTAAGATGTAAAAGTATGTAAAAGAGAAAGGTGCCTCAGGGCATTTTCAGGAAATGAAATGAGATAAAAGGTGGGTAAGCTCGTGGGGCAATATATTCATTGGCCATTCGCCTGTCTCTCCAATGACCCCTGAAGCGCCTTCTCCTAAAAGGGTAGCTGCGTGCAATGCCGGGGAATATTTCTAAAAATTCTTATCCCAATATAGTATTGATTTATTTACTAGAACCTAGTTGAGAATGCGGCAAGGATTTCTGCGATTAATAAAATAATACATCAGTTTGAAACAAAAATACTGAATATACAAATTCAAATGATTAATAATATGTACTATTAAAATAATACTAATTGCTGTCTTAGATACGTAATATTAGGAATTATGTTTTACTTAAGGAGGTACTTTTTGATTTTTCACGTGGAATATTAATAGCAAATTGCTTGGGTTCTGGAGGATTCGTTCTTCGTTCTTCTTCAGTAGTTGCAATATTCCTCACTTGTGAAAATTAAAGAAATTTTCCAAAATCTTGGGCAATAATTTCTCCAATATATCAATTCGTTATACACAATACTTACCTTCGCTCTATATACGAAAAGAGCACGATGTATGACAAACCGTTTGAAAAAATCTTCAAAAGGTGAATGAATGATCGCGATATTTTATAAAGCGCAATGAAATTCTATATTATACAACATATATAATAAAATAATACCAAGAGTTATACAAGTAAAAAATAATAATATTAATAATAATAATAATAATAATAATAATAATAATAATAATAATTTTAATAAATGTAACAAATATTTAAGCGGAATTTAAAATAGGGCATTGGCAAATAGGGGTGTCTACAAGTCTAAAAAATAAAATACTTAAAAATGACAGCAAGGAAAAATAGGGAGGACGATAAACGAAATGAAATCTTCGTCGCGAGTCTTGTCGATTAATAACGCGATTAGGGCGCGATTAGTTACATAATTCGAAAGGAATTTAAAAACGATTCGCGGTCCGTTTGATCGACTCGCAAGTGGATGCGGCAGTTGTCTTTGGAAAATTCAAGTATCCATGGATCTTTCTCTGCTACTGCCCGACCAATTCGGATCTTACTTCGTTCGTATAAACAGCAGTTTTATAGCCGCCGGGGGCTTTCATTTCATCGTTTTCTTCCTTCTTCTTTTAATTACAATACGCGAGAATCCGCGAGAAATCAAAGATCGCCGTTCGACACGGCGATCGGCGATGGACTCGTCGAATTGCTCGAGCTGGTCGTCCATTTATTCTTGTGTGGATCCACGCCGAAACCTTCGTCGTAGTTTCCTCGTGTGATGAACAGCTGCTTGAAGTGCGGGATGCAGTAGAGTTTACCATTATTTAAGGTGAACGTGTCCATCCTGTATGGAAAAAGAACGATCGTTTATTTTCCTTGTTCCACCTATACAGGGTGTTAAAAAAAGAATGGCCGCTATTTAGAAGACACGATTTCTAGAAATCGTATCTTGCAAATATCGCCTCTCGTTTTTTTAACGTCTTACGGATGATATAATGGTATTTGTAATATATCGGTTGGTGCTGAAGGAAGAGAGAACAGAGACGGTGGAGGGGGTGTTTAGGTTGGTTAGAGGGAGAAAAGGGAATAAGTTTCAGCGAAGATTGCAAACGTTACCTTAGCACGCAATTGCACTGCTGACACCGGAAGCACTGTTTGTGAAATATTTTGTTATTTGTCTCCACTTTTTCTAGGGGGTACACTTTCTTTTCGCAGCTCTCGCACACGTCCGTACAGCTCGCTTGAATCTCCTGCGTCGATTTTAGATTGGAAGAAAGCAAAATGAGTGGTGAACAAAAAAGTGCTGGATGAGAAGTGTGTGATGGATTAATGAGGAAAAGAGATGAACATGTGCATGTGATCGTTATTACGTTTTCGAAAGAGATCTTCGATAAGAAGAATTCCAAAGGCCGACTGTCGTTGATAGATGAAACTGAAAGAACTTAGGTATACATTGCACTGCGCCTTTTATATATTAGAATATCGGTGAAAGTGTTCCGATTTCTATCACGCAATTCACACCATACGTATTTTCATTTCAGGATGTGCCTTTTTTATTTATCATTTGTAATATGGTCGTAATAAATTGTTACACGTGAAAGGTAAAGAACAAGAATATGATACCTCGCTAAAAATGATACAATCCAAAGACGCAACGAAAGTCTACACGTGAAAATCATCGCATAGTAGGCCGTGAAAGAATTAAGCGATCGATCGATTAACTAATTGCTTACATAAATATTTCTCTCGCCGATTAACAACAAACAATCGCGTGTTTTCGTTCTCGAAGACCCTTAAAATTATTGCACTTAAATTTCATCGTCGATTAAGAGAATCCCTCGATCGGTATATCGTCAACGAAGGATAGGAGATACCAAGTCGCGTAGAGAATATATATACCTTTTCGATCTTGTTCTCTCTATTATAATACTTAAGTTTGTTTCTGATTAAAAAAAAAAAAAAAAAAAAGTTTGCTAATGCCTCTAAAACATTGCACCTCCTTCGACATCCTCTGATTCACGTAGGAAGAAAAAGGAATAGGTTTCGAGAGAACCCCGAAATTGTACTTCGATTCGGTTTTTCACTGTTAATTCACCGTTTTCTCTCTCGCATTCTCTCTCGCGCTCTCATTCTCTCTCGTTGCAATTCCTGTGGCGTACTGCGCGAACCAAGAATTAGAAAATTAAATATTTCCTATTTCCACCGTCATCTCTCGCCAGTCTACCGTGATCGATAACCTATTAACCGAGGAAGACGAGTTAATTCGTCGTTCGAACCAACAATCTTTCGTAATAATTTCTTTGCCTAAAAGACCCTTACGGTTTTACTTGTTGCTTCGTTTTTTTGTTAAAAATAAATGATACAATATTAATAATTGATATAATATTTTATACGAGTTACTGGTCAAAGAATGGCCTGGTTAATAGCCAAACTTAAACGCAATTTCATCCGGAAAATACCATTAGAATATCGACGAATGAAACGCCATGTGCCAACGTCCCGTTTCCAACGCGATCGAAATCAATTTCAGGGGCTGTTCCCTTTCTCCTTCTGAATGGGGTGCGCTCGTCTAAATAGATCATGGGGGATTCGATACACGTCGTTCTTCTATGATAAACATATATATATTTATATGTATACGTATATGAATGCGTACTGCGCGTCCGCGTTGGCGATGGCGAAGGAATTAATATTTGCCCTCTCTTTTCTTCTTTCTTTCTTTTTTCTTTCTTCCCTTTCTTTTTTAGCTTCGTCGTGTAATGCCATCGTAGAAGACCCCTAACCCTAACGGCTACGACGAGGCTCCCTAGTATCGTTCATCGACAGAACATTATAAAAATGATATAAAAAGCCTATTCGATAACGTTCGTGCGAGACTCGAGGTCGGTTTATCTCTTACGTAAGGAACGAAGATTTTCGTACGTTCAATTCACTGGCTGCATCGTACGATACGAAGCTCTGACGTTCGATTTTTCACACTCTCTCGTTGCACTGGAAAATCTGGAAAATTCTTCACCAATTTTGGAACCTTGACGATAGTACGCGAACCCTTCGAACGCAAGCGTTCGGTTATTAGAGTCCCTTTGCACGATACTTTATTATTAACAATAGCATCGATGGATAGAGAAGAGAGTCGTCGATCGTGGATTTGTTTTTTACGATTTGACTATTTTGTGATGATCGGATGATTTCTAACTAGCGAAATTCACTCGTAATATTTCATTTAGTTTATTACCAAACGTAATACTACTATATTACTTATATGCGTATGAAATGTTTCTTCGATGATCGAATTTGGTGGAAAGATTGGTCATCGATCGAAGAAAATTTATTCATATTGGGAATTTATTACTCGTAGCTCGACAGATTGCAAGAATATCGTTGGTTCGATTATGCAAAAGGACTCGCAGGCGGCTGATCGTATTATACTAAACTTTTGTCGCGTAAATACGTACAAATGTATGTATAATGTAAATTTGTCTTTGTAAAAACGATATTACGATTTTTTGGGACGTATCGGTGTGAAGATCCGTCGGGTTCCAGGCAACGATGAATCGATGATTAGTTTTTTTCGTTCTCCGATCATTTCTATCGGTAGATAGCGATGGCAATCTACCGCGCGACATGCTGTAAAAAGACTCGAAACTCTGTAAAGCAGTCGAAAAACTCGTAGATCCTAAATAAGTCTAGCTCGGATCTTGATTCTACGGTGCGATCTTAATCTCTTGATTCGATGCTTCGAATTTGTATTTTCAGGTTTCCTGTTGCGAATTCGCTGCTTACCACGTTTCATTCGAAACTCGGATCGCACTGACACAGTACAGGCGACGAAACGGCACAGATATCTTTCCCAAAATGCCATGAAAAGTGTTCGTTACAATTTTCAAAGGCCCTCTTTCCTAAGGTCTTCGACTTTCTTATCCTATCGCCTCTGATTTTCTCTTGGCACTCGCAAAAAATGAGAATGTCGGTTAAGCGTGGAAAATGTAAACGATGCAGGTAGACAAGATAGAAATAGCCGTCGTTCGAATAAATTTGGCACCCTTTCTTGGTTTCCTAAAACAACGTCGAAACAATGTAAATTACTTGCTTATCGAACAAACGATAAGTAGGCTATCGCTCACAACGGTACATGAACATCAGCAAAGTGCAAAATCAATGAGAAACTCGCGGCTAAAATTGATACCTATAGTTTCCTTGTAAAATCAATAAATACTACTCTTCGGTCATACGTTTCAAAATGGACTAACAACAGCGACTGATCTAACGATGCAATTCGAACCTCCGTTTGGCACGCGATACGAAATATATAAACGTTCCGTTGCTATTGTTCTCGCTTCTACCTGCATCGAAGATAGAATATCACCGGCCACGTAACATATTTCTGTCGTACAAACTTTCGTATATCCGTCGAAAAGTATATCGTTTCGTGTAAAAGGTTGACTGGAAGAATGCCACTTGGTAACCGAGCGGCAACGACACGTTCATGCGGCGGGGAAACGAGTTAGCGAGAGCGTTAAAACGATCGTGAAGTATTTCATAGACACGTCGAGCACATGGATCGGAGCGCACAGGTAACTACGGAACACAGGCGACGCTTAAAATAATTACGAGTTTCAATTCCATCGATTGATCCGCTTAAATTACTTCGCCAGGCCTACGTTTTTCTCTTAACGCACGCGGTGTGCTCGACGTATCCGATATCTTTCGTTCGTTGCCTCTCGCGATAATACGATACAATATGATACAATCTACGCTAGATTCACTAACAGAACGCTTTGTTAGAAAAAGACTTCTAAAAAAACGTAAAAACCGCACAATGATCCGAACAACGAAGCTGTCGACTGTCATTTTTCCATTGCAGCGCAAGATTTCTACGAATTCGTGATCCACATTGTGTGTGTGTAATCGTGTGCTTGTTTCGCGTATCCTTTAATTCTATTCGCTCCATTTTTCTCAGGCTCCTCGGTCCATCCTCTTGGGCCGTATCGATCCTCCATTTCCGCTCCACCATTTACTGTTCGCGTTCAACAGAGAATAGTATCACTAGATCATAGTCGAATGAAAGCTTGCTCAACACTTTGCAGGCGGCAATCTCAAGATCAAAATTACCAGACACATCGGCACACGTCACAGGTATCACGCTAACTAGTCATGCTGTGTAGAATTTGTTTTTTTTTTTTTTTTTTTTTTTTTTGTGCGGTTACCATTCTTGCGAGGAATAATTGTTATGCTCTTTTTTTGGCTTGCCGAGGTCCAGTTTCTATGTTTCCTCTTTTAGATGCTTTTGTCAGCGGCTCGCGTTAGTTCGTGTAACTACTGATAACGAAACTGAAATTCGTGATACACTGCTCAAGCTGATTAGAGGATGTTACGAACAGTTTTACCATATCGATTGATAGAATACAGATGGGTAATTGGATACAGATGGAGAATTCCCGTGAACAAACGTTTTATCGATACGATCTCTCTAGACAGAGATCGATTTTAAGCTATTAACGGAAGACGAGTTGCTTTCGAAGCGATTCGAATCGTTACGTTCGTTTCAATCTCGTTCTTTGCTCAGGCTTATCAATTTCTAATTTTATGATCGTAGAAGGTTTTGAGAGGAGAAACGATCCTCTAACTGTTTTTGAACAGTGTACGGTATATCTTGTATACGCTCAAGGAATCGTCAAATATTTCACGAGGTATAAAACGAAGCAGGTTAATTCTATCGCTGGACATTCCGGTAATTACTATAATTGATAAATTCGTTGAGCGTACAGTTATATTACAACGACCCATACAAAGTTACTCGTCGTGGAAAGAAATTAAAAATAAAAATATCGTAACTAAACATAAATAGCATTATGTTGCTGTCGTCGCAGGGCAAGTAGATCGTGCTTTGATAGAAAATTCACACATTTTACGCATACAATGGCAAGAGAAAATAAAAAATATACCAAGGTTTTGTACAAAATTGGGTAACAGAGGGAATCGACCCTTAAGAGCTATCATCGAAGAAACTCGCGTCTACGTTTCTATAAAACTTGGCAGTCTAATAATTACAAACAGAATGACGTCGTGACGTTTTTATTGCGTGGCGATAGTATTTTCAAAACAAACTTCCTACGGGCTGTAAAATTTTATCCATGATAGCTTCCAAGGGTTAAACAACGATTATCAAGGCACACCATGCGATAAACGAGCCACGCTTCACACCCAAAAGATAATGAAAAAAAAAAAAAAAAAAAGAAGAAAATTATACATCGAACACGCAGGAGAAAAAGAAAAAAAAAAGTGGTTTCTATCATATGCAGTGCGATTGGAAATCAAATGGATATTCTTGATACACCAAAAGAGAGAAAAAAATTCCACAGCTGTCATTCGAGTCTCGATCAATGAGCTGCTCGGATGAGGATGAATGGATATGAACGAAGTAGTCGCTACGAAAGAGTACTCACCACGAATCGATTGACTTTGACCTTCGGTGTGCGCGGCGACTCGTTCGTTTGCGAGCCGAGTGACTCGAAACGGGCTCTCAGACTGCTGGCAGACTCTATGCTCTGCTGTTCTCCGGTGGTGTTTTGAGCAATTTCCATCTCTGCGATATGTTGATTACTCGACGTCGTCTTTCCGTCCGTTTCCTCCCAGTGCTCGAATTTCGCGCACAAGGTTTTTGCGCGGGCTGCGTTCTGCGCTTGCTTTAGAAACTCGTCTTCTACCTGAAATACGCGTTTCCATAATTTCTACGTATAACGATGCCTGTGGTGTCTCGTTAGTTCATTTAGCTTGATATATTTCTCTTTCTTTTAGATTTTGTCTTATTAATGTAAGTTATGACGTTAGATCAATTCATCGTTGTCCCCTTGCAATTCTTGCGAACAATTCAGCAATCGAGTTTTTCTTCTTTCTGTTTAAAGACACTTTTAAACAACCCCACGATAACTTGTCCATTGGTTTAACAGAAAATCCTGTCTCGTTTTAAGCGTCTCTATTAAAAGATTTTCTACACGATATTCTTTAGAAACGGACAAGATTCTCGCGACAGATTCACGATGCCTCTGTCAATGTAATTTCGCGTTATTCGAAAGGCAGCGACAGGTGTCTTTCATTTGCATATCTGCGTCGCTATCAGAGACGCCCTACAGCCACTCTTCCCACGATTCTTCGTGCATATTCATAACGCAGGAATCTCAAGGACCGGGTACCTTGACTTCGTGTTAATAAACGCTACCATTTGTTGCGTTCGAGAACAATGACACCTATCCACGTATACCGTATACGAACCTTGTCGGAAGCTCGTACGTAGTTTGGATCCCTTTCCTCGGTGCTGTCTTCGCCTTCGGACTCGTCGCCATCTTCGTCCTCTACCTCTTCGGAGTCTGAGGCTGTTGGTTTTGCGTATTTGTCCTCTGGTGGTGGTGTGAAACGTTTCAAAGGTTTGGGTCCATTTGGAAGCTCTTTCTTGCACGCGTTCTCTTCCATTTGCCGGAAGATCGACAGCATCTTTCTGGCGGTGTCCGTGTGCACCACTTCGTTTACCCTGTCTTCGGCTCTGACTACGTCCGGGTCACGATAGATCTCACGTTCCGGGGAGTCCATCTGTCGAAACGAATCTTTTATAAACGTTGAGAAAACACAAAGATCTTAAGTTCCTGTGGCTCTATGGCTCTACGTTGAACCGAACTCGACGCTATCTTTTTTACGTTGTAATTCCATTCGATAAAAATATGTTAACGCCACAGTAGCGTGCAAAAGTAGCTGTATCTATTCTTCTTCCGAAGATCCCATGTTGAAGTTTATATTTAAAAAGAAAGGAAAGAAAAAAAAACTGCAAACTATCTAAAGAATGAAAAACTAGAAAACTGGTTCATCGATTACGAGCGAAATAAGGGAAAATATCAAAAATGCAATTCGAACCACAAAGGGTTAATACACCGATGGTTAATTCTTGTCTAACTTTAGAAATCAACAGAAAGAAACGTGTCGCCCATGAATAAACACGAGATACGACGGCAATAGCTATTACTTGCGTTCGATTGTTATTGGCTATTGAAGTGGTTGGTTAAAGCGAGAACACGCGAGGCTAGGCAGGAAATTAAGGGAATAAAGGTATTTCTTTCCACGAATCGCAGCACCTCTGAGTCAGCTCGAGTGGTTTTATACGTGTACAGCGTCTCCGTTGAATTTCTACCTGAGCAGCAGGTAAGCCGAAGACGCGATGACAATGCAGAATCGACTGGGGTTCTGCTGGCCGTCCCTACGATGCACACGATTCGCGGAGGAACGTGTTTCACGGGATATTACCTGCCAGACACGTCGACCAGGAAAATACCAGAGTCGCGAGATAGAATGTTGCGAGAATAAAGAAAGAAAAAAAAAAAAAAAAAAGAAAAAGAGAATAGTCGCACCGACCACGTATCTTTCGTTGTAGTTACAACCGATGCAAAACGTGAACAAGAGTAAGGTTTCACCGTGCAACGATCGGAGATTTATAGGTTTACGCCGGGAGAAAGCTAATTAGTTCGAGTTGCCCCGTACGAATCTTTATTAATGACGTTTCGCTACTTTTTATTTAAAACAAGATGGAGCATCGCGTTGAGAAGGTGATTTATTTCGCCTTTCGTTCCATTCATTTATTGCCTCACGCGAGATAACACGGACAATGACGACAATTAAAGAGCAACATTTTTATCGCTTCGTACGGCAAGATTCAATAACACGGTGTGTAATTAAGGAGACATTTCGCTTTAAACGATCTCGTTTGTTTTCACACTGATTCGACCGTGATATACAATGTCTACGTGTGTTTTCTATAGATTCTTTGACGCGCTACTTTGTATTCTATCGGTGGCCGACTAAAAGCACAGGCCACGAGGCGAACGAAAAAGAAGAAAGTTTTTCTTTCGCAAACCGATCGATAGTTCTGTTCAAAAGGAAAGCGTATGCATTTGCATTGCACGTCAACTATATCGACAGTGTTTGTACCGTTATTGCGGATAAGTGGATTCGAGAAAGCGGGCAATTTTCTACACCGATCATATAATTTTTCAATATTTCATGCTATCGGTCAACGAACACCGGCAAATTGGCTACCGCCGATCGCGCAAGCTTCGTCCAACGTTTGTCTCAATTTTTCCCAAGATCCATCGGAAAACTCGATGATCGATATCGCCGTTTCATAAACGGCCTCCTTGCGCGAGTTCTTCTTAATCACTTCCCGTTCCATTACCAAGTTCCAACAACAAATCCCATTATCGTATTGTAGCTGGGAACCAACGTTTCCGTAGCTCCGAAAAACGATTTTTCAGAAATTCTTCTTGATCGCGCTGCGTCGCGTTACGAGATACTTGCGCCGAGTAAGCTGTAACACGTATAAAACAGCGCAAAACGAGAGCCGGAGAATATTTAACCGCTTCTTCCTGTTCGCTTGCCTATCCCGAGTGGCCTTGGGCCACGGGACGTCGAAACATAAAAACTAACCGTGTAAAAAGCGGGTTTAACAGAGTCGAAGCACGAGAGACGTATAGCGGCTCGTAAAAATATATGAGAACGCTTACCGCAGGAAACTTTTACGGGTATAATACTCGCGTTATGCAAAACATTGAACAATTTGATCGGCTAATTTCAACAGCCATCGTAAACGCATAGATCTAAAAAGTCTAATTACCGAATATCGTGTATCGTTAATACGGTAGATAATCGACCATTTAGATAATTTCGCTACGTTAAACGCGTATTTGCGCCAGATATCTCGTAACCTGTGCGATACATTTTCAAATTTCTTTGCTAACGTAATCGCGATAACGGTACCTTCTTACAGCTCACAGAGTTCCAAAATGTTTCGTAAAACACACACGATGCATTCGTATAAAATCTTTCTAGAAGCATCCGAATATCTTGGTGCGCCACAGCGTATCCATCCATTCACGCGTACGTTCTACAAGTCGTGCAGCAATATTTCGCCGTTCTATCGCACGTAACGCGATGATTTTACTCACTTTTAATTTTCCTTGTCCCTGGGACGGCGGAGCAATACCGGGAAAATGCAGCTTCCACGGCGACGGCGTCGCGAACGAGGGAAAAAATGGGAAATCGAAACGAAGAGACGAAGAGAGAGAGAGAGAGAGAGAGACGTCGCGAGGGAACCTTTTGTTTCGTTGGCCCCGGCAAACTCCGAACTGGCAGCAGCGTGTCGGCGGTTGCTATGCCGTTCACACGAAGAGGACGCACGGCTCTTACTGTGTTCCCCCTTCGTGAGTTACTGGGAGGGCCACACGGTGGTGTGCTCGCCTCTGCATCGGCCTGTTCTCTCTCTTCACGAATGGAAGGATGTAGGAATACTAACGGTAAAAGTATGGCTGCTGACCACTCGAGGGGGTTCAAGGACAGCCATGGAATCAAGTGGCACTGTACGTTGTATTCGCGGGCTCCGAGCTTTCACGAGCTTCGTCGGCCTCTTTTATCAAGGACCGATCTCGTTAACTACGATCCCGCCGTTAATAGTTCGAAGAAAGATCGATAAGCTCGAGAAAGTGAAATATTTTTCACGCGAGATACGTTGCGTGAACGCGGACGAATACGCCAGGTAATTCCTGTCGCGATTTTACATCGACGAGTGGGAAGCGATTGGTCGAGTGACTACGGTTCGATGATTTAAGGAATTCGGAGATATAGACGGTGATTACGTCGGTGATTATCCATGCAACGCGATTTTTATCGAGGTGGAGAGATTCCATGCGATAAGCTGTTGAGTCACGTTACGGGGATATTAGTCTTCGAATGGAAAAAATCACACGCTAGAATTATGTTAACCCTTTCACCGCGAGTTAAAACGTCGTGGCAAACGCGTTGCGATAACAGCGTCGAACGATTTGCGACAAAAGCAACGCGTATTCTTCGTATGTCAGCTTTTAAAACGGTGAACACGTAATCGTTAAAAAATGTGTGTCATCGCGGTAATTATACGGCAGAACTCGATCAGTTTTTTACGCGAACCTGTCCGGGGATAAGCAAGTTTATACAACTGCGATTCGCGAATAAACGCTCTCTGATCTTCTACCTGTGGCTTTTCGCTTATACGATATAATTTCACGTAGATGGATTCGAGCGGCGGTAACCACTTATTTAAACGTTTCAAATAATCGCAATGTTTCTACAGAGAAAATTTTACCGCAAACCTCGACACTCGGCGAGTGAACGAAGTTCGCATGTAACGACGTATGAACTCGGCGTTGAAAGGGTTGATAAGAATTAGAGTTACTTTTCACTCAACGCAATCCTCGTTAGAACATTAAGACACACTCTTCGATCAAGAACACTTTGCACTCGAGAACAGCCTCGAACCTTAACTTGACCATCGCGCGGAGGGGTAATTCGGAACTGCTTGCGTTGTTTTTCCGGTTCCTTGTAGGACTCGAAAAATTTGAATTTATTCGAAATGTCCGAGGTCTCCACCTGAACTTCCTCGGTGGTGTCCGAGCTGCGCACCACGTCATCCGAGACTTGTCGTCCCATGAATGCCTTCGTTCGGAGATTTCAAACCGTTAACCTTGTCGATCACGAATTCAAAATGCGCGCCCCTCCCCACCACCGGCAAACGTACAACATCGAAAATCGATTACGCTACTTAACGCTCTTGCAAAGTTGGAGAAACATTTTCCAACTTACCACGTAAGGATAAGACGTTTCAAATTGACGAACATCTCTACGAATACGAGAAGGACATATTCCGTTCTACGGAAATAGCCGGTCGTTGTAACGTTAAAAGTCTTCTTGTTCGCCGAAACAAGAGCGAGATAAAAATTCGAGAATTTTAACACATTCGAGACCGATATGACTTTGAGCGATACTCTCCCGAATGATCGAAAGCTTTCCTACGTTTGTGATTAAAAAAAAAAAAAAAAAAACAAAAACAAAAAAAAAAAACGCGAAGTTGATCAACGTAAGAACACAAAAATCACGTGTTAGACAATTTTTATTTAGAAATACGTGGTGACACACACCGTACAGTTATGTCGTCGGGTGCCTGCAATAATTTTGACGTCGAACTTTCATTGGACGTACCACGCGTGTCATCCGAGCGAAATAGCGTTTCTCGGTTAAAATTCGAAAAAGACAAACGCGCAGTAGCTAAGGATATTTATTTGAAAAACGAGGAAGTTATATAACACGTACGTTACAGGTATGAACGTTATCTACGCTCGTAATTGTCCGAGAATGAACTGAAGATACAGATAACGGGCGTACGTAGGTTGTCGTCGGTCATTGCGACGAGATATTGCATGGCATATGTACTATACCATCGGTCTCGAACGTGTTAACACAGTGGATGGACGCGTACAAACGAATAAAAGGAAAACTTACGTCTCTGGCACGTCGTGGGGCTTCGGCCGGTGTCTTCGGATTCACCGGAGTCACCGGTCGCCCAGTCTTCGCCGCCGTGGCGTCCAGTTCGAGGAACAGCGACCGAGACTTCCTGCTGATCCCTGTATAACATCGATCGATTTATCTCGAAACAGTGTTCGCAAAGTATCGGTTTGCAAGAGCAAATAACAGATACAGAGTAAAGAAGATGCCTAGAGCTAGCGCACTTCCACTTATACGACCTATACGATATCTATCTTGAGAGCACGCTCTAGGTACGATCTTTCTAGCGCACATGGTAGCAAATTCAGCGGTCAGTCGCCGCTGGCAGTTTTCGACCGCCGATCCATGTGGCTAATTACATTTAACGGGTTCTAAATATACGTTGGTTCGCGGGGCAAAATGCACCTGCTGCGATCACTTCCTCATCAGCCTTCTCCGGTTTCGGTTTGCTGTCCGTCTCGTCGTCGGACGCAGCGATGGGCTCGCCTCGTTCGAATCGTTCTTTGATGGAACGGGCGTGGGTCGAGTGTTGGATCTCCTCGGCCGCATTGATCTTCGTCACGCGTTCGCTTCCGGCTACCGCTTGCTGATACATCTCCTTCATTTTACCCTGTTTGCCCTGCAACAGAAATCGAGTCTTCCGTTAGCTACACGAAATACCCTTTGATCTCGTTTCTCCCAGACGATGATAAATCTTTTCCACAAACATATATTATAGTACTGTTCAAAATTGTCCGGACGCTTGCGTATTTTTGGCAACGCGTAACGCAATTACAGGATCGCGAGTAGGAATTACGCGATGATAAACGATTTTCTCGCGCGTTTAGAAATAGATATTAACAATTTACGCGTTTCGACTCGTACGTTTCACCAACGATTCGTACAACGTTGCTACAAACCTATCAAAGCGTTCGAATACTTACTAGCGATACCTTCTTTCTTTCTATGGAAAAAATTGTCGATTTTCACTTTTTACCTTCTTTCTATCAGTTTCTCGTTAACTTGTCGTTTCTACGTTTTTCTCGTTGATCGATCGATTATTATCATTTCTACGTTCTCTTTATCAATCGACCACCAAATCCTTATTTCCATGTTCTCTTCTTCCATCGATGGCTAGTTTTCTGTTTCTCTGTTCCTTTTCCTACCTCTCTGCCATATCGTTATCTTTCCGATCCTCTCGTTAATTAATCCTCAGCTTCCATGACCTTTCGTCAATCGATCGCTAGGTTGCCGTTTCTATTGCCTCTTCTCGATCGTTAAAACCGATCGTCAAGTCGTTGCGCTTTGTCTCGAAAATATCGGATTCACGATGGTTCATCGAGCAACCGACCAAACGAGCAAATCATTCGCAGTCGCGACGCGTTCCTCCGTAATCGTTACGGTGCACATGTTACTCGGCGTTAAAGCGCGTTGTAAAGAGAGAATGCGTGAGCTACATTTCCTTCTCTCCAAGTTTTTCTGCGTCTACGTCTAATGGGCTCGATGCCATTACCCCCGCACTACATCGCCGGCGATTTAGATGCTCTGGAAACGATGTCGAACGCCCCGTGCTCATCGTTTCTTCCTCGAAACGCGGAATTAAACGAACGGTAACGTTTCAACGAGCCCGAAAACGAACGCGATTTTACCATGAACAATCTCGAACGAATTCCAGCGATCTCCTCCTTCCTCGCCTCTCGCTGAACTTCGCGTCTCCCTTGCTGACTGGTCGTCTCCCAGCGATTCTTTATGTCGTCCATTTTTGTGAAGCTGATCGGACGCTCGCGGGTCGCGCGTTTCGCCTTCACGATCTCGCTGTCCAGCTCTGTGAAACACGAATAATTTGAGAAGTTACCCTTCCATTTGCAATTAATCGCACGCTATTGTTCGACGTTACAACTCCGAGTTATACTTTGACGTCGTCATTCGAACATTGCGATCGAAAGTTGTAGTTCGTCGTTTTAACATTGCAATAAATGATAATTCAGTGTTATGATTGAAACTCGAACGTTTGAGGTTGTAATTGATAGTTATAATTCGATGTTATAATTCCAGGTTACAATTCGACGTTCTAATTCGAAATTATAACTTCAAGCTATAATTCGCTGTTACGATACCAACTTATAATTCGAAGTTGTAATTCGTCGTCGTAGTTGGAACTTTTCGTTCAAGGGAGAAGATTATTCGTAATGCTTTCAGGACTGTTCGACGTTGTTGGACTAATTCAGATTCGTTAAATTCGTTCGAGCGATTGGAAATTTCCAAATACTGCAGCAATTAATAATCCTGACGTTAATAGCGTGGTAAATATTCCAATATCGTAGACACTAACACAAATGTTTTTCAAATTCGATAAAGAGTTTAGCAAAGGTCGTACTATCGGGCAAAGAACGATACGACGAAGGAAGGAAAGAGGATCGTATAAAGAAAATAATTTCATCGGCTAAGGGATTCTTCCACGGAGCGAATTTAATTCGCTCGATCTTATGGAAAATCGCTTATAGCACTTGACGATAAAACGTTATTTCGTAGCTGTCAAACCGCTGCTCGAAGCTTTTCCGATGACGCTATTCCCATCGAGCACAAGGTGAAAGCTTGCAAAAAGAGCTGCCTCTCTGACGGAAATATAGCAGCCTTCCATCGTGGCAAAGGGAACGCAGTGAGAGAGGGGAAAAAGCTGAGAGAAGAGCTGGAAACATCGGACTACGTAAAGTCTCGATTTCAATTAAACGTTTCTTCGTTTCCTCACCCTCTGTTTCCTCCGCTTCTTCTTCCTCCTCGCTCTCGCTCGACTCTTCGTAAGGGATCCCATTCAGAGATTCGTCGGCTACTCCGATATCCATGCCCTTGGCTTGGAATCTGGACAAAAAGACGTACAAAGTAGTCACAAACATTGCGACGAATTTTAATTGCCTGGCGCACGAACAACGCCGACACGCGTGCCTGTTCACGGTGTTGTTTTATGCACTGGCTTATGGCCACGAGAAAGGATCGCTGATCGATCAAACATGATATTGTCGCAATCACGGGCGCGTTAGCAAATTCGTCGTTCGCCCTACTATTTTACGTTCGTAAAGTCTGTGCTTGCACATTCTCGAGCGATGCAGATATTTAGCAGATATTTAGTACGTTTGATATTTCATCGCGTTACTTAATCGCCAGTCTTTCGTGTTTGCGATACTTTCTTCGGTTAACGAGCTGCGTCGTTTCTTTCTTCGATTCTAGGGATTCTTAGTCTATTGGAACATCGAGTCGCATTTACGATACGCGTTTTCAGTATCAGCTTTAATTTTTCAATTAGTTTCGACTCTTTAGCGAGGGACAAATTGCACGGAGGAATTCTTTCCGACTGTTGCTTCTAAACGAGAATGAGAAAGGCCATGTTAAAGGATATTTAAAAAGCTACAACGCTGCACGTACTTTCAACGTTGAGCCATCGATCTTTCAAGCTACGGGTAATATTTTTACGTACTTTATATCCGACGCAGTTGTAAATAGCTTCGTCTACCAAACGAATCGTAAAGTAAACAGTTGGAAACGCGAAAGAAATGAAAAAGAGGAGTTCGATTAAAAAGAAGGATGATAAGTTAAAAGATTATCAGCGTTCCGAGAAAAACGTCGAGTGGTTGGAGTCACAGAGTCCTCGTTGTGTCCAACTGGTGGAAACGAATCTGTGTCACGGCTGAGAACCATCTCCTCGACCCACGATGCCATCATCGTATATGGTCGTTGGAACAAGAGAGGAGAGAGTGAGGCCGGGAGAACGACACGACGAGCTGAATAACGTAGGTGACTCTACCGAAACGATGGATTACTCACTTGGCGAGCTTGCTTAAGATACTAGGAGACCTCTTGACAGCGATCTGCGACGGCGACCTTTCGATCTCGTTGGTCTCCGTGCCGGCCTTCTCGAACACTTGAAACCGGGACTTCACGTTCAGGCTCGACAACTCCTCGAGACCCAGGTCCGGTTTGTCTGAGGCTGTAACGGAGATTAAATAATATTTTTCTTTCGTCCGATATTCTCGTAAGACGGTAATCCCGCCACTATATTTCGCCTACATCGATGATACGCTGTTGTCGATGCGATGGTTATGATTTCTAATGGCCCGGTAGGCGACTCTGTTCTCTGAATGCGTTCGGGAGTCTAGTCAAGCTGTGATAAAATCGTTGAGTTCGCTCTAAAGAGGTTTTACCGAGCGAGTTAGTCGTTTGGGAACGGAGTGAATCGGTTCACGACGACCTCGTGTCCGCTGTGCTTGGAAAGCAACTCTTATTCGTCGATCACACGTGTCTCGTAACGCATTCTCAGCTAATAATTTGAATCTTAATAGTTTCAATGTCAAGGAATTCTCGTCGTGGAAAGCCAACGTTACTGCTATTAAGATAAAGACGCGATAAGACGGATACGAGAAATTCGCCATTCTCTATCGATAATTGAACGTATCCTAATCACGAATTCGCTTGACGTTCGCGTTTAAGTATTTTTTTACGATCGTTTCACCGCGGACTCGAGATCGTCGTCATGCAACGATGATTTCGTCTCGCTACTCGACGTTACAGCATCCTCGCACTCCACAACGAAATGAAGAATTAATCAAACCAGAGAACCGATTAGGGTATGAAAGAAGAAAAACAAAATAAAAAATTATGATTATACAAATGCGTATGTCGTTGTTAACGATAAATCAGCGGTATTAAAATGGGTGCAATCTGCAAAACGGTTAGGCAACTGTTAGAAAATCCACTCTTGGACGACTTCAGTCGTCGCTTGGTCGCACACTACCACCAGTCAGAACTATTACCTCTGACCACATCAGGCGGCAGCTCTTTCGGCTCGTTCTCCCGTATGATCAGCTCCGGCTTTCGAGGTCGCACTACGAAGTTCACAAGACATCTCTTTGTTGCATTAACGATCTCACTGCATTTACGTGTAATTATATAGAGGGAGGAAACGACCGGAGGAACGAGAGAATAGAGGGGAAGGAGAGCAATTTTCAGTGACTACGTTAAAGAGGGGGACCTGAGCGTTGGGTGCCGCGCGCGATATACGAGAGTTTATTTCACCCATTCGTCCGTAACGTCCATCGTATTTCCTTCGACCAAAGGCAAATCCTCTACTTTTTTTTCTCATCGTTATTTGCTTTACGACGCGCAATCTATCGCTTCGTTATTCTCTATGGAAAATTGGAAAAACAGATCTCGTTCGTCCCTGTTCTTTCAATCCTTTGACAGTACGATAACAAAGTAACCAAGAATTTAGAACGAACCATTTGGAAATAAATAATTCGTCGTATTGTTCCCGTGTGATTTTCCTACGACATGAGATTTTTTTTTTCTTTTATTTGGAAGTAGTTTACGATCAATTCTCATTGGGAATTATATAAGTCGATTATTTTAGCGTGGTACTATAACGCGAATAATAAATGATTCTAACTGAATCTAATGTTTAAATTAAGAGGGTAATGTCTTTTTGGCCTGCGGATTTGATGCGTCGTGCTACGTAATTGAGTAGGTAGTGGGTTTTCGTGGTTGTTTATTCTTATGTTATATCTATTACTAAATTTGAATATTTCCTCTTTAACTATAGGTATCTATATATACAGCGTGATATTTGTAGCACGGTATCGTATATTTACTTGCTGTTGAAGGGTTAACCTCGCGAATCTTTAAAATCTACAGCGACGACGCATCGTAAGGATCCGTCCGTTACGATTTCTAAATGCAACGTTCGTGTCACGAGTGCAGCGAAAAGAAAGAGGTACGTACGTATTTAAGAGGAAAGAAGAAAGAAATTGTCGCGTAGTGGTGATCTCCAGCGAGAGAAGGCGGTGATATCAAAGCGACGAGATAGATTCGCGGAGATTAGATCGGTGGCTATTTTAAGGCGAGTTCCGCCTACGACTAGCAGAGCTTGAGGTGAACGTGGCGTAAACGGTGTGGTGCGATCGACTTACCAGGCTCGTCGGACTCTTCAACCGGTTTCGGTTGGAAGAGTTCCTTGAAGTGTGGCTTACAGTAAAGCGTGCTCTCGTGGCTCTCGTAATTGTCCACGTTAAGCTGCTTGCTACACTGCACGCACCGGAAGCAATTCTTGTGCCAAACTAGACCCTCGGCCTTTGTCTGTTCCATTTGGAAGACGACCTTGCCGCAGCTACGGCAATTGGGATTCGTGTCGCCGTTTTGACCCACCTGCCGTCAAATTCCATTATTCCTTTACCGATCCTCCTCTTTTTCCTCGCTCTTTTATTTTTCACCCGTATCATCATCTCGTTCCCTTTAACCGGCCTGTTTCCCTTGTCCCAATTATTCCGATCGGAGCCGAGCAAACTGGCAGATTGCGGGAACGAGTTGACAACTCGAACGCGATACCACAGTCTTTAAAGAGGATATTTACATCTTTACGCTCTGCGTTATATCATTTCTCAGAAGCGTATCGCGCCGTTACGCGTTATTAAAGCGACAATTTTCCAGTAATTCGAGCAAACCAACGGAGACTAACCAAAGATCGAGTACTTGCTCGGACGTAAACGGTCGTAAACTGAACCACAGATATTCGCGGTAGGAAACTTTTGTACTTTTCGATTATCTACACTTTGGTTAAGCCGACGATAAAGATCTTCCTTTAAGACGAAGATGAAAGGAAGATGTAGCCAGCGTGTACTCGTATATTAATAGCACCGGATGTCGTAACTTCCTGTGACAAACTAATATTTCGAAGAAGACAGTGGTAGCTCTTTATAATTAAAAGGTTAATCCTTCAGCCGGGATTTTCTTTTCGACCGATCAGCTCCTTTGTGTTTGCTCGGCTATGAGAGGAAAAGTGGACGAGCTGAAACGATCGATTCCGCGCCAACAGCTCGAAACAGGAAGGCTATTTACGCGCTCTTCGCGGCTGAAGGGTTAAGTACGTCAATGTTAAAGTATCCAGAGGAAGAGAGAAAGAGAGAGAGAGAGAGAGATTGCGGGAGCTTACGGCGTTCAGCTGCTGTTGCACTTTGCCCGCGTCGATCGAACGCACATGCAGCACCGTCTTCTTGCTGAGGGCGTCGAATTTATTGAAGCTCGACTTCTGTAAACACAAACAGTGCACGCGTCAAACGAAAAGTGCTCGAAAGCCTTCAGCCCTGGTCTTGTCGTCGAGGGAGAACATCTCGTGAATGTGTGCGCGCTTCGATCTAGTCCGAAGCTTGTTCAGCGTGAGCATGAAAGCGTGTCTTGCTGATCGGAGAAAAGTATAAGCCGAGTTTCCTTTATTTCATTTGTTTTATGCGAATAGTTTTAGTTTTCTGCGAATTTAAAGGATATGCGAATTTTCAAAGATAAACCGTGCCCACGGTGAACGTTCTTATTACGCGGTAAAACTAGGACGCTTCGTGCGAGTGTTGGGTGCGCTCCAAAAAGCTTCCCAAACGATACAGAACGAGAGGACTAAAGGTAGTTTCACACGGAGACTAGCTACGACACGAAAGTAAAATACGAGAGGCTGCTGTTCGTTGTTACAGCTACCGTCGAAAATATTCGAACAATAAAAAAATTGAACTACGACAGCATCGAACCGTGTCTTTTTTCGCAACGTTATTTGTCACGTTTATTTATACAACATACAGCGTGACATAGATTAACCGAAATCGCATTCCGTTGTTCGACGCCTCCAGAGCTTATACACGTGCCATCTGTATCATACGCGTATCACGATCCACGTATCTCCGTGTGGAAGTAGCCTAAGGAATCGTCCGATCGTTCGCAGATCCAACAGATTGAAACGAAAATCTGAGAAACATCTAATTTTTACAATGTCTACTTACATATTAGCGCTACGTCGAATAACAAACTGAAATGACAAACCGAGCAAACTAAAACTTTCGTTTCAATCGAATTACGAGATAAACTCGAGCAATTTGTAAGGGGCACTACGATCTTGTTCAACGAAGTGATCAAAAGTAGAAGCAAGACCTGTTTGTCAAACATTTGGCGGAGAAATAATAATAGAAATGAAGCTGCGTTCGAAGAACGGCGTGCCAGGCGAAAAGCGTTGGAGAATAAGAAGAAAAGTGAGGATAGATAAAACCTTGGTGCGAATCGACCGTATTTGTGGTTATGTGTTTCGGGGGTCTTACCTCGAGCTTCGGTCGATCCGTGTCCTTACCCTCGCTCGTTAAGTTTGCCAAACTACAGTAGGAAGCCCTCTGTCCCGAGGTCGGTTTCGTAAGTTTTCGATTAAGGTTTCATGCATTCCGGGGCCGGGGAAGGCACCGAACAAAAAGAAAGAAACAGCACGGGCTGCGGGTTAGTGTCGTGTGGTAAATATTCGAAGCGCTACCTTCGTTCTAGAGTTGGAGAGATTCAGCGGTTGGCGGTCTCTGGAATTCCCCTTCTCCCCTTTCTTTTTTTGCTTGCCAGACACAAGGCGAATTACTTGAGCTAATATTCTACAGCTGTTTACCTTCCACCACGCTTCCTATTCTTATCTCTTTCAGTTCTTTACTTTTCCAGATATTTTCTGTTTTTCTTTCTGCTTCTTTCTTTGCTTTACGCGACGTCTCTTTCTTTTATCTTTTACATTGTATTTGCTTTCGAAGATTTTATTCTCGAAGCGTGGTAGGAAGCAGGCGAGTTTACGCACATCGGTACAAAAGTAGCGTAGATGTAGGTTTTCGCGTTTGAAAAATCTTGTTAGAAAAGACGCGAGAATTTTATAACGCGTAGAGATAGTTCTGATTTACGTGCACACCGCGGACTTTTATGCGTTCACGCGAAAGCGCAGAAACGCACGCGTCGCAGGTGATATTCCCAGATCGCGTGTAATGTTCGAGCATAACATCTTTTGCAGCGTTTATCGCGTAAAACGATTCTCCAACTGTGTTTCGTATTTTTAAATTCTAACTGTGTTTCGTGAAAATGTAAAAGGGCGCGGAACGACCGCGATCTACCAGGCTCCATCGAAGCTGCTAGATTTTAAACTTGTATCGAATCTTCGACTTTTCCTCTACCTTTACCGTTGCATCGTTCGGTACATAGAAGATCCATAGAATATTCTGCTATTGGAGAAAAAGCGTTGACCGAAGGAATTAGACTGAGCCAGCTCGCAGGCGAAATCTTAGCGTACCACAGGCCTGTGTTAAGTAAATTTCCAGTCGAGCAAGAGAATCGTTAACTGATAAACAAACCACGGCGCTGGATACGCGCTAACGTGACCGAATTGGCAGAGAAGCGCCTTAAAAGGTTGTCGGTCGCCAATTGGTCGATACAAAATCGTCGCCAACCGCTGCATCGCCAAAGAGAAAGAAAAGAGGACGAAGGAGAGAGAAGAAGAAAAGAAACGAGAGGGGCGAACCACGGAGACAGCTGGAATTGTTTCCCGGGCTTGAGCTTCGCTCGAGTAGCCTTTCTTTTTGGCACCGACCCGGCCCGATGCTTTCTCCGACACGACGCGAATACGTCCTTTTCATCCGTTCTCCAGCCGGATCTATGCAAATTGAAATTTCAGAGTTTCTCCGCCAATTTTGTCGATACGCACTATTACGTAGTCGATGGTCGTAAATTATTGAAAAAGAAAGAAAAGAGAAGATGATAGAAATCGATGAAAAAACTTAAAAAACAGGCTTCTTCGTGCTCGTTAAAAAAAAAAAAAAAAAAAAAAAAAAGGAAAAGAGAAAGAGCGATAGAACGAGTCGGAACCGAGACGATTTCACTGAGTATGTGCAGCGGAGGCTACGATGCCAAGGAATTATGTCACTCGTCTCGAAATCCGTAACCGGATAACCGATAAACGACGGATACACGCGGCGAAAAACTCGTAAGACCTCGATTCTCGGCCATTGCTGGCTGCGCAAAGTGGGGCAAATGAGTAGTAGGTTATTATCAAAGCCGGCCCTCCCTTAAATGGAGAGACAGCATTCGCGGCGTTACGGCGACCGACTGCACGGCAAAACGCTTCGGTATCTTCGACGACGGCGCGGCGTACTCGAGCGAATAGCTCACGTGCGCTCGGGAAACTCTTCGATCCATCCTTTTTACGCGTTGCTTATTTTTGGCACAGGACGAGTATACGATGATTCTACGACAAGATTATAATTACGAAACCGTAAAAAAGAAAATTCAACGTTGGACTGTAGCGACGTTATTCTTTGTACTCGTCGTACAGAGGCAGATGAAAATATTTGAACGTTTATCGCAGAGGATTTTCATAGATCGAGAATTTTAACAATTGAAGATAATTGTTCTATAGGTGTACGCGGTATCGGGTCGTTTTTTTTTACTTTTTCTCCTTTGTATTCTTTTCGTTCGACGAGAATAGCAAAGACGAAACGTTCCAGCAGTCCCCGATGTCGTCCAACAGGTTCACGAAAGGTACTTACGAGGGCCTTGACCGACACCCCGGTGAAGACTAGCGCGTCTTTGGTGAACTTCGAGTAACCCTTCTCGCATACTCGCAGATCACCCAGCGACCTTGCTTTCTACGATCGTTGGGAGCGTCAATGGGAAGTCAGATTAGCAGCGAGTTGCGGATAGTTTCGCGGAGTGGCGAGCTTCGTGAATTTATTTATCTGGGAGAACCTTCTCGTCCGTGTATTTCCCAATTTTTATAAATTCAACCCCGAAACTTTATCACGCGGTAGAGTTTTGCTTCGATACTGTCATCTTGTAACGATACCATCGCAACGTTATTTGCGGTGTTAACCAAACGATAACCTTCCCATTTTTCTAACAAAACGTGTTATCGCATCTGTTCGACGTTATTGCATTCCGAAAGAGATACAAACGTACCGTGGCGAAATATCATCCACGATAACGATATGTTACGATAGTTTTTCAGGATTAAAGAGACAGAGAGGTTTTATCGAACGTCACGAAGCTCGCACTCGTTATGCGATTAGTATGCTGTTACGATAATCAGGATGAATTATTTGTTTGTCGTTCGGTTAATCCTATTGCCACACATCGCGAAGCGAAATAACGGAAGTTCGAAGTAGCTCATGCAGTAATGACTGTTAATAGGGCTGTCATTCCTCTGTCGTACCACGAAACATCGAATGCCGAGCAACATGCTCGCCAACAATTCCAATTACGTTCGAGAGCGAATTGAACCGATTCAACGTTTCTACTTTTCCATCGACGCGGTCAGCCAAAATAAAAAAAAAAAAAGAAAAAGGAAATCAAAAATAAGGACTTATGCTATATAGCGATTTTTCAGGGAAGACGGAAAAAAAAAAACATGAAGAACTTTGTCGATCTATCGTTGCGAAATTGACCATGAGTTCTCGTTACATGCTCGTTAACCCTCGACTACGAAGGTTCTTCTCTCGGATACCGAATCATCTCTTCAAAAGTACCCACACCATCTCGTTCAGGCTCGCCTTCCGTCGTTCCGTTAGTCGGAGGTTAACAAAGCGAAGGAAACACCTGACAAGTGGCAACGGGTTATTTTCCATACGTGCCGCGCATATTCTTAGGCAATTAGAGTCTATGTGTCGAGGGTTAAAGCTGCTCTCTTCCAAGTGTATTACTTAAGGGGGTAGTTCACACGGAATACGCGAGATAATACGCGAAGCGAGTCGAAAATTTATTTGAAATTGTTCATCGCGCACATCGAATTCGATTTAGTTTGCGGCTATTAGACCGCGAATATTTACGTCCGTGGTATCTAACAGACTCTACGATTTTCTACGTAGATGCCACCGTTTGAATTCTGTAAATGAAATTTGCATAGAAATTTGCGCGATAAATACCGCGATCTGACTATAATTTCCACTCGCTAGGGGGGTGAACTACCCTCTTAAAATAGTCGCTTACGGATTAATTATAACGTCTTAGCTAGAAATAATGAAAAATTGAAACGCGAGAATGGGTGGCAAGATGATAAAATATACAAACCTCTTCGGTGTCCATGGCGTGATTGGTTTTCCCGTACGCAGTGTGATCGCCGTCGCTCATGTTCGAGATGTCGCCAAAGCTACGACACTGTTAGTGACAAAATAACAACTGACAAAGTGTAATTCGACAGCCATTAAAGCGGTTTTCTTTTGTCGTTTCAGCCGCGCGAACAAGCCTTCGTTATATAAAAAGACGGTCGTTGAAAGAATGACAACGAGTAAATCTGATAAACGACGCTAATTGTCAATCACGCGACATAAAATAGTCGATTAGAAGATACGTACGAAAAATTAGAAAGACTAAAAGTAAGTGGTTTAATTATGGTTTTTCTTTTCCTATACTTACCAACTGTTTGATCGACACGCCAGTCGCGATCTTTTCCTTCGTACATCGATCCTGCTCGTTTCGAGTCGCCTCCGATACATAATTCTGTGTCTGCATGCACAAAATACAATGCACAGGGTACAAAGCTAATCACATGCGACTGGATATACGGTGATTCATAGTCTACTTGGGCTATTTCGATCGGACTTCTACTATCGTCGTTGCAGAGAAACCTCGATATATCATGATACTCGTGGGTGATTACATCGTTACATTCGCTATACATGCAGGATAATTTACGAGTAACAATTTAACAAAGGAATTGATTAGCAATTTCTCTACCTCTGCTGTTTCTATATCAGAGAACGCCCGAAGCGTTCTCTTTGTACTTTTCGATAGGATCGATAAATCAATGGTACTATTATGCGAATAAATACTTATCGACAAATTTATACAAGATTAATCTTCGTTGTTCCTCGACTATGTATCGGCAATAAATTAAGCTACGAATTTTCATATTTCAACTTTCTTAATTTGATCGACATTTACCGCCTCGGTTCCTAAGACCGGTTCTAAACTGACGTTCTTCGTCGCTATACGTCGATCTCGATCTCGAACAAATCGTAAAAGCACCTCGTCGAGTTTACGGTTTTTCCACTTGGGGCCGCGTTTCCTCGCTCGGACGATCACCGAACGAAGGAGAGAAAAAAGATGCGAAGAAAGAGTGGACGCACGCGAGACGAATTCCCCTTTGACCGGTCGCGTGAACGGGACACGCGAGCCACGTGGCGAATTTACGTCGATCGTGTCGCGTGTAACGGGCAACCACGGGCTGAATCGAATCCGATCACGGACGATTTACCGGATCGCGACCGACTGTGCGACGAGGAACAATTGCAGCCACTTTACGCGCTCGCGTGGAAAGTGTTCGAGACTTCGCGGTCTTGAGTTTCTGGCCGACGAAACTTACCAGAGATTTCACGTTCACGTTCGATAGATCGTCCTCGTCGGAGAAATCGAGGGTTTCCGGGTTCGTCTGCCGGGGACCAGGGTGCATGCTCGGCTCTTGCAAGTTAGAATTCTAACAAACAGACAAACACGCGCACACTGTACATGCAACACGGTTATATGTACATTGTCGTATCGTAGACAGAAACGATATGGCGTATTCGTTAGATCGTCCTAAAAGTTTCTTTCCTTTCATAAGGTGATAAAACAATTTCTGTTTTATATTATTCTATCGATCCATTTCGTTAGATTTCTATTATCATGTTTATGCATAATTCAATAAACTGATATAAAACAAAAAGACATTGCGCGTCTATTATTTCCTTATAAAACGAAAGGAACTTATAATAATACTACTGCGATAAGTAGTTGAGATATTTGTAGATTGGTCAATTTTCCAAAGCGTAGCACCTTTCACGATTACCAATTAATTTTTACTAATGCGAGTATTGTTATTAAATCAAAATATAGCATATACGCGTACGAATAATAACTACGATATATAAGTAACAAGATATAACGTATATACGATGCGTTATAAATTATTAGTCGGTCAAAGCTTTCATTTAAGAGTACGTTATATCGTTTCCATCTGTTGTACGTAGACGGTTAGAAGGATCAAGCTTGGTGTTTCTATAAAGCAATACTTTGACTTTTCGAGTCTTAGCGCTTCGAAAATCCCCTTTCGGTATTCCATAGTCGAAGAAGTTCTCGTCAGCGTCGAGAACTATCGGAAAGAACGCAGACTTTATCAGAAAGCAAAGAAGAGGCGGAACTTTAAATATCGAACTCCGGAAATGTTCAACTTCCGAGGAGCTTTCCTTTTAGAAGGAACTTCTACCGAAACTTCTTTCCAGACAGTCCATGTTCTTCGTTCGTGGACAACGAGCGAGTTGTTTTTCGACTTGCAGGAGAACTTTTCCGTGGACGAATGGAATTACTGGAAAACTCGCGACAAAAGGATACCGAAAAGGCTGCTCTCACGGGAAAATTCTTACCGAATGCTCGAAAAAGAAATTCGTCTCTCAAGAACGCCGTTGCTTGGAAAGATATAGACCGATGCAAGCGGAAAATGTAAATGGAAAACGTAAATAGAAATCGTAAATGGAGAAGTAGAGGTACCGTTCTCGGCGTCGATTAAAGTGAAAAGCCTGGAAACTATTGCTCGGAATCGGAAGCATGCAAATAAGGATTAAACAGGCACTTCCGGTTTCTGCCAAGACCATCGTCTATCGACGTGGATGCTTCTTCGATGTCGCTAATTAACACGACATAACGGTTCATGCACATCGTGTGTTTCTACCGGGTTTCTTCGTCAGTCGCGGGTTCCTCGGTCTCGATTCGATCGTCTCGACATCCGGCTGGCACCTTTTCTTGTCCGCAGGTAGAAAGAACATGCTCGCGAGCGCACGACTCTTCTCGTTTGCGATTCGTAAACACAAAATGTTAACAAAAAAAAAAAAAAAAAAAAAAAAAGAAAAAAGTGGACGAGACGAATGAAAGAAACGAAATTCAATGGCCGAAATTCTATCGTTACTTGCTTCCTCGGTACGCGAGAGATATAAAGTACGAGCGAGATATAAAGCCGACTCGCCGATCCACGACGATTGCTAGTTTATTGGATTGTCGGAAAAGTTGGCGTAGAGTTCGCGTTATAAATTTCTATCGAACGTTCGCTCTTTTTTAACACTTTGTAAATGGCTGTACGGTGTTGTAAAAAATTTAAGGAACACGATTCGGTGCGTTCACTCACCACAGAGATGTTCTCCTTTTCAAGCTCGTTCTTCTTGCTCTTTTTGGTCTTCTTTGTGCGAGGAGTGAGATTCGGCGAGGCATCGTTACCGGCGACGCCCTCGATCTTCTTCTTCTTCGTCTTGGTAGCAACCTTCGTGCCCGGCGAGGTCACCACGCTCGTGCTCGTTGTTATCGTTTCCTCTCGGCTTTCGCTCTGTGTTAACAGGCAGAAACAGATTTTTATTGCTCTATCGGTAGGGTCACCGATGAGATTCCTATCGGCTGCGTTCACAATAGTACGCGTATCGAAATTCATATCGAGATCCACGTCTGTATCCGTATTGGAATAGAACGATCGCGTTAACTATAATAACTTCTTCTGCCTCTATCCACGCATCGTCTTGCTTTTCTCTTAATACGCGTCCTCCAGCGGATAAAAACCTCGCGTAATCTGTAATCTCGGCTAAATTAGAGGATGTCGCTCCAACAGTTCCCCTAATGATATCCTGCGTGTTCCTTCGTGCGTCTTCTATCGACGCGCATCCGGAGGGAGAAACTCGAAAGTTACGAAATATCGAAAGTAGTATCGTTAATAACGATGTTCCGACGATACTGATATATACTCGCGCGGTAATTCGATCCTGTTATTCCTTCGAAAGTTTATAAATAAACGAATTTCTGATCAACAGTCGTAAACCGAGCAGCGATCGAGCAGCTTCTTTTTTTTCTAAAAAATCGAGTAAATTGCATCGGATTTTAATCGGTAGTCCGATGGCCTACTAATTTGCATAGCGGAAAAGCGACGCCGAGGATAATTTCGAGGCTCGAAAAATAGCTAATCTTGGAAAGTGGATCGACCGTAAGTGTAACAGCACGCACATTCGTGGAAACCGCTTTCCTTCGATTTCGGACAGTTTATCGAGATCGACGATCGTAACGACGCTTCTGCCGATACCTCTGAAATTTTGAATATTATTACGAATATTATTAACGAGGATATATGGGGATATACCGTGGAGGATTTTTTCCCGTAAAATTCTTAATGTATTCTCTGAGACGTATACGACGCGCAGCAACGTGCGTTGCGTCGCGATCAATGAGCAAACTCGTCGAGGAAGAGCGAATCCTCGAGTTAACTAGATATTAACGATCGGCTAGATACGAATCGCGCAACAGAGCGAGTTTACCGTCTAACAAGCGAATCGTGAAACAGGTGCACGAACCCTAGGAAGCGCTGGAACTGACAAATCTTCTCCGCGAGAAACATTCTGTAGAAACTCGTTGGAGCGTAAAAATTTATTTCGTACGCCATTTGACGATACTTTGGTTACGAAGAGATGTTCAAATTAACGTAACAACGTGGTAAGCGTATTAGAATCGAAACAAAGAATCGTCGGATAGTCGTATTTTATCAGAAGCGGATCGCATTTGCGTCTTGAAGTTTACGTTTACGCTTGGCGTTATTACGTGGCAAATATTCTTCTCTCGGGACGTACGCTTATCGAATAACGTAATTGAAATAGAGTGAACTCGATGGAAAGATTCTATAAACCGTGGCTGCCATAGTTTCGGAGATAAGCAAACGACGCATTTACTAGCGTTTTAAATACAACGCTGATCTTCTTACGGCAATTTGTGTTCGCGGTCGTTGTGTCTAATGAATTTCCGGTTCTCGCGCACGTAGCTCGCCACTGTCCTCTCGGTAAATCGATAAGGAAATCGTCCGAGTCCAAGCATGCAATTTACGAAGGCTACGTTTTATGGTGATTTTAAGGAACCCTGCTTTAATCGACACGACTGACGGTACAGCAATTAAATCTCTGATAAATATTCATAGACGGAGCCGAGCGGATCAGATCAGAACGCGATCTTAAACAAGATGTTAGTAAACATCGCACACTTTCCACGCGATTAACATCTGACGCGTAAGATTTGTCCGGCGTTCTCTTCTTCTGTTTTTTAATTCCACTATAAATCTTTTCTAAACAGATATTCGAATTCCGAATTGCTAATTAAAAGAAAGATATATAGGAGTATAGTTTAACAACTTTTCAAACATCGCGATTAATCGATTCATGCCGCTTGAAACGTTTCCACGGTTCCTTTTCATTGATCCTTTAATTAGAAAGACACAAAATCACTTCGATTTTTACGAAAGACACGCCAGCTGATTCTACGTTTAATAGTCTCTCGTATGTAGTTCTTTTTCTGTCAGAACCGATTTAAATACGGCAATTCGCCCGCGAAGCGTTGCGTTTTACTTTCAAAAACGATATCTAAACAGATGGAAATTAATATTCGATACGAGACCAAGACAACAAATAAACACTGTTACGTATGCAAGATTAGTTGAAATTAAAATCGTACGATCTATTAGCCCCACTCGACGTACAAATTTCTCGCGATCATTTCTCCAACTGTCCGTCCCGATCCGATAAAATCTCTGTGAAATCTTCATCTTCTGTCTCGTCGAACATCCCATAAATAATTCTTAAAGAGGCTGTAGCATCTCGATTCGTAAATTAAAAACGATGCAGGCTTGCGAAGAACTGGCCATATACAAATTCCTCGCGATAATACGCAAACCGCTCCTTCGAATCTCAATCTCGATCAACGCAGCGTTTAATCGCGCACGATTGTTAATTACGCGAACAGCGAAAGTAGCAAGGCGAACCTCGACGATTCCTTTTGCTCTGGTTGCCTCCGGTGAGCTTAATGAAGAGATCCCGACGTGAAATTAGTTACGACGATCGTGGCGCGTTCTCCGCTGCCCCGGTGATAACTTTATCGCGATCCTCTTATTAGACGACGCTGATCGACGCGATGCTTCGTTGCGAGCGTCGCTCCGACCCGACACATGTAATTACACGGTCACGTAACTCTCGCAAACCCGATTCCGCCGACGATTACGCGGCGTTCACGCCGAACGCAACCGCCAAAGATTTTTGGAAAATCGCGCGCCAACGTTTCCCGGACTCTGACTGTATCTCTTAATTAGCACTGCGACGACTGGTGACGATGCGGCAACGTCACGCGAGTGTTAATGATTCACATATATATAGAAATATAAATAGAAAAATCACGGGTGGAAAATACGATCGAACTTTTCGTCGTTTATGGAAAAGCAATTTTAAAATTCGATTCCTCGTCGGAATTGTCTCTACGTTTAATTTTGAAAGTACGCGTAAATCACGAAAGTATTTTTATTAAGCGGGGAAATATTTTCCGACGACGAAGACATTGGACGTGCCAAGTCGTCGAACGATCGAGTTACGTACGAAGATGATTTAAAAAGTGAAATGTATAATGTTGTATTCGCGACGATACGCTTAAATCTTCCTGCAGCTACAGCTTGATATCTTCCGCGTTTTCTCGAGGATCGAACGCCGAGAATAAAAATGGAAAAAAAGGCGAGCCTCGCGTGATCGGCAAATTCGATGAATAATAAGATGGTCACGGTGAGCGGGAACGGCGACGAACTTTCGTAAACCTCGAGACTTTCTAATTCGGAGACTTCCGATTCACTTTCACAATTTTTGGCTGGAATCTCTCGATCTTCGTTCCCTTCCGATCGTCCCAGCGCGCGATCATTCGACCAACACACCGGCTATTTTCTCGTTAAGAGCGGCGAAGATGCGAGGTAATTTTCAGAAGGAAAAGAACGTTCGCACGTACCGTGGAAAATCGTTGCTTCCTTCGCGCGAGTTTCTTTCACGCTGATCCTAATCTGCCTCACTTTCTCGCCACCACCGAGCAATTCAAATTCGTTCGATTTAGAAAGTAAAAGATAAACGTTGGTTAAACGAGCATCAAAGATCACCACAAACACCAGTAGTAGTAACAATTTCGATAATTCTTGTCGAAAACTTTGGAAAATTTCGAAGAAATCGAACGATTCTTCCTGGACGAAGATCGGCTAGTCGCCGAGGACGACGACGCGCGTCTACCTTGGTAACGAGGTCGACGAAAGCTGACGGAAGAACCACAAGGAACAGACGAGAGGGAAGGAGAGAGTGCAGGGGAATGCAAAGAGAAGGGGAACGTGTTCGTGGAGCGCCCTGGGGCCGGGGCTCCCTTAGCTCTAGCTCGGGCAGACAGACGTCGCGATAACGATCAGAAAAATTCTATGCAAACGGGAAACGTTCAGGAAGAGCGTGGTCGCGCCTGATAAAACAGTAACCGCGGGATAAATCACTCGAGGATGCAATTAAACCAACGATAGATCTCTCCTTTCGGTAACAAAAGCCCGGCTAAGTATTGGCAGATTGGATTTGTGCGAGGATCAAGCGTATTTTTTGCTAGAACAAAATTCAAACGGATAAGAGAGACAGAAAAAGAATACGTAATTGTAGGATGAGGAAATTGCAGGACTTCGAGTTGCGCTTAAATCGAGATTGACTTTACAAGAAGAGAACGTTGAAGATTGAAAAAGTCGAGAAAGACGAAGAGACAAGAAAGTAGATACGATTGGGTGTTCTATTCTACAGCTATATGTAGCTATCTGAACAAGTTTCGCGCGTATTGAATCGCGAGTTCTATCCGACGATAGATCGAATTTACGCGATAAGCAAAGGTAGTATAAAAAAAAAAAAAAAAAAAAAAAGAACTCGAACAGACAAGAGAGACGCTTAAAAGATGTTAAGGAGATTGAAATAGACGAAGAGGTAGGAAAGTATAGCCAGTGATTTTCGTTGGATGACCTCGTAGCGAGTTGACCCAAGTCCTACCTGACCGAAGATCATCCTCGTGAAGATTCGCACCGAGGATCGAGACGTTTGAGCGACCGCTAGATCCACGACTCTAAAGCTGTCTGGCAACGTTTGGAAGAACCTGACCAGGTTCAGAAAACTCGGTGCTCTCCAAAGCGTGGACAGCGAGGAGGAAACCGTGGGGATACGTTGGATTTCCGCGATTGGCCGTTTCCACCGGACACGGGGAGACGGTTGGCCGCGTACGGGTGGCCAGGTGAAACACGAGGGGAGCAGACGGTGTTCAGAATAGCAGAACGAAAGGTAGCAAGCCGATCCAACAGTAAACAGAGTCTCAGGATTGGCCGGTGGTTCTTCGTTCAAGATCGACCTCGATCTACTCTTCATCGTGCTTTCGATGTAACGCGTTCGTTTGGTTTTTTCAACGTCACTCGGCTACGTTTCACGCGTATCTACGCGTGTGTCTGTGTGTGTATGTGGGGGAGTCGTTTCGTGACACGTGATCGAGGAAACCGGTATTCGAACAGCGATAACTGGAAACTTTGGTCGCCTGACATATAGGAAGTATATCGCGATCTTGATCGAGTGTGGAAATTATGGAAGTTGTGCGTATGGAAAAGACCGACCTTGGTAGCTCGGTGTCTGAGAGTTGCGACCTTGAAAGTTCAACGTACGAGAGTCGCGGTCTTTAAATTTCGATGTAGAAATTTTTAAGCGAAGGTTTTCGTTTAAATTTCATTCGCAACGGCGAATCATCGAAAGTTTAAAGTTGAAAATTCCAAAAAGTTACACAGAGAATCTATCATCGAAAATAACGTCGAAACGCTCGTTGTCCTAATTTAAGTATTCCAAGTTTGAAAGTTCAACGACGTTAAAAAAGACAGAGATTTCTGAATTTCAGCTTTAAAACTATTCAACTGCCGAACACTTTCATCTAAATTCGATTTCAGAGTTTATTACGCAGCTTCGAAATTTCACTGGCCACTGTCACGGAATTTTCACGCAAAAAATGAAAAAAAGCTTCGCTTTCTGAAACTCGGTCGAAACTTTTAACTGGAATTTGTCTGAATTCGATTTAAAAGTTTGTCGTGGCCTCGATCTCGGTCGTGCTCGTTCCTAGCGGAATAGGTTACACGACATGGGCGGTAGTCGTTGAACCGGCTGTCTGATAACTCGGTTTCGTAGCGTCGTCTTGATAAACGAGCGGATTGCTTCCGGTACGCGTTCATCTGTTCACGCGAAGCCCGTGAATTATCGTTGTCGCTTCTATTCGTGTCGCCGAGGTACATTCAACTCGTTGTTTCTCGTTCCACCAACACGCAACGTTATTTCCGGAGCCCTGCACTTGCTAATTAATTTCGGACATACAACGAGTTTGGTAGAAACACGACTGTGTACGCTTTCTTCTTCGGTGCAGTCGATGCTCTTTAGAAAGTAAAAGCCCCGATAATTTTTATCTCGCTGTTCGTAAAAGTGAACCGTAAAAGCGAAATTTACGTTTGCAAGCAAGAAATATCCTGATATTTCAGATCTGGCGAAAGTACTATAGGTTTGTTCACAGTTTTCGTTCGGCGGTTTAAAAATCAAATCCGAAAAGTCGATTCTGACGTATCTGCGAGCCGGTCAAACGCTAGATACGAATAAAATTACGCGAATTGGCGAGGATAATGTCACAACTGGAAATGGGACTGTTTTTGAAGATAGGAAGCGATGTCCACCAAGGTAGCGAGCTGTTGACGAGCGGATAGCAAGATGGAATTGTTTTAATTATTCAATGAAATTATTCTATTTAATTAGGATTGCTCGTCTTTACCAGGTAGGCTGCGAGTTTCGATACTTGTCAGGAACCTGATTTATGCCGCGTATCAAACGCGATTTAATTGCCGGCTTGTCGAGTTTCGGTTCGCGTTACCAGGTAGTCGTAATTCCGTTCATAGCCGTGAACTACATTCGTCCATACTCTCACTGGACCTCGTCGTGGAATAAAGGAGCGCAGGCTCGTGTGTCGTATACTTCGCCGGTGTCAATGAAGAGAAATAACGGAGAATGAAAGTGGTTACGCATCGTTGCTCGGTGTCAACGAGCCAATTAAGCCTTTGTTATTTAATTAAACGCGCCAACGTTTACGCTACAACGCCTTGCCGCTTCAACGTTTCCTTTTCATCTCTGTATTTCTTTTTTTCTTTAGCTTTCAGCGAAAAAGTAAAACAAAAAAGAAAAAAAAAAAAATGAAAAGAAAAGAATAAAGAAGTCGATAGCGCCAAGAGTTTTATGGCGAATCGAACGGAACGTCAGCTTACCTGGTTAACGAGATTAATTATCACCGCCACGAAATATGCGTGGGAGCAAAAGCAACGGTGTAATTAGTGCCGCGGTGTACCGGCAGGAAAAGCGGAATGGCTCGTTTGCAAGAATTACTCAACACTCGGCAGGAACGCGAATAACACTGCCTCTTTGCAACGCGACGAGCTGGTACCATCGGTTCGCTACGAAATAGCTTTGCCGGAAACAACGCAGTCGGCCAATTACTCTCAAGCTGTGTCTACCGATTTTCCACCTTAAATTCGACCTAATAAAATGTTCTCTCTCAACATTCCGCGTCATTTATCCGACGAAAAAAGGCTAAATGCTAATTACTCTCAAGCTGCGTGCTGATCTTTTACTCGAAATTTAATCCAACTTTTACTTCTGCTAAAATTCTTCGCGTAAACGTATCGGCCACGTTATTTGGTCAGTGAAACACGACACACATCACTCAACGTCAAATAACAACAACGGAATCATTCCTTCTAATGTATTATATAATATAATATAGAAGGTACCATTTAGTTGACGATAGAATCGCATAGATTTTTCAATATGAACCGGAAGAGTGTGTGCTACAAAGGTGAGAAAAATATTTGAAAAAACGAAACATCTTTCTAAGCTTTATAACGTAGCCACTGGAATTATATGAAACGAATCTCTGCAATCTGATCGTCGATTAAACAACATCCTTCGTACGAACGAGTATCAAGCGTTTTGTCAGAAAAGTTAGAAGGGTTGATAGAACTCTCAACGTTTCAAACTGTCAAGCGCGTCCTACCTTAATGCAGCTCGCTCTTACGTCTTAAGAAAGGTCCGTGTGGTGGATTAGTCGCAAACGAAGCAACACTTACGTCACCCACGTTAGAAACGTCGCTGGTCTCGTCGTCGGGGGTTGCAAGAGGTGCGCGAGCCGGTGACTCGAGCTCGTGGTTCCGAAGTTGTTCCTCGTTGACTGGTTCCGCGTCGTTGTCGATCTCGAGGCACTGCGTCTCGGAGACTATCTTTACGCTGCTTTCGGATATCACCACTTCTGTTTTCTCGATGAAAGTGGGCTCCGATACGGACAGTTCGCTGGACGATTCCGTTATCGCGTTTTGCTCGTCCGTGTTATCGTTTGCTTCTTCCTTAATTCGCCCCTCCTCCTCCTCCTCCTCCTCCTCTTCCTCCTCCAGCAAATTCCCAATCGAAGGATCGATCTTTTCAGTCGACAGGGTCTCGCGAGCCTGAATATCTTCTGAAAGATATTGGTCGCAATTTTCTTCGCTTAGCACTCGACGTTCCGTGTCCAGGAACTCCTGAGTACTAGCCGCATCTGCCGAGCTTTCCAAGTGACTCAATGTTACGTCGTCGAAGCTTCTGAACTGCATCGTCGGCGTGCCTCGGGCCTCTTCTTCCGATTCCTCGATCGGCTTCCCTGGAACGGATAGTTCCTCGACATCTTCGGGAATTTTCTCCTCCATCGAGGAGGAAGATTTATCGTTCGCCGATACCTTCGACTCCTCGTCCACCGAGAACTCTTTCACCTCTTCCCTTTCCTTGTCACGCTCAGTGTCTACAAGCTCGAAAGTATCAGCTAGTTTCTTACTCTCCGGTACGGTTTCTTTGGCGAATTCTTCGGCGGTACGAGGCTCTACGTCCTCCTGACACAAGGACTGATCGAAATTATCAGAAAACTGACCAGTTTGTCGATCCTCCGTATCGACCGTCTGCTCTGGCCACGAGTCTATCGCGTCTCTCTTCCGAGAACAGCTCTCTTCCATCGTTACGGCGTCTTTCACGATATCTGCTTCCGTAGATTCGAAGATCATGCCCTGAACCTCTTGCTCTTGTTGGTACTTGTCCACGTAACTCGCAGACACGGTTGTGGTTACCTGGTCTTGCTCGTGCTCGTAAGATGACTCGAACGATTCCTGGTTCGTAGTCGTCACTTCCGATAGCCTCTCGGTGGCCTCCGTGGGTCGAAAAACGGGATAATTTGGACGCGGGTCTTCGTCGTCCTCGTTCTGCGGGAATTTGCCATCGTTGGACGTGTCACGCGCCAGCTGATCGATCTCACGAGTCGTTGTTTCTTCGACCAATATCGTGCTACCAACTTCCGACTGCTCGTCGAACGCCTGTTCCTCCTCCTCCTGCTCCTCCTCCTTGTCACGAAAACCTGTAATCGGTTCTGGCTTCACGTTCTCCTCGTACGAGGAATTCGAGATTTTCGTCTCCGGTGACATGTGACCATTTTGATAACTGTACGACTTGTCCACCAACGCGGAATGTTCCGTTTCCGCCACGATGAATTTCGCGTTTACGTCGAGGACGTCCTCCTCCTGATGTATATCCAAGACGATCCTCTTCACCGCTTCTGGCTCGTTCATCGTTTCTTGTTGCTCGTCCGACTCGATGCCGGCTTCCTCTTCGGTGCTGGAGCAAATTCTCAAGGCTAGCTCGCTCTCGATTAATTCCTGAAGACTCTTGTCGTCGGTGTCCAACTCGTTACGCGTGTTGTTAGTCAGGATTAGGTCGTCTTCGTCGTCGTTGTTGTCACACAACGAGATTAGTTGCTTGTTACTCGCGGTTAAGTTATCCAACTGGATCAAACCGTTGTTAGATTGAACACTACACACCTCGCTCTTTTTGCTACTTACGACGTTGATCGACTTTTTGGTCGCCACCTCCGCCATTATGGTGCGCCTGGATCGTCGGACAGTCGCACCCTGGACACCTGCAATCACAAAATTGTGTTATCGCTATTATTACGCCGCGTATGTTTATGCAAATTTGTGATTCCACAGAATTCGCTACGAATTTGAAGATAAGCAAAGGTACACGTCGCTTCTGTCCTTTATGAAATATCACACGTCGAATACGCACGTGGTGTTTTATGGCGACTAGAGAAGTTATTAAGCGCACCGTTACATTTCTCATAACGTTTAATTAAATAATTAATTAGCTCCGCGTATATTAAATTTCGTATCGTTCACTGCGACTACGAGGATCGCACGTAGAATCAATGGAAGATAAAGATACGTAGAAATATTTTCCGTAGCTACTGTACGCGGAGGAAATAGAGAACGAAATAAAGGGAGATCGCGAAGGAAATCGCGAGTGACCTGTGAACGTTGAATACGCCGGTCGAAGCAACCGGCAGCGGTGGTTTTATGGTTATGCGAAGGCAAAGCTTGCTTTAGTAGCCCCATAAAGTGAACGGCCGAAGAAACGCGTACGTTGTTCGTCGACTTCGCGACGGGACAACGAGTTCGACCTCGGTCAGGAAATTAACGACGAGAATTCGAGAGAAACTCCGCGCCCTCGCATCGTGACTCGCCATTGATTTACGCGACGTAAATAACAGATTAACGTTCTGTTTGGTAATTCGCGCGCTCTTTCCCGTCGAATTATCTCCTGTCTGTACAACTGGATAACCGATCGACGTTGCGCAGTTTCGTGCCTCCTTTGCGAGCCATTCGGAAGAAGGTCACTGGGTATTTCTGGACCAATGATTTTCCTGGTCTTGTTCCAGGGACGACTAGGAAGGAGATTCGTTCAATTCCACGACAGAGTTAGATTACACGGCGATCGTTTTCATTTTGGACGCGAAAGCAGACGCGCCGTGCATATCGTTAAAAAATTGCGTCGTACGTACGATGTCGTGGAAAAGTAACAAGACAAATTTCCTTTCTTGAAACAGTTACTCGAAATATCGTAATTAAGAAAGACCGAATTGATTTGTACGGCTTTTCTCAAAGGCTGTGTTTTTGTTTATCATTCGTGTAATCGTTCCGAAGTAATCTCTTCCGGCACTGTGTATGATTTCTTGCGCGTTGGATCGTCCTTTAAAAGCCAGCGAAGGTTATTAATATATCCGTGGATTTGGATGTGTTCCTCTTGGTATAAACATTCGCGATCCGACGATTACGAAAATATGCGGGGGCAAAGCGGAGATGGTAGGTCGTAGCAGAGAAGAGAAGGCACGCTCTATTCTTAGATTGCTCCGAATTCGGTGAACAACGAGATCCGCTGTCCTTCTGGGAGAGACGCCGCGTAATTCGCGCCACTCCGTACGACCGCAGGGATGCTAACCAGAGAGACCACTCCCTCCCTTTGGCTTTAATTTCCGTGGTGTCCTCTCGGTGCGCGTGCATCGAAATTAACGGAAGATGCGGCCGTATGGAACTCAGGAAGCGGTTGCAGCGCTGCCGCGTTGTTGGCTGCCAAGTTGAATCCTCCTATTATTAGCTATTCCGTGCGTTCGCGTATTTATGCCATAGCGACCGAACGTATTTCGAAAATGAAATCTGAAACTGCTCAAGGATACCAGGCTGGCTGCTTCCTGGAATCGCGTTGTTTCGCAAATTGAAAGATTTTTGCGAGCCATCGTGAAACAACAAATATCGTACAAGTATCGTTTGCTGTATTTCGAGCTTCGATTTTCGCAAAAGTTGATCCTAAAAGTAAATGACGCGCTAGATACCAGTAGAGTTAGATCGTTGAAAGAAAAGAATTTTTTACAATTCGAAATATAATAGGACTGTTTCAGTCCTTTGTTAAATATCGCTAAACGATACGTACAAGCACTGTACAACGAGCTAGTTCCTAGGATGATAAGTTACGTTCTCGAATTTTAAATTCATCTTGAGACGTCGTTAGATCGTTGGTATACGTATTGGTACACGTCGAAGTTATTAACACTTTGATGACTTTGTATCTACTAGGCCATGCTCGTAAGAACTTTAGACGCTTCAAAGAATCACGTTCCACGAACATATTCTTGAACAGTATGCAAACAGATGACAAACTAGCAACCGATTGTTCACCGGTGAGAACGCACCTTTAAAGGCTCTGAAAGACTCTGTTTGCGTCACGTCTTCTTGTTGCACACGTTTCTAAATTCGTCACGTGCAGTTTATTCCGGGAGCATTTCGCGCAAAAATTTATGGCCACCGAAACGAGCGTTAATCGATGTTCTTTGGCTTGTTAAAGTTGCCGTGGGTCAGGCTTGCGGTTGGAATTATAAAGAATAAGACACTCGTGCAGATACGGTAAATTACAGCAACTACGAATTAGTCGAGTGTGATGATCGGACTGGGCATAATGAAACAGCTTCTAAACGTCTTTTTAATAGTCACAATTATTATTCCGGTCGGTGGCTGCGTCGCGTGGATGTTTTTAGCGAATTACGCGGCGAAACGACGCGGAACTATATGTATATTGATTTAAAGTGGTCGTTAAGGAATTCCTAACTGTCTCGTCCACGTCGATACATCGCAACGTTGCGTGTATCGTTGCACGATTTTATCGATGCCGCACACGGCTCTGTATTTATAAGCGAATGTTTCAGTGCGATTCGCTTGTACGAACGCGAACTCTTACTCGCTAAACGAAATTCGTAAATAGCGGACAGAATTAAGTGGACTCTTGTTATGCGAGCGACTTATTCGTACGCGCGAACCTGCTCTTCTTCTTCGACAAATCCGTACGAATTCGCGCAATTTCTACTCCATGGTACAATATATGATGTACTTTTAAGAAAGGTGTATCGAAATCGTATTCGAGAGACTAGCAATGATTCGATCGAGTTGATTTATGTTCACCGATTAACGGATTAATTTTATCCTTTAACCCTACCGAGAAAACAATCCAAGCAAACTACCGTCAAAAATTGCTTGACAAATTCCAGCATATCGTGGCCCGAACAGAGCACGATTTATAAACAGAGAAAGAGAACGGTCGGGCTGACTCTAACATAAACTAAGTCGCGCCGCAGTAAAATTAGAAAGTGGTTCGAAGCGCGCATGCGCCCGTGCTTCGGCGTCCCTGTAGCGCGCATGCGCGTTCACCAGCTTTTCCATGCTCCACGGCACAACGTGATATTTAAAAGCGCGCAGAACGTTAACAAGTCCGTGGTCGTCGTGCTTCTCAAATCTTTCGCGCGCTGTCTCTTTAATTCGATCTTTCTCCCTCTCCTCCTCCTACACCTCCTTCTCCTTATTCTCCTCCTCCACCTTCTCCTTCTCTTCATCCTCTTCGTTTTCGTTTTCTCCTTCTAGGTTCGCTCGTATTCTCTTTCTTCCCTACCCTTTCTATCCGTTCGTCGATCTTTTTCTCCCGCTTTCTCGATCTCTTTCGCTCGATCCGGTCTCTTCTTTTCTCTCTCGTCCCTCTCGTTGGCCGGCGTTTCTCCGAGGTCGTTCTTCGGGTTCACGACCGGGACTATAGGAGATCCCTTCTCTCTTTCTCCCGGATCGTGGCTAACTCTCTCGTTTCAACCTATCCTCTATTTTTAGAATGACACACTACCGCGATTCAACGACGCTCGCACGCCACGAGACTCGCCGCCGCAGCCGGGAAATCCTCTGCCCAAAAGCGGTCGCGAACGAAAGCGACAGCGCCACTTTTCGTTTCGATTCACGCGACGTTCCCGTGCCGTTCCACCTTCGTCGATTCCTTTTCAACCACGTCCGCCGTGCACAATGATAAACCAGACTCGTTCGCGGCAAAATCGTCGCGTCTATCTATGTTTCATAAATTCTACATCATCGTACTTCTAATCTACGAATTTCAATAAATTAATATAAACTTTAAATACTACTAAACAACGAATAATACCAAAAGCGAATAATTTTATGATCGTTAGTCTGTAGCAAATCGAAGGAGAAATACACGAATATTGTAAAACTCTCTCTGTATTTTGATACTGTTCGTTTTGCTTCGTATAGACTCGACTCGCTTGACGCGAGTAAATTATTTTCTCTTTGTGTGAGAAGCGATTTACGAAAGGTTTCCCAGAGAATAAAATCCGAAGAAAATTGATGGCAACGTTCACGCAGCAAGGGCTGTTCTCCTTCGTTCCTTAGTCACGATTTCTTGAATTCAGAAAGGGAAGAGGGAAGAGCGTCTCGTAATTAAACCACGACTCGACGACGATGATTCGCGAGACGGGAGAGTACCGGAGCCCGTCCAAACGAAAGCGCAAGGTTCACCCGTAAATTGCAGTATCATGTAGTATTTGCACAATCATTCCGGACGCGTAGTACGTGCCGAAGCCAACGGCGAGTGAACGTACGCGAGGGTGTGCTTTTGTCTTTCGCTCGTGTACCCACTTGCACTGTTGCAACAGCCTCGATAATTGCGTCAATTTGCGTATCCTGTGCGTTTATCGATTTTCCACCCTGATATCATTTTCACCCAATTCGCGTTTATCCTTTTAGACTTGCGTAAGAATTTCTATTTTACAAAGTATCTGTTCTTTTTTTTTTACGAATTCCTAAACGCTACCGTCTCGGTTATCCATTAAGAAGTCTTCCGACGACAAAAGAATACAATTCAATTTTTGCTAAACGCGTGAACGCTGTCAGGCAACTATCGTAATTACGGTAAAAGGTAAATAAAATATTATTCGAAGAAAGATCGGCGAACGAGGTCCGATTAATGCGCGTTAATCGTCGAATTTATGTAACGCGAATTCATGTGACAAGTGAAAGGGATCGATTACCGGTGTCGTCGAATAACCGTGCGTCGTTCCATGGATTTATAACCGCACATGGACCGCGCTCGAGACCAACGAAGACGTAATCGATAAAGGAAACTTTGCTTCCTCGATTCGCGTTCACGCCCCTTGTCCACGATCTCCATAGATTCCCTTCTTCTGTATTTCCGAAACTATCGGTCGAAATAGAATCGTACGATAGTTCGGGTCGAGGACCACGTAAATCTCTTTCCGGGTATTACACCAAATTCGAATCGAATCGTTGCAATTCCGGATGAGACAGCGGGGCGCTCGTAAGTCCTCGACGGATATACACTGGCGAAATTGTTACGTCATCACCGCTCCATTGACTCTAAATGATGGTTTATAGTGTTCGGGAATATAGCCAATTGAAATCTCTGTGTACGGTTGCTTTCAGGAATAGTAAACCTAGTTGGTTAATGCCAGGCATTAATCAACGTCGAATCTTTTAGAGCTGGGATTGAAATGGTTGGATTCGTGCATTCTTGGGAAAGATTAGATTCTAAACAACGTAAGTGGCTGGTAAGTGTAACGAGGTTCGATCGAGCCTGATCCAATGCCTCCGCTGTAGTTTGTAATACTTTTTCAATGTTCGACAGGGACGAAACCCACCGACGTACGATACATCGTACTTGAAAATCGAGCGAGGAGGTATCTCTCAGATAGAATCGCTAACAAACGTATGGAATTTTAAAATCGTTCCTCCATGAAAGACATCGAACGTAATTCATCGAACGTCTGAGCTTCGTATAGGCGATGATTTGGAAGAGAACGATTGGCGTTGCTCGTCATCGAAAAGCTAAGGTTAGCGAAACTGGTTTTCCATTTGCGAGAGGGAAAAGGAGAAAAGATTTGGTCGGAAAATAAAGGAAAATACTGCGAACGGGAGTCTCGAGGTTTATCCGGAAGTTGCGGTGGCGCACGCACGCAAGCGTGCACGCAAAGAATCTTTCGCGTGCGTGCGTGCGTGCGCGCGGGCGTCTGTTGCACGTTTTCACTGCAACCCGAGTTGCCGAAGGCGCGGCCCGATCTGTCGCGGTGTCCCCTTACAGATTTCTATGCAACTATAATTAGGTAACTGACACCGGTCCCCGTAGGAATCCCTGTTAGCTGCGAAGCTATGCCGGCGCGGAAAGTGGCGCGAATATTTTCGGCGCGAGGAAAGCCGAAATTAAACGCGGCGTCGTACTTTTACAAGCGCGCTCACAGCCTCGTATACTTAACCGGTGTTACTCACGGGTGCTTCCTCCTCTCGTCTATTCTCCTAGTAGTTACGCTTTGTTCCTGTCTTGTTCTTTTCTTCTGGCCAGCCAGAGAGGCGTTTCTTCGTTTTACGCTCGCGCGAACCAGAGGTCGCGTCTGGCTTTCTGTCACTGATGGCCCCCACCTCTTTCCTGTGCTCTTTCAACGAATCTTTCTTTCAACTCTTCTTCCACTCACGATCGTTAAAATCGATTTGCCACGGTACGAAGCATTCGGACAGAGCCACGTTGATTAAGAAATTAGAAAGTGGAGCGGTGACGATGTTGGAATTATTATTTGGCAAGTTTACCTTCCCATTTACCATTATTTATATCGCGTCTTTTAAGAATTAAACATCAAACAAAATTTCAGATTTACGAAAAGCCGGTCAACTCGACTTGCGTCCATTAAAACATGGAAGTCATGGTTGACGTTTTATTTACACCGTGATAATCGATTAAAGTGGAACTCTGCTGCACACTCCTTCCGTGTGTGGCTAAAATTAATTCTTCATTGCGAGGATCGATGACTAACAAGGTACAGTCTTCCTCTTTTCCCCTTTTACGATTGCAAAATCTCAAGAATATAGGATGATATAACGAGCAACGAGCAACCGTATTGATCGCTTACAATTTTGACTTAAGATCAATGGGAATGCGCTGAGGTAACGGAGAAATTAGAAACGTAACGTTGCAATGCTGGTGCAATAGTATTTCACCAGCGATGCGTTAATAATATCAAGATGAAACATGGAATCTGTGGATAATAAAACGAATGATTTCATAGTTATTTACACCTGTCGTCGAGTGATGTTTATTCGAACGCGTGCATGGAAAATATGGCCGTTTACATTCCTGCGCCATTTTTACCACGACCCTAAGCGTTTCTTCATTCTCCAAATACTTGACTCAACGCCAAACGGTTTTCGTTAGTCTCGCTGCTGCCGTGCGAGCTTTCCATTGGTTTTATATAAATCTGGGCGCAGGTTGCGCTTCGTCTCGCCCCTTCGAATAATTAATTTGTTCCTTTGTAACGCGAATAAAGTTCCAGCGGCGAATCGGCGACGAGAAAATGACACTTGTTATCGAAACGCGCGTATCCTTCATTCGATAGTTGTTAGACAAATCTTGAATATGTTCGCTGGTGATATTTTATCGACAACATAGTATCGAGTGAAAATGAGAAAGAACGTGGGAAGCGAAGGATCAGCGCGGTTGAAAACATCGAACCGATGGAAATGTGCCAGAGAGCGTGGTTTCAAAGGCACCATTTGTCATCCTTGTAAGCCGCAGGAAAGTGACTCTTTCCATCTGTTTGCTCCGGGCAAAAGTCATTCGAAACCCGTAACGTTTGCATTCGAGACGTTCCTACGATGGTCGTCTGTTCATTGTGTGGAAAACGAGAAGAAGGGACGCAAAAAGGGCGGAAATTATTTCGGTACAGTTTAACGATAAACGCTTGATTCCTTGTGACAGGAATTTTCAGGCAACTCGGTTAAACGCTTCCAAAGAGGCGAAGCTTTCGTAGTTTCTTCTACCATTTCTTTTATCAAGTGCTACACGCTTCACTTGCGTAGCATCAAACTTTCGCGATCCTTCGAAACATTAGTAAATGATACAAAATTTAACGCGTTTAAACCTAATTAACTCGGCACTCGGCACTCGACTTGGCCGTGGGAGTCACCGATGACCGAGGCGCCAACGTTAGTAGAAACACATAATTTGAGCGAATGTCAATGGTTATAAATTTTTTATTATTACCATCGTTACTACAATGGTGTGACGAAATTAATGCGGTATAAAACATAAAAATAGTTTTATTTATACATGAAATATAGATCTCATGTGCGCCCCCCATCAGTGGCTGTCGAGCATGGGAAAAACCTGCTTTTTGCGTGTTTTATCTTAACGCACAATAATCCTACGGAACGTTTCGACTTGAAAGACGTTCGATCGCAATTAAGAGTCTTGACGGTAAAATGAAAAATGCTAAATATTGTGACGGTTCTTTAGGATTATCGTCCGAATAAGTATAACCAAGAGATGGATTATGGTTTATGGTAAGTCCCGGGACGCAACGACATAAAACGGTTATTTAGCAACGCGAAGAAACAATATGAGATAATTGCTAATCGCAAAAGATAAGCGAATCGAGCGAAATTGCACTACAGCGCCATTGGGGCCACCGGCGACCTCACTGAGATAAATTCATTAATGATGATTATACACTGTAACATATCTCTTGTAAGTAATATTTCAACGTTATATATATGGCATAATAAAAAATTCAGACCAAACCTTGTAAAACTAGCGTGCCGTTCATAGCGTGTTAACTATAATTGGTATCACAAATAGTATTAATTATAATTAATTATAATGAGTATAACGATGCGCCGATACTTTCTCCAACCCATTGCATGTAAATTGGCCGTTCGCAGCTCATATTATTAATTCGAGTGAAACGATTTTGACAAATTTCCAGCCATCCAAAATTTCCATTTTCCCGTCTTCCCAAAGCTACAGCAGCCAAGTACTGTACATTGTTTGTTGGCATGTTACGGTCGACGGAGCAGTAGGAAGAGACGGGAGGCTTAATGAAGACGGAACGTTGTTTCGCAGAAGCGTGACAAATTTATCCTACGGCCACGCTGTTCGTTATCGTGATTAATAATCGCGCAACAATGATCGCGAACTGTCGCGCGAGCTACCAAGAAAGCAGACGAGGCCTTGTCGTTCGACAATTGCCTTGGCAGACGGCAGACGTCAGCGTGTACGCCTTGCCCGATTCCTCCATATGCCTGCGTCAGGTCAGCAAACTGCTCTTAACGAGAACGAAGCGGAGAAACTCCCGCGAGACTCTGCTTTCGCGTCCATCGATTTCATCCAGCTTCTTTGTTTTCTCGAAGAGGATGTTGACGAGAGCGAAAGGATTTTACGATTTTTGTCCAGAATTAGGCGCTGGTATGCCGACTGTTATTTCCAGGTCGTGGAACTATCGATTTCTTTCGCTGAAAACCTACCGTTCCAGCATTCAAATTTAGCCAAGAATTTGTCACAGGCTAAATCGATTAACAATTTATACCACAGTTCGAATTTACATTAAAAATAACGTTCAATTAATTCGATATTATACCGGGAAATTATATTATGTATACTGAAGTTGGTAAAATTTAATACGAACGCGTATAGAATTTTCTGTAGCCTGTTTTATGTACAATATTACGGTTGAAACGTGGGTTCCATGGATACCACGAAAATAACATTTGGTAAATTCTACTTTACATTGTAAAATTCGATTCGTGTATACAATAACGAATCACCGTTTCGTTTTAATCCACCAAGCATCGAGCGAGGAGATTATGTATCCGTCAGTATCGAAAAAGGCCCGATCGTTGCTATCGTGGGTGGAGATTTGCACAGATAATTGAGAAACATTCAGATATTTCTCGCCTCTGAAAAAGGTGGCTGATCTCGAAACGGCCTGTCTCTCTCTTCCTCTCCAAACTACCGAATCGACCTGTTCTTCCTCTTTTGATACGTAAATTTCGTGGGCCACCGCTTGCTGGAATCGCTGTATTTCCATTTAATGGACTCTCGTATTTTTCGACGACCCAGCTCCGCAGAGAGTGGCTTCCCCGTGGCTTCTCTCCCAACTGCCATAATCTACAGCCAGCAGGCCAATAAACGTGCAAATATCTGCCGCTAATGTCGCGATTACAATTAAAAACAAGCTTTTTCGATCGCGGTATCGACGTTAATTCCGTTTCGCAATGAAAAATCTCCGATGCCCGTCTCGAAACCGAGATTCACCGGGAACCGCAAGGGAACCAGGTAACCGCAATTAAAACAGGCCGATCCACTCGATTTCGCTTTCCACGCCTTCCTTCCTTACTCTCGTTGTTTTCTCATAACCGTGCAAAACACGAGGATAACCATGATCTACCGGTTCTTTTCAAAACCACATTGGAATAATCGCTTAGATTATTATTTCTATTCCTTTATAGAGTATCGTCGAATCAACTTCTGCTTTTATTTTATAATATCGCGTGGTACCCGTGGCGAGGATTAAAAGGGTTATACAGAAATGTATATATCGGCGAAGAAGATGGTAAATCATACGGTTAAACGCGTCAGTCACATTTCGCGAAAAGAAGCTGGTAATTTATCCAAAGACGCGGGATAAATTTTTGGAAAGGGACACGATTATAGAACGAGTTCTCGGTTTTCTAGGAGGCCGAGGCGAGCAAACAGGAACGAGGAGAGAGCGGAGTCGCGGAGGGCGGGTGAACGACCTGCGGGGAATCGGTATTTGCGGCATTCCGGCGAGAACGATGAGGATGACCGAGTGCTCGCTCCCCCGATTATCCTCTTCGCTACCCTGCAACACAATGAATGAGAGAGTTTGCCTCTCGGTTTCTTTCTTCGTAAGTGCACCGGTAGCCAAGGTCACCGGAAGCCCCGGGAAAATTAACCTGCTTCTCCGGCTTCGACCGAGAACCCCGGGAACACGCGATCCTCGGATTCCTTCGTCTCTTTTTACACGCTCCTCATCCACCTTTTACGACTCCGACAACTGCTCTCCCTCGAACTCGTTCCACTCGATGAAAACTTCGCCTTGCAAAACCGTGATTCCGATCTCTCTACAATATCGGCAGTCCGTACGAAACTCTATATTCAAGACCGAAGATCTACGATCGATGAATTTTTCAATTTCACCTACGATTATTTCGAATTTACGAAAGAGATCTCGAAATGAAGATTTCGCTTAGCCAAACAAACACGCCTTCGCATTGAACGTAAAATAAGCGAAATAGAATTCGATGAACACGATATACGTTTAACCTTGCCATACGATCTTGTACAGGTTTCTACGATATAGAGTACGGTGTCATTGGCGTTCGAAACACGGTTATTTCGTAGTTGAAAGGCGTGAAAGTATCGTCGACCGTTTCGTCGGATCGTGTAATTTCGCCTGGCACGCTTGCCGCAACCTTTGTCGGCCCGTTGCTTTTTAAGTCGTTGTGCAAAATGGCAATTTACGCAGAAAAAATCGGTTCTCCGCGCTGCGTTATCGGATGTTGCAACGTGCTCTCCATGTTCGGTGGCTAGCCTGCGCCAGGACTAGAAGGAATATTTATTTTCATCGGCGAGATCCGCATGGAGAGAGAACACAACGGGTGACCACGTGTTCCGTTCTGCAGCTGCAGTTCACATGGTCGGCGAGAAAGTCAGCGTTGCGTTGCATTTGTGCGTGACGCTCGATTATCCTCCTACTGGCTGCAACACGTTGTCTTGTCAGTCCTTTCTTGTTCATTCCTCCATCAAACTTTGTATTTTCCGTCGTTTGACGAAACCTCCTACCAAATCAGCTGTTCAGAAGCAACATCCATCGACTCCATATATTGGAAAGTAGAGAAAGAAGGTGGTACTATGAATATTATTCTTTTTAATTTACTCCATTTCTCCAATCTATCCTTCGTATTGCGAATTCTTATCTTGTACGAAAAAATAATTCTAACCAATTAATCGTATCTCTAACAATCTGAATCGCGTATCTCAATTAGCGTAAGATTAATTTACGAACAGTGGCAGTGCATTGTCACAAAATGTTTTAATCTCGCACTTTGTGTCAGCTTGTGTCTTTTTACAACGTTTCGACTCAAAACGCCGCGAATTTTTCTATCATTTTCCATTAGCCTGCTCAATGGGATCCGATCAATTTCAATTTCTCAGGATGTTTAGTGTTTTATTAAGCTTCATCGAAATTCTTGGAATTTTTCGGGGAAGAGGGTTGGTTCGGCCCAAAGTCGCACGATTATGCAAATCAGCGCTACGCTTGTTTCTCTAAATCGAGCAAATTACTTTCTTCGCGGGCTGAAGAAGGCGAATCGATTAAACCGCCGGAAGTCGGAGGACTGGGAAACGCCAGGCCGGAACTCATTTGCCCGGAACACTGGCGAAGAATGCGCGCACGATCGTAACTACGTCTACCCAAGCAAAACGCGATCGTTACACCGCTAGGGGATTTAATGAAGCGAGATATTCGGACTAACGTTGCACTTAAGAATCCACCGTAAAGTGTTTCACGATAAGTGCACTTGAAACTAAAACATTTCGCGTCGCACCGAGCTGTTCCCTAGAGTTCAAGTTCTCAGACGGAAGAATATCCGATCTAAAATATGCAAATGTCTCTATTACTTTAAGTTTGTAGAACAAATTCGTTCGATCGTTATAGGTGCCGTTTAATCGGCAAATTAATTATTGTAATTTACTGTGTAACTGCAATTCTTTCAAATAGTTCTACATACAGCGATTAGAACGTTCGATCACTATTCCAAAATTCTAAAATTCTAAAATTAAATAGTTAAATAAATTTCTAGCAACTTTAATAATACCCGTGACAATAGAAATTTAGCTTTAATATACTGAAACAAATATCGTAGTTAGATGGACGCATTTTTCTCAAGCAGGAAATAATAAACGAAACGATCTGGAAATTTCACTAAATGTCCGAATAGGTATCGAATCACGACTTGGTTAATCGTTTTCGACGTACATTATTCCTACAACGTTTCAAGCTATGAAATTGACAGATGTCCTAATACATATGAAAAGCAGTGTACCCTACATGGAATTCCATAGAACTGTTCATTCTTCCAAGCTTCGTTTACTCTTCAATTCCTATGGAAACGTCTAAACCGTTAAGCGATTCTCCGTGAAATCTCACGAATTCTATTCAACTCCGAAACAGGATACCTGCGTTTATTCGCGCTTAAAATTCTCCAGCGTTTCAGCGAGACGACGAAGGGAAGTGGCATTAGCGGTTCTCGCGAAAAAAGGGCCGCGAAGGCGGACGGTTGATACGCGCGCGAAATCGATGCAAAAAGAGCTCGACGAAAGCTTTGTATGGAAAGCGAAGCGACGCTGAGAATTTTCCCGCGGCTGCCAACTCTTGCCAGCCGACCGATTTCAGCGTTCGGCTAAATAGCTGCCCATATAAATATAAATAGCCGCCTGTCCTCGATTTCTCGATGGCCAGAACCAGCCGGATGCCGAGTACTACTCGACGTTCTTGCAGATGCCTTCTGTATACAACAGTTCGATTCAGTATCGAGGCGAAAAACTTCGCGGCGTTCACCCACTTGTCTTTCGGCCTCTTCATCGTCCTTCGTTTCGCGCGACTTGACAACTTGTTTGTCTGGCGAATCTCGTCGATCGAAACCGCGATACGATCGAACGAAATCAATGCAGCACTTTGTGGAGAAGCCGTTCTTTTTCTTGCGCAAATATAATAATCTAAAAGGGATACGGCGCGATACTCGATAACTGTCGCGCACCGGTAATTTGTATTTCGCGAAAAGTGCCACGAAACTAAAACATTTCGCGTCGTGCCAAGCTGTTCCACAAAGTTCAAGTTCTCAGATGGGAGGACATCCGATCTAAAATATGCAAATGTCTCTATTACTTTACGTTTGTAGAACAAATTCGTTCGATCGTTATAGGCGCCGTTTAATCGGCAAATTAATTATTATAAAATATTCGATAAAATATCCGTACGACTGGAAGAAAAAGCAAGATGATACGGAAATATTGCACGCGACGTCTGTGTATTTTGAAGATGGCTATGAAACAGGTCCCGGTTAATCGTGAAGCATCTAGAAAGAACGCCAAAAGCGGAGACGGAGGATTTTCCGCGCAAAGATCATCAACCTTGCATTTTCCTTCGGCGAGTGGCCGAGTTACAGGACATGGCAGAAAGGATTATTAATATCGGAACGGGTTAATGATCGCGCGACGCGTTTGTCGAGAACGGTGATTTATCAACGACGTAAACACTGCCCTGGAATTTCCCTGTTTGCTCCGCCGTCTCTCATTAGGCTTGTAACGCGTGGAAATCGTAGCTTGGTGTAAAATTAGATTTGCGAGGACGAGTCGCGAGCGTTGTGCGATTCGGCTGACGGAGGAGAGAGAACATCGGTGTGAGGCAACCCGATATGTCAGGATCTTCGAGTTTCGTTACTTCCAAACTCGGAGTCATTGTAAACAATTGTAACACTTCAGACACCTTGTTCGTGATGTCGATTCTCGACGACTCGTTCACATCGGGAGGATCCAACAGAAGCGTTTTGTCATGCCAACGATATCGATTCAATTGCGCGATAATGTCCGTGTCTGAGTTAATCGAAAAGAACGTTGTGTCGATAACGTTACGACAGAATGACAAGATTAAACAAACACAGATATAAGAATATAATGTGACAGGATTAATCAAAGAACGTAGATAGCTTGCTGCGTTAAAAGTAACCGGGATACGCGAACACCTTATGCGCCTTGCAATTACTCGGGACGATAGAATCAGCTTCGTATATGGTGGAAATTTGACGCGTTCGTATCATCGTAAGATCCCACGCGGTTATTTAAGAATCATAAAAACGAATCGCGCGCGCGTGGGACGATACACCGGAAACGTTTCGCTCGCCGTCCTCACAGTCTATGGTTCCGATGAATCTGCAAATTCTCCGAGCTCGTCTCGATGGAACAGGTTCGCGGTCTTCTCTCGCCTACATTCCTCTCGTTACGACAATCGCATTATTTGACGTAACTTTTGCATTCACGGTACGTTACACGAGGGCCGAAGGTTACAGGATCCATCGGAAGGAAATAAAACGATCGTACAACGCGAACGAGCGGAACTGTAACACGCGCGTCGAGGAGGAAACGAAGCGTGGCAAAAAGTCGGCGACGTGAATTACGAACTGGTCATGCGGTGTAAATCGATTTGTTCTAATACGAATATCGAAAGTCGTTGCTAATTGCCTCGCCTCTGTTCCGCGTCTCTTTCCGTCTTTTCCATCTGATTTCGCTCTGTAGGAAATTTCAATTTCGCAAGTGGAAATTCCAAGAATTGCTGATTCGATGAATCGATATATCCCTGTGAAGTCAATGACGTTTTAAAATTAGAAGAGCTTTCAAGTTAGAGCTAATCGGAGACCGGCTAATAATAAGATCGTCGAACGGCGACCGAGGTTGCATCGAGCGATGCAAAACCAGCGTAATCTCATATTTCGACACGTGAACGATACAGAGAGAGATATTTTTACAGAGCAAGAGTCGTTTAATTGACATATCGTGAATATTTGTTCAGGGAATTTTCTTCTTTTAATCTAACGATAAAGTTTCTAAAGATTTCCACAGCATCGACTTCATCGTAACGAAATTGTTACATATCCGATGAATAGCACGCACGACATTTGGCATTTTAGCTTCTAAATCTAAAGACGTATGCGGTGTACGAGGTTAACGTATTTTGCTCTTGCGTGGTGTACTCTTCTACGATGTTTTCACGCGAATTGAAACGACACACGAGACAAGAAAGAAATGGAAGATTGTTTTCCAACGAGGCAAGGTGGAACGCGACTCGATCGAAACGCGGCAGCGTTCTTTGCGAATCAATTGCGATCGACGACGCTGATTGTAACAGTATAAAACGATGAATTGCGCGCGTATCGCGTGCACGCAGCTTGGAATCGTCTGAAAGGCGGCGACTCGCGATCGCCACACCAATTAAACCGGCATCTTCTCTTCGCCATTCCACATCGCTACCAGCTTTATCCCGTTTGAAACTCGCGCCCGCCTGGATTCCGTTAGAAAAAGAGATTCGCGAAATACCGTTCTATGATATTTTCCTGATTTAATAAATTTCAGCACCGCGGAGTAATAAGTTGTATCAAAATCAACGCTCCAATTAGATGAGTAATTACGGTCTAGTATTTAGTTATAGCGCAGTGAATGAGTTCGTTACGTTTTCTCTGTTTAGCCAGCCATTGCTCTCCGAATTCCTTCGGTTTTTGCCACGTAAAAATATTTTATTTCTTACGCACTTGCGGTAGAATCGGCCGAACTGGAATTCGTTGCATCGAAAGAAGACATTTTTATTTATAAGGAAACTTTCTATCGAATCTTTCCGTTTAAATTCCAAGTAATTTTAGCCGCGTTACTTCCAATCGTCTTTCATAAGCGTCGATATTGCACGCGAATCGGAGAAGAAGACCATTGCAGGAAGTGAAACGACACACCGGTGGATTACTTCGTTGCAACTTTGCGGGGTTATCGTCGATAAGGCGCGCGCTGACCCACGCGACACGATAATTTCAAGATCCCGCTTCGCGTCCAGTTAGTTTCCGTGAAATCTTAATCGTACACGCTTAAAATTGATTTATACCCCTTTGTTCCGCGGGAACGAAGCGAAATCTGGGTCGAGCCGCGTAACTTTTTACGAGCGTGCTGCTTTCGATTCTTTTGCCTCCCTTTAATGCTACATTTACTTCGAACAGAGAGCACGCTATATTAACTACGAGAATTTTCAAAGACACGAGTTATCTAGCCGTTTAACTGACGGACGTTGGCGCAAACGATTCGGACAATTCAATATTCTTGCTTTAACGCTTGCGTAACGCGCGTAATCGCCGTCGAGAACGATCGTAGATCAACGGTGTGAACGAACTTCGATCTCTAACGATCACCGTCTATGATGCACATAGATTGATTTCACGGTCATATTCCGATTAATATCGTCGTGTTTTCTTTAATAGAACTTGTTCATCGCCCGGTTCGAAGAATACAGACGGAATCGTACTGCTTTCAGCCGAAGTAAACTTGCAACGGAAATCTCTCGTTTCCTCCGCCCAACTCGTTTAAGTCTCCTTGTTTTCAAGATGGAACACAGTTCGCTGGCCGTGTCTTGACACCCGAACATGCTCGTAAACGCATGATTCGCGTGGCCAATGAACGATAATGCCGTCAGCGCGTTAAGCAAAACTGCTCGTCAACGACTCACGCGACGAACGTGAACAAAAGTAAATAACATCGCGTCTGTACTCGAGAGTTTGAACCTTCCGAACGGAGCAGCGGTTACGTTGAACAGCCCTTTGACGTTTGAGCCTGGGTGTTGGATGAAACGACCTGCACGATTTTTTAAGTATTTATACTAATGTAACTAGAGAACGTTTCGAACGAAAGTTCATCTGTTTCGAATCAGCTACAAATTGCTTCGTTCGAAGGTCATAGTATTGCAGATGGTTGAATTCCACTTGGTATCGGCTATGATTCTATGAAATCAGAGATACAGTCTGTCACACAAGAGCGTGTCTGCGATATCTGCGAAACCTGACACCTAATCAGAATGAGATAAAAAGAATGTAAACAAACGAAAACTTCTCTAATACGCGTTGCTGAATACCTTTCAGTTTCATTTGAAACAGTGAAAGGAACAGAGCTTTTTAATATGAGTGCCGCGTACGCGAAACGTCGAAAATCGTCTGGCATGGGCGAATGAAAACAGAGATCGTGATTGGAGTAATATAATATTCACTGATGAATCTTCGTTTTGGGCATGGTGTCCTATTAGGCGTGCTTGGACTATCCATGGAAGAAGGATGATTCAAAGAAGTGTAAAACACCCTATAAAAGTGCATGTTTGGGGTTGCTTTAACGCACGCGGTTTTGGGACTTTGTGCGTCTTTACAGACAATCTGAATGCACAAAAGATGGTGAAATTGTACCAAAGGGGACTTCTCACATCCGTGAAACGTTGGTTCAACCAAACCGAGGACCAATGGATATTGCAAGAAGACAACGACCCTAAACATCGAAGTCGCATCTGCACCCAATGGAAAGCGAAAAACGCCATCACAGTACTTCCTTGGCCATCGCAGTCCCCTGATGCAAACCCTATCGAAAATGTGTGGTCCCTAATGAAATGCAAGCTGAGAGGAAGACGTATCACAAAAATAAGAACACTTGTACATCACATTCGAAAGATATGGAGGTCGTTACCAGAATCCTACGCTCAAAAATTAGTCGAGAGTATGCCGAAACGATGTCAAGCTATAATCGCTAATGGAGGAGATTGGACACCCTACTAAGTAATAGCGTATTAGTGTTTTAGATGTAGATTCAATTCATATAAATTTTTTTACAAATATATAAATATTTACAGAAATATCGCAGACACGCTCTTGTGTGACAGACTGTACGTCGTGCCGTTTAAAAAAGACGAGACGACTGTGAATTGTCAGAGAAGGAAGAACTTTTTGGAAATTGTAAGTGGTTCAATTTGTAGATGGTTCAAAGAAGGGTAACTGTAAGTGCTTTAAAAATCGTGCATACTATCTCGCTGTATGGTATGAGATAGGATGCAACGAGGTCTAAATGAAATCATTAAAACGTAATATAAGGCTGTAGGTCCGTTTGGAAAAGTATATTCTGTTTTAAGATTCTGCACGATGTAAAAGATAATAATTTACAACTAGACTGTGAATCTTTATGCACGGATGAGGAATTCAAAGCGCTGCAATTTTTCTGCTATTAGCGTTGTTGTCATAATTTATTATTGTAAAAATTATCTAAAACGCTTCGAACGCGATAAATTTCTACTTCCGTTGCGTTTCTAGATTGTGTTTGCAAAAGTGGGAGTTTGCACTAACATTCGTAGCCTACTTATGATTAACAGTATTTCATTCGCAAGTAGAAAAGCTGAAAATGTTAATCGCTATCTTAGTATCTATGTTCGCTTGGAAACGGCAAAGTATAAACTCTTCTTTCGATATTTCGCACGTGTAAAATTTCGTTCTATGTTCATAGCTTTGCCTCTATAGCTCATTAAGCTCTATTTTCTTCGTACCAATCGATGCTTCATGATTTGCGCGATATCCTGACTACGCCTGGAGCAGTTTTCTTTGCTCGTCAACGGACCATAGATCTCTATGCAGCTGTTGGAAATTTGAAGATGCAAATATATGCAGAACGCACGTGACGGAATAATACTCGTTCTAATTAATATTCGTAAAATAATTGGCCTCCTGGATTCCATTTTTCTAATTATCTTCGTAATTTTATTATTTCATCGCACAAATATCCGCAGTCTTCTAACGAGATTGACCGACCTCGCTGTCAACGAAGAAACTTTGCAACCAATTCGTACGCATAGTAACGTTGGCAAAGTAAAAAACAGAACCATCGATCTCTTTTGAAACTCGATCGATTCCCACGAGGTGAATCATCAACGTGGCTCTAAATAAATATGAGTTAATCGGAATCGATAGTAACGTTGGTTTGCGGCGTCGAACCGATTGCAGGGGATCGTGGAACGGGAAGCTTGTTAAAAATGTTGCCGATGGACCGCGAGGGAACCGAGGCGACGCAAATTCCTGGGAAAAAGACGAGTCGAACGAAGCATCTTGCCGCGCCGGGATTAATTGAGAGGCCGGAGGAGAACAATCCGTTGGATGAATATCCTGATTGTCGAGCGGAGCCACAGCCGCGGAAAATGATAGTCCCCGGGTAATGAGACGAGCCAACGAGTGATTTAAGTAAATCTTTGGTGTATCCTGAAGAAGGAGAGGTTTGATTATCCGTGAAGGATAGTTCCTTTGAATTTCGCTATGGATTTCATGCACGACACGACGAATCTAATTTGATAATTCTCTAGAAAGTTAGGAAATTAAGGAAATAAAATAATGACTCAGCGAGGGGAATCAAGCGTTTAAAATCGAACAGTGTAAAGAGGATGACTCATATGCGATACGATAAAATAATTCGATAATTCTCGATAAACGTTAAGAAGTTAGCTGAAGGGAATAAAGATCCAAAGATAAGATCGATAAATCGGCAAGTATTTTAAAGTTGACACGCTGCACCGATAAAATTTAATCGCGAAGAATTTCTTCCAATTTTGATATCGACCTGCTACGCGATACGACGAAGTAATATGTATGATAATTCACGATATAAATAAGAAATTAGCCGAAGAGAGTGAAGATCGAAGGATAAAATCGATAAATCGCGAAGATACGCGCGAGCCGCTCTATCGGAAAAGGAAACTTCTACTCTAGAAAATTTCTATTCATCGACCGCTCGTGAAATTCCATGCAAGAAGTTCTCCATTGAATTTAGGTCGTATCTTTCCGAGGAATCGCGTTAAACAAGGCTGATTATTCGCTGGGACCAGCATTCTTCGAGGCTGCTTCCGCGGTCTCGTAATCGCTTGATGGAGCACATGCGCGAGCGCGTGCATACGTATGCGCAACGGATTCTCCGGACAGCCACGTACTCGCGCTCTATCGAAACGCAGCCCGAGGAATCGGGCGGCCGTGAACGAGGCAACGATCTCCGAGGCTGGTGAATCGAACCGAGGAATGCGAGGGAGTTGCTCGATTCGAGAGTGTCGCCTGTCGAAGAAAGAAACGGATGAAAAAAGAAATTATCTTTCGGCCGCGGTGGAACTCGATCGATCGACTGAAAAGCGTCTTTGTGGCCAGTTTTATGATCTTGCCTCGATTTATGATCTCGATCGTTGCTTTTCACTCGGAAGTACTTGCTCGAGATAAGGCTTGAAACGCGCAAGTCGCCATGTTTATACGACGATTTATTATTCGTACTTTGACGCTTTGAGTTCTGGATCGCGTCAAGTATCGTCGTTCTTTTATAGACATCTTACTTTACATTTCGTGATGGCACAAGTTTCTCGCGCAATTATACGGATTAACGACTTTCCTCCGCTCGAACTGTTCAGCTTTCCAGCATCTCTTTTACGAAATAGGGACACATTTTAGAAACGTAATATTTTTCCAGATTAATGCCGATTCGATGTCCAAAATTTGCCAGAAGAGATCAAGTTAGATCGGATTATGTTTGGATGAATAAGCTCTTAAAGGGAAATACCGCTAAAGCGATTACAGTTTCTCGTTAAGGTGTGACCCAATTAGCAGTTTAAACGCTTAGATCCGAGGTAAGAATTTGCAGTAAGCTCTTAAATATCGTATCAATTAGAAAGTGGATATTAAGCAGTCGGGAAAATGTTACGAGCAGCGCGCAATAAACGCAAACGTTGGCCAGGTATGTAATTAGCGGTGCGTCCGGATGTCTTTAAGAAACGCTTTAGGTCGCAGGAATTTTAAGTACACGAAGTAATAAAGCGTACGTAAACGACGCATAATGAACGAACGACAGTGACTGGAATATTTTGAATGGATGTGGGCTTGGTTCGCCACGAAAATAAAGAATAAGCGATTGAACGAGCCGAACACGATTTTGGAAAATCCAGACACGTAGACTTCGACCCGAACACAACGTCGTTATAAATTAACTCGTTGCTTTTAAAGTGGTCACGTTAACAATGGAGTCAGTCATTAGCGACCACTTATCCCCATACGGTGGTTACATAGATGGATATTTGGTTACTAAGCGTTCATAATCTTACGAACATCTAACCTATGCACATAATTTGATACTCGTTATGGTTTATAAGGAGATTCCGCGTTACCGTCTATGTAAAAACGTTACTCTTGGTAAACACGTTTTATTTCACTCAAATCCTGGAAAGATTCGTGGAAAACAATGCACGTTACCCACTGAAATAGCTATCGAGCGTTAAAAATAGAGCATAAATTTAAAATACACGTGGAGAAGAAAGTATAATAGAATTTTTAATAAAGTCGGAGTTTCGAATTAAATTACAAGCGATGGCTAATTCTTGGAGAGAAGTCGGTACGCGTTTAGCCAAGTGGTTAATGGGTTAAAGCGTGGCGAACCGAGACGCGTAGCAGCCTCGTGATTCCGTGTGCCTAAATTTACGCACGGCAGATGTAATAAAGCGTGTGCACGCCGTTTTACGGTATCCTCTATCCGGGATTCCGAATAAGCAGCGACGCAACCGGCCGATTACGTCGCTTTGAACCGATGCCAGCCACCTTTCTGCGATTCTCCGAACGCACCAAGGTGCGACCGCGCCGTGGAGGAACGTTCACGGGGCAACGTTTCTCGAATCGAGGAATTCGCCTCCCCGTCGTTCGATTCTCTGCATTTTTCCCCCATAAACATTCGTATTATCCGACTACTTTAATGTCTATACTCTGATATACAATGTGTATCTCGTAATACGATTCTTCGATTCGTTTCAACGACCACCTCGGCGTAACAAGAACAGAAATACGTGGGTATATCCTGAAGAAAGTAATTATCGCTATCGAGAGATTTGGAATTCGAACGACGAATGAACGCATCCGTCTTGCTTTCTTTCTTTTGTTCTGTTGTTAGATCGGAGTATCCTTTATGAGTGACGAACAAGATGCAGACGTAAACTTTTACGAAGTGAAATAACAAGCGAAAATGTTGATTACGCTGAAACGTTGGAGGTATTTCAGGCACAAAGAGAATGTAACGCTGGAGGTTTATTTGCGTTAAAAAAAAACTTAGCTAATTCAGCAGTAAGAAATATATAGAACTCTGGAGTACTAAAACAAACTGACGATACGCTTGATCTCTATTTAAATAAATGAAATTTAATACCACCAAAGTACCAAACATTTTACTCTCCTATCTTAGCTCTACCGTATTTGCAGAAGACTCTGTCGGTGGTTAACTTAAGCTACGTAACCCGGTTGTTTCATTCGTACATAAAGAAAAAAAAAAAAAAAGACTCCACATTCGCAATCTAGAATCCTTTCTCGTTCGGCTTTCACTGGGTATCGGTCGTTTCGAGTGTCTGAAATTATACCCCGGGACGAAGATTGCTTGTAAATCGAATAGAAATTGAGACAACTGGGTGTTCTAGTCTTCTTCCACGGGATAGAAAGCCGGACGAATGTATCCATAACTCACCACCGTATCAATTCCAACGGAACTTGTTTCGCCACTTTTAATTTTCCTTGAACTTCTTATCGACCAGCGTATCGTTAAAACGTAGAAAAAATTTAATTAAATTTCCTGCTGAAAATGATTATCTTCAAAGTCATCGTACGTCCTCTCGTCGAAGATCGAGAAAGCGATGGATCGTGTACGATGCGTCAGAATGTACACTATCGTCCACAAGTATTTAGACGTCGAATAACTAGAGAAATACGTATTTCTATTATTCGTAAACCTTAATATCGAAGAAACCTAGTGTCCATCAAGACTCGTTGCTAAGTTGATTATCACGATTATCGAACATTAGCAGACAAACTGCAAGAACGCGAAATGACACGTCCAAAGGAATCGCAAACATTCGTTTGAACGTATACTGCCCTAATTGTTCGGCTACCTGACGTTACAGGAAGTTGAAAATGTTTTCTACAATATCTGCGATATGTGTAATACATAAAAGTCACTGTATTTGGCACAGTAAGTGTGCGAGTATTCAAAAGTCTGGAATACTTATGAACGGTAGTGTATCACGAGTATGTGGCGGAGCACGTCGTTGCTTTCGCGGCAGATCGAGCCTCGTTCAAGGCTACCAGCTTCTAACTTCGCGTGTTTAACGACGTCAAGTCAGGACCAGGCATCTCCGCAAGTAGGCTCCATCGGGTGAAATTCGAGAGAGGAGATCACGAACGGGCGAACGGTTATTCTCGATGAATGATCGCAACTCGATGTGACTTATTGCCAGCAGATTCTCGCATTCGACGAACCAGCCAACGTACAAACGGAGTAATCCTGTCGATTCATACGTTATCGACGACCATTAACGATTCGTCCTCGTCCAACGAGAATTAACGACGCTCCTAGACCGCCACGTGTTTTTCAGTTTCGTTTATTCTTCGCTTATTTCCTTTGGTTTACTCCAACGAAACATTGACACTCGTAAGTAACCAGACAGTTTGGTAGATTGGTGGCGATAGCGTAGATTTTTAGAGATTTAACGAATCTCCAAAGTAACGACGAGTTAACGACTAGAAATAATCATACGCTTATTAGCTGCAAGCGGAGTTAGCGATTTATACGTTTAAATTTCGTTAAAGAAGAGCAGGAATATGCGTATAGAACGTTTCGGACAATTTGCTCGAAGCTTCGGTAGAAGATGGAAGAAAGTTTCATCAGGCAAAATCAGATAAGAACCGAAGAACGTTTCTTTTTATCGGTATTAGCGAGAAATAGTTGGAAGGATTAATTGCGTAGCGTGAAAGTACGATGTTGCCGAGGGACAAGTAGTAACACGTTTCGAACCAACGGATTTCCATAAACGTCAACTGGCACAATTTTTCGTGATTTGTTGGCAGGTCGCGTCACGTTTCCGGTCGGTCGCTTCGATGGATTCTGCGGAATGCTCGCGTGACTCACGAGGAATACTGGTCGGGCTTCTGGTAGTCGGATTTCGGGCTCAGCAGACTACACAGTGTCTCGAAATCGAAGGTTATGCGGTTCTTCGATCCATTCTGGGTCGATCTGTTCCACAAGAAATAGTTAATAAAGGACCGAACGCGTATTCAATTGGCTTCAAGCTTGAAATTAACGCGTAATAAGTATCTTTCGACGAAAAACTTGACACATTCGTAATTGTATATTTCCACATTATCCATATACTCTGACTTTTACGCACGTAAGAAAGCAATTCTTAGCGCCCGTGGAAAGATTTAAAGGACGATCGAACGGCGCTAATCTCACGAAATCGACGTTCGATGATTTACCTACACGCGGACAACGCACAAATTGTCGTACGTTTTAAATTAGCTACTATTCCGCGGTTGATCGAGAAGAAAAAAGGCTGCAAAGTGTCTTCCCTTATGAATAATGCAGCATCCATGAATCTCCGCTCGGCTAATAGGTGATCCCGGCCAAGAGCCGCCTTTCTACTCTCCGAGAAGCTGGTGTCGTGACGAGAAACCGTATCTTCCTGCGATTTTATCTGGATGGTGGATCTTTCCACGCGAACAGACGCTTTCGATCTATGCGGGCATGCAAAACGACCGGCATCCCGTCGCTCGCTGCCTACGAATCTACCGAAGAGGATCGTTCGGAGCTTAACGAACGTTCGAAATAACCTTAGATTTCAGTAACCGGCCGCCTCCCGCGGTTCTTACGTCGTTTTTCAACAGAGCAAAGGCAAAGAAAACAGACAAGCTTCGCGTGGGTGTACTTTTAATTCCCTTTGAGTCTTTCTGGAAATACAGAATTTCTTAATTTCCCGATATAGAATCTACAGGGTCGAAACGTTGGTGAAGTTGAAGCGTACGATCTCGAATGGATGCGAGTAAATTAACTTTCGGGTAAATAAATCCTTTCTATCGTTGAAAAGTATTTTTAAGCGTCGTACGGGGCAGTTAAAATCAAGTGTTTACAAGATCCAACCGGTTCCAATTATTTTGCGTGAAATTACAATCTTAGAACGTGTCGGTTCAAATCCATCGGAACGTGTACGTCGCAGTTTTTGAAATTTTACGAGCATAGCTCGAGCTACGAGAACATCAAGCGACGACAGAAATTGGACCTGTTCCTGTTTTGGAACGATCCAAGCTTAGAATAGATCGTCACGGAACAGCTTTTGGTTGCCTGCCACTGGCGAACAAGCGATTACGTTTTCCTCTTTCTCCGCTATTCTCGTTGGAACGCGATCCTTCGCGAGTTTACACCGTTGTTCGTTAATCCTGCTCGTCCGTAGCCTGCAGCGGCAAAGGCTTGCGCTTCACGAACGTTTCAATGCTACGACGACGACTATCATCGGCTTCGTGCTCTCTTAAGTTTCATCGTTGATCGACGATTTTCGTCGACGACTAACGACAGAACTTTGCCACATTCATAAAAGAAAAATTCCGTAATCTCAAACTGTAATATATAAAGCGATAGAAAAGACTAAATTATAACGTTAAGATTCTCTCAGAATTGGATCACGACGAATTGCAAACGTATGTTGCAACACGATGAGAACGTGTTCTCACAATGTTTGGCCAACACCAAGATCCTACGCACATAATCGCGAGACTGGCTGTAATTAATCGATTAAATTCGTTTTCCTAGATTCTACGGCTCTATTCTATTCTATTCATTTTCGAGCAGACGGCGATAAAATCTCGGACAACCGTTGACGAAACGAGGGCTCTGAGCTGCGACGACCACCCGGTGCATGCAGTCTCGGGATTTCGTGGTTGACTCAGCGCGAAATACTTCCTTCTGACGAGAACCACTCGACCCGCCGAAATGTATACGAGCTGAGTCACCCCGTGCCGTGAGCACAGGTACCCTCTCCTTTAAGCTGGCCGAACAAATATATCGAGCGAACATTCGGTGGCATTATGCACCCAAGGAAAATAGACCGACTGTCAGCCGGAAGAGACCACAGAATGATCCATTCGGAACGCGTTACTTTAAAACGAAAAGTCGTTTTCCTCTTAGGCATTTTTGTTCTCGTTGTTCATCTTTTCGTTTTCAAAGCGACCCCGTTAAAAATGTAGTCGTCGAAATGAAGAACGAGTTCAGCGGTTTTAGATATAATAGTTTAAGGTATCCAGTTGGTATCTGGGCAGCTCAGAAGCCATACGGAACGTATAATGTGATTAGGGGAACTCCGATATCTTCGTTTCGCCACCTACCAATATTGGATTCGTTCGTTTCATTGTGTCGTAGTTGAGTAAGACTGGTCCTATGTTTCTGCAAGCTCTTTGCAGCTACGTCCAAGTCTGTTGTTCTTCTTGCGTTGATGTCACGAGTGTGCGATTCGTTGGATAATTACGAAAAGTCAGAATTAAGTTTGGAATAATCGGATAATTCTGACGACGAACGAAGCTCGCAGTATTAGGCGATATATTTCCATCTAAAAAATAATCGAACTCTTTTAATGAAAAAGTTAAAATTTACAGATTTATGGTTTTGTTGCCTCTTACCTTCCTTCATTCATCCACGGAATCTCCCTAACATTACTCGTGCCATTCCCTAACAATTATTCGTTTATTTTACGTGTTGCTCTAATTTCAAGCTAATTTGAATCCTACGAAATAGATCGTATAGCGTGGAAAGACGTCAGCGAAAGTTTTCTAGAATATTCGCTTTCCAATAAAAATCCATACGTTGAATATCATAAGACGAATAAACGACGAGGGCCGTTAACGATGGCCAATGTTGTAAACTCAATCGATTCGTTTATCGATAGTTGCAAACGATTAAATAACACGATCGCTTCGTCATCGCTAGAATGCAACTACACAGACACGTGTAGCTTAAGAACAGGAAGTCAGAATTGTCAGTGCCGTCCCGTCAATTGACAGCTCTCTGCGCAACATTGGCGCCATGCGCAACTTGTCTCGCCTATTTTATCGAACAACCGTACGTTTGCCAAACGACTTAACGATTTAAAGCACGTCTGTCTTTCCTTTAAACATTCAACGCTATTTCTCTTCCACGAACTTGCGAATCTTTCGTCGTGGAAAATCGACGATAAGAAATGCGAAGATTATCGAGATCGAAACGAGAGTTCCTCTCTTCAGACGTTATTTCGAAAAGAAGCGAGTCTTTCGTTGTGAAAAATCGACGTTGGGAATTCGAATGGAATTTCGAGGAGAAGATAATCGAGATTGAAACGAGCCACAAAAGGATACGAGGCACATGGCGCGCCTCTGCCCGCAGCATGTGCTTCAATAAGCTTTTGAAAAAAGATCAAGCCGCCCTCGAACAGCTGTCTGATCCACAGCGCACACTATATACTATATAGCGTACAGTATATAGTACGTATAGCAAGTAGGAAAACCTACGAAACTTGGACATTGAATTTTATTCGGACCAAATCCATATAAATTCATATAAATTCGTGTTTCCAGAGAACGATATTTCTACCGATTCGTGCAACGACTCGTGGAACGGTAGATCTAACGGCGGATAGAAATAAGGCAAGGCACTTGGCTCGGTGACCACCTAAACCACAAATTCCTTCTAGCTTTCGTTTTCGTCGACGCACAAGGCACAAAACCATATTTCTGCTACTAACAAGGAAACCTGCTTCAACCAGGAATATGGACTTTTATAAATTGTCGGTTTGTTTGGTCTCCTTGCTTCGTGCTTTGCTTCCTCGATTCCACGAACGCGCTGATTAATTCTAATCTTAATCGACACGCCATCATTTCTCTCTTTACTTAATACTCTGCTTTTGTCTCAACACGTACCGATGTTATCAGCGGAAGAAAAGCGTTGGAAGAATCTTGACAAAGTTGACATTTCGCACAGTTTTGTCGAGAAATTCGACCAATTAGTATCGTTAGTTATCTCTTAGGTGTATCGGTCAAACTCTTAGCTTGAATTAATCCTTGATCAATATATGAAATTGTAAGCTAAAACGATCGATCGTGAAACGAGATGTTCGTTCGATCGTTTCTAATCCTTGCTCAGCTGTCGATGTAGGCCAGTAGGCTCTTCTCGAGGATTTTCTTAAAAATCCAGCTTCTCTGTAGTACGCGAGGCCTTTTGTCAGCGACGATCAGAGCCGCGTTTAGTCGGATGCAAGCATGTCACGAGCAGCGTGCGGCTTTGACGTGATAATTTGCATAAATCTTTGATATCCATCCATGGGATCGACCGGGGAACTGGAGGAAGAATACCGTGTCAACCAGTCACTTTCTCCGCTTGCAGCATCCATCTCTGCGTATGGGTTCGCTATTCTTCTGTCGTTGCTTCCAGCCGATCGATGATTACAATAGCGAGCGATCGTGAACGATTAAAAGGATAACGTTAACGTGTACAGAGGTACGAACGTTCGTGCCGATGCATCGATAGCTGAGACATAGATTTATCTTGTTCCTCGAACCGACGATAATTTTAAGAAATCGACGAGCATCTATGAATGATTTCACTTCCATAACAGTTGCGATGTAGTGTTCGTCTAACGATCGAAAACGTTACGAAAGCAGCTTCGAATTATGACACTGTAAGACAGAAATATCGCACTCAGATAAAAGTAATTACAATTCTGTGAGAAACTGTCTCTTACGTATTGTTATAACACGTGCATATCTCCAATTTATGAAAAAAAAAAAAAAAAAAAGATATCCGACATATACAAACGCGAAGAACAAGCTTAAAGAACAGCAGGATTAAATAAAAATAAATTTCGCGTTATCGTATAGCGAATTATATAATAAAATGACATTGCTAGCGAAAGAAAATTAGAGAAAGCACTGCTCTATCGTATCTTTGAATTCCTGTTAACAGAGAATCGCGCATAACAACGGGTTATAGAGAATTCCTCGGAAAGAATTGAGAAAGATACGAACCGAGTCGACGAGAGTAACACTTGGAGAATAATTGCAGGGCGAGTCGCGGTACTCTTCCAGTCGTTTCGTCGGCAGTAATTTAAATGGTCTCGCGCGTGCATGTGGGCGGTACATTAACGCTTCCGTGGCAAATTACACGAAAGAAAAAAAAAAAAAAGAAAAGAAAAAAAAAAGAAAATAAGAGAAATAGAAAGAAGACGCGAGCTAAGAGGAAACAGTAAGGGCAGAGTAATTTATTAAGAATCAACATCATGCTGTCCTTCCTTCGTGGAAAATTCCAATTTATCCCTCGAAGAATATCACCGTTGGTTTTTACCTTTCCCTTTTCTTTCGAATCGCCGATCGTTTTTAAGAATAATAAAAATCCTTCTTACCGAGTAATTGGATATACGGATCGCGTGAATCGAGGCAGATATTATCGGTAACGTTGTTGCTCCACCTTCTACATATGTCTGACCTTTTCCGCGAATGTACCGTTCTGAACACAAGAAGAAAAGGCGATTCCACAACCAACTGGCAGACTTTCCTTCCTCGAGTCGCGATTACGTTCCCATCGATATATTAACTCTTAAGTAGCACCGTTTGCCTCAGCTTTCAAGCATATATAATACTTCAAGAGATAAGTCGCGATCCTGGGCCACGCCCATTCGCTATCCTCTTACTTCCTTACTTCGAATAGGATCATTAACAATAGTATTTTTCACGAAATATTTCCCATCTGGTGGAATTACTCTGAGTTTGGCTCGTTTAGTAATCTCGAAAGGGTTGATCTTCGAAAACATTGTTTCCTCTTAGCAATGGTAAAACTGTCGCAGCGAATAGAACGGATTAATTCGTATTTTTTACAGACGATATTTTTTTTAACAAATAAAATTACTTTACTCGAGTTTTAACAAGCTATCGTTATATAAATATTTTATCGAACAAGCTATCATTCACTGAAACGTTTACTCTTTCTCTGATACCGATAAAACTATCAGAGTATCGAAACGATCGTAATTTCTCATTGAAATTCTATAGATCTCGTAGAATATAAATTTTCGTAGAAATTTCATAGATCTTTTAAAGGTGTAGTTTTACCGGTTTAAGTGGCTTCTCTGTAAAGTACATACATAGATAAGGGTGTGTTTCTCCCTTGCATTATACAGGGCGTGGCAGCGTTCGTGGTGTAACTCAATAGAGCAGGTTATTCTATACGTGAAAATAAGTCGGGTATGTAGAAAGAATTTCATTTTTTAAATAAAGAATCGTTTTAAATAATTAATTCTTTTAAGGACGAGGGCTTCAGCTCTGCAAGAACAAATGTACTAGAGTCGGAAGTAGATAATTATGTCGTATTGCTCTAAAAATAAGAGAAATAATGTACACGCATGTTAGTCATTGATTGAAAACTACCTCTGAAACGTTTTTTGCCTCGATATTTCTCAGGAGATTAAACGTCAAATTTTTGTTGTACATTTTTGATTGATTTTCACAGGTAGAACAACTTTCTGTCAATCATCCATTCGTAGAAAGTGAATTAAATTTACGTGCACTTGACAAGTTTTTAAACCGAGTTCTCTCGCAAACGAAGCTTCACTTTTAAAATCAAAGTTCTCGAAGTGCCGTTGATGGTTCTAACATTAACATTATCAGCAAGCAATCTTTCAACAACTCATGGTCGATACCCGATGGATCGAAGTTTTCCATGGAAACGCAATTATAGCTCTCACGATCAGATCTGGCTCGTAGTATAAGCGTTTCGGTCACAGACGTTTTGTCGTTTCACTCGTCACATTTTCCTCCAAACATTCCATTCTTATCGGCCGTCGGAATCTATGGGCCATGGTCGTTAACATAATGCGACGCATATGCGTGGCAGTCACACATTTTTTCCTCCCTGCGAGGTTCCAATGCGTGTTCATCACGGCGAGGTATCTAGCGCGGATACGACGATAACGTAAAGCGCAGATAACGCTCAATTATTTCGTGGTTGATTCCTCGAGGTCGTTTCGTAATTTCCGTGAATTACACGATCCTCGAACTTTGGTCTGGAAAATGGAAATTATTGCTGCAGTGATCGTACGTTCATTAATCATCGTTCGGGTAAGCCAGGTTTAACGCGCAAGTTACTACCAACGCATATATAATCGATTACTTAATTAATTAGTTACGTACGTGTAGCCTAGTTACTGGACTTTCAACGATAATGTAATTACCGATGAAATTGTTCGGTTTTTACCCTCGCGCGTTTGTAAAAGTAAAAGTCTGCTTTTGTGTGTTCGTTAGAAATCCTTTTTAAATATACAATTACGTTCTGCAGATCACGGAATCGAGAATAAAGGAGCGCTAAGAAGCTTGGATCGCGGAACGGCTGATCTCACGAAGGAAAGTGTATCGTGGTAGCCTTTTACTGTTACCTAGGAGCACCATGTCCCTTCTTCCCGTTCGTTCGTTCGACTCGCTATCGACGCGTTACTTTCACGGACGTAAGCAGTCGAGCAATTCGCATCGATGCCAATAGCCCAGGCATTGTTGTTGAAGCTTTTTATCGGGCTGATTTCAGTGCTGGCTCCGCGTCGTTCTATTTTAGCGTCGATGATTCACAACCTCCGTTCGTCACGACACGCTGCATTTTTATTTCCATTTCTCGCCGCAACGTAAGACGACCTGGCTCGGGGCCGCGGTTTCGATGATTCGCGCGAAAGTGATTCAATATTCGCGAAACGTCATCGTATAGAGTTATTTCACCGCAGAGATCTTCTGGTTTTTTTCTTCTTCATCTTAGCTTCTGTTTAGATTTCCTCGCTCGAACACAAGACGTAACAGCGTCGCGTTAATTGGCTGGAGTTTCGCCTTTTTAACCGACCATTGCTGTCGCTATCAGCTCTTCTGCAGTTGATCTTCCGGTGCGTCGCTTTCAAATTTCAGAAAATCAACGAAATTTATTTGCACCGATAGCTTGCACCTTGCGAATCATAAAATTTCATACTCAACGAAGAATAAAGGTATCCAGCATCTCGTAAAAGTATAAATACACGCTCTTCTGACCAACCTACTACCGTAATAGAATTTTCTTCTCTGGAAGGACGCCGGTTTCGTATAAATCCTCCTACACACGCCAGGAACAAGAGGCAATCTTCTGGGCTAGATTCCTGGGAAAGATCACCGCGATTGCCCGGATCGTTTCCTTGTAATCTGCAACGTTGCGTTTCTTCCACATCCTCGTGTCTGTCTGTTTACAATTAACATCGAACAGTCTAATGCAAGATAATGGTCCGATCGGATGAAAGTCTGGTTCGCAGAAACCCGAGGATGCCTTATTATACTTTCATGATTCCGCTGGGAACCGACGAGTTCGAGTTGCACGCTCGCGCGTTGCCTAGCTTCCTCGCGACATGCATAAGCGTACGTACATGCATAATTCGTCGGCGAAAATTAACGCACTTGTCGTTTATTTATCGCAATTTATGCACGCAAGCCAGACGAATCTGCGATTCGCTAGCCTGGCTCTCTGGCGAAATTAAACTAATGTTAATAGTGAAATTTACGAGACACGAGTCGATAAATTGCCGGTACTAATAGGTTTTCTCGTATAACTGTGAGAAATTTTACTCGAAAGACGCGATTATTAAAGAATACTATGAAATATCTGAGAAAGATAACTTTCTAATTAATTAATTTGTAGGATCCCCTCGAACAACGATCCATCGACTAATAAATCTACTTATTTAAGTTAACGTGTTGAAGACGGCTTGAAAAATCCAATAATGTTGTTTTTCACCCTCTCTTACCCTGTTTTTATACGAGTCGACGTCGACTACGAACAAAGGCAGCACTGTCTTTCTCTCGGTCTCTTTGACATTTCAATTCTTTCGGAGAAACGAGTCTCGTGGAAAATGAAAGTCGAAAACGAACGAGTTGATTTGGGCACCCTCTCGCTTTTCACCAGGCATAATCGCCCACGCAAGGCTCTCCTTCGTGAAAATTCCCCTTTGCGAGACGACGCGAGACGACTTCCGCGATTAGGATGTTTATCCGAATGACTCTCCACGCTCTTACGTTCGCTGAAAGCTAACAGAAGAGTACTTCACAGAGACGATAGGACGATCGCCTGCTTCTACTTACACGCGTTGCAAATTACATCTTTCGTCGATCGATTACGTTGTTGCAGCTTAGTTCATAGACCGATGAAGGAACTTTCGAATTATTACGATCGAAACTCTGACTAAACGTTCCTCTATGATCGAGGTAAGTGGACTTAAAGAGTAATTATCATTGTGATTGCGAGGAGAGGAGAATTCCTCGTATTTATTCGATGATGATCGATAATTCCATCAACGCGATATAATCGCTCTAGTACTCGAGGGTAAGCGTTTCAAATTCTTGCTCTTTTAATCGCAGAACCTTATTGTTTCGTATTTCGGTAAAGTTATCGACTAGGACAGCGTGTCCTAACGTCAACCGCGTTAACAGACACTCCACCAATTTTAAGAATACGCTTTTACGTTGAAAAGTGCCAGAAGGAGAATCAGTTCTCAACTACGGAGCAACCATCTGCATCGATCGAAATTCCCGCCTTATCTTAATCGCAGAACCTCGTCATTTTATACTTGCAGCTTTCGATCGAATCTAACCGCACCTGTCCAAACCTAAGCAAACTTAATCCAACGGCGAAAGAATACACCAGTAGCCCTAAAACTACCACACAGCCTCTTAAAGCACGGTCGAACCCATCCGATATCGACAAGAAAAATCAGTTGCCTGCTGCAATAGCTGACTCGACCGAGAGGGCCTCGACCATGTTCGATAGGTTCGAGTGCGCTCCAGGTGATCGTCCGCGACGCGAAAGTGGCTAGATCGGCCGGGGACGTTCTCTCGACGGGTTCCCTCGATCGCTTTGGAGAACTCGGCGTTCCAGCCGCGAGCGTTCAATAATTCATATTCAATCTATCGATAGCAGCTGCCCCCGCGGCGAATCCGATAATCAGCCTCTATCTAGTCCCTGGTGTACTTTCATCTGTCGCGAGCATCCTACGGAAAATTTGCGATCAAATCATCCAGAGAAAAGGAAGGGAAAAAATACAGAGACAGAGAGAGACAGAGAGAGAGAGAGAGAGGCGGCGATCGTCGTTCGGGTCTTGGGTCTTGGACGAGTCACGAGCGCGTTATAACGCGGCGAAGGACACGGAGAGAGCAGGAGAAACGGAAGGATCGCGAATGCATCGGGCCAGGACTCGACCGGCTACACCCTTGTCTGCCACCTACCAGTCGAGGAGCTACGTTTTCAGCACGCGCAGTATCCAACAGGAGCCATAAATTCAACGATCCTGTTTCGAACGTGCACGAAAATATTTCACGAGCACGCAGCTACGCTATCGATCAAAATTTTGGAATCGGTACGTGTTTTACCAAGTTTACGAAGTTTGAAGAAAAACGTTGGCTTGGAATCCCGTTACCTTGGAAAAGTTGCATCTCTTCGACGAGCGAGCGCAGGATAAATTAGCGTAGGAATGCAAGGAAACTCGATCAAGAAGCGTCGAAGAGAGCCGATGTTTCTAAATTTGACGGGTTGCATCTTCCGTTCGGTTCTTCGAGGAACAAAATTGGTCGACTGCTAGAATTTACAATACCTATTGAAATAGAAATATCGTAAAATAATTTACCTTGACACCTCGATTATTCAATTTTCCCTGATTCCGATATGGAAAATTATTCGATCGGCAGACACTTTGTCAAAGCGAAGAATTTGATCGGTGTCTTTCAACAAAGTATTTCTACTTCTGGTTTAGCATACAGTAACTCTAGATAGCGATAGGATATTCAATCGTTCGCGAAACACATTTGCAATGCTAACGCGTGGTAATCGTCACTCGGTAAGAACAATGAACGCAGTTGGCGAAAATTCGTCACCGCCAAGCCTTCTTAATAGGGTTGCCGATAAAATAAAATAGAAAGAATAGGAAGAAACACGTTGATGGTTAATCTGTTCGCTAATGGGTTCGTAAAGATGAAAGAAAGCCAACGGGCCAGACGGAAATCGAATTTTTTTCACGATGCTTTTACACGACGCGTTGCTTTCTCCGACGACTGGCTCGTTAAGTTGTAACAGAAGCCATTTGACAGCAACTGGGACAATAGTTCGAGGTGACTCCCGGCTTCGAAGCAGGAAAAGTGTCCGACTCGAGTGAAATCGATGCGGGTGCAGTCGCTAGAACCGCCATGGATCACCGTGTCGCGTTATTCTGCCTACCCAGAGGATATCGCGGGATTAGAGGCGGCGTTTCGCAACGAAAAAGCGACACGCGGAATGCGTGTTTGCATGGGCAAACGGTGTTTGCAGGCTGTAACGTTGAAATATTCATCGGCCGGCTACGTGTGACTAATACCGTATGAAAGCATGGCCGTTCGAGGTCGACGATTCGTGCTTCTCGATTTCCAGGCTCGCGTTCGAGCCAAACGATAAGCGCGGACACGTATTATACCTGAACGAGTGGTCGAGTTAAACGAAACGTATCGGATCGAGCAAATGCATCCGAGCGATATTTGTTATCGCCGTACGTGAACAAACAAGCCTCCGAGTACGTGATCGAATGGGTCTTCCCACGAAAATATCGGAAAGCGCAAAGGAAATTTCGAGTTTCGTGGTCGAGCACCAGTTTTGGAGCAGCAAAGTATCGCTTCAACGTCTACGTATGGGGAAAAAGAAAATTGCGGTTTGTTAGGTAGAGTAGCAGCTACACTCGTCGGTCACTGAATCAGGACAATGAAAACCTTCCATTCGACTATGGGATTAGATACTTACTTTTGCAGCAGACTGAACGTCTCGAAAACGTCAATTGTCGTAACTTAATTCTCTGCGCCGAAGCAAAGCACGTGGATTAGAAGCAGCATTTATATTATTCGGTAGGATTTCACGGTAAAAACGCTATGAACTTTCCGAACAACCGAATAGAATTTTATCTTTACGATCCACAAATACGGAGAACGTCTATCTATTGAGAGAAAATTTGCCCAAAAGGCAAGATTTCTTGCGAAATCTGAAATTTTATCCCTTCGGATCCACCGTGTCTTCTCTTTCTATTTAAACGCTCGCTCAAAGCAAACACTCTTGCTTTTACAGCACTGGTAAACAGAGACGCGTGCGAGAAGAAGGAACAACCATGGTTTCTAACCGTGTAAATAAACGCTGGCCTGTTTATAAATAGAGATATCTTAATCACGTCGCTTCTCGTACGGAAGCTACGATATTACAAACGAATCGACAATGGAGCTGCGAACCGAACAAGGAACATGGTGGTTTTTCGGTCGCTCGATACCGGAATTCGACGTTTCGAGGCACACCGCGATTCGTGATCGTACTCTCAAAACCTCTGGCCGCGTTTCGACGCCCCTGAACACTGTCGGGACCAGCCTCGAACCGACAGTTCCAGCAGCGTTCAAGGTTGCCAGAGTTTCGCGTGAAATTACGCTGTAGCGTGCCGCAGAAACTCGTTCCTCCGCTTGCGCGCTTTTCGTCCCGGCCACGCCACAAACGCGAAGAATCGACGAGTTCTTCTTGAACTGTGCAAACAAACGTTCTTCGATCCCCGGCAACGTTTCGTGCTCCAAAACGCGCACCCTGCGTTCCTTTTCCAGCCATATGTTCGGAGTTCGGAGAATAACGAGAGTCTCTCCATCCGAAAATCTCCTCATCCTTCTACGTACACGACGCTCTTTTTTTCTCTCATCGACTTTTGGTTTGGACTTTCGGCAGCCACGACATATCACACACGCATTAGTCGATTTGCGAGAATCTGCGAGTACGCATTCGCTTGAATTTCGTTCGATTTTAAGGGCTGAGAGATTGCGATCGTGCGTACACGTTGGGAAGGGAAGGGCGAGCGGCCGGCGCGAGAGAACGGGAGGAGGAAATCAATGCCACCGTCTGCCGCGGGAGAAGAGAAACTCGTCGCGTATCGGTGAGTTTTCGCCGGTGTCTGTTGCGCGTGACACAAGACACAGGTCAAGCAGAAAGATACACGCGACACGCGTTTTACTCGTATGGTCGATCGTACGACAGAGATTATGAACGCGCGCAGGAGAACCGATAAAGATGAGCTGATCGAACCGGAATGAGTGGACAGGGGCAAAGAGAAGAGGGCAGAGTGGAGGCTCCGCGAGCTGTAATACTCACTCGACCGCTAGCGTAGCGTATCCGCCACTGTCTTCGGTTCTTTCTAGGGGATTCTTGCCCGGTCTTATCGGCAGAAACTCCTTCGATTCCTTCCTGAGGCAACTCCTGCTTTCCTTTCACGCCGCTTCGATCGTTGGCCGGTCTCTCTGGTACGTAGCTCCACCGATGAATTTGCTTCGAACGCGGCACAAATCGAAACACGGCGGGGGTGGGGGGTTGCGAATAGAAAATACGAAACACCGGTCTGCGAAGAAGGGAAGCGAACAGGCGGACCAATATACTCCTCGTACGACACTCTGCGCGACACTGCCTCGATAGACGAGACTCCTGTTAGGCAGGCAGGGGGTGATGGAGGGGACACATCGAATGTACGTACCGAATAAGGGAGGCAACCACCGCTCCGTTCTCGCGGGTGTCTCGAGCCTGACTGACGCACCAGCCAAGCCTGCCGACCGACCGAATCCCCTACTATTCTCTCCTTCTCTTTCTCCATGCACCACCACTCGTCCCTTCTTTCTTTATCGCTCTCTTTACTCCTCGTTTCTCGCGACGTCCCACCAAAGCCTCGCTTCGTTCCTCCTTCGATCACTCGATGCTTCTCGTCGCGTTGCCTGGCCTCTCTATATCTCCCTCTCTTCTCTTTCCTTGCTCCGTTTCCACGTTTCTCCTTCTCGCCTGCCTTCGTCTTCTCCGTTCTCGCTGCGCGACACTCCGCCGCTTCCTTCGTTTTCCTTCTTCTTCGATTTTCACTCTCTCCCCTTTTCGCCGTCTCTCCATTTTTCTAGCGTCTCTTTCTCATTTTATCTGCTCGCCGTCTCTCTCGATCGTCGATGCCCTCCCGCCTCCGTGTAACCTCCGTCTCGAGTAGCTTTATCTCTTTTATGCGAAAGGTTCGAGTTAGGTTCGCGTTTCTCAGTCGATAGCTGGCTCTCTGCTCCTCCAACGCCCACCACGCACCTATACACAGGGTGGCATCGCCGAGACGGCGCTCTGCCCTTCGCCAGGACCTTCCACCGCGAGAATCGTAGGATCGCGAGAGTCCTGCCTTTCGATTTGTCGCGGCCAGCTATACCTGCAACCTTCCACCCAAAATACGCTCCCTTCGTCCTCCTTCCAACTTTTTTCTTCCTCACCTTTGTTCTCCGTAGTACGCTCTATCTTTCTCTATATAACCATCTCGACGCGACCGAAATTGCGGATAATTCTTCGGGTGTGCCGATCGATCGTGGTCGCGTTCCAGACGCAGAACACGCCAACCGTATTATTTTTCCAGGCCAAACCTTCCTCCTCGTTGCGTCATCTAACATACTCGACCTTGTCTTCCGCTATATTTTCGCGATAACCGGCGATTGCATAACGACATACCGATTCTATCGATTCGTATTCCCTTCGCGTTGTTCTCTCTGCATCCAGTCTACCGACGCGACGTCAATTTTTCGAAACGATCGCAGAAGAAACAACGAAGTACTTGTTGAATGGAATACGCGTTCTTACGCCGATGAAGTCATAGGCTCCAACGAATACGTAGGCTCGTGAAAGCCGCTCGTACGCGTCTTTTACGAATATGTTACGCGCGTTACACGAAACACAGCGAAACCTTTCGTTACCGTTCTTACGAGACGCTTCTAAAAGTAAAAGTTTTCTACGACGAGCGGTCAAATTATTTCCCGAGACTCTGTACGTCGGTGGTTGCTACGAACAAGAACGAACAGCGTTATCTATCGTTAACGTGGCTGATTGATCGTGGCTGCCAGATAGATATTAACGAGAGGCTATTCGATAATGATAAGGATACGACGCATTGTTGTCTGATATCGCGATTCGGCACCGCTCCTCTCGGCGGAGAAAGGAAACGCGGAAGAGCAGGCGCGAAAAACTGTCTACGTCTCGCGGCGTGACTCTTTATTACTCTCGTAAGAAGCTGACTGACCAGGATAAACTTTGAAATTCACCGGGCTTTCTCTATTTTATCTCTGTTACTCCGCTATGATGATACTTGACGGCATTACGGTAACGCCGTTGCTAGTTACTTCTTGCAAGCCGGTATTTAACTGCGTGTGTTTTATTCGATCGTAAGTTAAATCTGCGTGTTTGCTACTTATACGACTAATTACTGATTCGTTTTGCTCCAGCTGCTACACGTTCCTATATGTTGGTTTTTGCTTTTATGGACTCGGCTTGTTATTCCCTTTTCTATGGCCATCGAACGACGTTAAAAGCATAAAATGTAGCGTCGAAGGAAGTTGGAAAAGAAACGAAACGTTAGTTTTGTCGCATATATTCTTTATTCCATAGTATTGGATAATTATAGGACGCTATTGTACAAACGATGGCTACGGGTGAGATCTGCATGCAATTTTGCTAGAAACGAGTTTCTCATCGGACGATTCGCTTTCGTTTAGCTTGCAGTGGTGATCGATGGCATCGGATTCTTAGAATCATTAACCTACTTCAAGTATGTCGGACCGTTCGTTTTAACACTTGCCAAGATATCATCGTTAATCAGACTATCATCCTCCGATCGTTCTTTCACCCTCAAAAAAAAAAAAAAAAAAAAAAAAAAAAAGAAAGCCTCGTCGTGCTTCGAATATACTTCGTCCCTGATCTGTATTTCTATTATATATGATAACTTATTGCTTCCAATGACGGTAATTAGTACTCTCTGGAAATCTCTCGAGCATCTAAATACACGGCATCGGACTATAGAAACAATTGAATTCTTGATAAAACAATACAAAGAACAAAACGTGTTAGCATCTCAGGATTAAGTGGTTCCACCGTGCAAGTTGAGATTCTCTGGTTGAACGTTAGCCAGCGAGTGTCTGATGCACCCACTGCTCCTCGGCCACGTGTATCGTTTTTCTAGCTGCTGATCGGCTTCACCTTCTCCTCCGTAGTGTCCTCCACCTCCAAGTTGTCCGCGTTTACCACCTTGATCCGGTCCACGGGCTTCGGTCGCATCAGAATGAACGGCAGCTCCGCGGAGAGCTCTCCGCTCAGTGCACCTAAATACAGCTTCACCTTGACAGCGTAAGAAACTACAATGCCAAAGGAATCACGGACATCGGGTGAAACGAGCAGAGTGCTTGATGCGAGTTCGCTTTCTTCCTTCTTCAACCCTCCATCCAAAGCGATGCCTCTACGATGCTTGTTGTTCTCCAATTCTGGCTTCAGATATAGAACTTTGGTTAAATTGGAGCCAGGGCTAATGGGACAGCCGTCCTGCGTCTCTATCGCGTCGATCACCGTTCTGAACTGACCATTTTGGAAAATCACCACGTCGATACCCTGCTGTACCAGCGCTTTGATCTTCTTCACCACCTTGTTGCTGTTGTTCCTCACGCATACGTTCACGGCTATTCTCTCTCCGTGATGGTACAGCTGTTTGTCCAGGGTCACCTCGAGTTCTAGATCGCCAGGGCTGAGTAAGAAATCCTTTCGTACCACGGTGCAAGGCTGTCGACCTTGTTTCGTCGGCGCGTACTGAATCTTCCTGATGCCCATAGTTATCGTGCTTCTCTTATGAGTAATATCGGTCTCCGTGTCCCCAGAGTAGATCTTGACATAGTATGTCACTCCGCAAGGTTCACCCGTTTCATCTTCTCCTGATTGCAGAATCACGCTAGACGGAGCCGTCTGGGGGAACTTGAAGGTAAACGGAATCGCGTTTGGTCCTAGTTTTCGGAGCAGTCGTTCCTGTAGCCTGGTTAGGCTATCCTCCGTTTTCTTGGTCGTTGGGAACACCTGTTCCGAGACCAGGTACAGATCCTTTTGGAAGTTCAAGCCCATCACCTCGTCCTCTTCTCGACCGTAGCGAAAGCTGCACACCAGCTGTCCCCATATTTTCCTACCGGTGTCCACGTAGTTTTGGTCCAGAAGAATTACGCCGTCTACTGGCTCGATTCCGGATAGATAGTCGATGTAGTCTCGTTTGCCCAGGTACAACGAAATTTTGCCGTTTGGCGAGCATTTCTTGAACACCTTGAAATTCACCACCATGTCTGCGTGAGCGCAACCAAGTATCCTTCGATCTTATCACCACCGTTGTCGACTGATTTGAGAGGGTAGTGGTCGCCGATCTTATATAGGAACGGGATACCAGTGACGTCAAGATTTTTCAGGGCTTCCGAATCCGCTCAGCGTCGCGGATAAATCGTGCCTTTCTGCACGTGTCGATCCTAACCGTTTGGCGATATTTTTCCCCCAGTTCTATGCCAGAGGGGATAGGGGTGTGTTGTTTCTTCGACATAGGAACACGCCATGCTTCTGACACGCTGATTTTCGTGGGCTTCGTTTTGTCGTTACGTATAATCTGCCTATTGTGTCTTGCTGCTTTAAACCTTTCTTTACGTACGAGGATCAGAAATAAATGTTGTGGTATAAGCCACTTATGAGAAAAGACGATGGATGGATAGACATGACGATGCGAATTATTAGATTCTTTTATCGCTTCATATTTCTCATATTTCTTGTATTTGTGCTACTCACTTTTTCTTGCTTTTAACTTTCAGATCCTTCTTTATTTTCGTAAAAGAGATGGGAGAATTTATTTCATGATTTAAATATCCTATTCTATGCTTTTAACGTGCGGAAAAAGTTAATAATTGTAGTTGTATAATTATGCCAGTTGATTTAGTATTTATCAATATATAATTTTCATTTTTAATGCTAATACGTTACCATCGGAGCACAAAATATACTATTTCTTGATCCATCTTCTTTTAGCTGGTAATGCAGAACAAAGTTGGTAAGGTAGAAGGCTGTTTCTAAATCGTCGTGACGCCCCTGCACATATCGCATACTCAGTGGTTGTACGTTAGGCGAAATTTCGATCTGATACACTCTGGTTCCTTCTAGAAATTTTAGAACAGAGCGACAAGTTTTGAGAGGCGAGAGTGACACTATTCGAAATTAAAAATGTCAGAAAGTACGAATACCAAGCTTGATACGGTAAGTGATATCTTGTTTTGGCATGGTTATTTTATTACGAGTTTTCTTTTATCCTATACTAAAGGGACTTTGTAACGATGCTATTCGCAAACAACTCATAGAATACATTAGCAATGTTGTCTATCGTAGAATCAAGTTGCCGATAAATTCATTAGGTACAAATGTGATATTGGAATTTTAATGTCACGTATTTGTCAAACTTTTAATTGTAGGTCAAGCCTATGCCTGTGGCAATACCATCTGATTCATCCAAGAAACCAGTCAAGTCAACCGCCGTTGTAAAATACTCGGTCGTCCAAACACCAGCAACTTATGCTCAATTACAATGCAACACAGACTTAAATTTGCCACCGAGCAACTGGCTCAGCAGTTCTGCAGAAAGTTACGGCTTGCAGAGTGTATGGTCTCAGACCTCCGGATTTTCCAGTTTTCGTATGGCACACATGTTCCCTGATTGCGTAGGGGAAGTTGATGTTGTGTCAGACGCAGAGAATATAAAGAAACTGCTGAAATTGCCTTACAATCACGGAGTCATATCGATGGTGGTACACAGAATAGAGAACACTTTGTTGCTAGATGACTTTGATATTCACAAGTACTTACTTAGACAAGCCGAAAACGACTGGGAATGGTTAAAGAAATTTTTTTACGAGCACATTTTCCAGAATCTTGGAGATAAAGAAAAGCGTCTGTTTCATAAGACAAACAGTAGAAATACTTTGCAACAGAGGAACCTAGTATCCAAATTTTTGTATCGCTCGATAGTAGTAGCAGACAGCAAAGAGCAACATACTAAGCCACAGTTACCTGTGAAAACATTGAAGCCATGCTTGCCAGAACCTTCTCAGGAAGAGAAAGTCCCAGATCCGAATTATAATCATAATTTTGCGAGAAATATCGTATGGACCTTTGAGAACATACAGATGCTAATTGGTACTGATATGCCGATATTTGGAGGGCAAACTCACCCATGTATAAGCCTTAGATTAAGAGATATGACTAAACCTATTAACGTGTTAACTGGTATAGATTATTGGCTGGATAATTTGATGTGTAATGTACCAGAAGTGGTAATGTGTTATCATTTGGACGGTATTGTACAAAAGTATGAATTAATTAAAACAGAAGATCTTCCTAATTTAGATCACTCTAAGTTCAGTCCCAAAGTTATCCGAGATGTAGCGCAGAATATTTTAAGTTTCTTAAAGAACAATTCAACCAAGGCTGGGCATACTTACTGGTTGTTTAAAGGCAAAGACGACGATGTTGTAAAGTTGTATGACTTAACTTCTTTGTGTAATGATGTATCGGATGAAAAGGGTCAGAATCCATTCACTGTACCTGTTGCTATGTTACTATATAGAGTGGCCCGTAACATGAAATACTCTTCTGATTATCGTAGGCAGCAGGGTACTATTAGAATGCTATTAAGAAATTGCATACAACTATTGACTAAAGAAAAGTATCCACAGATTGTAACATCTGCACATTTTATGCTATCTGATTTGTATATACCATCTGATACCGATCCTGCTAGTCCAGCGTTGTTGGATCAGAGTGACGAAGAGGATACGCAAAGTGAATCCAGTATAAATAACGAGAACGAGAAGGATTTAACAGACGAAATCGAAGAAGCTGCAATTAAGTCTTTAACGTTAGCTAACAGTAAGTCAAGAATATATTTTAAGTACTTCGATATCTTTAATATATAAATAAATGAACTAAATAATATATATACATATATATATTCTTTTAGTTAAAGAGCACGCAGAATGCGAAGAACCTAAATATAAACCGCCACCAATTTCGGGCACCATCGAAGAAAGATGTTTAGCCGCTCTAGTTCATGTTTATCACGGACTCGAATGCCTACAGTATTTTCCGATCGAAGATAATTCTGAAGATGAACGGAAGAAAGAGGAGGAAGAAGAAAAGAAAAAAAGAGTATACGAAGAGAATCATTTAAATATGGCTAAACCTTTCCAGGCTATTCCTATGCCTTATATTTCCTTGAAAGAAGATAAGAAAGAAGTTGACGTCGAAGTGAGTTCAGTAAACAATAGTCCTATGCATAAAAAAAAATCCAAGCAAAAGAAGGTGAAGAAACTTGAAAAAATTATTTCAAAAATAGACGCTCACGAGAACGAACCAAAAGCACTGTTATGTAAGCTTAAAAATGAAACCTTACCTACATGGCAGACACCTAAAAAAAGTGATAATATAAGCTGGAACGTTCATTTAAAGACATTATTATACGAAAAGGCTTCGTTGATTTTTGCCGTGCTCGCTGAAAATGAGTATGCCAATAGAAATTACGGAGCGTCGTTAAGATATATGTTAGCAGTCCTACGTTGTCAGAAGATGTTGGAAATATTTTGTGATATACGGAACGATAAATCAATAAGCTATTTATTGGGACGTGCTGGAGACTGTTGTTTTATGGCTGTACAAGACTGGTGTAATGTCGAGAAACACAGGAGAGATTACGAGATGAAGAACGAAATTGAAGAAAGCATTGTCGAGGAGATATATCGAATGGAAGATATAGACATGAGTATGTTCATAGCTAAAAAATATACAAAAGACTATCTTGTTATAGTTCTCTATTTAAAATATTTTTATTTACAGATATTGAATTATTGCCACAACGTTTAGAAAGTTTAGAGTCTACCTTAGTAGCGTCTTATAAGTGCTACGAGAAAGCATTGTCGTTAGAACTGATGGATATGGATAGAAACAATCTCTTAAGGCGATTAGGGAACATTCATAACGAGTTAGGTGTACTTTACATGAATCAAGCTGGAAGTAAGTATTTTTTGCATGTTATTGTATTTATAGAAGGTACTTGCTTGGATGTTAAAACGTGATACACCATTACAGCGAGGTACCAACAAGAGAATTTAGCGGAAGAAACATCAGCCTCTTCGGAAGGGGTAAGAACACTACTTACACGGTCGCTAACTCATTTGGAAGCAGGCGTGAAAGCGTTCGAAACTGTCCATGACGAAGCAAATTTAGCACTTTTACATTCAAATACCGGAAGACTTATGCGACTTTGCGCACATATGCACGTTAAACAGAACACTCAAGAACGTCACTTTTACAATAAAGCGCTTGCAAGTTATCAGAAAGCCTTGCAAGTTTTAGGTTCGAAGAAGTCAAACCCTGTAATTTGGGATACTATTACATGGGATCTGTCCACTACTTTGTTCACTATGGCTACATTATTACAGGATTATCCTACAACTGGATGCAAAGTATGTTCATTTATATTATTAGTAGAAACATTTTGTTACATACATTTGATCGTAATTTTAGACTGAAGAAGAATTAGAACGGGAGGTCGTCGATATCCTACAGAAAGCTCTGAAGCATTGTGATATTGAAACTGCCGGGCCAAGGCAACCAGTATATCAATTTCGCGCTGCAATAATTCAGCATCGACTCGCATCGTTATATCATCGCGTGTATAGAGAATATGAACCGGATGCGGACAATATTAAAAGAAAAACAAGCTTGCAACTTTGCAAGCTGTATTACGATAAAGCTGCGAAGCTTTTATTAGCTTTGGAACAAACTACGGAGTTTCTGACGGTGCAGATGGAAAGAGTTGCTTTAGCTGAACATCAAGCGCGTTGTACGCATTTATCTTCAATTTAATTTAATAGATAGTTCTTAATTTCTCTCCTTATTAATTAACATCACATTTCAGGTGCCACAACCTTTAACAATAAATTAAAAGCATATCAGAATGGTCTTCAGTTAATTCTACAATGTAGACCCATTATCGATATATTATGCGATAGAAACAATTCTCAGAAGCAGAATGCTATTAGCAATAAGATAGGGAAAGAAAGTATCGAGGAAGGGAAACCGACTGATGAACAGAAATTGATAGAGGATGAAGAAAGTCTAGTGGTATTGTTGGAACAGCGATTACAATTTATCTTGCGATCTTTGACGAAATTATTCGTTACTAAGAATAGTAACAGTAGCAAAAAAGAGTACGTTTGTTTAGATACATATTGCTTTGATATATTTTTCATATTGACATAAAATATACCTTATTTATCTATACGTTTCAGGTCAGAAACACTTACCAATTTGTACAAACAGTGTTACAGTAAAACGTTACGGCCTGTCACGATGTCTGGTTTCAAGTTAATACAGCATATTGTACAACTATTACGGGAGTTGGAAAAGATGTTACCACCTATAGAAACTTGAATGGTTAATTGTATATATTGTTTGTGTGCCAGTTTAAAAATAATTTATAAAGTTTCAACCAACGAACACAAGTCCTTCCCCGAGATCGATGGAATTTGGTTGACGTTGAATTATCGATTCTCTTGGCCCTCTAAAAGGTCCTTCGTAATTTGGTCATTAACGCTGGTCGTTATTTCATTTGCGAGATAAAGCCTTAATGAGGGTAACGTTCTTTAACTCATGTATGAGATAGAGACTTTTTTTTATTCTAGTGTGTACATAGTGAGATGGAAGCTTTTATTTATATATGATTTATAAGCGAGAAATAAAAAGCTTATACGAATCATATTTTCGATTTGTTCAGTGAACTTCTGTACACACTATAATGACTACAAAAAATAGTGGCACCATTATTTCTCAATAAAGAGTATTTTTATGCACATTTGATTTTTATAATTTGACACATCGATTGAATCAGTTTTATAAATTTTCATAAACTGAAAATGTTACTAAATGATACGAAGTTTAATATACTCAAACCTAATTATTTAGTATGTAAACGTAACCTATAGTGACGCGCTAATACCTCTTATAGCCGCTATAAAGTATATTTAATTTAAATTTGACACACTTCTAGTTCAATAAATCGCTCACAGATGGCGCATAACTTCGTTTTAGAACGTCCATAGATCGAACGACGTGACGTTTCAAACAATCACACGCTTGTCTATTAATTTTGAGGAAGCCGCAGAGACATTTTATCCTGTTGTTTCTTCGAGAATCGAACGGTGTTCAGCTGTTGGCGTATAACAATTCCAGCTGTCACTTGCACCTCACGTTCGACCGGATTTGTACCCTCTTAAGGAGATGGGGTAAGAAGATGTGTCAAAGACAAAACAAAGAAGCGTAAAGAAAGGTTGGTCTCGATTCCTTCCTCTTTATCTTTTTTCCTGTCCAATTCCCCAGTGTTGCATCGTCCCCTCCGGATATCCGTGGTCTGACCTTTTCATTTTATCCTCCAGACCTTCCGCTACGGCGCCGGACGTTTCTCGACAACTGCTTCCTCTTACAACGTCCCAAGGATGTCATTTGACGTTTTACATCTACCCTGCTTCATTTGCTGTCCACCATTTTGGACCAGAAATTTCGATAAGTCTAAAGTTAATAAACATTAATATATAATATTTTGGTTAGTGGAAGATTATCTCGAAACTGAGATAAAAGTTCTTCAATTTTATGCTCGCAACTTTTAGACTCTTATATATATAGGGTGACCGTTAAGTTAAATTTTAAACGCCAACATATTTATAAGAGATACGTAAAAATGAAATTTGATCAAAGGTAGGCAAAGTAATACTATATTATTTAACAAATAACTACCAAATAATCAATTTACCAAATAACTTTTACAGATATAATATACTTAAAGTTGAAACTAATGTCTGTTACGAACACAATTTGCCTTTGTTAAATCGTAGCCAAAATCCGTATCGCGAGTATAATACGACAATATGAGGTAAGAGGTTAACTTTTATGCGCGTTCACTTCCATATTCTACACTGTGATTATCAAATACATGCAAGAGTACGATTTGAAAGGATCACCCTATACACCTGAGGTTGGCAACGTATCACTAAATAACCAACTTCTACCGGGGAGGAAGTTCGGGCACGCCTTTAATAAACAATCTGAAAAGTAGCCCGGGGCGGCATCGAAAAATTTCAAAATCAAGGGTCGGCTCGCTTCCCCACGGTTGTATCCGCATTTTTCCCTGAACGTATCCAATATCCACGCTCGTATTTCCAGCCGAGTTGCAAGACGGTCGGGTCTGACTCCGCTGCGGAAGCATTTTCTTTTTTTCAACAACTGTCGCCGAACCACGTTTCCGCGGGGATGTCGCGTTTCTCGGGATTAAATTCACACCGTGTGTCTACAACTTGGTCCGTTATTTGCTCTGTTCCATCAACTAGTTCGCCATGGATTCTTTCGATGGTGCAAATATTAATTCGTGAAAAATTTCGCCAAATGATGATCGAACGTTCTATATACCATCGTTCTTCTCTTTTATATCTGCCTATGATCTTCCTTCGGTCGAGGACTTTCCGATCACCCGGAAGTCGATAGTCCACTTCTAGAACCACTTGCAGAAGTTGTTGATCGATGAGTATGAAGTTTCCATCTGAAGAAGCAGTTAAGTGTACTATTGGTTGCTTTTGCGTTTTTAACTTTGAACGCAGACTATTCGTGACCAAGTGAAGATGAAGTAATCTGATGAGAGGAGGAGACAGGATAAAAGAAGAAAGAAGTAGAATCTTCCTCTCTCGTTGTCAACGAAGAGCAAGTTACTAAATAAACAACTAAGTAGAAATAGTTAGAAATTCCATATGATCGTTTCTACATCTTGAACTTCAAATTGGCCACGCTTTACTATCAATGGAGCGAGGACGCAGCAACGTGGTGAAAGAGAACTACAGAACATAGCAACAAAGGATTGCGATCTTTCTCTCTCAATGGAGAATGTGTCACTAAATAAACAAAAAGGGCTTGAATGCGCGAACAGTGATGGTAGAAGATCGGATTTAAAAAAGCGCGAGCGTAGACACACGTTACAAAGCCAAAGAAGGCCAAACTTGGAAAAACGAGGGAAAGCAAAGAAAAAAAGAAAGAGGATAGTTCTTTCCGGATTTAACCACGGCGATACGCAGTCTCTTGCAAACTACGCAATAAACGAAATTGCCAAGTAGAGTAGCCGCTTTGAAAGGTCGCCGTGGGAGAGAGGTCTGGGTATTATTTTCTCTGGTCTCTGGCTCTCGTATAGCCTGGCTTCTGCCATAGACGGCGTCTTTTGCGCCAGCTTCAACACTCACTTGCGGAGGACGCACTTACACACGCGAAACGCTCACACATGCAGGTTGTTAAAAGAAGAAGGTAATATTTGCTTGTAGGTGTTTGGACGCTTCCGACGTTCGATTTATAACGACGGTATGTAAATTTGATCAAAAGGTAAAAATTAACGACGAGTTAATCGTTAGAAGCAACGTTAGTCTTCTATGGAATCATCAGATTATATGTTTAAATTATCCATCAAAAAACACAATACTAATACATTTTAGCGCGATATTAGTCAGTATCAACTTGTTCGTACAAACGAGGCTCCACAAATTAGGTTCTAATTTCGTTCATTCGTCTGAGACTGAGATACGAGTAAAATAGAGAGGAAGGTTGGTCAGCTGATTCGTTGACCTACGCACCTATCGACGTATGTATTACTAAAACTAAATTATTTATAATTCTTCATTGTCTTGATGTCTAAAATCACATGTTATATATATATATATATATAAGATATGATATACGTAATTTATATATATATACATATTGCTCACTTATTTTTGACCAACCTGTATAGGAGAGGGATGGAGAGAAGAAGAAAGTGACATAGGAGAAAAAGAGAAAAAGCTTTCTTTTCTCACCCTCTTCGGTCCCCATCGTCGCAGTTTCCACGACTTTGAAACAATTGAATTCCGAGACGTCTTGAGAAGGGGTGGCTCGAGGAGGCCGCCATTACGCGAATTACATAATGAATCCGTCAGACGTGAAAGAAAAGGAAAAAATACCGGTTGACAGTCTAGGCTCGTCCGAAGTCGGCTGCCTTTTCTTTGCGGCGACCGATGGAATTTCGGCTCGAACAAAGAGAGAATTCCGCGAGGATGCTTCTCCCTCCTCTCTCCTTCCGTTCGTCCCTCGACTCCTTCCCGCTTTCACGTGTCTTCGAGCCGTTCGAATTCAAGCCGCGTTCCTATCTCCTTCGAGCCTCTTATCTGGTTATATCAATTATGGTCGGTGCCTTTCTGTTCCAACCGCGTTTGCATTCTTTTCGTCCCCTCGCTCGAACGCGTTCCACCACTTGGACAGAACGACGTCGCAACGATTCGAACTCGTCATTGATAGTTCCCTTGAACTGGACTCTTAGCTCGAGACGGCAATCCGTACATATCAACCGTCGTCTTCTTTTTAAATTATGTAATTACTACGCTCTGAAAGTGGACTTGGAGAAATGTACATTTTATAAAGAACGAATTTTAAAAGATGCGAGAAAGTCACGGTTACGATTAAAGATAAACGTAAATGTAGTAAGTTTGAGAATTAAGGACTTATACTTAAGGAAAAACGGCACTTTGGTCGTAGAAGGAACGATCGAACGATATTGCAAATGAGAAAAACTGAGAAAATGAGAAGAAAAAACGAAGAGGGGATAATAACAAAGTACATATAAGAAACACTTAAGTATATTACGATATTTCCAAACGCAAACGATCTTATAATCCCTATAATATTCTATAGGATTCCAAGCAGAATATGCCAGGAATGGAGCCAGGAAATATTTATTCGCCAAGTTTTAATTATATATCCTGTGTAGATTGGAGTTCGGGTCCGGAGTCGTTGTGGAAGGTTACAAAGCGAACGCGTGCTGTGTTTCGGTGCGCATCGCGAGTGTCATAAATAATCACGTGCATATTCCTGTTCCCGAATGCCCAGCGTGTTCATGGGACCGATAATAAATTACCGGGTATGCAAACACTGGCGTGAATTATATTTGCTCGCCGGAGTTATTCCGTGACTGTCGATAATCAGCTCTTGGTGACCGAACGGCTGCCAGAACTCATCCCGTCGAGTCACGGGAACAACCACGATTTCTGTAAACAGGATTCCTTACCTCCGTTATCCTGATCGATCGATTTCACCGTTTGTTGTTCGCTTGGACGACAGAAATAGGATCGGCCGTTGTTAATTTAAATCAAAAACTGTACAAGAAGCAATTTAAATTACGCTTCGTTACGTTTTAATAGTTCTCCTGTTAGAAGAAACTCGTTAAAGGAGAATGTAAATTTTATTCTAGAATTTCAACGTTTTCAATTGTCTCATTATCGATGAGCGCTTTTTATCGGCGTTCCAATATGGTTTTTATGGAAATGACGAAAGAAGAAGAAGTGGAAAGATTTGTGGCGTGGACGCGCTCTCCTTCAATCGGTTGCATGTGTATATTAAATGGTTAATTCATTATTTTCCAAAATACCAACAGTCTTTCAAATAGTTTTTCGTCGTTTTCAATTGTCTCATTATCGATGAGCGCTTTTTATCGGCGTTCCAATATGGTTTTTATGGAAATGACGAAAGAAGAAGAAGTGGAAAGATTTGTGGCGTGGACGCGCTCTTCTTCAATCGATTGCGTGTGTATATTAAATGGTTAATTCATTATTTTCCAAAATACCAATATTCTGTCAAATAGTTTCCTTACCATACAATTTCGATCGTTATTTTATACAAATACAAAATTCTAGTCGATCGCTTATTTTCCTAATGGTTGTAAATTGCTATGCAAAACGTATCAGCTGGTATCCTGATACTTAGAATCAACATATGTATATGTACAACAAGCTGTGAAATATCGAATCGATGGCTAGGCAATCATGTTACGAGACGCGAGAATCGAGCAATATGGGATGGCCTAGGTTTCATATGCGGCGGAAGTTTGAACAAACAGACGCTACGTGGCTGGTTTTAAAGATCACCCTGTTCTGTGGAGGAGGGTGAGAAGAACACGTCGCCTAATCCGTCGAAATTCGCCGATGCTGGAAAAGTTACGGACAAACGACCGGAACCTAGGGTGTATCGATCATCCAAGATGGATTTGCAATTCAATTTCGTGGGTCATCCTGGAGCTTCGCGTGGCTGGTCGAGTGTTTGCGGTGAACGGAACGGTGTCAATAAGGAACGAGTTGTTTGAGTTACAATTTCGGACGTTACAGTCTACTTCACATTTAACGAACGCTCGAGATCATTTTCTGCATCTTTTGATATATAGTTTTCGATCGATGCTGATGTTTTTACTCGCGTACAATTTATTCTTTCAACTCCCATATAATTTATTTATTTCTTAAAACAACGAATCGATGTAGAAGCAGATTAATCTCGTAAAAGAGTCGCTAGAGTAACAACTAAAAGTACCAAAGTGTTTGAACGCTTATTGTGGCAACACAATCTTTAGACACATCTCTATACTTGTTTCAAACTTTACCTATGCAACTACGATAATCGTATTTCGTTATAGCGTTAATGAAATTTCAAAATTTAACACACACACACACACACACACAAAATATATCTATTCATAAAAGGTCTCGCAAGTGCTGCAATACTATACGTGGCCCGAATAATCCAGAATAACGAAAACAGAAGAATAAAGAGCCGATGAAAGATAGGTATTGCGCGAGATACATCGAAGCAATCTTGCATGAGATAAGGAAGCCACGGTAGCAGCAAGTTCTCGATACCGAAATCTAACGCGTTTTTAACGAGTACATCGGGGCGAATGATTTATGCCTCTAGTCTCGGGATTGCCGCAGCCGCTGTGTACCATTTCGAGGTAAAACTTGGAAGCTTACCGTGGCGAGACCGTAAAGCTCGCAATGTAAACGCGGAGGGAACGTAAAATCGGGGATTCTATTTGCTCGGTCCGATGCCTGGGATATTTATACGCCGAGAATCTCATCGTTGAATCAGGAACGTGGCTTTTTAATAAACTTAAAAGCTCCGTCGCCGTCTAAAGAAGGATCGTCCGAGCGAACTTTCGGACGTCCCCTAGCTAATTGCACTTGTAATTTCGCGTCCGTGTCTTAAACGCGCGTGCCCTAAAACCAACAGCAAGTTCCATCGTTTTCTTCGTCTCGTGATTTATCTTCGCTTCGTGGTCCGTGGAAACCGAGCATACTTGCAGGTTTCGAAAATTTACCTATAATTACTTTGATATTTGAACGAATCAAAGCTTTTATGAGCAGTAATCGAATCGCCAGCGTGAGAGAGGCATTGCCATTTCATTTATTTATGGAAAGTGAACAAGATTTGGGAAGATTTGATAATTAATATTGAAGATTGGTTTATAGAATTCCTTAAACGAGAAAGATTTAATTCTTTGGACGTCTTGACACCTACGTGTAAAAATCTAAAAATGTTTCGAAAGGATGGGATTCTAAAATTACCAGAATACTGGTCAGAGGTCATTGAACAAAACGGTACATTGTATATTGGAAGTAACTTGCTTTCCAAGATATAATCCTTTGAACGAATTGCTTAAAAATCTATACGAATCCGTGAAACGAAACAATACATTCTCGGGCTTCTTAAAATATCAAATTTTAATTCTTTGTTCCAAAGTTGCATCGACAGCATCGTGATAATTCTTTCTACACGGTGTATTTGCAGAAGGATCAATGACGTTACGGTTCCTTACAGTTGCAGTTGCTTTTATTAGAACGTGGCCGAATTTTCGATTTACAATGTAGGATTAAGAAGCTTTGTTCTTGGTCCCTATTTTAGCACGCCCGGTCGACTAGATTCCGATTTATATCGAGCAACGTGGAAATCTGTTTGCCCAAGGGAACGTCAACGTATTTTATCGCGACGGAACGTGATTCGAGAAAGACGAGAAGGATCAGGTATGAAAGTTGGAGACATCGTGAAACGAGTAATTTGGTCAGAGGGGAAGCAATATCGTTACTTTACAACGAAGATCGCTTATAGAATTAAGAGATACAAATAACACGGGTATCAAGATACCTCGATTGCTATCGCATCGTTAACTTAACATCGCCGGCTTAACTGCAATTAACTATACGTAAGGTACAGATACAGGTACATGGTATAGGAGTACACGTAAGGTATAGAAATAAAAATTAAGTTTAAATAGCTTAAAATTAAATGCTCTATCTCGAACTCGTCTAGATCTAACGCAGCAGCTTGGTAGCAGACATCTATGACGAAACGATTCCAATTAGAAGATTAAATTAGCGATACACGATACACGAGGAGCCGTAACTGGGACGGAAATCCATGAAATTCATTAATATAAATCTATTACCAATGCGAGGCTAACTGGTCGATGAGAAAATACGAGAAAGTCCTCATCCCTAAGGAGGTTCCTTCGGGTTGAACCCATTACCGTACTTGCCCGGACCCGACCAACAAATTCTAATTTCCAAGCCTGGGGAAACTGGAATTAATTAATAACCCGAACGAGGTCGTATAGTTGCTTTTTCGTTCTCCGTAGTTGTACAGTTACCCATCCGTCTATTTGCGCGCCTATCTACCACGAATATCTCTCTTGGGAATGTTTCTGTCGCCATAAAAGGCCGAGGATGAAACGTTCCCGTGTTTTTAACCCGTGCTACTGATACTGCAACTCGATATTACCCCGTCTTCGACGACGAAATTTTTTTTGGAATCTGATAATTTGAATCTCTGAATCTTTGATAATTTGAATCTTTGAATCTTTGAATTTTTGAATCTTTGAATCTTTGAATAGTTGAATATCTACATCTTTGAATAGTTGAATCTTTGAATCTTTGAATCTTTGAATCTTTGAATAGTTGAATATCTACATCTTTGAATAGTTGAATCTTTGAATATTTGAATCTTTGAATATTTTAATCTCTGAATATTGAAATCTTTGATAATTTGAATCTTTGAATATTTGAATCTTTGAATATTTGAATCTTTGAATATTTGAATCTCTGAATATTGAAATCTTTGATAATTTGAATCTTTGAATATTTGAATCTTTGAATATTTGAATCTTTGAATATTTGAATAGTTGAATATCTGCATCTTTGAATATTTGAATCTTTGAATCTTTGTATAGTTGAATATCTGAATCTGACGCGTCAGAAATAACGCAAGGGCGCGTCGAAACGACGCACAAAGCAGCGATCGTGTGTAACGTTATGTTTCTTTTAGATTTCAAAATTTCATTAAGATTAGCTGACGTACTTCTGCTTCTCCGGGCTTCGATCGTGTCGTTTATTGATACGTTGCCCTTTGTTCCGCGTTGAGATTTTTAGATACTGATGCAACATGTGCGAGGACACAAAAACGTTTTATGGAAATCTAAATGATGGAATCCTCAAACTGTTGTATCAGAATAATAGAAAGGGGTTACTGAACAAAACGGGAGCATATATATTTTATTGAAAATAAATCTACTTTCCAATACACAGTATCGTAAATCATCCTGAACGTCCGAACTTGTCGAACAACTCGCTGGTATATATCTGTATTTTTTAAAACGTTACATTTGATTTATCTATTACAAAACTCCGGATTTTAACAATGCCGTGACGATCAATTTCACAGCTATCTTCTCACGAAATCATTCTGAAATCGAGTACATTTAAACCGTACTTGCATCGATCGAATGCCCTATCCATCTTGTATTCACCGTCGTGTTTGTCGTGCCTGGTGGATTCGCCTCGATATTCACGTTTATAACTCAGCCTCCTTTCCTCCTTCTACGTAGGTCGCCTGATTCTTCGCAGAATCTACGTTTCTTCGTTCATTTCTCACCATATTATCGAGAAAACATTCAAGCACACTGTGTTTGAATTAGAAGCACACGCAGACATCTCGTTTCTCGTAATAGCGCGTTAAATTCGAAACTTCGGAGAAGCATTACATCTCGTATGCACCATCTTAGAACAACACTTTTGCAATTGACGAGCTTTGCTATCTGAATTTCCTCGCGCCTCTCAATTCTACCAAAGACAAAGACGAAAGTGACAAATATTTATGACATGGAAAATATTTAAACACTTCGGATGATCTTCGTTCGACGAGAATCGGGAAAGAATTGACTTACAACTTCTCCAAGGTTCGGTAAACATTCGGAAGGTCGCAATTTCCGACGATACGTCGCGCGTGGAGAACAGGAATCCTCTCGACCAGTTTTTTTTTCGTCCGATGGCAGCAATTATTTCTCGTTTAGCACGTTGCCGTATATCAGATCGACGAAAGCGGCCAACTGGATACCAACGGTCACGTACAAACGTGCCCCGGCAATATCGTCGACCAGGATCTTTATTCTTTCTTATTACTTAATATCCCCCGTAACGAGGATAAATGTGCTGGTCCGGGCCCTCGCTAATTGCCGCGATACCGCACACTCTCCTTTCATCAATCTATCGCCGAGGTCAGTCCTTCGAAACGCCACGTGGAACAACTTTGAAATAACATCCGCCGGAATATACATTCCGTTCACTATTACTACTGTTTTCTGTCTCCTTGGTTTCTTTAAGGTATCCTTCCTTGTATATGGATCTCTCGGCTTCCTTTTATTCCAACGCCAGCTATAACGTATTCTTTACGATGTGTACATTTCTTATATAAATATTTTATTCTATAGCGAAGCCGCATCTTTATCCCGTTTTTTGGCCCGCGTCACCTATATTCTCTGAACCTTGGTTTATCCCATCTCGTGTTTCCTTTCCCATCTGAATTTTTTCCTAAAATTGTTATCAAAATTTCGAATTATTATTTCAAATACATCGAAGTATTTGGTATCGTTTTTCTTCTTTATTGTAATTTTTTATTTTCCTTGTATCTTTGTTTAAATATTGCCTTGTTTTAAAAGATGTGGTAACCCGTGGCAGTAGAAACTATTGGACGATATTCTGGAAACTTGGAAGAGCATTCGAGAATTTTTGGGGAAGCTTTTAAAACAGGAACACGTAAAAATAACTATTGCGTGGATTTAAACGACCTGGTACACAGGTGACATCGTAAAAATAAGGTTGCAAGCGGAGGATTAAATAGAAACGTGATTATACAGGTTATCACTAAATTTATAAAGTCGATTCGGCACGAAGTATGAGCGAGAAAAAGAGAAAGATTCGTCGGTTGATTCATTGACATCGATATACTTCGAGCGCAAAATACTGTTTTTTATAATGTAGAAAGAGCAACGATGAACCTAGAAATGCAGATTATTATTATTATTTTTAAAAATAAACGCGTATCTTTTTAGATACATCGATTGCGCGGAATGTTCTTTTTTGAAATTGCAAAATTGCAGAATAAAGACATTAGGATCATTTGAATTAGAACGTTAACTAACAGTACATACATTAAAAATTTTCTAGTCCCGGTCGAATGTAGTCGTGTAATCGAATGTCAGTGATCATTGTGGAGACAAAGTTTGGATAAAAAAATTTGAGCTTTCCATTTTAAACTTCTTGGTAGTACTTATCGAAACGATTATGCACATAAATTCAAAGTTTCTACGTCACTAAGTCTCTTAATTGTTGGAGTACCCAGCAGAGTTGGTAATCTTTGTTCGCTTAAGTTAGTAGTTCGACTCTCGAATTTGTACTTCTTTTCTCTAGTTCATTGCCACCATAATCCATATCGTTCGTCAATGATCGAGACATTTTCTAGACGTTGTACATCCTGCAATGGAATTTCAATAGGAAAATACCGACTTTGTTAAATGTATAGTTCGTTGGAACACAGAATAATAAAAACTACAGCTGCACACGAAACGCGCAACAGTTCAAAAGCGAAAAAGCTTCTTGCAGCTATGTGGTCGCAAAAAGGTCATCGGACACTCTGCGGATTGTAATACTACAGAACAGGTGACTGTCACCAATGCGGTAAAAAACTTTTGCTACAGAGTTATTAAAATTCATAGCGTATCCATTTAAACTTTCATTTGCCCCTGTGTATGTAACAAGGAAATTCAAGACGACGAAATTGAGGAATAACGACGATCGAAACATTCGGCGTTTTGTAGACGCGGTCCTTGATAGATGTTGGACGACGTTAATGTACGATAGATCGTCGGAATTTCAAGAAATCGATGATTTCTCCGCCGATACGCTCGCGTTCCTATGAGATATTGGCAAAAATCAAGCGTGGACCGATTGAACGAATAAACGGTACAAGGGGGGAAGGAGTTTCCGGTTTCCGGAGTAATTCGTGATCGTAGAGAGAAAACACGGGGCGGGACCGGTTGGTTGCGGTTACCAGCCATTCGTACAATGTCCCGAATGAGAGGCCGCCTAACTAAATTATTCCACCAGGCTGACATTCAAACGCATTTACATTCGGCCGACCGTGAACTCCCTCTTCCTTCCCTCACCCCAGCTCATTCTAACTGCTTTATAATTATTAAACTTATGGGGGTGCTAAATAAGAGCCGACAAGCGGCCGCCGCGATCGGGAATTAGCGCGTCGAACGAAATAATCTTTCGACCTCTTCCTTTTGCTCCCATTTTCATAATAATATTCGATGTTGTATAGAGAGAATATTATCATTTATGCACTCACTACGCTTTCTACGCATCTATTCGCATAAATTCTGTTAAATCTCACAACATTATCATTATTATTATTATTATTATTGTTGTTGAGGTTATTAGATGTGTGAACAGAGGAACGTGTGGATAAATTGTAAAGTAGAAAATATATTTTAATACAGAAGTGTAAATACAAAGTTCGGAATATAATTTGAGCTGGTCCCGATCCGCACGCTAGCAGTGTTACCCTATGACTGAAAACCCTGAAGCCATCGTCGCCTGTCTATTGTTTTTGATCTGCCTTCGTCCCAGTCTTTTGTCTATACGCTGTCGATGGCTTCGGTGCTTGAGAAAACTAAGAAGACCAGATGTAAAGTTTTCTTAGAAGTGGTGACCACTTCAACAATTATTATTATTATTATTATTATCATTATCATTATTATTATTAGACTATGCATGCTTGCGGAAGATCTTTACGAACGCAGTCAATTATCTTAGATATTGATCCGGAACCGTTCGAATGGTGTTAAACTCCGGAACAAACACATCTCATCGATAACGCATCGTCGTTATAACAATGCTCGCTCTTTCTTTTTTCCCGCTCGTCTTCCTGCCGCTCTATCATTCAGTAGTTAACATACACGTATGGTCAGCCGCGAGGAGTCGCGTGATAAATTCAACCTGCTTTCTAGCCGCACGCGTTCGCTTTCCCCCACAACTGTTACGATCAGCGAAATCTCGTTCATGTCGGAAACTCGCGTTCGTGTAAATTCACTCGTCGACGCTTACGTCGTGTCTTTTCACCCGAGGAAATTTATCTTTGATAATTACACAGCGGGTATAGCAAAGGGGACATCCAAATAATTTCATCGAACTTGACGTGTATCGTCAAGATCGCCGAAGATTGTTTGGCTACGTAAGACAAAAGCTGAGCAAATTGATCGACAGGTTTCAACGAAGACGGGTAGATTTGGCGATGAAGATTTTTACGAGCGAAAGTAAAGGTTCCTTAAGAGCGTGGTTTCCTGATATAACGATCGTCCCTAGTGATAGTTTCTGAAGCACGAACGTATATTCGAAAGTTCCGTTTAATCCAATTATACAGCAAGCTGCTAATTTCATCGCAATTTCGTCTAGTTAGAGTTGGTTGAAAAAAATTCCTCCCCTCTCGTTATTACCGCCGACACGGTAGAAAGAGTGGAACGATCGATGGTAGTAAGAGTTACCGAAGGCAATCGCAAATTATTTCAGGCGTACCTGAGCTCTTTGATGTCCTGGCAGGGATTTTATTATGAAAATGATGTCGGGGCCTCTCTGACGAGAGCTCTTTCATTTTCACTAATACCAGTCAGGTTTGCTTCTGGTATTCGTGCTCTGATAATTTCTGCCGCTATTCACGCCCCAGTTATCGCTGTTTTCACGCGGAACGCTCTAAATCGTTATCTTTTCCCGAGATGCCACTAAAGGATCCACCGTGCTCGCCAATTTTTAATTACAACGACCAGATTTAGCAATTGGTCTACTCTAATCTGCTGTTCCTCCTTGTAGATTTTAGTCGTTGTTTATTCCATTTTCTAAGGGAAGTTTTTAGCGTCGTTTATCGTTCTTGAATATTATACGACCGCGTGTATGTCAAGTTGAACGAGATGGATGAGGTTCCGTATGGGTAGGTTCGATGGACGTCTAAAATTCTTTCGCTAATTCGAACGACTACACTCGAGATGATGAATTTGACGACGATGAATGATCGTGTAAATTCAGATATCGTCGCTAGAAATCGACCAAAGGATTCGATTACTTAAGCGAGCAATAACGGACGTTTAGAAAGTATACGCATCGCATATCGCATTGTTTAATGTTTCTATTGATCTCACAGAATCTTTAGTTTGCTCGTTTCCAAAATTTCCTAAGACGACACTCTGAAGTCCTTGGCGCGAGGATTCCTCCACTTCCGTTCCACGACTAAATCACGATAAAAGTCATCAAGACTGTTCGTCGAACTTTTATAACATTATGTTGCTTTAGAGAAGCGGAGTAAATAGAAGGTAGCACGAAGCGCTGATAGATGGTGTTCCTAAGTGTGTCTTTCGAGTTTTCACCAACTTGCCTTGTTCTCTGTCTACCATCCGTTTACATTCAAGCTTCTCTTCTCTCTTGTCAGATAGTATACTCTTGCCTGGACCACCGACGACGGTACTCGTCCCTTCTGCTCCCGGAACTTCTCCCTCGGAAACAGTCCACGTTCTCCCGTTTAATGTTTAATCGGGCCCAACCACGAGTCAAGATAATGCTCGGAAAAATACAAGCGGACGACAAACAGGCGGGAAGAGAGCGTGCATCAAAGAAATTGCAAGCCAAGAAGAGCAGGTGGAAAACGCGAGCGATATAGGAAAAAGGAATCGCGAGCTATGATAAGAGACGAGAAGCTAGTTCGAATTAGCTACAATTCTCCTTTTCCTCGTGCTCGTTGCGTTCTTTTTGTAATAGTTTTCGTCTTTCCTTCTCTGTCGCACTGCCTCATTTTCTTACTGTCGTCTCCATGTACTTAGGCCACGCTCCTTCTTTCGATTTCAATTTAAACGCGATACGACCTTTGTCTTCGTTGGAATACGCTCGTCGCAAAAAAGACCCTCTTTCGTTCCTTCGTTCTCGTTATGGATGTACAATGTACAGCGTATCGTGAAAGTATGTATATGGACATACCGTGCCACAACATACCATAGAAAATGTATATTATTTGTGTTATGTATATTACGTATTATTATTATGTGTTACGTAAAACATTTCGAGATTTCATCGTCACTGTAGCGATGCACGGCTGTCACGATAATATCGGTAAATTTGAGAGCAGTGGGAAAATATATGTAGAGGTTACAAGATGTTTAGCATATAACACGAATAGCCATTTTATGCACATAAATATTAAATATAGTACTTGTCGATATTCTCGACGGTTAATTGATTTGTTAAATACTTTCGTGATCTTTATGAAACATAAACCTACAGCGAATATCTCGTAGCTTCTATGCATACGTCTTCGGATTTGCTTAAAATTCTACTTACGCGATCATCATCGACCGATACAGATGTTGCGAATTCTCAACTAGGTAACGATCAGTTGATATTGCGAACCGTGAACGCTATTAACGCTCAAGGTGGAGGTAGGTTCAGATTATATTCGAATCGTTTCTTGATCACTTTTACATTTTCTCGGGAACCTCCCACGCAGCAAAGAAGCGCGAAACTCACGTGCCACCGATATTCATTACGAAACTTCGTATCCAGACCCTCTTAAAGGGTACGTTTAGGCTGAATAATAATTAATCATCGTCAAGGTGAGTTTCTAATTAATTTCGAAGACCAATCTGTCAGTCGATGACTGTCTGGCCACATCCCGGTAATACTACTTCCTTCGTCGCTCTTGAGAAATGCGTTCTTCCGGCACGACAGATTGGTCTTTCCTCGTCCCAGCTATCTTCTTCCGTGATCGCGTTGTGTCAAAGACATTATAACCAACCTTAACTGTAAACCCTTCTCTCAAGCGAATCTGCCTCGGAGCAAGCTCAACGGCAGCCTCTGATGACGTCGTAAAATATGCAAGCTTTCAGCAACGGCGCGGTTAGTTAACCTCGGTCTCGTGCAGTACTCCCTGTGTTTCTCCTGTTTCTTGCTTTCCGTCGCGACTTCGCTGCTCGCGGTTCGCTTTTCGCGGAAGAAGAAAGTGCTTCAATCCTTCCACGTGTCTTTTCCTTCCCGGGCATCGAGTAACGTAGTCTGGTAGCTTTTTCGAGTGTTTATTTGCGAGCGAAGAGGAACAGAACTGGCAATTTTAACGATAATTTTATAAAAGAAGATTACTCGAGTCTTCGACGTCTGACGATCAGACGCGCACGAAGAAATTATATCCGAGCTATAAAGATGCCTTGATATTCGACCAACGTTTAACGGCTAAACGTTCGGAAGATATTTTCTTATTTGTTCATGAGCGAATACAGCGCTTTCGATGAAGTTAGGCTTGCAATATCTGTGAAAAATGATTTTAAACTATTCTCGAAACACGGATATTTTTATTTTGCCCGTGCAAATTCATAAAATTAACCGCGGTTGGATCCATGTCATTCAAGCAACGGTTAAAATTTCCTCGCGTATTATCTTGGATAGCTTTGGAAAGAATTTGTGTCGTAAAGTTGAAAGCAAATCGATTAATTAAAGGATAAGATGTCAGAGTTCGAAATTCTTCCGAGATCTAAAGATTCTTTTAACATTTTACGACGTCTCGACGCCTAGCATAGTGATCCATGAATATATCCAGCTGTTCTTTTACGACCGGCATCGTAAAATGTGAAGCTATAGCGAAATAGAATTGTCCATGGTAATCCCCGTCGTTGTAAATACCAGAGAGAAAACGGAGAAATGAAAGTGGATCTTACTTTGATTTTCATATTCCTCCTCGGAAATAGAGGGTTAAGAAGCAGAATAATGCTGTTATCGCATTAAGTGTGGCAGATTCCTTGCAATCCTGATACTCGATTAATTCCTTAGCACCGTCCGTGGAAGCGATCTTCCGATTGACTCGAGTACCGTATAATAAGCATTATTTCCTACGTTATAGCGTTATTTATTTAGTTTTCATGACGTAATTTAAAGCAGACTAAAGCAGCCTGTTAAAGAGACTTTATTTAGAGTTTCCTCTTCTGGGAGATGGAATGGCGGTATGAACAAGGACATCTTGTCTTTACAACCAGCGTGAAATGATTCAGTTTTCATAAAAGTGCTTCAACATTGAACATTTATAGAAACATTTTATGAATACATCACGCGCACGTATAATAGTTCCACGCGTTTTACATTCAGTTTTGAGACTTTTTATTATTGGATGTATATTCGGATATTTTCTGTATTTTCACACGTTTAATCGCATTCTCTGTCTATAGTCTACTCGCGTTATCTTTACCGAGATGGATGCGCCTGACTTTTGCACAGTACTCTGGTCTTCAATTCGCGCTCTCCAAAATGTTACTATTTAACTAAATGAACGTTTCACGCAACGTTTCTCGTCAAAATGTTTCAATTTCACCGAGGTTATTAAAATTCGTTCGTTCCAAGCGACTTGATTACGAATGCCACGCGAAACCCCTCGTTAAACGAGGAACCATTGCATAGGGGGACCGTCAAGCACACGCACCCTTTCGTTTTTCTTCCTTTTGCACGGTTTGAGACTTGGCGACAAACGAAGAGAAACGAGAGATCTGCGTGAAGATATCTCGACACAATCCTTCCGACGTTACGCAAAAATTGAATCTCTTTTAATTGGACGCAGTTTCAATGGACACTCGACGTGCAAAGGACGAAGATAGGAAGAAGATGGTCGATTTATCATCCTCTATTTCCAGCGATGCCTTCGTAATAGGTGTCACCGCGATGAAAGATCGTTCTCGATGAATCTGTACTTAATTCAGCTGAAATTCCACGATTCCAAGAGCAGATTCTCTCGAGAGATTAAACGATCCGACGGGGCGCGATCCGTGGATTCTTCGGCTATCCGCAACCGGGCTCTATTCTTCTTCTTTTAACCTACTCCTTTCCTTCCTTCTCCCTCTCGTTCGTTGCGCCAAACTTTTTCATTCGATCGCGATAATGGCAATCGTCGTTGTCGAATCTTATTCGAAAAACAATGACTTCGTAACCTCCATCTAGTTATTAAGCCGTTCACAATCACGTTCTTTTAGCCCTTTTAGATAGTTTCTTGGAATTCTCCGAGTTCCATCCAAAACGAGATGCGTGTTGTTGCTTCTTCATTCTGTATGCGATTATCTTATGCTCTTCGGTCGATGAAAGCTTGGTTGTCGTCGTTGGTAGATCAGATTCGCAACCTACCGATAAACACGAAATATCCTTACGATTAATACAAATTATTTCAAGTTATATTCGCTCAGAAAACTGTCTTTCGTTTGATCCTCGACTGGTGAAATCTATTTAAAAAGATTCTCTCACGGAAATCAGAGGCCTCTCTTTCTGTTCTCTCTGTTCGTCCTCGAGATTTATTCGAGCAAAGAAAACGGATGATGACTGGAACAACGAACATCTTCGATGGTTCGTTCCAATTTCGTCCCGTCACGAGAAGAACGGCCGAGAACGAAAAGGATCGAGGTAAGATCGCGAGGCATCGCACGAAATACACATACTCAGACGTGTCTGCTTGTCAGGGTTGAAATTCGCTTCGTATAACCAAGACAGAAATTCTTCGGTTTCTTCTTCTTCTTCTTCTTCTTTTCCTTTTTGCCTCTCCCGAGCCAGCACTTACGAGAATTATAATTTTCCTGATTCGATGAAAGTTTCGTGACTAAGCTATCGAGGAAAAGCTCTGCCCCTATTCGTCCTTTTCGGAGCAGATCCGTCTCGAATTCATTTGGTTTACCTTATTAAGACTGGTCGTCGGTCTCGACAGATCGCTTTTTGATGAAGATGAAAGCAGACAGATGATAACGGGTTTCGAGTAAATTTTAATTATCATCATCTAATATATATAAAGGGTCGTTCAAAATCCAAACGGACTAAATTCTACGAGGATTATAAATGAAAAGTCTGAGTATGAAATTCGGTATGTTCGTAATCAATTTCACGTGGAAACTATCGTTCCATTTAAATACCTTGAATACTGTAGCGAAAAGTTAATTAAGGATTGTCGAAAATATCGATGGACTTTCGGTGCACGTACGAGCAATTGTTCTGAGTATATTTTTGTGGTATCTGTTTATACCTTGTGCTGCGAGATGTACGACAACCCTCGTGCAAGCTTCCCAAGCTACGTATATTGGTGATTCGCGTTAAGCGAATTCTTATTGTCACATAATCTCAATATTCGTATTCCTTCCCTTGCTCTGACTTTTACCTCTTTTAACCCGAGTCTACCCCCATTTTCATCAGGACTTTTTTACTATAAGGCGTGTAACTGAACGGACAGTAACTTGTTTCATACTGGCGCGTTAATAAAAGCCGTTGTAAAACATAGGTAGGGGTGCCACACGATCAGTCCGGCCAGCCTTCTTTTACGCGTACCGGGAGCGTAATATCGTGCTGAATTATATCTAGGCTCTGACACTAGCCGGGGATGCGTCGCTTTAATATTTTCGCAGTTCGTGTCGGCGCTCACGGGGTGGTCTGTGTTGGGCGCTGGCTCGAAACCGCCCGTTAGGGGTGAGTTTTTCCATGTTTCATCACTGAGGGCTCGAGGTCGTAGCTGCTCCGTTAACTTGGCGTGTACAACCGGCCGCGATAATGAACGTCGTCCCGATCTCTGTATTCTCATAACAATCGTCCCTGGCGGCGAGAGCCATTTCAACCCATTCCAACGTAAATATTAAAACACAGGATGTTTGTTTAATCCATTTTCAGCGCGTGTCCGGAATATCGTAATGGAAGCGAGCCGTATCCTCGAAAGGCAAACGAACCGCTCTGATTTCGAAGCTGAATCAATTGTTCCCGACGTTAAACGCGTTATTTCTATTTATTTGCTCGATACATCCGGACAGAAATTATGTGTACTGCAGTTCGAAAGTATTCGAACGTTCGTTTGTCTCTGACGTGGTATAATTTAATCACCGGATTATGGACAGAGGATCTGTATCGTTGCTTGCGATTGTTACAGTCGTGTATAATGGTACATTGTAACGCGATGAAATTAATGCTAAATGCTGGATGTATTAGCATGATAAAAACGAGCAATTCACGAGTCTTTATAGTAGAGTTTCGATTAACAGAATACTAGGACTCTATCGTGGGCGATTAATTCTATAATGCGAATGGCTGTGCGAGACACCCGCAACCAACTGTTTCTTGTATTAATAAACACAATCACGTTTTCGCTTTTGTTTCGTTTTTTGTTTTTGTTTGGCTCATTTCTTAGCTTCTCGTTGTATCAGAAACGTAAGATGTAGCACTAGAATCTGAAACAGATAGGTGTTATTATATAACCAGAAAACGATTCCTTTAAAAACAAAATTTTTTGAAAAAAGAGTTTACGTTAAGGTGTTCATCCGATATTATCGATAAAATTTGATTAAAGCGACAGAAACGAGCAATTCGTATAATATAGTAGCAACTCCATTCTTGTACGATTGAAGTAATATTACCAGTGAAATCTTTACGAATTATAAATTATAAACATTACGGATACCGATAAATTCTTCTAGATAGCTGGAACAAGCTTGATAATAAAACAAAGGAAATTTTACAGATAAAATATTATGCTTCTATCCTATTGGAACGTTTGTCTAATGTTATCAGGAATCCAGCAAAATATCCTAATATTTATGAACAGTAACGATACGCGCATAGAGCGTACACAGTAGAAACTGACGACCGCAGTTAGACACGGTAGAATCGTCGAATTTCGATCGTGATAAGGAAAGAGACGTAGAAATTATAATTTTTCCATGTGAATTCTACGAAATCGAGTATCGATCGTGAAGTTTTGTCGTTAGAAACCCATGGACTCTCGACGAATATTTCACGGATGCGTGGGATATTTTTCCTTGGTAAGTTGAAAGCATCGTTGCGGCTGAATGTACACCGGAAGGCAACGAACACTGTTCGTGAATCGAGGCTGTGTTTTGCGGCGGCCTCTGCGTCTCTGTAGATATACAGGAGGGATGATGCTCGCCAGGCCGAAGTACCTGTCCTCCATAAAAGCTTTAAAAGCAGTCCCATGCCCGGCAAAGAAGTATCTATGCGACACCGGAGACATGTTTCATTGTTCTCCGACGGCGATTCGCTAAGCATTAAAAACTAACGAAAAAGAGGCGAACAGAGTCTCCCCCGTACTGCGCTCCATTATCTCGCATACTCTTGCGCTTTAATTTTCTCATCGTTGGTCGCGAATTTTTTCCGCCCATCTAGCTGTAAATCTTCATCGCGGGAAACGTTTAAAGCGATGAAATTGAAAAGAGACAAATCACCGGATGATTTTCCTTGGATTATCTTTCTTAATCGCCTCGTCAACCGTTAACGAAGCGTTCATCTTGAGATCGTCGTTTCGCGATCGTACTCTGAAACAAATAACGAACGAAGTCCTCGAGTAGGAAAAAAACACGATGAGCATGAAATAACGTAACGAGTTTTTATTTCAGATACTACCTGTTATCCAATCGAGTTATTAATTTTGTATATGGACCATCGTGGATGACGAAGGAAACGAATAACGAGCAGATACGTTTCGCATCGATTCTCGAAGTCTGTAGCGCTGCGCTCGCGTTAATGATCCTTCCCACGGGCACCTCGACCTGGTTGCTGTCCGACAATCGAAACTTTGGCCTGCTTTTTGCCAGAATGCGCCGCAAATGAAGAGGAACTCGCGCGTATTTGTAGCCTTCGTCATTACCATGTAATCCACGTCGCGGATTTATCATGGAGAAATCATCGACGCAGTACCCGCCGTTGTTCCGAAAATAAAAGAGAAGAAAGAAAGGAGGAGGAAAATTACAAGTACGAAGAGAAAAGAAAGAGGAGAAGAATGGGAAGAAGTGGAACTGCAAAGGCGGAAGGGCGTATATTTGAAACACAAGCGAAAGAAAGTCACTGGGAAGCCACTTAGGCGGCTTTCGCCGCTGAAAGAGAGAAAGTCATACAGAGGGTGGAATTCCCGGTCATAAGAGGACTCTTTCAGCTTTCAGTTGCTCATTGTTGCATCACGCATAGAGACCCGCGGAGCCAGAAGTAAGATATTAACCGCGGAACAATTCGCGATCTTCGTTCTTACGGTGGTTCATGGTGAAAGTTCAACACGAAGAATCGAGGGCGCAGATTTTCCGCGTGCAATGCCTCTTGACGAAGAAACTGTCTTTCGTTCGCTTCCGAAAAACTGGCTGCTCATCGAGCAATTTGTTTCCTCGTAACCGCGATATAACAGAAGCTAGAAACGAACGCAGGAACATCTTTTCGAGAGAAGATCGTTTGCTTCTTTCGAATTTCAGTTAGAACGTTCCAGTTTCACTCGGCGTCGATTGTAATTTGTCCCGTTCCATTTGAAATCGTTTCATTACGAATGATGAAACCTGAAAAGGGATCTTGTCTGGATAGTAAGTTGACGCCGAGTGTAGGACATTTTGTAGAGGGTCGTGACCTCCTCGATCGGGGTTAGATCGCGTAGGTGGCCGTAGTAAGGATCTGAATAGAGTTTGCCCCGGTGAATTCAATTTCGCAGATAGAAAGAACCACGATCGTTTGGCTCGATCGTCTATGCACGCATGGGATGCGACGCGATCAACACACTGCTATGGTCATGGTGAAATAAGGTAAAACGATCCCACTCTTGTACGATATTATCGACACGAACGAATAGCCGTGGCACGTTTTTAGCGCGCAATATACAAATAAATACATCTGATTGACGAATGTTCGAACATACAGCCGATAAGGAGTGACTATTCAGGGCTATTGTTATTGGAATTTGCTGGTGTAGTTGGTGGCTGACTTTTATGACCAAACACGAACGATCAGTGTTTCACGCAGATAATAAATTGTTCGACCCTAATGGATATCACTGATCGGGATATAGCACATTGCGTTTTTCGAATTTTCGAAGGCTTTTGTTTTCGTACGATCGTTTCACGATCCGATTAACTGTCATTTTGACGTATGAAATCTCTGAAGACAGAAATGCAATCAAAATCTACGTACAGATTTGAATTTACTCTGACGTACTCGTATTCGCCAGAACGAAGGTTGTTACCTAGAATTAAAATCCATTCATCCCCTGAAAGGGACCACGATATCCCGCAGCAAAGACGCACAATGTGGCGCAAATTAAGGGACAGCCAGCCAGACAATACAAGTGTGAGATTACATTTTATCAAAAGCAAAAGCCTTATGCGTCCGCGGGACTCATTTAGTCCGTTGCTACATTTTATCAGCGAAACGAGAGAAACGGGCGTATCTTGGTGGACAAGCTTTTCCCAGAGAACTCGCTCGAGAGATCAGCTCGATATTTACCGAGACTGGTGAACACGCTGGTCTGTTAATTCGTTGAATAAACTTTTTCCATCGTCATTGGGCCAGAAAAGGCCACTTTGCCGCGGGGAATTGGAATCTTGCAAGGACTTTCGATCGACTCTGCCACGAGAACGCCGCTTCTTCGCTCGTCGCCGCCTCGTTCTCGAGCATCCTTTGCTTCTCCAACGATTGTTCCATTCAAAAGCGATTCCACTTTCAAGGCGCCTGAATTACTTGCTGCTAGTGGCCGGCTAGTGGCGTTTATTGATTAACAAATGACACAAGCATTTCTTTGTTCAAGTCGCTTATCGAGTAATTTCATACACCTGAAAGTAGGGAAAAGTAATTATATCAAAAAAATTCTTTTTCGTAATTTTACTTGCAATTTAGAATTCTTTATACCGTTTCATACGTCACAAATCAAACATACATCAAATCATACATCAAATATCAAAGTAAAGTGAGTAATCGTTTATTCTCTAGGAAATCGAATTGTCTGGATAAAAACAAAAAAAGGCAGTACGTGACTGGAGTGTTTGATTATTGATATTATTGATAAAACAAAGGTTAGCAATAGGAATAAAGAAAGCAAAATTAAGAAGATAGCTAGAATGAGTACGTCGTATATTGTATATATATTTTTCTGATACTATTATAGCTAATTTTAATTCTATTCTAACATCAAATCATTATCGAACTTTGATCGCTACTGGAATGTGTAGCATCCTTCATCGAGAAACAATTGTTTTCGAGTTTCCGGTTAGCTAGCGCAGACAGGAAGCGGTAACACGGGGCGCCGTGTTTCTTCTTGTTCTATCTTACACGGTTTTTAACGCGACTAACTTTTAATAGCACTTAACCCCTGTTAACGCGCCAGTGCCTTCGAGCTTATCGACGTATTCCTTTGTCGCGGGACACGTTAGCGATTCCCGTGGCGCTACGCGTTTACCAGTCATCCATTAACGTCGATGATTAATCGATAACGATTGATCGATGTCTCGTTCGCTAGCCGTCCAACGATCGAACTACGCGGCGTATCCCTTTGTTAAGAAAATGTTTAACGTTTAATTATCTGATCGATCGAGCAATAATCGGCCTAGCTAGTGCAGTGATTTGGAAAACGACGTTTCGTGAACAAAAATTAATTCTTTAACTTTGATATTAGAAACCGGTTTCAAATACAGCCTTGAGAAGGCAAAACTATGAAATTTTTCATAAAACTAATGAATTAAATTATTTATTATAAAATCAGGATACAGGTTTTGAATTATACCGTTGTATAGATGATTTGTACTGTTTTATAGCTATTTATATAAGTCATAAGGAGCTTTTAATTCACGTATAAACAGTGCAAAAGATTGTAATAGTTTAAGCTCTGAGAAAGTCTAAGAAAGAAGACAAATCATTTCTCCGACACTCGGAATTCAATTATTCGCTACAAAAAATCGCCAAAATCTCCACTCTCATCTTATCCTTTTAATCTTCCTAAACATGCTTCGATGGTAATCGAAGTCGAATGAAACAACGCGCATCGATTCACTCGGTCGGCTTGCTTCACGAGCGGAACAATTAAAATCGACCCTTTGCGTATTCCGTTCGCGCGTTCTAGCGTCTGCTCGCGAAAGAAACGATTTCCGTAGCCATTCGTGCGCACAGGATTCTTCCTCGGTGTGGAAAAACGTATTCCTGGCCATGATTCTGAAAAACACGTCGTTGACGAAAACCATTCCGACCTCTTGTCAACTTTTTCCTTATAATTCTTGAAAAGCAGCCGGAGGAAGCGGCTATGACCTCGAGAAACCGACGAACAGACGAGAAGGGAATCGAGGGTTGAACGAAGCCAGCATTGACATTGACTTTCCCTCGAGGGTGAAAGGCACGAGAGGACGAGGTCGTAGAGGAAGGTGGAAAAAGGGGATATTCTCGCAGGTGGCAGCCGTGGAAAAGGTCCGCTGAACGGAAACAGGGATATAACGCGAAGCGGCCAATTGCCCGGAAGAAAATTATGACTGGCCAACGTGTACCTTCGTAGGGGCTACGTAATTTCATCGGGAGAGCTGTTGCGACATCGCTTCGCTAATAAGGGGACAATGAACCAATATCACGCTAGGTTCATTGTCTTCTTCGTGGATGGAGTAACAGATTCTTGGGAAAAGGGGTTGGTAAAGGTTGTTAGGCAGTTGTACTCGGATGTGTGGGACGAAGGAAAAGTGAAAATAACGAATGGAGATTAGTTTAATTAATCGTGGAGGTTAAAGTAGTTGATGTTGTGCGGTTTCTTGTTATTAATATCTCTTATTAACAATATTTATCGTTTTGCGATACTCTAAGACTGGTTAAACGAAAATAATTTGAAACTAAAAATGTATAAATTTATCAATATAGGGGAAGTGGGATATAATGGAATAAATGTTGTAATAAGAGGATCATCGCAAGGACGGATTTCTCGTTTACAATAGGCTTGGAACGTCGGAGTAACAGAATGGAAGCGAATTGGTCGTTGAGTGAGTCGCGTTATCGGTTGTCTTGATTGGTCGATCGTCGAGTTTTCGAGGATATCGTTCGGTTTAGGATCGGCTCATCTATCACTAAAGAACGATATAGGCGCAACATTGGAGATACCCGCGAGTATGTCTCTAGTATGTATCGATAATTCATCGCGTACCAGGGGATACTCGTTCAAGATGAATTTCGTGCTTCGCGACCGATAATCCATCATCCCAACGAAATTCGATAAGCCGGCTATCTTCCAACCAGGTGATAAAGTTTGTCCTACAGCCTGAGTAATCTGTCTGCGAATGATGCTGGTCGGTCTGCTTACTATAATATTTTGTGAAAAAACGAGGTATGGAATTGGAAATGTAGTTAGATACGGATTCATGAAAATTCATGGAAAATTTATAAATGCAAAAATACAAAAAACGTACAGATTATACAAAAATATGTGACATATCTAGGGCACGATAGGTACTCGTATTGTAGTATTTTATACTATAGTATACGCGTGAAATCTTTATTTAGATTCTATTTCTCTACTTATATCTCTAAAAGTACAAATTTGCATAAACATACGCAATTTAATCATAAAATAATGAATTTAATTTTCTATTTGAATTTTAATCCATCATGACTGCCACTGCAAATACGTTTCATTGGAAGGAACGAAGCGCAAAAGTATGCGTTGACGCGTGTCTTTCGTTCTTCAATTACATCTAGAGTTGTGTCTCGAATGCGTTTATATGCAACGTCGTTGGGTTTAATTGCACGCGCAGATTACAGCAAACTAGATGCGTTTGTAAATAATTAGAACTGAGGTGTATATCGGGCGATTCGATACAGAGAGCAAGAGTAACAACAGTCAGCTTGTTTAAACAATTATATTTCCTTAGACCTCGTTAATACTCATGCTCTGCGAGCGTTCGAGCGCGTTATCGTTCCCGGAATTACCGAAGGAGCCATTGTTACCTGAAAGTGCTTATTTTCACTCAACAAGCCTTAAAGTAAACAATTTAAAGTAAATATCCACCTCTCCTTCGCTGAATGGTTGTTTTTTGGGAACCTATTGTTGGATATTACGCTCGTACAAAAAAACAGGATTTTTCCTTTCGAAAGAGAATACAATATAAGCGAATACCGATTTAAATCTTTGTTTTATGGTTTCAACAAAGAGCAGAGAACGAACGATTGATAAAATGTCACGATGAAACACTAAACGTAAGGCCGTGCATCCTGTAAAATCTGAAATCCGGCAATCACGTCAAAAATCTACTTATCGTGTTTTTCTTTCGTGACCTTTGTTTGATAATACATTTTTTATTTCCCCAAGTACTCATACATGGTTTGAATCCATCTACGACGTGTTTGGGCCCGTTGCTAGCCCATCGAGGATAGGATCGAAATCCGTTTGAATTTTCTAGGCCATGTAACTTGCAAATTATTGAGACATTTTTACATAAGTGCATCAATTCACATCAGCTGCATCACGCGTCTCAGCTGTTTGGTTCGTCGTTGTGCACTTCTCTGCGGACAGATAGATCGTTCCATGTGCTCGGTCAGGGTACAAACACGAGTCTGAGAGCAGTGACATGCACTCATGCTACCGCATGAAATATTCCAGTGGCCCAGCTACGTGATATTCGCAGACGCACGGAATATTCCTTTGTATCTTTGTCTACAGGTGACACGGCTAAAGTGCACTTTTCTCTGAGCGACGAATGAAAAATGAGAGGACCAGCGGACAGATAACGGAGAAGAAACAGCCAGAGACGCGAGTCGTGGATACAAGTTTTTCCTGGGCAGGAAGAAAAGAATTAATGAGGCCGGGTCGAATGGTTGATTCTCATTTAGAAAAGAAGGAAAAAGAAGAAGAAGTAAAAAAAAAAAAAAAAAACGATGGTTGGTACAAGGAAAAAGAGAAATATCGAGCAAACAAAAGTTTCTCTTTCAACTGTGCAAGTGCATCCTCACGGTTCAAAGTCACGTGAACCGTTCGACGACTTTTTCGTCTTTCCTCTTCCTCTTCCTCTTCTCTTTGAATTCTCCGTTAGTAAAGAGGAACAGCCAGCGTTGTTTCGTGCTAACTTTCTAAATTTTCTTCCGGAAATTTTCTTCCCAACATTCGTTCGAAAGAATAAAATCGATGTGAGTAAAACAAATATCCTTTGTCCACGAACTTTGGTTAAGATATTTTCACGACATTGGTAGTTCCTCCTTGAAGGAATTTATGTTCGTTTTCACCTACCCTGTATATTGTTTTGCATATTCAATCTTCCACACGATTACATGGCAGTAAGGTATATTTACGATCAGCTACAAAACGATGAATTGGTTTCGAGCAACCGAACTCGATCATCGTTAGGAAGCCTTATCATCGATTGATATCACGAAACACTCGCAAATCAAGATTACGTGCACAGCGTCGTTCTCGGCTCATGATCGTTCCTCTTTCTTGCCACTCATCTATGTCGGATCGAGTAATTTCGGTTAAGTAGCCCTGTGAAAAACGATCGAGGCAACCGGGTGTTCCGTTAAACAATGCTACCAACGTTATCCGATTCTTTGGGTTTGTAACATCGATCTTGTAATTTCAGCAAGAACGTGCGAAACGAGCGCGAACCCTCGTCGAATTACCACTCTTTCTTTTTCGTGTGTGTCAATCCCCTCTTCCGTTTCCGCTCCGCTTTTGACTCGTGTTTTCTCTACTCTAGTTTCATCGTAACAAAAATCATGGTACAAAATTGTGAAGTAATTTTTAGATAACAGATATAACAAACCCTATTTTCCTTTAAGCAATTATTAAAGAAATTAGATCTCTCTTAGTTTTGTCAAAATTCTGGATAGGGGAATTCAAAATGATAAAAAAATTATTAGTTACATTAATTTCATAATATTCAATTTAGCGCAAGCCAAAGAGAATTGAAAACAGAAACACGACTGCGAAGTACGTTCATTCTATAGTTGGTACATTGCATTTGAAATAATAAAAAGTCATTAGTTAATTTTATTTTGTTACATTTAATCTATACACATAAATCAAAGAGAGTAAATTTAACAGGGCGTGCCTGAATAGAACAGCGTCAACAATAAAGGGGTTAGGTGGCAGCTAGTATTATAATTGTGTCTGGAAAATTACACTCTCGAATGTAGTGGCGTGCCGCTATAGAAACGTTTACAATTACCGCAGACAGAGTCGCAATTTCATTTTGCATAACTGAGCTCTGTCCGTGTTACGTTCGCAAACTGAGCAAAGAAAGGCGCGCATCTTTTATGCAGTGACATGAATCGTTAATACAGCCATTGTGTTCTTTATTAAAAAAACGAGGATATTATTTATCCGCCTGATTCTCCGCCGCGTCGTGCTAAGTTTCAAGTGGAAGTAAGACGCGTGCGCGGCTTCGAACCCACCAATGGTAGCGCGCGGCGCGAACGTCTCAGCCAATTGGAGCGCTCGATTGTGAACAAGCAGCTACGCGATGCACGAGTCAAGCGCCGAGTGGCGCGGTGCTCGCAGTACCGCGGCAACCCTCGATCTAAGAGCATCGTGTTCGATGCTGTCAGTGACCCGTGCGTGAGCCGTGTCGTGAAACGTGAGAAGCTCTCCTTCCCTTTTCCTTCTCGTGGCTCGTACGCGAGACCAAATTCGTGCGCTTGCCGTGTCTGTGCGCCGCCTCTCCCTCGATATATCTATTTCTCTCTCCGACTTTCGTTGTCGCACGCCCGGAAACTCGCGTGAATTCCGCGGTGGAACGTTTAACGGTCTGAAAAACGATTTCGCGCCATTACGTGTCCCCCCGTACCACGTTCGTTTTATCAACGAAAACAATCCCTTTCACGGGTAATCCTTCCGACCACGAGTTTCCCCACGATGCCTGTGTGTGATATGTGAGTTGTGTTCTCGCCACGTTCTTCACCACTGACACTGGTCGTCCTTCTCGGAAGGAGAGAGACAGCGACGAGCCGAAGAAGCGTCAAGCATCACGAATAAGGTAAGAATCAAATGATAAATCTTTTATTAGAAGTAATTGCAAGAGTGGGAATTAGAGTGAAGGTGGCTGGGCAAGGGGGCGGGGTGTCATGCATTTAGGACTTTGTAGGTTATGTATTCATAAAAATACGCGTAGAATATAGGTGGCATGCAGATACATATCGGCAGACTGTAATTAATAGTATGAGAGTAAATAAGATGGAAATCAGAAATATTAGAATTACGTTGGATGTTTCGTTTCAAAAGACTAAAATTTGAAAATTCTTCGATTACGTGTACAATATTTTTAATTAAATACGTTCAAATGCAAGTTTCTTGTCGCAAGTGAAACCTTAAAGAAGAAGATTTTATTTTATATGTTTGACTTATGTTCACATGTAACATAACCTTTTTCCAATTGTCTATGAAAAATTAACCAAATTCACGTATACTTGGGAAGTTTTACCATTCGATCTTTTTAAAACGAAGCTTCCAATGCAATATTCTTATCTTTGATTTTCACCTTATTTTGAGTCATAGAATCAGCCAGATTTCATCGCGTATGCTTATATTTTATATAAAATATCCAAGATATAGTACTCGTTACGATATTTAGTGGGCGAAACGAGTCTCTATCTGGAAATACGAATTTGTGCAAATATTCGTTCGATTCAATTCCATTTCTTTAGTTCTGTTCATAAAGATATGAATCTATACGACCATTCGCAGTTTACTCGTAACACAAAGACGTAAATAACATTATAGAAATTACGATCAATTTTCGATCTGAGATACCTGTGTTGTTATACGGATTGTTGATATCCGAATTTCGTTCAACTCGGTTATACCCAAGGATCATTGAAGGGTAGGGGGAGTGTTTACGAACGTGTGTATATTCTCGTTGATTCTTCTAAATATGTGTGTCTGTACTTTCACAATAACAAGGGAAATCTGGTTGTTTTTGTTGACTAGTCGGCACGTAGTTCGTTGCGTAATATTTAACGTACTGCATAAGTAGGATACATTCGAACACGCGTAATGGAGACTATGTGGTCGCAAAAATAAAAACCGATACGCTTTTTATGACTCGTGATTCTTTTGGTCGTCTTTCACAAACAATGCGTTCTATTACGTCAATAGGAGATTTACGTAATACATACTAGGTTGTTACACACGAAAACCACAGCAAAAGAATATTTTAAATCACATTTTAAGAAAACCATCTTTTATTTAATTTTCGGGTTAAATATATATCCTTACCGTTTATTTAATTTTCCAACATTTATCCTACCGTGTAATTTAAAAATAAAAATTTGAAATTTCGGTAGAAACTATTCGTTATATATTATTTTATTACAGACCTCTACCGTACATGCATTCAATGCTAATGAATTATAATATATTTAAATTTTAGACTCGAAAATTAAATTCCATAAAAATTCCCGCAGATTTATACAGGACGTTACAGAAAAATCTGCGTTAAAAATAAAAATGAATATTTCGGTGATTTTAGTGGGTCCATTTATAGCTATGAAATATACCTTATTTATTGTCTCTAAATCGATCGATACACGCGTGAAAGTAAAAAACAACTAACTTGAGAAAAAGGATAGCCCCAGTAATGAATATCATTAGATGAAACACGAGCGAATAGCGGAAGTGTACGGGTGCGCGTGATGTTCTGCGGTAGATTTGTGGATTTGTTGCCGGAGGTTTGTAACCTGAAACAATTACGCCCCAAATGGGGCGTCCTACGTGCATGCCTCTGTCAATAAATTCTATAGTTACCGTATTATCGTCGCGTATGAGGCGCTTACGATTCGAAATTCAACAAAAGAGAATCCAACAACCTTAAAAAAAAAAAAAAAAAGAAAGGAAAAAATCATTAACGGCACGATAGCTCTACTTGCAATTTTCGACATTTTTCCTCGTAATTGCTGGGTAGTCCAGCTTCGAGCAACATTCTTCTTTTTTCCTACCCTCGTTTTCGAAAGTTCGGAGAGCGAAAGTTTGTTTTCGTAATAATTTTCATACCTCTGGAAGCGTAATTGCCCCAGTTTTTCACCCTTTAAATCGTTCGAATACACAATAATGTCGTCGCGAAACGTTTCTCGATTGTCCATGGAAAAACGAACGTTGTTCGTTGGTTACGTAGGCTTTAGACGATTATCGAGCTTTGATACTGCAAAAAGGAATACGAGTGGTTTCAGGAACCTGGCATATTGTGTCGATACAGGGTGTCGAGGGATTTAACAGCCAAACTTTGCGAGTGTTCTTGCTCACACAAGTATTGGTGCGCCTGTAAGAATTTCTTATGGATATTTTACGCGTATTATACGAAACATTTCTAAATTTCATTGACATTACAACGAGACTCTCCTATCGTGATCGTATTGATAAAGTTTAAAATGAATCTGAAACTGTATATAAAAGTCAGAAAATATAGTACAAGTATATACTCCATAGAGATCAATTTTGATTTCTCTTTGTTTCGATGCACGAATCAGCTATTAATATCGTGATATTATTACGTGTATTAATGACTTGACATACTCCCACTTAAAAGTCTTACAATATCAAACTGGTTTTAATAAACCAAACTTCTATGGTATTTCTGTAGAACATATAAATGATAAACTTTGGTTGTTACACTCTAGGACACCCTGTACACGTATGTATCGTGGAAAAGTATCAGAGAAATTGAGCATTTGACGAGATGAAAGTTGATTAATCGAACGGAAAGCTCGGAGTCGAGTTTGAACGTTTTCTACGAGTAGCACCAGGTTAACGCGATTGTTAATGCTTCTGAACAACGATCGATCATTTTATCGTGGAAATAACAACATCAGAGCTACGGCAAGCTTATAACTTTAATACGTATTCACCAATCAAACCAGCCATCTCGATATTTTTCAAAAGCTATACTACAGGCGCTCGATTTCACGTTAACGTGATTATTAATCGATTCTCAATCAATTATTTCCCTATTGGAAATTATAATATATTCGCCGGAATGCAACTCTCCGCTGCGGCTCTCATTACCATTTTCCCATTTAATTATCGAGAATGTATTAATTAATTGTTATCATTGTTAATTCATTCAGCCGGTCTCCCATAATTATTCACGTACGTTCACTCATTTACGTCTTTTCATTTTTCCTATCTACGATATTATATCTCATTATGAACAATTACGTACGGTCATTCGTACTGCTCTTGCAAACTCATAGAAATTCAGAAAATTCAGCCGGTAAAAAAATACATGTTCGTATGGTAAATTAGTCGAATAATTAGCGAATAATGTTGCAAAAACCACGGAGGGCTAACTGAAACCGCACTCGTCAGACATCTCTAGCTTTTATAATCGCATATAACAATCGTGAAAATTTGTCTTCTTCAATTCGTAGACCGAAACTTTCCTAATACGAAGGGGTTTGGCGGAAAGATAACTTCTCCTTCGAAAAGAAACGTTTCAATTTGTCTCGGAATTCTTCGAGAGTCGAAGGAAGCAACGATACTTCTTGCTGCGCGGCATCGCTTTAAATAATGTTTGAATAAAAAGCTCGAAAAAGTTTTTCGGTTAGACTTACTGCTCGAAGAAGGATTTACAACGAAGGGAGAGAATAACCAACCATCCACTGGCTCGTCTGCCATGTAGTCGAGGCAATAATAAAGTGAGACGTCGATGAGGGTGCGGGAACCGGAAGCGAGAAGTGAAAGGAACAGCGAGGAAGACGAAGTTGCTTTCTCTCTCTCTCTCTCTGGATATTCAATTTCAATCGGATTCCTTGAGAGCTTCATCCTTAGAATCTGTTACAAAAGTTCAGTTTGCGACGCGGACGAACGAAGCAGACCGATTTCGACCGCTTCCACTTGGACGGGGGTGTGTTTTAAAAGTACACGAGAGGAGGTAGAACTTGTTTCCCCTTTTCTTTCGACGAGTCGTTAACTTTGCTCGAAAGCATAACCCATCCTCGGTCTTGACCCTTCTTCTTCCTCTTCTTTTTCTTCTTCTTTTTTTTCCTATTCTAGTTTTACTCTGATGTGACTGTTGTTTGTTGGGGAACACGTGTTTAGAAATGTTCGGAATGTTTCTGGATGAGCTACGCTATGGCCTGGAAGTATGTGCATACTTAGGTGGATTTTTATCAACGATATATATTATGATTGTTACCAAAGAACGAATATTACCAAGATACACGAATTAATTGGAAAACGATGAGCAAAAGCAATGGCTAATATTTTCTTGCGAAATCGATAAATCGTAGGAAACTTGAATTGTTCGTCCGAAACGTCGACTCGTATCGTAAAATGATATATTAAAAGTGAATATAGAGATATAGAAATCGAAGGCTTAAACAATTTAAAAAATGTACGATGGTATCTCTAATGGTCCAATTTAGAAGAATCTTTTGTATCTTGTCTACAGCTTGACAAGCAAATGAGCTGTCCAGTTATGAAAACCAGATGCTCCCTTTTCCACGATATCTCGGATATATCGGTTCAGGATCTCACTTTTACTATGGCGTTTTTTGAAAAGTTCGCATAAATCAGCGCTGACGATGCATAAGCTTGCGGCCATGCTGAAATATCGTGTTCCGAAGAGCGTACGAATACACGTAGTCTCGATCGTTTTATGACCGACAGAACGGTGCCAGAATTGTGCCAGAATTTTTCGTTTTATTCGTTGGTAGAAAAGCACCGTCGTCTCCCGGAAGTCCGCGCGCATACAGAGCCCCGCGCTGTCCTGGAGCACAGAACCATCGTTTAAATTTATGTAAAATCTGCTCGCGGCCAACGCTGAAAGAGAAAGAGAGAGACGTTGCAGCTGCTTTTCATTATTTACGAGCCAACAAGTAATCGCGTTCACGACAACTTGTTGCTTACTAGAAAACTCTGAACTTAGCGGCAGCGGGACCATCGGTTCGTTTGTTCGCCAAGGTAATCGCGTGGTATCGCGCGCACGCGAGACTTCCTCTTCGATTTACGCGATTAACCGTGGCATTAGTTTTCGATTGCACGTCAGAGAACAATTCCCGCGACGAGAACCGACTGATACTCTGGTAGAAGAATCGTCTTTGACTTCCATCAGTGTAACTCTCCTTCGTTGAGTTTATCTTTTCCAGCGTTTACATTTAGTTATTTACGCCCATGGCATGTACAGGTACAGTGTTGCGTCGTGTTAAATGAAAAGGGCGTATCTCCAACTTTGTCCGGTTGTTAAATATTAGAAGCCAGTTTTCTCCAGCTTTTAATAATATCCCTGTTATTTGATAATTTCGTGATTTTAGCTATTGATCTTTATAGGTTTAAGCAACATATTGTATTAAGATATATAAATATTAGAGGGAAGAAAGATGATTAATTATACCTCTTGGCTGTTATAGAAAAGCAATTATGGTATTCTGCTATTTATTTATCCCTGAATATTTCAAAACTATCGATTGTCGCAACGGCACTTTTACATATTTCATACATTTCCAGATTGATTGTTAATTCTATCAATATAATTATGACTATAATATCTCGTTACTGTGCTAATGAAATTTCAAAGAGTTACGCGCAATGCGTATAATATATTCCTAAAAATTGTCTATAGTAAATGTCCAATTACTTTTGTAAGCCACTGTGCGTATAATATTTATAAACAAAAAGGGAGTATGAATAAAAGATGAATATGACGATAAAAGGAATCGTGACAATGTCCTTTGGCGTGTTATTCGTCGTCTGTTAGCAAAATAAATTTCCTAATATCGTGATTATTCGATATCCGATGTTCCCCTTGACGCTGATTCAGATTGAAACAAACGAACCAAACAATCGTCTTCGGATTGAATTAAAGACAAATGTCGGATGATAAATTCGAACGGGGAGCTGTTTTCGTTCCTCGGATTTTTCGTGCGTTTTCTCCAACGTTCTTCTTCGATATAAGTTAAGGGCCAGAAATTGGGTCAACGGTGTCGACAGACAAACGGTCCGACACGTAAGCGAAATCCGGCTCTCGCCCAGCAACGTTCGCGCTACGGAATATTCCAACAGCAGAGGGTAATGAGACGCAACGAAATGCGAGGAAAAAAATACGAGGGAGAGGAAAGTGAGCCGATGAGAAAAGCGAAAGTGTGAGAAAGAGGGTAGTTTTTGGTTAGGTGAATCTCTGTTGCAAGAGTTTACAGTCGTGGGAACCTCTTTGTCCGGTGACAGTAAACGACGTACGACTTCGCTGGTGAAATAACGTCCTCGTACTTTCGTTTATCCTGGCACGAAAATGTTCTCAGATGTACAAATAACGCAGAAGCAAGAGCATCTCTCCTGAATTTCCCAAACAAATGTTAATTTTTAATTTTTCAGACACTCTGCGAGTTAATGTTAGATCAGGTTTTGCATTTCCGAGATCGAGATAAATGATATAAATGTCATTTCATTTTTAAAACTGGTGAACAGAAAAAAATGAAGTTTCATAAGGTCTTGAGGAAATAACGGAGTAATATTAAATGAACGTTTAAAATTAACGATCACATATGTACATTTTAACGATAAAAATTCGTACTAACATTCTCGGGTTTGATCTCGGGGAGACGTTAAAATCAAAAAATCAACAAGAACGAGCTTATCGTGTTCTTCTCGCGTGGTCTTCGTGCGCTATTTGTATCGTGTCTGTACATGTACGATTTATACTACTGAAAAAGTTAAATAAAGGAGAACTAACACGCAAAAAATTATTCGTTCGAATAACTTTTTTAATTCTGTAATTGATAATTCTTATAAATCTGAAATAATGGAACTAATTAGTCGTTGTAAGATTACATTGTATCAAATTACTTTGATCAACTGAACGATGTTTGAAAGAAATGAACTGTGCGCGGTTCAACTTTTATTTGAATGAACGACACTTCATATATACCAAGCTAATACTTAAATGCATTTTCCTTTATATCAGGAGAAGACTTTTATAATTCATATCCCGCGGAGAAGAAATAATTTTTAATCAGCGTGCCCGCATAACGATTATCGTTCGATTTATCAGAGCAGCCGGATTTTTCCGCGATACGGCAAGGTGCATTTAATTTGCATCCCGCTGGGAGAGTTTCATTATCATTTTTGTTCCTCTATTAGCCGGTTAATTAGTGTTCAATGAATATTTTTAATAACGTGGAATCAGTTTGGAACTCGATGAAACGTTAGCCTCGTGATTTTACACCATTTTAGTTTTATTTCCTGTTAACGCAAAACGAAATTCATTTTTTTTTTTTTTCGTTATATCGATGTTGTTTAGATTACACCCTTGTGGATACAGAGGTTTCAATGTCATCGTTACTTTATTATAGTTTTCAATACAATACATTGACTGTAAAACCATCCAAAAATTGTTAATTTTTATAAGTTATATATTTATAACATATATTCTTATACCTTAACGTATTAGATTGCCGGAAAAGTGTCTTTCTTCTACAGACACGTTTTTTACAACGACGCATCTTTATACAAACACGAAACGTAATGTGTCGAACGTTGTGATCTTTAGTTTGACAGAACAAAAAGGATCATACGTGATTCGATAAAATAATATAAAACGAGAAATATTGTGCATCCATCATTTCCTTATAAAACGAAAGAAACTTTTCGGGCCACCTAATAATAAGAAACAAAGTCGTTGGTTAAAGAACAACGCACAACGAAAATCATATTCGAAGCGTATTATTGCGTTTCTTGTTAACGAGAACTTCGTCTGGAGAAAGTCAAATCTCGCGTGTACACACTTTCAGAGACAAGTTGCTATGGAAAAAGTTGCCTCTGGCAGTGGACAAACGCGTAGATAGAGACGTCTCTAGACAGCATCGAGGACCGCGTCAGTTTTATTTTAGTTTCTTAGTGAGAAAGTAATTACTTAGTTTCCTCTGATTTGGCAGCTGGTTGCCGGGAAAACGTGGTGGAACTTTCGGATGTATGCGGTTCGTTAACGAGTTGTGTTAATACGCCAGCCGCTCGGTCACTCGGTTTATTTGTGTTTGTGAAGCGAATTAACACGCCAACCAACTCGTTTCAAACTTTTGCTACTTGCACGACCGGCAGATAGAAAGATTTCGTCGGTTTTTAATACGAACCATCCGACTTCGAGATCCGCTTGTAATCCTGTACACGTAGTTTGTTTTCCTGTTTTTCAAGCAAATCTTATAATTGCTTTAAATCGAGTATTTCGATATTTAAAATCCGATATACATCGTCGCACGTCGACCATAAGTATTGCAGCATCTGCTCGTTACATTTATTGGAAAACTCTGGACGAATTTTATTTTATTTCGCACTGGATTGTTGGTAAAGTTTTATAACGCTTTTGATAATTACTATGTGCGTCCTGTAATTGATTTTTGTATTTGATATTTGAATTGTAAAAAGATTATTTTATTATGAATTCTAGCAAAATGTAATCTCCCTCTCGTTAAACTGAAGTAAATTTTGTCCCTAGTTAACGTGTTTTATTCGATAAAATATGAAAGTATTCGTGTTCTTCAAATACACGTAATAATTGGAATAGACTTTGGTGAGACACTATGCAAGTACGTATTATACTTGATTCTACCGTTAAACGAGATACAAAGATTTTCCTCTTGGTTTGTATCAGACGGTTTTTTGAAAGCGTTCCAAACGTAGAATTTGTGTCGAGATTAGCATTCTATTCGGTTTTTGTAGTCTTACGAGAGTTATTTAATCGCGACTTGATTACGATGTTTAAGCAACGTATGCTATGGCGCGAGATTGAAAAAGTTTTGCGAGTGAAATGCAAACAGGACGACATGCTTTTCTTCGGTAATTAAACATGGAAAACCGTGGATAAATTGCGCGTCGATCGTTCATCTTTTCATTTTCTATTTATTATAATCTTATCAATCATGACGCGCTATTTTGCAAATTTTCCGCGACCTCGTTGTTACTTTGACTCGCAGGGCGAAAAAAAAAAAAAAAAAAAAAAGAAAAGAGAAACGCTCGAAACAGGAAATTGTAATTACTATTCCGGTTTAGAAAATTAAAATATTTTCGAGAAATTTCCGAACGCGCGATTGAAATTTCCATCGACGTTTATTCACTCGTAAACGTTACTGCATATTTTCACATTGTCGGAATATTCGCGATTCTGCTTTTGACAGTGTATTCGTGTATTTTGAATACTTTAACATGATGTGCGTGCTGTGAACGCCCAAATCATGCTTTAGCACTTCGAAAAAGAAATTACTTTGCAAACAGGCAGGCTTTTTAATTGGCAGGATTATTCGATTTTCTATCAACTTCGCTATACCAACCGCATGGAAACGCTTGTGACACGATCAACGCGTAAATGATGTCTCTCCCCCTAGTGAAACTATGGATGTTCCATTTCATCCGGCTATTTTTTTACGTTGCTGACAAACGCGAACGCCTTCTCACCTAACTTTTAGCTCTGCTACTCTATAAAATTTTTCTGAAGAACTAAACTGAAAAAGACAACTTAGAGTAGTCCTCTAATTCCTTTGAAAAAAGTTCCAAGTAGCCTTTTTTTTTCTTGCTGCTAGCGCTTGACAACGCTTATTTTTCAATGTTTCGATTGATGTTCGGTAAAAGTTGTGTTTTGGCCCAAGGAACGACGATCGTTCATACGTGTGTTTAGTAAAAATTATTTCCAAAAAAATCGTATCGTTATTTAGTAAAAAGAATTAGCAGCATCAATTACTATAGAATTATCTTAAGCGTAATAAATATTAAACGTGGTTTCTGCGAATATCGAGATTCATTATCATAACGGATAACCGATTGTTTAAACACTTTTGTGATTTCCGCGAGATGTGTCCTCGCACTAAATATCTCGTAGTTTCTATCTACATTTTCATGTTGAACGGTACTAAACTTTGCCGATGTGATTACGACGGTTTGCTCTTGTTACGATGTTAATGAATGTTTAAAATATTTCGTATACCACGAATAACATACACGTGCTTTTAAAACGTACGTACAAGTGTCTGAATGTTTTCACGGACCTGTGTACAAGAGGGTAATTACTGGAAAATCCATGAGTATTTACAGCAAGGTAGAGAGGATGGCGTGGACCGGCGGAAAATCACACGTCGTGAAATTTGGACGAGCAGCAGCGGCGACGAGCGATCGGAAGCGATTCGAATGCGATTTGAATTTTGAGTACACTCGCGAATCTGCATATGTAAACACCGCGGCCGCGTCGTTGCATACCGGCCTGCGATAGCATCGCCGATTCCAAAACGTTTTCCCGCGCGTACGTGCAATCATGCCACCTATACAACGTGCCCCGTTCGTCGAACGAGACGATTCCATAGGTGTTCATTATTAAAGCAGCAGCGCAAGCTCACCGAAAACGAAAAATCCCCGGTTACATTCGCTCGTGTACCGTGTAACGGCTGATTTTTGGTTTGCATTCACCCTTTCCCTGCCTTTGTGATGCCGCGTAGCTTTATTACACGAACGAATATCATCGCGTTGCTCTCTCCGCAAACCCCTAGATATTGCAATTAAGAGCGAAACAAGCTGCCGTAATTATTATTTGTAGTTTGCTTAATGACGTGAAATTATCTCTCTTTCTCTCGTGAAACGTTGCTTGGTTTTGTAATAACGAAGGATATTTCTGATCGATGACGAGTTTCTCTGTACGAGGTTCCACCGGAATCAACATCCTGCGTGAATTTCACGTAGAATTTTCCCGTACGTAGCAATATATGTATACGCCCGGGACGCGAGGACAATTCGTTCGCTACGGTGTAATTGCGAGAAACACGTCGATCGATGCAGCCTCCGATCGAAAGATCGTTGGGATTGAAAGCCGCTTGAAATTTACATCGCACGTCGGACTTCGCGACCCTGTGATTCCGCCTGCGTATGCTCGTCCATGTTTCTTTTTTATCGAACGTTACGAAGCATTTAGTTAGTGCTGGCGTGAGAAATGGGTAGTTTTTAGTAAGTTTTCTTAGTAATTCACAATGTATCGTAACGAGTGTTTGATATTTTCTTTATGATGTTGATAGATGTTTCACGGGACGTGGCTGCAGTGGTCGACGCTGCTGTTGCTGCTGCTAGGAACGCGGCTGCTGTTCGTGGTCGCCCAATGTGGATCGTTCGCTCAGGATAGACAGGAAAGAGAGGACAAACAGGATAAACTGGCGCTGTACAAAGTCACTTTAAGGACTTACTGGTCGAGGGCGCGATTTCCACGACATTATCCGGAATGGAAACCACCGGCGCAGTTCGGCAAACTAATCGGTGAGTCAATTTAAACGTGTTTTCTAACGGATATTCCAAAATATTTCTCCACGTCCACGTAGTCTATGAAAGATTCGTATTAATATTTTCATAACGTAGCGCAAAGACAGTTCTGCCAAGCTGTCAAATATAATATTATAAATTTTATAAAATCGAAAAGAGTAGAAGATGTTTTATGATGTTTATACGATAAATTTATTATTTACGTATTCAGTTTACATTTTTAAATTATGAAAATACGTTTTGTTCCTTCTATTCGTATAACGGGCTTCTGTAATATGCCTTTTAATTGATATTGATTTAATTGATTTTTTGTAGCTCGACGAAATAATAATTTACTGAATTTGTAGTTTCTTTAATAACGTTTCGTTTACCTATCTTTTACACTTTATTCCACTGGTACGTAATGAATTACGGAATGTTCCGATTCTGCTATTATAAAATATTTTAACGTGAAATCTCCAGGATAAAGAATTAATTAATTTTTAAATTGTTGGTTCTAAATTCTTCGTGTTGTCGCATTGCGAAACGATTCAACGCGATACAAAACGAAGAAAAGAATTTGAACGCGATTCTATTAGCAAGAATACCATTCTTGGAAGAATCAATTAACGAACGAAGACGTTCGAACTTTAGTCGAGATTCGAGAAAATTCGTAGAATCATCTCGACGTCGAGACTCTTGGAAATTCGTTTCGCACGGTTTCGATGATCGGCGAATACTTATTTCTGAGCCGTGGCGCATTTCGAGCAACGTCAGCCAGCGGAACACGCCATTTCCGAGGTTTATTCTCTTCGACCTCCTTTCCCAGCCGACGTGAGAAACGATAATTGGAGAAGTTGGAAATTATCGGACGTCGACGCGTATGTCGTCGTTTCCAACGATGTCGGAGCTTTCCTCTGTCGCCTGATATACCGAATCTCGTAACAACACCGCGTCATCTACCACGCTTATTTCGGATTTTCTAAGACCATTATACGTTCTTTTTTATCTTTCTTAGAAAAAGAAACGCAAGGGAGACTTAAAATTTAATTTTCACGATATCATATTAATATCGTTGTGTATGTTTTATCTTCTAGACCGCTATCGTTGCAACATCTTCTACGCTATTCTTCTCTTTGAAATAAGTTTTGAAGAATTTTTATTCAAATAGCTTTTTATAACCATTATACAACACAATTTATCCAGCAAATGTGTCGACTATAAATACACGTTCTCTTATTTTCTCACTTACAAGATTATATCGCGTATATCGAATGCCAAGTTACACAATGTTTCCCCAGCAACAAGCAGTTATCGAAGAACAAATCAGGTGAAATTTTCGCAACAATAATCATAGCGAACAACAGGTTACGTAAAATTTTCCCAACAACGCGTTAAATAAATCTCCAAACACCTGTTTCTTCTATTCGCTTTAATTTCCCAGAATTCCACCCACGGATACCTATAACATTCGCACGTTGTAAAATTCAACGAGGCCGTTTCAATCGCGACGCAATCCACCGTCGAGAAAGAAATTCTCGTCCTTGTGCGGGTTGGTAGCGCGATCCAGGGGGCGGAAGGGCGTTGTAGTCGGTCCATAAACAAGGGGAATATTTCAGATGGTAATGCGAGCGCGGGAACAGGTGTCGTGACTCCCTGACGGTCTATAAATTTTCCTGGCGCCTCGTAACTCCGCGCGGTTTCACACTTTCGATACGTGGCTGTGGCCACCACGCACCATCCAACGAGATCGAGGGTGGTTTGGTAAGCGTGGCGGATGGGTAGGAAATGGAGGGTCGAATAAATCCGCGAAGCACGTTGGTTCGCGAAGGGAAACGTCAAATTCGAATTAGAAAGGCACGCGGCGTTCGGAGAAATTCAATTTCACTTTAAAGACCGTCCTCGTCTTCACGCTGGGTAAACGTCTAGGGTTTGGAATACGGGGGATGAAGCGAGCCAAGGGTCACGAAAGCGAGAGGAGCGCAGCGAAGAAAACTGAAAAGAGAAAAGGCGAGGATATGCGGGGAATGCGAATCCGCGCGGCATTTTGTTTTACGCTCGCGGAAAGAACTCGTGAATCGTTAGAACTCGTCGAATTTCCACCCTCGAACGGATACGAGCGTTTCGCGAACAGTTGCCGTGTCATCCGCCGAATTTTCCGCTTGTATTCGTTGAGACGACGACTCGTCGATTTTACGCGGAAATTCGACCGGCTGACTCCGTATCTTCTCCGTCGTTTTCGAGCAGGCTAAACCGCCGTGTAACGCGGTTAAGAATCGCTGCGATGCTCGTACAACGCGTTGAAAAATTGCTGCGGCTTTTGGGTAGCGTGGCGGGTATTATGAATTTCAGTGTGAGGCAGAAATAGAAGGTCGTTACTCGCGTAGGAATTTTTCTGTTGATAAGTATGTTTCATACATACGTGTACTTCCGTTCGGATATTTGGTTACAAATGAAGATGACGAGTGAAAAACGTAATAAATGATATTGTCTGTTTCTTTATGCAAGAATAATTTAGATATTGAACACGCTGTCGATCGATTTCACACGAAAACTATCTTTCCGTTTCCGACAAAACAACGAATTAATTATACATCTTCGCGCTTGATAATTCTGCTTCAGTTTTTTGCGCCCACCCTAATAATTTATTCACGAAGAAGAGCGACGAGATTTAGTTTCATGCTGGCTGTATAAAATCGCATGCAACGGTATACGGTCAACGTTCGCTACATTGTTGCAACTAGGATTCGGCGTGTCTGACCACGAGCGTCCACAACTACTGCCTCTCCATTCTCCAAGCGTACGATCAAAGCGAGGCCTATTTTCTCTTCGTTTCCTGGCATTACAAAAGCGATTAAAAGAAACTTCCGGAAAAGAAGCTGGAACTGGGTCACGTTTTCCCTTGCGGACAGACAGAAGAGAAAATAGAAGGTGCTAGCGGTAGTACGCGACTGGCGATAAACATCGAAGAGGTTGCGAAGGATAAAAAGAAAGGGAAGGGGAGCGAAACTCGAAGTCGTTGCGAACACGGCTACAAAACGTAATCGAAAATCCTTTACGACGATTCGTCGTACGACGGGCATTTTTAGCTATCAAGGAAGGAACCCCTCCTCTCTCTCTCTCTCTCTCTCTCTCTGCTTTCCGCATTCCGCAGAAACTCGACGAGAAAACCTTTCCAGGATATATCCTGCGTATACAGACGAACGGGCACGTTCGATCGTTAACGGGCGACTAATGGAATGGAATTCGCATCCAGATCGTCGGTTCCATCTCTCGACCTTCGACTCCACCTCCGCAATGGGGGTTGCTCTTTTCCTTCTCCTCTCGTTTTCCTTCACCCCTTTGCTACCCGAGAAATCGTAAAATCGGCACCGACGTTCGCGTTGTTTTCCTCCCTGCAATCCCTAACCTGCTAGACTTAATTCGATTTTTCCATTCCTAATCCTTCCTTTTTTTCTTCTCGTTTTCTTCGATCGGTTTTAACGTGTTACAACTTCTCGTTTGTATTCTCTGCAATTTTATTTGTTTCTTTCTTTGTCTCCTATCGCGGAAGAATGTGCCCTTCCGTACGACGGTGGTATCTTCACGCTGGTTGAGGTGGAAATGATAAGAGCGTTACCGCGTGCCTGTAATGTAGCGATCGGGTTGGAAATATCGACAGTCACGTAGACTATTACTGTATTTCTTGGGATATTGTCTTGGTTAGATAGAGGCCGGCTCTTGCATTAGCCGAGATATTTCGTCGAAGCGAATTCAGGAAATTGTTGCCAGAAATACGCGAGCCGCGAACGCCCAAGTCCCTCTGTACGGAAATTAATAAAACATCCCTCCGAACCGTGGCTAGCGTTTATTTAATCGAGAGATCGTTGGATTCCTTTATCGGGGTATGTTCGATCGATAGCTATCAGCTTGGAAGGAATTATTTCATTCCAGATATTCCAGGCGCGAGAGAGTCTTTGTTTTCTAAATCACTCTTGTTACCAGATCGTTATTAGATCACATTTATTTTACATTTTCCGCGTCAATCTTATGCAACCTAGAATTCGCGCAATACCTACTCCATTTTCCATCAGCCAGTCAGAGTCATGTGCAGGAAAATCCAAAAATCGTTGTCTCGTTAATCCGCTGTACACGCCGGGCGGCGGAATTCTCGAGTGGTTGAATTCTAGCTGGCAAAAAGGCTCATCGCATATTCACGCGGGTTTCCGGATCGAAGAAATCTTTGACGACGCGAGAAAATCTAGGCACACGATGGAAGAGAACGTAGAGAAGAAAATACAGAGGCTAAGGAGAGGAGAGAGAACGCTTTAGACCGAGTTTTCTCTTCTGTGGACGCTCCAAGGGCCGCTTCTAATTATTCTTCTCTTGAGACACCCGCAGCGCGCACGGTGTTCTCGTTATTTTTTTTTTTTTTTTTTTTATTTATAGCCGGGGAGCGACGGTTTGGAGCTAGCGCGAAGCGGAAGGACAGAGACGGGTGGATAGAGCGAAGAGTCGAGTAGCGAGCTAGTGGAAAGAGACACGTAGAAAGAGCGAGAGAGATTCAGGGTGTGCCCGAGAGCGAAGGAGCCGTAGGTAAAGAGGAGAGGTATTTTTAGCCTGAACCGAGAGAGTCGGGCTTCTCGTTTTGCTCCCGTTTCCTCGTCTCTCCTTTCTCGTGTACCAGCTGCGCTCGAATCGACGCTGAAAAGCAACAGAATCGGGAAAAAATGATGCACTTAGCGGCGCGTTTCGCGACGCTGATATATCCGTGTGTTGCGCGCTCGTCTCTCCCGTTTAATTTTCACCGAGACCCTCGTTTTTCTCGCCTGTGTAAAATATTTCGATCTAACGAACCGCTCTGTTATTTCTTTTTTTCTTTTCTCTTTTTTCTTTTTTTTAGCCTTCCTTTCCTTTATCGACAAAATTGATCACGCTCGTAGATCGTTGGAATAATTGTTTTTCGATATATGGTAAAAACTGTGTGACGAATGGTGTCGTCCGGTTCTACTTACAGTTGGAGAATACTCCACGGTCAGGTGTTAGTGTTGCTGCTTTCTCTTTTACCAAGAAAATTGATCACGCTCATAGATAGTTAGACTAATTGTTTCTCGATATACGACACAGACTGTCTGCCAAAGTTGCATCCGATTCTACTTGCAATTCGGGAATACTTTGCGACGAGCTCTATTATAGCCGTTTTTCTTCATCGAGAAAATTGATCGTTCTCGCGGGTCGTTGGAATAATTGTTTTTTAGTTTATGGTAACGACTGTCCGACAAGGTATCGCCCGGTTCTACTTGCAATTGGAGAATACTACGCGGCGAAATATATTATAGTTGTGCGCGTTCTGTAGTCGGTCTCGAGTTCTTCCACTCGAGAATCGAAAGTACTAAACGCGTGACAAGTGCCGTGGGCGGGAAAAACATCACCGGGCAATTTTTAGTCCACGAGATTTCACGATCCTCTTCCTGTTTCTATGAGAAGATACATCTCTGGTCGTAGTCGTATACAGGGTGGCCCACGAATTAGTCACCACGATATTGCGGCTGGATTTGACAAAAGCGATTACGTAGGAACTAATTTGTATCGTTGTGTTACGTATCGGCGATGAAGTTCTAGATTACAGTTCAAAAACAAGTTATATTCATTTTGTATCAGATAATTGAAACGGCTCACGTTATCATAACAATACCGAACTCGTCTTCTATTTTAAAATTAACGATGCTACTTGACATTTTTATTTTATAAAAGAAAAAAAGGTAATAGGCTTTTGTTCGAGGAATTTTCTTACTGAAGGCACGATTTTCTGAATAAAACTGGTATTTTTGCGGCACGTGGAGGTCAGAGTGCGATCCTTCCACGGAACTACGAGTCTCCGGTTTTTCTCGAGCTCCGTGTTTTCAGTGTCGATGGAATGATTCCCCGAGCATCCTTTTTCCCTTAGTGAAATTCTCACGTGTCTCGTATCGCGATGCAAAAAGCAAAAAGAGCTTTCGAAAAGGGTTCTCTTTGCCCGTCGCCCTGGTATTCTTCGCGATTCGTTCCTTTTCTCGCGATGACACGTCTCGTCCCTGCTGTTCTCTTACGTTTCTAGTGCGTTGGTCGACTGGCGAATGAAAAACCTCGGTCTTTCAACGCAACCGGCCGTGCACACGTTTATTAGGCCTCGTAGTTAATTAAAGCGAAGCGCGCAGGGTCCTTGGAATTGAAATTCCAGGTAATATGAATAGCAGCGTTCCTCTCGTCGTCGGCTCGTATCAAAGCGCTACATCTTTCCGGAGCATCTAGCTGTTTCGTAATTGCGCGCCGCTTGTTGTCCACTTCTTCTTGCACTTTCTGTTGCTCCCGCTTCCTCCTTCTTCTTCGTCCTGGTTAACAAGCATCGCTGATTTCTTTAATCGAGCAGCCAGCCTCGCGTTGATTTCTTCGCCGCGACAAGCTGTTCTTCGTATATGAAGTTTGCTTGAAACGTACCAACGTAATTTTGACATTTAATTCCAATTCTTTGGAATCTTTTGATAAAACAATTAGCTTTATGCCTAGAAATTTCTCTTTTATCAGTTATCGATACATTTTTCCTCGTAGATTGCGAATATGACACGTTTGTTTATTTTGTACGTACATGACGATTCACAAAGGTGTATATATGTTCAAGTAGATTTAACACTAGAACTATTACACCAATCAAATCGACTGGTTTGACAATTTTATTAAAAAACTCCTACTTAATGTTATATTTTTCCCGCAATGATGTAATGAATTTCGCAACGATAACTAAAAGAATAATATAATGAATTTTATTTTGTTTTTTATGTATTCAAGTTCAAAATAATTTTGTACCAAGGCTACTTATACCAATGCCAGTCAAAATGATTGATACCTGTCGAAGTGTAAAATGGTCTTGCAATCTGTTTATCGAACCCCAATTAACCAGTTTCCTCGTTTTCTACAACTTGCCACACGTTTTTTAAATTTTTACCGCCTATCATTCGATATGACGATATCAGTTATCAGGAAAATTCCGAATCGATCGCTAGATGCTAACACTAAAAATACCACACCAGTCTGACTGGCTCTACGATTTTATAAATGCGTCAACCTTCGTTTAGGGATCACAGATGGATTAATAATACAAAAAATCTACTACATAACACGAAATTCCTTCTGTGAGAAAGTAATAAATGAATAAATATAAAAATATTCTATTAATACTTATTTTTTAAAAACCAGTCATTTTCACTGGTTTTGGTAGAAATAAAAATATCGTGTCAACTATCGGTAGTTCTAGTGTTAAAACTCATTCGTAAACGTTGTTTGTCTTAACTTGAATTCGTCTGTTGCGCTATACTAATGCAAAATATCTACGTACAAAATATATGTACAGTTTTTTGAGGGATTTAGAATAAAGATGTTAGTATAGAATAAAATAATTCAGGGCATAACAGGTTGAAACGATAATAACGCAAGGTGACTGCGCTATAAAGGCGTTCCAATATTTTTAGCCGATAATAAGGATCCCATCTGGCTCGTTCCATCCGTCTTAACGAGTCTCCTCGAACGTCAGACGCATTAAGCCCCGGTCTTCTTGTCCCGATCGGCTCGCTTTGCGGTCGATTCATCTTTTTAGACCATCTCGATCCACGTCGTTTACGTCGTGTCCGCTTACCCGTTTGCAACGCCTCGTTTGTTTCCTTTGGCGATAATAACGAGAGAAATTCTGCGAGCCAAGACCGACTTCTCATCACGTTTACTTCAAAGACCAAAGTCAAAGTATCGAAACTTAATTTTAATTAATCTCGTCTTGGTGTAATAGCGTTGGGTAAAAACTCAAATATTTTACTCGCTTAAATAAGCCTTTCTTACTGTATGGGTCGTGTGACTTTCCAGCCGATCGATTTTAATCGGAAAGCTGTGTTTTAGAACGTCGAATTCGATCACAGCACGCGTGTCGCGTTTCCTCCAAGAATGTCGCGCGGAATTGAAATTGAAATTTGTTTACGCGCACGAGCTCCATCGATTCGCTTTGATTGCGCGGTGTAAACACATTCGAGACGTTTCATCGACGACGCCACGAATAATTTGCGGCTGCGCGAAGCGGCTGCACTAGACGCAAAATGCTCGTTATTTTTTCTAATTGCTTCATTCACGGAATTTCACTGTTTCCGCGATCTGTGACATTTCGCAGAGAAATATACTGCTGACGAAAAAATGTGGCGCCGTTATACGTCGCATAAATTCGAATAATTTAAAAGAAGAGGAGATGGCTTTAGAATTGTATTGCTTTAGAGAATCGTGTAATCAAGATTCTACTTACAATCGGATGAAGAAAATTGCCATTGAAATCCGAAGTGTAGCATGTGGAAATGTGAAACGAATTGGCAACAAAATTAGTAGGAAATTCAATGTATTAATTCCATAGATTGCAAGAATCGAACAAATATTCAACTCCGAATGCCGTTACTTAACAAAATTCTTTATCCAAATATCTCTTGAAAGAAAGAACATTACTATCGAAGTCGATCTTATAAACATTCAACCAATAACAAAATTCACAAGGAAATTAGTATAAACACACGTAAAAAGATGATCCTAGATTTCAAAGTCCAAAGTGCGCTACGGTACGAACGATTGATTCGCCCATACCTTTCGATCCATAGACTTTTCAGAATCGCGCAATCGGAACAGACGTTTCACTCTGAATATGCGAAACGATGAGCTTAGAATATCCATCGTGGACAGATGTCGTAGATCATAGATCTTTAAAAGGCTACAGAGACTCGCGAACCAACGAGAATTCGGCAGATTCAATTGGGCAACAGATAAAGCTGGACGAAGCGAGGAACAAACAACTTGCAAATCTCTCAAAGACGATCAACGTTCCGTCTAATTTGTGGTTTGATCCGTCGATTTGCTTTAAAATTAGTCGGGTTTTACCTACTACGCGATGTTCTGCGAAACAAAACCACCCTCTGCATGCATCTCCCTTGAATATGGACTTTCCCCTGGTGTCATTATCGCGAGCACAGGCAACGTACAAGCCTCAATGGGCGGTGAGCTGGAGTGGCAGGATAGAGGCAGATAAATAAATAGAGAGATAAAGAATAGGAGGCGAGTACGACGGAAAGCTTTCTGTAGCGGATGTACTGCTCGCGTCTGAAAACCATCCCCCGTGGGGCTTTTGTTGATTTAATAAACGCGAACCCTCAAGCTCACCGCTTCGACTACGCATTGTCGTGCACTGGCTGCACCCCTCTGTTCGTTTTATCTCGTCCTTGATGTCTCCTTCTATCCACCCCCGCCACTTATTTACCCTCTTTCCTTATGCGCGCGTCTCACCTTCCTTTTCTGTTCAATTTATGTGCCGCGCTTTCGTCTCGCCTTCTTATTGCTCCTTCTCTTTTCCCCCTTTCGTCTCTCCTGAACTATGCGTGATTTGTTCGACTATGGAACGTTCTTCACGCGATTTCAGAACGAGTACAGCGAGAGTAGTCGTAAATGAAAGCGAAGGAAGGTGGAGGAACTAGGCGGAGGAAAATAATCGTTGATGATACAGGGGAGAGAGAGCGCGGTTGCTTCCGGGTGGATTCGCGGAATAAAAGTCGAGAAGGAGACGGAGAAATTGTGTTGCGTGATACCTTACGCTCGTTCGTACACTGCTCTTCGTGAGTATTGGGCATCTGACGGTGTACAGAACGTGGCAATCGGTGGTTCAGATTGTTAGGGAAACATCGATTGATCGCTTGGAATTTTTTATTCGTACAAGGCGAAGAAAATATATGAATTTGTCGTAAAATGACCTATCGACGACTATACAGGATTTTCACATAATTGGTTGGTGTTTGTGGTTGTTTCGCTTTTTTTCCATGCTCCTTGTTACGTAACTTTTGGATGTTTGGTAAAACATTTGAAAATAAAGAAGATGCTGGTCACAGAGTCTCGAATGTCGCTGAAATGGCAGAGTGGGAGTATCGGAGAAGGAACATCGCTGAGGAACGTTCAAGGGTATCCGGTTTCGCGTCAGCATATCCCGTGGAATGTGTAATTTCGTAGATGCCCCATGATTTTATAGAATTTGCCGCACTTTGCTCGTAAATACGGATCCGTTTGTGAATTTCTGGTACGCCCGGCATGGTTCAAAGGTGAAAGAGCAACCGGTGTCAAACGTTAATTTCCTGTGAAATTATTCAAATACCTTTCTCCGTTAGACCATTTGATGGTTCTAGCGTTTTGCTCGTCTCATCCGGCGTGCTCCTCCATTACCGTTATAGGCTTCGTTCGCTTTAAAATGTCTTGTCGCTGCTCTCGAATATCTTCCCTCGTTTAAAATCGATTCAACGCGTAACAGTTTCCTAAAAGTTTCCATTTCTAGCCAATTTCTTAGGAAATTTTTACACGCGTTTGCTTCTCTGTGTTCGGGTACATAATCGTTCACGATGACGCAAAGTAGACTATCAGCGACGATTTAGCGGCACACGGATAGAATTTCGTATCGGCGATTAACCAGGTTATCTGCCCATCCGCGTCGCTACCGGTTCGATTCGTTGATATCGACGGGGAGACAGACTGGGCAGCGTTAAAAATTTTCCACTCTGTTTTCCCCCGGCATCGGCGTGCTCCGAGCACGGACATACTGGGAAAGTAATTTGCCAGAGAGGGAAAGAGAGAGAGAGGGAGAAATAAAAATTACGTTTCAATGTTCGCACGGTGCCGCCAATTATTGCAATTTGCCCCGGCATTTCGCCCGGCAATCTCGGCAAATTGGAAAGCTAGTTGTCAGGCGAAAATATATAGCGCAGCGTACGTGTACCAGCAGGTCGAATAAAATGGTACCAACTATCAGTTTGTATAATATAAATAAAAAAAAGAACATCATAAACTATCGAAGAGACAGCGACAAAATCGAGAGCGAAATAGGGAGAATAAGGGTTCAGGTGTAGCTATACCTGTGACGATATTTGTTACACTAGTTACCAATGTACAAAGGTGTTGGTTGAAATTTCACGAAGTTCTTCGATTATATTGGGTTGGAAACTATGTGATTGCGGATTTTGTCATTAGATGGAATTGACAAAATCCGCAATCACTTAGTTGCCAACCTAATATATAGATTGCTAGTTAAAGAATCGACTTCTCGAGGCTTCGAAGGTATGTATATTAACGCGTTGAAGGGAAAAAGAAAATTTTAGGAGGCTGAAGAAAGTCGATGTTGCAACGAAATGGCACGCATAGATTATTTTCCAAAATCTACAGAACTTGCGAGTTGTGGGAAGAAAGGGCGAATAAGTGGAGGAGTCGCTTGCAAGGGAAAAGAAAGGGGCAAATGTATGTAGCAAACAAAAAGAAAAATCCTAGAGATAAGGGAGGAATGGGACGATTGGGTGTGAGAGGGCGTTGTGTGTTCGCTATTGAAAGGAGAGAAAAATAGCGTATTCAAATAGAAAAATATATGAGCATCGAAAAACGCGATTAATCGCGAAAACCACTGACACAGTCGAGTAAATACGAAAGTACGTAATCCGAGAATCGATCGTAACACTAGCTGCGTTTCAGCATCGGTGCGAAAATTTACAGGGAAGGAAAAACAAAATATCGTTGCATTTCGCGTCACGCGGATTATTCATATCCGATTCGTCCATCCTTCGAGCTTCATACCGTGTCGTTTCTTCCGTCGAGCAAAACGTGTACCATTATAGTTTGTTTCAAAAGGAAAAGTCCAAATCGCATATACGCCTCTGAATACGTACTATTCCATTCTATACGCATTCGTACGTACATTTTTGAAAATTTATCGACTGTATTTACAGGAATATTTTTCCCTCAAATGTTTCAGGTTATATATCACCAATTTGAAAATATTCTATATATCGCTGTATGTTAAAAGATTTGTAATCGTACTAGCATAACTCTATATCACTTTCAACCCATACTCCACACAATATACACATAGACGTTCTCTGTGGTAAATGTTCAAACACGTAGGTGCCGTGTGCGATACGTTTCTTGAAAACGCGACTCTTGTCAAAAGGATCTGGCGTATGTGAGTCTCCACTGTACTCATCCGTGTGCGATACGTTTCTTGAATACGCGACTGTTGTCAAAAAGATGTGGCGTTTGTGAGTCGTCACTGTATTCATCCGTGTGCGATACGTTTGTTGGAAACGTGACTGGTGATCTTGCGAAAAGATCTTGCGAGTTTGAGTCGCATAGAAACAAACGAGCAAAGTAAGTCGCCTAACTGCAAATACTCTTTGGAATCTTCGGCGATACCGCTAACAAGTATAAAGCTGGACTTGCTCCATTTGCCGAAGCTGTTTTCACGTACCGACTAACCAGCGGTTCGCAACACGCTACATCCGAGAATTTACTTTGAAAGTTAAACACCTAGACTTACGTGCAATCGATAGAGGGTGTACACGATGCTTGTAATGTCGATGCCGATCGTTTCGTACAGCCAGTTTCCAACAGACGGTTCGTAAACGAATCGTAAAATTAAAGTACGATCGTAAGCAAAGCACGATCCCTCCAGACTCGTCTATATACTTCATTGGTTTCTTATTACGTTCCTGCGTATAGTTTTAGAAGAACACAACGTTCTTCGTTAGATCGTTGCCCCGTAATCTTCTTATGGAATTATCGATTTCATAATCGCGCGAAACTCGAGTTTCTTTCAAAACTCGCCTATTTCATCCGTAACAACCTGATAGTTAAGTCTTCTTTACTTTTCACGCTATAAACACTCGAAGGAGTTTACGCCAGAAGAATCGGATAATTTTCGAGGTACGAGGTTTATCTTAACAGGTTTACACTTGTGTCTTCTATATTGCACTTTCCTTTCAAACCAACCCCCTGGATCCTTTCTGTATACGCAACTGAAAATCTTAAGTTAAACGGAGAGTTTTAATTAGACCCTTCCCTGCACAAGCTCCGGTACACTGACCGTACTCGAAGGTCCACTAAAATTCGCGATTAACATCTTCCTATGAGTCTTGGAAGCACGAGTTTCGGTAGGGCCGTTAACATTCTCCGCAAATCTCTTCGAGGTCTCTTCTCGAGGATTAACCGAGCTTCCTGCAACTCTATGTGTCGTGCAACGTTTCTCTCCTGTTACAGTGGCTTTCGCGTTTGAAAATCCCAAGCAACATCGCCTGTCACGGCTCAGGATTAATCCTTGCTATTCGATTTACGCAACAGCGAGATTTCGTTATTTACAGCATGGAAATAGAAAAACTATAAAACCAAGAGGGGAAAACCTCGCGAGACGTTTCGCCGTTACTTTGAAAGCGACTGACTTTTCCTGGCGGCGTTTGCCCGTGTTTCTCGTCGGAGTCCCGCGCACGATTTCATGAATAAATTGCGAGGGGTTGCGTCGAGACGGCGGAGCCAGGTGCGGACGAACAAACCTGTAACGTCGGAACACGATCTTTCGCCGTCAGAGCAGCGGCTTCTTATTAACCAATAACAAAGCCTGGAAAAGCTAAGCTAGAAATCGCGATGGATGAGAGAGGGGAATAGGAATCGCGAGGGCAAGAGCGGGCGAGCTTAAATTATGCAAAGTGGTTCGATAACTCAACTTCCTTGCCTTCGACTTCGGGACTAACTTGGCTTTTGCTTAATATTTCTTTTAAAACTTCCACGAGCCAAACGCTCGTGTTTGCGAGCTGCTGCCTCTGAAAACCACTTTCACTGGTAGCCTCGTTCAATGGTTGACTGCAGGGGCTCGGTGCAGCCTCGTTTGTTTCAAAAGCTGGCCGAGCACGCCGTCTTGAGACGAATTGCCAGCGAGTAATAGGAAACGGAAGAGGGAAAGTAGAGAATGACCGCGACCAAGGTGGAGAAACGGTTGGAACTTTCTCAGCGTTATTCCGGTGCGCATAGACGCAAGCTGAAAAGATTTTTCTTCGTAGTAGCCCGTTCAGTGTTATATTTCTACTCGACGGTAGGAATTTTTGGTGTTTATTCGAAGAAAGAGAAATTTCTCAATTTTCTTTTTACAATACAGCGAGTAATTCTCGATCGATTTTCATAGCCGTTGAGTCGCATCAATTACATTTCCTTACTGCAGCCTTATACGAATATAGCGAAATAAGAAATTTCTCAGCGAGAAAGAAGATCTTTGACTTTTTTCGCGATAGCGTGACGACCAATGCTCGATGGATTTCTGTAGTTTTCGCAATGAATTGTCGAGATGCGATATCTCTAGAATTAAGGATCTTCTTGTTTATTTGAATAAAAAAATGTTCGATTGTCATCGCAACACGATTACCAATCCTGAGTCGATTTACGTAATGTTTAAACCGTGTTAATTGGACGCAACTTATTCAGAAACGAAAGGTTGCATCACGCCGATCGAAAAGACAAGTTTCACAAATGATGGGTCGTTCCACGAAACTTTCCTTCTCTTTTCCTCTGCTGGCGACGCGAGAGCAATTAAAAGTTTTATCGACGTAGCCCGTCGTTCGGCCCCGGAGAGAGCCAAGGCGGATACCATCCCCTTGGTGCAGCAGGCGAGAAGATTGCCGGTTAATGTAGCGTTATAAAGCGGCCCGGTTTTCGCGGCTCGTGCGAGAATTTCTCCAGGATCTACCCTTCTGTCCCTCGCCTCTTTCGCCTTCCTTTCGCAGAGGAAGATCGTCCCACGCTTCTGGGATCGAGTTTGATCCCCGTGGCTCAAATAGTCTGTTCGCTACGTGCCTCGAATGTGGCCCACGTTATCGTTCAACTTTCTCCTTTCTAGCGATTGGCCTCCATCGTGTCGTCCAGACTTGTGCGAAATTAGTCAAGCAACCGGCTAATTTCGTGCGAATTAAGTTTACGGTTATTAAGGTCTCTACGTTCGGAGCGTTTATTTGTTTGTAGTTTCGAGAAATATTCGAAACGGCGTTGAAGTTTCTGCGATAGAAATTTTTCCGATTACGAGAGAAGAGATTCCAATCTTTTACTCTTATTCCGGCACGAACGAACGCGGTAGAAGTTCGCGGAAACGATATTTTCAAGTGAAATTCTATTTTCGTAATTGAAGCGTTAAAAGATATCGATAAGTGGCGTGTAACTTTTCAATGAAGTTGGGTTATAGAGAAGGAGGGTTGATAGCTTATTTGCTTCGGCTTACTTGTGTTTATTCTACGCGAATCTCAGAGTTGAGGAATAATATCTGCAAGAAGCCTCGGTCTATGATACAGCGATAAACTGCTGTTGAATAAACATACGAAATCTGTTGGTGCAACCTTAATCGAATTATCGCCATCGTCTAGGAACCTTAGTAAGAGAGAATAATAAACATAGAGACCAGCCTCTAAAATATGTAGCTTCCAGCTGTTCATTCGCGTAACGAATCATCAAATGACTCTCATAAAACACTGTACGAGTCTTTGTTTCAGCGATAATATTCCTTTTACTCTTTACGTTCTAACATTCTTGTTATGTTTATTAACGTTCCTCGCGGGGCAGGATGTTCTAGCGACGAAACATCGTGGTAATGTCCGTCGGCGTTACTTGAAAATGAATATCGATCGGAAAGCTGTTAAGGCACCGCGGTTTCGGGATCGAAGATTTAAAGAGGAAAGTGCCGGAGTGAGAAAAGTTTAATGCACGGTTCCCGTAGTGTGCACGCTGAAATTCACAGCGCGAGACAAAGATTGCTCTCTCAGATGGGATCGTGGCGGAACATTTGCATAAGAATTGAACGGGCTGCACTCGCGCGCGGCAAATATTTTTCCAAGGCGAAGCCGGGAACCGAGCGGGTCGCGACACAGGGAGATATTAAAATCGAATGTCGCAACGCGATTGTCGAGACCGCTTAGTAATTTCGGCTAATTACCAGCCGCGACGTCCATCATGCAAATCAGCTTCTGTCGCCACTACGTTCCCGTTCTGCTATGCTTCTCGTTGCTCTCGATAATCTGCTTCGTAGTCTGCGAGTTATAAAGTCCCTTCGTCGTACGAATAAATTGACACACCGAGCGTTTTCTTTGTCGTAATCGATCGTCGAATTAAAACAAATCGACCGTTCTAACAATTGCGAGTGTTACGTCGCGTAAGACGGTCCGTGCGACGTCCCTCATGGTCTGGCCGCCGAGGCCCACATACCGTTACACTGAGCCTCGATAAACCCAAGGAACCACCATAAACCGAATCTTCTCAGTTTAATTTCTATTCACATAAGTATTTTCGGTTTATGGATGGTCCTTAAAACAGTCCTTAGGTTTATCGCACACTCTTATAACTTACGGAGAAAGCGGTTGTTTGTCTATTAAAAATAGCAGGTATTTCCCATTAAAAAGGACACTCATACCGAGCTTTCCTCCGTAATTGTACGAGACGGGTCATCACTGTTCTACCAAACGTCGTGCAGTCAACACGACTGTTCCTATAAGCTTCGCGTAGTCAACTTAAAACATAGTCCTCGCTACGATCAAAGTGATATTATCTTAATCTATTCTTTATTAATACTGCTCATCTATCAAGTGTATTATTCTTCATCACCTGTATCAATTATATCTTCCTACACGACGGAACCTCAAATGTAACAAGTTGTTAAAAATACAAATATTATAAGACTGTAGACTACAGTTTTATTCCCCAACAAATACCCCTATTATCCCGCAAGAAATAAGGGGATCGACCTGTTCGTGGTGTCGATTGTCATAATCGTAACGGGAATTTACGACTCCCGTTGACGCGCTTCAACGCGATCGCGTCTCCCCGCGACTGGACGAAAGAACAGCGAGGGTTTCTCGAAGACCAGAAACTCGCAATTCTTGTTGCATCGTTTTCAAAAGTTCCGATACATATTCGCACGCCTACTCGAACGTTTTAAAGCAGTCATTTCGTTTTGTGGAAAATTGAAAGAAAAAAGAGAAGGAGAAAGGAAAAAAGGAAAGAAGGTGGATAAATTATAATTGTTCGAGTTTGGTGACCGTAACGATTTCAAGTAGCATTTTAATTCCACTACATTAAGAAGTAAGAAGGGCATTTTCCAACGACAGAGAAATTACTTAAATATCCAAGGATCTTGCATAGACTTGGAAGATGTCGGTGGACCGACAGGAGAATTTGCATGAAAATATTATTGCACCGAGCTACGGCACATAAATTATGGCGCATCTGTTCCTGGTCCGCTTCTGTCTCGCTAGAGGGACATGCAGCAAGGTGTTTCAACCGAGGCGAGGTCAGGTCAGCCAAGCACTAGAAATTGTATCCGGAGCATGGCCCATTAGTCGAAATCACCACGTTGGCACCGTATCCCCGTTGAATAACTACGACGATTTGAATGCGGAAACAAAGAGAGACTAGTCCAATATTTTCGCGTTAATTGTCACCTCGATCTTCCTTCTTCTTTCTCGAAGGAAACGGCGTCCCTCGTTAGTTCTTCTCTTCGTCTTTTTATGTTTCGTCTCTGAAATGGATCGTTTCTTTAGCGGCTAGTTAGCAGGATAAGATGAACAGTTGAGAATTCGTCAAAGTCTTGGAGACACCGAGAATTTCGTATTATAAAACGAATGCATTGAACGAATCGTCTGGTTAAATTGTTTTGTTTTCGAACGTTTCGACTCGCAGTCGAAGATGACCGAATTATTTTTGATACGCGAATTTTTCGGTTATCTTTTATGGCATTGCTTCATTGGATAATTAACGAAATTACAAATGTATAATTTGTGATTTTGGTGAATATCAAACGTTAAAGTAAATGGACAATTTCGAAAACGAGAATAAAGAAAAATTCTCTAATGTCACGCCTCCTCGATCGATTTCTTATTTTACCGATAAAATGAAGCTTTACAGACGACTGAGAAATGTCACGAAACTGTATTATTACTTCGTTAAAAATTAGAAAATGGAATCTTGTACTTAACGTTCTCCCTTGGTTCTCTCGTTTCGTGGAAAGTTGGTTGCTGAAACGACCCAGTAATAGACAGCCCAGGGCTAAAAACATCCTCTTATAGGTAGAAGGATTTGGACAAAGTTTGCAGGTGTTCAGGGCATGATAATTCGAAAACCTAACGGGAGTTTCGCTTTAGTATGCGGACCAAAAAGCGCCGATAAAATTTCTGCCGGCGAATTTATTCGGGAAACTATCCCACGACTCCCACGCGCCCCAGAATTATCGGAAGTTTCCAACTGTAAAATGTCGGCGTTCGCATCGGTCGTTCTTCTATCCCTTGCACTTTGAACGATGGAGAAAGTGGTGCGAATCTGATCGATTCGATTTCGGAAAACACGCTGCTCGCGCGATGAGAAAACGGTAGGAGAGTGCGACCTAAATAAATTACAAGTTGAAATCCATGAAATGCATTCGTTTTTACTGGAATCCGTGTCCGATATCGGACTTTTATTCGCTCGCTTTCGACTCGGCTTATCGATATCACTCGAGGCATCGTCAAGTTGACGAACGACGAAATGTGAAAAAAGAAGGGGGAAAAAAAATAGAAGAGAAAAAGGGAAAGAAAATTCAGTGAATCGGTTCGTTGAATTTAATGTCGCTACTAAGTGGCAGGAAATGGTACAGCGATGTTAAGAGGCTTACGTTTGATCGGGAAAATGTCCAAATTGCTTTGCCTCGTCCACTTGTAACCCGTATCGATTTCGAACTTGAGAATCGAAAAGAAGGCTCGTTAATTACGCGACATTCGTTGTCCATTCGAGGATCATCCAGTGCTGGTTACGTTAATTAATTTTTTGTTTTTCTTTTGGCAATAACATGAAAGATCGAAGAGTTTATTTTAAAGCAAGAAAATGTACGCTTGAATATCGCGATGATGGCGTTGATCTGGTTTTATCGCATATATTGAGTCGATGTAAATAATTAAATGGCAAACTTGCCGAAGAGGGGGGGATGGTACGATAAATTTCGATCGGGAATGAAAGCTCCTATGTAAGTCGGGGGATCGTTTCGTGGCTACGTATTAAACGTCGACGCGTAAATTACAGATTTAATTAAATTAAATTTGCGGCGCGTAATTGCGTGGTCGAAAATGCTGGCTCGCGGAATAAACATTCGAATACAAATACCCCGGAAGGGATTATCGTAAGAAGCATGGCGCGTTAGATATTATCTGTTGCAATTTAGAGTGTTAATCTCTCGTATTTGTATCAGGTCCCAGTTTCCTTGTTAATTCGTGTAATTTGCGGATTGCGAACATTAAAAATTTCAGCGATACAGCGACAAAATCCTTTACTCGGAGAAAGGTAGATTAGAATAAAATAAATGTATATTTAATAAGTATATAAAACAATAATAATAAAATTAGTATCCCCGATATATTCCTCCTTCGATATGATGGCCCAGGTTCAACGTTCCACGAGAAATAATTTTTCATCTTATTCGGGTGCAGTCGTTTTTATTTTCTAATTTCCTTTCGTCAACTAAATAATACCGTGTCCGATATAACCAACATTTACTCAAACCCTAACAATTCCTTTGCTCTGTACAAATATGCGAGCTCCTACTCATCTACTACACGTTTTCAAAATATGAATCGTTTCCTGTGAAACACATAATGTATCCATACTCGGAAAGTTCGTGTACTACACTGAAAAGGCTTGCCGAGCCCTTCAATTTCAGAGGGAATATAACGTATAATTCCTGCGAGGAGCGTGTGCACCATTGACTGTTGAATTTCAAAGGGCGGTTTTGGATGAACTTTCCAAAGGGTGGCTGGTTTTCAACCCTAAAAAGAGACTCGCACAGATTTGCCTACCATCCGTGGCGTAAATAATAGAAGGGTCAAATGTACTCCCTTTATTCCGGGGGTTTGAAAGCGAGATTCGTTTCCGAGTTACTTTGGAAAACTTGCGCGGAAACTTGCGCGATAAACTATGTCATTAAAGATGTAGATTAGAGGCCGATGATGGTTGCTGTTGGATCTCGTACGCCATTCATCGAGTAGATCTCTTCTCCGGCGGTAGCAGCTGTCACGTGTTTTCCCTTTGTCCCTCTCCTCCCTCTTTCTCTTTCTCCCAAGTGGCAAGAGGAACTTCGTAGTCGTTGCAGCGAGTGTCGTTAGAGAGGCTGTAATAATAGCGATGAATTGTTGATAGGCATCGCGCTACTCTGTATTTATGTACAGAGGCACGCCAGCATCCCCCGAGTCACTTCACCCTTCGCGAATTCCTCTCTCATCACGTCACCCGGCTGCCCGCTATATCTATCTTGCTTGCATCGTAGCTATGGCTCACGATGCTTTTCCACCCGTAAAATATGCAAGGAACGATGCTCTCATTACGACGAATTCATTCTCGAAATTTGTATATCGACACCCGAGCGCCACGCGCCAAAGGGTTTCCTGGAAGGGTGCATTTTTGATGGAGCTACACGACCGTGAGAGTTGATTAAGTTACTACCGGCATAAACGAACCTGCGAATATTTCGTCGGTGACTGGCGTCACGTCCTTTGAATTTCATAGTTCCTTGGAAACATCTGGGTGTGGGAAAGATGATACAGATGGTAGAATAGCGAGTTGATAAAAATAGTTAGAAATTGAAGTTTACATATTTTGAGAAACCGGACAAGTAGGAGAGAGATTATTCTTGAGCCAGAGTCGGGAAAAATCAAAATTTAAAAAGTGAGTTTGTAGTACGAATGGAAGTTAACAAGAGGAGGGAAATTAATTTTGTGAAATTCGAGAATAGGAATTGATAATTTGCAAGAGTAAAAACATTGTAATTTCTAGTGCCGACCTACTTAATTAGTAGATTTTTCGGTCTGAATGATTAATAATATTAAAAAAAGGCGGTTGGACGTTAGGATACATAGTTTTGTCTAAATTTTATCTTTACATATATCACAAGCAAAATAATTGATATTTTCATGGTCTGTGTGGATTCGGCGTGTGCCAAGCCTTCACGTTCGTCCTTTTTGGAACATTGAAAGCCTGAGCAGCCACAGTCTCATTCAAAGTCTGTCTCTGGGTCATTTTATCTTCGAGGAATAGCTTCAAAGCCGCATTCATGTTCTCCTCTGTCCATTTTCCTCCTGCCTACTTTAGAATTTCATACATTTTGCCGCGAGGAGAGGTAGGAAAAAGATTAAACGAACGTCTGCTAATTCAATTTTAATCGCTAGCAGATTAAATTTACACATAAAAGACTTTGGTCTGCTTTGGTCGATGGCTGATTGTTAGTAGCGGACGATAAAAGTAGTGGACGCTAGTGGACGATAAACACGTGAAAACGCTCTAAATTATAATGCATGTAATGTACGAAGAAAATTGCAGAACTGAGGCTGATAATTACGTTTAATAGACTAGACATAGTGTAATCATTTACAGTCTGTCACACAAGAGCGTGTCTGCGATATTTCTGTAAATATTTATATATTTGTAAAAAAATTTATATGAATTGAATCTACATCTAAAACACTAATACGCTATTACAGTAGGGTGTCCAATCTCCTCCATTAGCGATTATAGCTTGACATCGTTTCGGCATACTCTCGACTAATTTTTGAGCGTAGGATTCTGGTAACGACCTCCATATCTTTCGAATGTGATGTACAAGTGTTCTTATTTTTGTGATACGTCTTCCTCTCAGCTTGCCTAATAGGACACCATGCCCAAAACGAAGATTCATCAGTGAATATTATATTACTCCAATCACGATCTCTGTTTTCATTCGCCCATGCCAGACGATTTTCGACGTTTCGCGTACGCGGCACTCATATTAAAAAGCTCTGTTCCTTTCACTGTTTCAAATGAAACTGAAAGGTATTCAGCAACGCGTATTAGAGAAGTTTTCGTTTGTTTACATTCTTTTTATCTCATTCTGATTAGGTGTCAGGTTTCGCAGATATCGCAGACACGCTCTTGTGTGACAGACTGTACTTACCCGAGGAATAAAATATCTCTAGAAAATAGCTCTTTTAACAGTCGAAATATCAACATATTCGTCTAACCTGTCAGAAAAGCGAAAACAATGGAATAAACAACGTGGCTCTGAAATATGTTACACAGAATTGTTATATTCACTCGTTTCCACCTAATTGTGTTGATCAGTGCCGTATGCCAGTCAGTACACTGCACGACTCTTCCCTAATTTGAGACGTTTTGAGGGGCGTAAGTATCCAGAGTTTCATCCAAGATCATATAATGTTAACTAAAAATCATTTCTTCTTTCGTGGTATATTTTTTTACAAAATTAACTTTTCTTTCCATTCCATTGTCGCTACGAATGAAATCTCCTCGTCTCTGTTATTTCTCGCGTTACTATCACGTCCGAAATCTACAAACACCATGGGTGTTTCCATGACAGAGGGGGATTAGGTAAACTCTCAATCATCGAAAAAATCGATTAAATGAATAAAAAATCACGATATAATAAGCTACTGTATATGAAAACCGTGGTTTTTATTATGTTCGAATTGGAAGAAGCAATATGAAATATCGAACAGGATGCTAAATATGCAGTACATGTTTCGTATCGAAATTCCTAAGGGAGATTTGGCATCCAAGCAGACCACCCTACACATTATACGCGTAGAGAGTCGGCAAGCAAGGCAAATAGAGAGGAGTAGACGCGGTCCAGAATTCGATATCATAATCACAATAACGAAACCCCACAGATATTCCCTTTATTCTCTGGTTTAAAGGGTAACCAGTGTGGTTCTTTCGAGTTACAAAGAGTATCAAAGTCGAGTTTAAACAATGCAATGGTTTCCTTCGGTCCATAATTGGAAACACGAGCCACAGTCTGTCGCTAGCAACACAACACTGTTCATCAGCATCGAATTTCCACGGGCGTCTAAGTAGCTTAAATCGCGACGTTAATGCCTTCTCCGTTCTGTTTCCAGTTGTTGCTCGCGTTCTACCCCGTACAGAGCACGATAATCGATCGCGATATCGATGGAAGCTAGAGATAGGCTCGAGTACGTAGCCGAACGCTTGTAGACAACTTTTCACGAATATGATACGCGCATTGGACGAAACGTTTCGTATTTTTACTCCAATGAGTGACGATTGTCGTGGAATTATTGATAAAATTAGAAGGAAATCTGAAAATGTATGTAAAGTTGCAAGGTTTTTGCTGGAAAAGCAACAAGCGTCAAAGATAATCACAGCGAGAAATTTATTTATCAATATGATATACCTGCAGCGAATATCTATGCAGCGAACCTTGCCGAATTTCATTCAAACTTGTAAATACACGTTGAACTTGATCCTATCGCTAATGTACGCATCGTCTCTTGGTTCGCAATTCACGTCTTCCAAGTATTCGCGTGTCGCTACTAATGAAATTTCGTCATCTCTGTTATTTCTCGCGCTGCTATTACGCCCGAGATTACGCCCGTCGCTGAAACTATAACGTACGAACGTACGTTCCGGCTTATGGAAAATTCAGGGTGTTTGACAGATTGAACGAAACAGAGATTAGATATCCCGTAACAACCATAGAATTCTACTACGAAGTTTCGAATAGCGCTTGCACGAATCATTCCTGATAATGATTTTTTATTTGCTTTCGGACCTGTTGCTTCGACTCGGTTCTAAAGCTACGCTCCTTTGATTTGTCAAGCCTGTCCGTGTCGCGTGTTCCATTAAGAAATTGTACGGGACCCGCGTATCGTAGATTTTAAAATTGATACACAAATATAGTCATATAGTTCAGCGTTATCGATTTCTTGCACGTACAAAGAAAATTAAAAACTGAGCAGAACGAATTAATTCCCAGACAAATGCTCAGAGGGAACCCTTAGGTTTCTTTACGTTTTACTGTTAATTGAAAAAATGGGAATTAAAGCGCGAAGAGGGATTCAGAAACATTCCAGCTGGGAGAATCTCGAGCGGACGAAACTCGACCGAGTATCGTCTCTGATTTGCGCTAGTAAATCGGCTTACGTGACGTCCCATCCTTCTCCTCCTGTGTCGTCGATGTCGTCCTCGTCTCGATGGATAATGCGAACGGTACACAACGTCGTCGTCGAGATGAGTTCCAAAGGCAGTTAATGCACCAGTAACCCTTTAAAGGTTCCAGTGCCCCTTTTCTCAGGTAGCTGTTTCTTGTGTATATCTTGGGTCAAAAGCGCCCTCTCAAAACGAAACGTTCGATGAAGCTCTTCCAATTATGGATATGTAGCTCTAGAGCAGAAGAGTTCGTCTTTGACGATACCGTCCCAGTTTGTCAATTAAACGTTGCATCAACGCTACCATTCAGCTCCGCTCTGTCTATTCGGCTCTGTATTTTTATTTTTTATTTCTTTACGCGCGGTCAATGGACGTGCAAAGAACGCCGCGTATTCTTTCAAGGCTTCCTTTAATCCCTTAATCGAATAGAGGTAGATCGTGTTGCTGTCTTTTTTAAGCTGTCTGAAAATTGGCGGAATTAATTAGATGCTCAAGGCGTTTAGATATGAAAGAAGAATCTGGGTCAACGCTGCAGCAAAGGATTAATCGCCCTGGTTTTCATTTTTTTCTTTTTTTATATCTTAGCAAGTTAAAGTGTCTTCGTTTTTCACTCTACCTTGGAATATCTTAATTACCAACCGCAATATTCCAAGACGATGACGAATCCCGAGATAAGGGGAATCTGGGTCGATCTCCTCGTCCGCAGAAAGGTTATTTCGCGTAAAGTGATCTCGCGACTATTCGCGTATCTCGCACTGAAACTAGGGACGGCTGGATATTTTCGGGCCCTTTGGAATATCTTGATCGACCAGCGTAAAATCTTCCAACGTTTTGTTACCGTGCACTGAATTTAATCACCTAACGTCACCGATAAGCACGTGGACATTTTGGTCGATTGGTGTTAACGACATGTGAACGTGGAAAATGTACGACGAAAAGCAAATACATAAAAATAAAAATTTCTTATTTCAAACCTTGTCAACGATGTGTCAAAATTGAATAGAATTTGTAGAATTAGAGACAATTTGTCGAACCTGTTCAAGTTCTGGGAATTTCTAGGAAAACTCTACCTCTCTAGCGTTTAGTTTTTGGCACAACTATTCTCTTTACAGCGGCTTCTTTGGTCTCTATCATAGTACCGCGGAAAGATCGACGACATACAGACAATGTCGACGATAAAGCGCAAATGCCGATAAGCCGAAAGGGTAGGAAAGGTTCCATAGGCCTAACGGCCGTCAATGTATTCCAACACCGCAGCAGTTGATGTTCACTTAGCCACTGAAGAATCAAGAGTCAAGAGTCGTTAATCGAGAGTCGTCATATCACACTACTGTATTAAGTTCAAGTTAAATAATCATCGTTTTCTGTTTAATCCACTGCAATAAATTCATCTATCAATACATTATCATATATAATAGAAACCATTGGAAATGCTAATTTCTAACATTTCTGAATAAAGAATTTCTATAATACATTGATCCACGCGTTTGCTCTCTCTATTCCGAGATATATAAAACCTCAATAAAACCGTTAATCAGTTTCAAATATTATCGCTAAGATAAAAAACGATCGCCACTGGATATTATCGGAGAAGTAACTAATGAAACCGAGAAATATTTCTATTTGAGTAACTTTCTCCTGCCTTGCACGTTCTACGTAAATTTTTTTCTAAGTAAATTTTTTACGATAATCGGAAAAATGCGAGAACGTTACCCAAGTATCTGCGGAATCCGCCACCGCGTATTACTCCATAGCACCTTTACTCCTTTTATCGTTCCACGATCGTTGGTCGGAAACGACGATTCCCTTCCTCTGTCGACTATTTCTCAGTTTCTACTTTCTTCGAGTGTGCCATCAAAATTGACCGCAATTTCGTGAAATCCTAACCGACTTTCCAGGGATAAACTTGGCGAAACGATAAACGATAAATGGTAAACTCGGCAATCAACGGATCGACGCGGATCGCTGGAAAATTATACAGGGGTCACAGGACCGTAAATTCACCGTGTACTATGCCATAGCAACGTGACCAAAATTGCGAGCGAATTACCTCGGCAATGACGCGTTCCGCCTCCCTCCGCGTCGCGGCTACCGTTTCCCGTTTTATTAGATAACTTCTCCTATAAACGACCACCACTCGTTTTCGGCTGGATATTTATTATAATTTTACAACCGTGCACGCGTTTGTGGTTGGCCGAGAGTGCCACTGCAACCTGCTCGAGGATGCGACGAAGCGAACGACCAATAAGAGAGGCCACGAGCTGAAAACCCGTAGCATTCACTAATTTCTTCTCTTTCCATCGGAAGTCTTCCCTCTCTTATCGCCATCTTCGCTTCTTTACAGCGATCTCTTTTCGCGAATTAGCCCTGAACATGAATAAAATCGCAGTTATAGACGAGGAACCGTAACGAAGGACTTTTGCCTTAAGATTCGTCGTAAAATTACCAACCACAAATACGTTAAAAATAAACTAGAATAAACGGAACGAGATGCGCTATTTCGACTAGATGGCCGAGCAGCTAATTGACCCAGACGATCCGCGAGGGCCAAACCGCCTAATAGCGAGCTAATTCAAAGTTCTCTCGACGACAGTCGTCTAGTTAGCGTACAGTACGCTATTCGTGTAACACGACGGCGACGTCGAATTATTTCACCGACAGGGGTGAAAGAAGCACGCGTGGGATGCTGGTTGAAGAGGGCACCATGGAGTACCGCGCGGAGGGTCGTTGAGAAAGTCGTTAGACTGCGAGAATAGTCGAGTAGAACGCAGGTTTAAATTCGGCTAGTCAGCGAAGGTATATGATAAAAGGAAAATAGAAAAGAGAAGAAAAACAGGAAATAAACGAACCACGAAAAATGTAAAAGAGAAATCGAAAAGGAGGGACGGGGGAGGAGCAGAAAACTAACGAAATAATTACAACGATTCGGTAAATTCTATCTTCCGAGGAAATTTATACAAATGGCTTTGGTCGTAATAGCGTTTTGCTAAACCTCGACTAGCTCGCACCTTTACTGTTTAACGACGCGTTATTTGTCCGGTTACGAGGTACTTGCGAACTTAACTTATCCAAAATGCACTAGATACACTAAGGTTAATAGTGTCCGCGCCATCCTACAGTATCGTACTTGATATATTCGCTAACGTCCGGGTTAACAGCTATTGCGATAGCCATTGTGGCTACGTAATGTTCCGAGGATACTAGGAAGAATTCCCAAGTATATTGTATCTGTCGTTCGAGCCTGGAAAAGAGATCGATGGAATGGGCGCGGATTCTGATCGGTTCGACGACCATATTCTATCGATACAATTTTTAAAATACACGTATTTTTATTATTCGTTCGGACGACCTCATTTCAGAATTTGTCGTCTATGTTTAGAAAATCAAAAGAAGATCTTTTCAATTGTTCGCTATAGAATATTTATGAAAACTTATACTCTTACAAACGCAATTAGGAAAAAAGAACCTAGGTATGAATTTGTTTCGCGTGCCAAATATTCCGCCAATATTCACAGTTTAGCGATTACCGTTTCGCGATGAAAACACAGTTAGCATATAGGGTAACCAGTTACCACAATATTACAGTTTCAACGTGTTATTGGATCCCCTGAAAAAGCTAGCCGCAATGCTGGAACACGGTTTGTACTCGGAAACTTGAAGTAGTAATAAGAGTAGAGTGCCGATTAACGAGTAAATACGTACCAATAGCGCGAGAGAAACCAGTAGAATCACAAACATGTCGTCGAATCAGAATTTTTATTGTTGCGTTGCTCGTTCGAACGTTCCTCGATATCGGTCGATTAGGAGGACTAAACGACCGAAGATTAACGAGATTCGCGAGTGAAGCACTGTCTAAAACAACGAACGCTACCGGTAATTCGAGGCAGCCATACGATTAGTCAAGAGCAACAACTTGTTCCTTGAAGGATCCACGAAACGTTATCGCAACAGCCTGTGTTTCTAGCCGTGCGATAGATCACGGGTAGCTCGAAAGATCTCGCAGCAAGAATCACGATGATTTCCACGAGGCTAAAATCAACGGGACCGTAGTCGTTGGCCGCAACCTCGAGGGATACGGGAGCCATGTTGGTAGCGTAAAGTACCGCGTACACTGGTGTTGTTGATGTTAAGTTACGAGAATCGTCGCGGGAGAAGCCTTCTAGAAACAAAGAGAGAGAGAGAGAGAGAGAGAGAGAGAGAAGAAGGGGAAGGAGAGGTTTTGCACAGATGTGCAGGCGGAATTAATACATAGAGAGGATCCAAGAGCTGTGCATAGTTGGCTGCGTGCAGATATGGTTATGGCGCGTGCGGTTCGAAATTGGTTACATGCATCAGGAGATGCAACACTACCGCAGCCTGGTATCTTCCATTCTCTTCGTATCTCTGTCCAACGCGTAGCACACTGACGATAATACCGCCCCTCCTTGTCGGTATCGATTAAGCATTATCTCTTAACTATAACGTTGGAAACCCACGTCTCTCGTTAGCCTACGCTTGGTACAGTGGCCGAGTCTCTCCTTTGCTTGGAAACCTAGACATCTCCTGAGACAGTCGGTCAGATTTCGTCGTAAGAGACAGCGCAGTTGAATTCACCAAGGCAGCTATCGATAAACCTATTGAATATGCTGTCTCGCCTAGTTCGCGTTGATTGGGCCTAGACGCGCTCTCCTTAATTAGAAACGTTTGGTTTTGAGAATAATAATAAGGAGAATAATAATAGGATTGGTGGATTTGAGTAGGTGGAACGTGTTTAACTCTCTGGAGAAAGATTTTTAGTAGTACAATATCGTAGTATAAAGTATAATACACTTAAGTTTGGAAAATATGTAGGTTCGTTACAATTACTATAACACGATTTGTGGATCTATTTATAATGGAATTTTATGGTCCAACAGGTACTGATAGCGCTAGGAAATTGTAGCAACCTGGCAATTCATAATTTCTACGTAGGATACGTAATTTTCATTCCTGATGAGTTCTTACGTAGAATGGCCGTTAAATGTATTCACCCGCCACTGTGTTTATTATAACATTTACAGAGTAATCAATTATGTAGGCGAATTAAGACGCACGCCCTGAATTTCCTTGCGAAAGTATCTTCCGTCGGAAATACTGGTCTCGTTTCACCCAGTTCACACCAATTACACGCGCGTATTCACTTATAACCTAGCACCGGTTGCACAGTTTCGCGAATTCACAAGGACGCGTAAAAGAAGGAAGCAAGAAGCTTACCGGGCTAACGAATCCGTGAGCCCTGCCACGCACTCGAATTTCGTTTCCACTCTGACGAACAGTTTTCCCTCTGGTCCGCAGACCTTATCATCTTCATCGTCTTCGTCGTCGTCGTCGTCGTCGTCGTCGTCGTTGTGCTCACTGGGTCGAGTGCACGGTTAAGAGGACCTCGTTTATGTATAATAAGCTCAGGTTAGGTATCCACGTCTCTTCTAGGCTCCACTTAAGTACGACTCGTCCCTTCTCTATCTTCTCCGTCTTCGGTTATATGAAGACCCGAACGAAGAGATAGAGAGAATAGGCCGAGAGATCTCGTTGGGAAGAGACCCTTTAACGAATAGACCATAAGCACGAGCACTCGGAAGGAATAATTTTAGCTTCGGATGACGTCGATGCTCGGGGCACGTGCCATCAGACTTGTTAGCAAAATTTTCCTTCTGCCCAATGCTTTATCGTTTGATGCAGCGGGATTTGTTGTATCACGGTCACTTTTTTAATCATTAAATATAAAATGGATAAATTATATTTAAAAACGAAGAGAAAGAGAAATATTCTATCAGTCATATTCGATATTCAAGTCCCGTTTTCACAATAATAATCTGCAAAAATAGTGGCCTCTTTTTAATCAAATAATTTCTTTGGTCAAATTCGAGATACCGGCGAATGACACGCGAGCGAGGACAAACGACTATGAAAGAAGGTCGAAATTCGTCAGGTAGTCAGCTAGTTTCCCGAAAGAAAGGTGGATTTGAATTCCACTGGATGGGATTATTGGTAGTCCTCGAAGAAAAACGAACCATTGGCTGGATTAGAATTCCGTTCGGTGGAAGCTGCTCGAAGAGTAGAGTCGGACCATTTCGGTGGATTTGAATTCTGTTCGGGCTTCGTCGAGGTTACCGGGAAAAATCGACTTCGGATTCATTCCTGTCACCTTCTCTACGAAAATTTTACCTCCGAGTTTTTCCATCGGTGTTATCTTTTTATCTTCCTTTTTTCTTTTTTTTTTTTTTTTTTTTTTCTTGTGGACTCTGCGCCTCCCAAAGTCCTATCCCTCTTTACTCCCGCAGCTGGGAACATTTTCTGGCAATGTCAGTAGCAGCTTCATGGTATTTTCATGCATCGTAAAAATACGTAAGCTCCTACTCCCTTTCAGGGAACTCCCGTTCCCTTCTCAGATTTCATAATTCAGGGCGACTGCTGCGATCGAAGTGCGAACTCGTTTATTTTTTATCACGTTCGATTACGCTTCGTCCTTCCTTTTCTGTTTCTATCGTCTTTTTCCATCTCTTCCCTCACCTGCGCGTTGAATTATTAATTCGATCTCAGTAACGTCAACATTATTATTTTCTTCCTTTATTTTTACGACGATAAACGGTTGGTCGTTGTAAGTTATGGAGCAAACGTAATGAAAATGGACGATAGCCATTGTTTCGTTATTCAGATTAATTAACATTTCCTCAACGAAACAAAAATTTACGAATGCGTTTTACGGACTGCACTAACTGTTCCGTTTGATATAAAATGTTTGTGCGATGGAATTCTGCATCATAGACTTATCACTCGTAAATTCACTTTTGGTGTTATTCAAATTATTAATCGTTATTAATAAACTCATTAGCTAGTAAATTATTGTACAAAAGGATTCAAGTATCCTAATATGCACGGACGAGAGTTTATAAAAACAAATTTACCAAATCACGAAAAATTGAAGGTGTAGGGTGACATTCTCCGAGATGCTCGCTCGCGTGTATCATTCCCCTTTTTCATTTTCGAACGATGGAAACTCTTCATCGATCGTGCAAAGCTTACGGAAGTTCTCGTTGAGTCTTCGCAAAGTCCCGGAAGCCTGGTCGACGAGACAGCTTCCTGGATTCGTTCCTCGTTGGCCCACCATGATTGGAGACATCGTGGCCGTATCCCGTAAAAGCGACAAACACGGGAAGGGTTTCGTAAGGGTTTGCGTAAGTCGAGATTTTCCCCAGACGTGCTTTCGGAAGCGAGTAAATCAAAATATCGGCAAGCTGCGAACAATACGAAAAAATGACGAAGAGATCGATCTCGCTTTGGGTCCATAAACGTCTGAAAGCTTTTAGGGGTCTTCCTGTTGATGACGTCCTTCGCCCAATGAAGGTTTATCGATTCTTTCGACACTAGATACCATTCCTTTACTTTTTCGAAAGAAGACGAGCGTAAACAATGGTAATTCTTATTACGAGCAGTTTAATTTCACTAAATTTATTTCTAATTAAATCTCAAAGTCGTTAAAGCCAAGAAACGCATAGAACCGAGTGCGAGACTAAGCGTGCTGGCCATTTTTGCCACAAGAACAGCTGTCGCGAAATTAACTATAACACGTTGTCTCTAATATGCTCTTGAAAATAATTCATGAACGAAATGACAGACGCGTCGCGGTTATGGGCCGTAATACGTAATATCGCGTAAAGAAAGGAAAATAAAACGGACGAAGGAGAAAATAAAGCAGGGACAACGGGACGACCTATCGGTACGCAGTACCGGAGGGAAATATCGTAGGATCGGCGTTATGTTGGCGGGAAATGCCGTTATGAATTTTATGCTTATCGATCCGTAGGATATTGCTAATAAAAGGTACCGGTGTTACACTCCGCCCTGCTCATTCCTGCCTTTCCATCTGGTTTCCGACTGTTGTTCGCACCCCGAGCCATCCATGCGTTCCACGTTCGGCTCTTCCGTGCTTCATGGCGGCTCTTCTCCCCCTCATCGATCTACAGTGGTAACACGTTTCCATCCTGGTCCCGGGAAATCTGCGCCTCGTCTCCTTTACGTGGTATCATGTCCAGAATGTTACTTTTACGTTAAGCCATTTCCACCGTACGATTAAGAAGAATATTCCCTTATTGCCAAACGTTTGTTTATTATATTTTTGTTCACAAAATATTTTTGTACATGGTCATTTGTACAGTTTAACGATACTATCTAAATTTGACAATAGCTAGAATAACGGTAATACAGAATTCACAATTGACGATAACATAAAATTTTTAGTAACCGGTTTCTTTAATGATTAACGATAGAATTAAAGTATTAATTAGGTCGTCCGAAATGTTTGTTTCGTTTTATAAGGAAATGGATCACAACGTTCGACAGATTAGGTTTCACGTTTGTACAAAGATGCGTTGTTGTAAACGACGAGTCTGCAAAAGAAAGACACTTTTCGGTCAACCTAATACGCTGGTAATCGTAACACCCAAACAGCATTTTAAAAGTTATACGCATAATCCATCTTATATATAGACGATATCTTTCCAATTTATCCTACTTGAGGATAGAAAGAACTTTCCAGTCATAAAAAGCCTTACTTTTATACCAACTTTGCTAATGTCTAGTGTACGAAGCATGTTTTAAATTATAAAAGTAGCATTCGGTTTCCGGTACTCGAAACGAAGTGCCGCCTCTCGTCTGGAAGAAAATCGTGTCGCGTCGAATTAAACTCGGCAACCGTGTTGCCCCTTAAGAAACTCGCCAGCGACGCCAGCTCGAGATTCGTTTCTTAACTAAGTCAACAACACGGGGAATGGCACTCGAGGCAAGGAAACGGAACGGTTAGACAAGAACATCGACCGCGAACAGGCGCGAAGAGTCGACCCCCTCGAAGAAGATGCTCTTTCTAGTCGCGAGCACGAATATACACGTCCTGTTCCTACCCTCTGTACACCTGCTTCCCTTTTCTCTTCGTTCTTTTCTTTCTTTTCTCTTTTTTCTTTTTTTTTTTTTTTGCTCCGCCTTATTCCGCCCGAGACGTAATGGAACTTCCAACTAGAACAGGCGAGTTCGACCTGTCGCCGAGAGAAAACGCGAGATTTCGTCGTCTCCGGCATGGGAGGAGGACGAGGAATCGAAAAAGAGACGTTCGTACGCGCTCAAATAGCTAGAAACTGGGTTTCCAATCTGTGGGTGGCGACTTTCAGAGAGGTCGTGCAATTTATTGAAAGATTTTTCAAATATTAGCGAAACGTTAAATTAAAAAAATAGTCTTTGGTCGTGGAATTTAGACTATTCAAAACTTGCAATATTTTCACGTTTTTTTGTAAGTGAGATTGAGATCTATGAGCAAATTCAAGCATCAACATTTATTAACTTTGCAGCACAGAAGTTGTTAAATGAATTGTGCAACGCAAATATAAGTTTGTCGTGGTTTATCCGATCGCTGTAATAGCGGATGGGAATTTAAGAAAGGTTGAGAAACGCTGAAGCGAGAAAGGGAATGGTTTGCTCGTCTTTTTCTAAGATTCGCGTTGGACTGTTTTATTGTATAATCTCATTGGGGAGCAACGCGTTTGTACAGAGAAAGTGTATCTAGAATGAGATTCAACCGGGAAAGGAATCGATTCGATTCTCTTGACCGAACCTTTAATTCCTTCTACAACTGAATTCTCTTGAAAATCCCTGCTCCAATTATCGTCAAGGAGGTTCTCGTACCAATCGTTCCAGTCATCCCTGATTTCTTCTTTTCGTATAGAACACTCGTTACAATAATCAAAACCGATCTGTTTCGAGAATCGAAATCAATCGAGAATCAAATGCGGGGGAAAAATGTTATACTCCGTTTCTTGCATTCTTTTCCGTACTCGCTCGATTTTCTTGAAATTTTTGTTTTTTCGTTCGCCCTGATTCACCCTCGATCTTTCCAGAATCGCAGCCCAGTTCCGAAAGACACGACGAAAGCACTCGACGAAGATTGCCACGATCGTTTAATTCCACACTCATATCCCTTGTTTACTTTCGAATTCCCCTCGGTTTGTATCCAGCAGATCCATTGCATCGTCCCAAAAGCGTTCGACAAGAAGCCATTCGGTGCCAAAGTCCTCTATCTTCCTTCAACCCTCGCTACGTATAGACGAAAAGGGAACAAAAGAACGGAGCAAACATCAGACGAATAGAAGAAGTCACCCTCGCGGTGTCTCGATGCTTGGACAGCTTTCCTCTTCCGGGCAGCGCGAGGGTGCGTTCTTTCAATTGCATCCCCTCTCGCCGAGCGTACGACTTGCGCACGATTCTGCATCCTTTGCACCCTTCGCATTTACCCCATTGATATCTTCGGCTTAATCAAGCGTAGATTCTCCCTTCAAACTTGCCATATCTGTTTTGCCCGCTGTGCTCCTTCCTCCTTCCTGCTCTTCCCCCGTTTCCTGCTTCGGACTGTTCCCTCCGCGATCCTATACCTCGACTACAACTTAAGAATCGCGCTAATCCTGTTTGCTGTTCTAACGGGAAATTCCAGGGATGGCGTCAATTCCAGAGACGGTAGTTAAAGAAACACGCAGTTAGATTGATAATTAAAATCGTAGAAACACGATAAGGGCTAGGTAGGCTGTGCGATTAACTCGTTAACTGGGTTATCTTTCAACTGAAAATTTGTATAGATACGGAGATGGATAAAAGTTGATAAGGCACATCGGTTTCGGTTAGATAAGTCTCAGCGTTGATAACGTCGATCTTAAAGGAAAATGTCGAATTTAGAGCGAGTAGCTTCGGAATCTGCGTCGATTTTAACTTTAACTTTGTTACCTGATCTTCACGATTCTACGCTGTCGCCAAATTCCGTGTCCTCGGGGCTGCTTTGTCGAGGTGAAAAAATATACGTCGTTCGGAACTCCGGAAAGCTCCCTAAGGGAGAGAAGGTTCGATCGTTTGCATTCGAAGGGAGGCCAATTTTCCCTTACGTCCTGGTGGAACGTGCTTAAGAAGGTCGACAAGGTACGTGTACGAGGATTCGTTTGTCGCAGTTCCGCCTAACAAGCTCATGAAGGGGGTGGAATAAGGAAAAAAGGCCGAAGAAGGCAGGAGAACGCGCACGAAGAGTCGAAAATAGTGGGCTATTTTTTTGGCAAACCTAATTTGGCGGAGACGGACGCTGTTCTGGCTGGAGGCTGGCCACTGGGCATATTTCGCGTACAGTCCACAAAAACTACGAAAGCAACAAGAGCGAATAGTGGAATATGAAGATGATAACGGGAAGATGAAATATAACGTAACTACGCTATCGTTCGAACGCTTGTTTATTTCTGACGAGACGTAACTTGACCGTGGGATCGCTCACAAACAATAGGGTTATTTGGATGACTTGAAAAATTGCTCGCAATCGAATTTCGCTAAAGACACTGGTTTGCGTTTGGGGTTGAAAAGAATGAAAGGAAGGGGGAAGAGAGGAGGAAGGGTGGTGGTGCGAAATAGAACGAAATCAGAATCCGGTGGGGTCCTTCAAATGCGTAATTGAAAATTTCGTTATGGAACGGGCCGACTCTATTTATACAGCGTTGCAGGATTATTTTCGCGGAATTCTCGCGGCGCCTGCGTCCCCGGGACACCTTACGTAACCACGAAAATTGCATTACTCAAAACGCATTTGCATTTCAACAGGAATTACCCGGCCGTGTCTGCTCGGAACAACGGCCAGGCCACCGCTGTATATTCTTTTTTCCCTTCTCGCCGTTGTTAATAAACGTAGACGGACGGAAAAAAACATGAAGATGGTTGGGTACCAGTATCAATTTTCTGGAATAGGAGATTACAGATCTTTAAGAATCTCGGAATAATATTCGAGCTGCGCGCTGTAGTACATTTCAGAATTTCACGCGTTGATCGACCATCGAAAGATTTTCCGTTTGACCCGAGATAGTTCGCGTTAGCTTGGCGTAACTTAGGCTTAACTTCTGTTAAACCAGCCGTCTCACGTATTAGGTCGCAGGTACGTAAGATCGGCGAATTAACAGTTCCTTTTAAAACGACAAGTTTTGCCTCGCAGTCGTTAATTTACCATTAATTTGTTCAGTTTTTGGCGAAATACAAATATGACGTTACTACTGATCGATGAGAATGTACTTCTGCGCTCTTGGCTACTCGGCGACAATTTATCATGCGACGAAGATTGCGCGAAAAGGAGCAGCTGTTTTTCCTGGCAGTGCGGTGTGTCGTAATATATTCGCGCAGCGTGCAAACGAGCGGGGAAAGGATGGCACACGGTTTGCGGCGTTTTTAAAAATTCCGCGTCGTCGGCAAAAATATCCGCGCGGCATGGAACGTAAGTCGACGGTGTGTTGGCGCGGACGGAAAGGTAAAAAAACGAAAAACCGAAACGTTGTCTCGCGTCCGGTACTATCGTAACGGGGTGCGTCGTACGAGAAAAACGGATTAAAAACGGACCGCGGTTTGCTTGCCTGGCAATCCATTTCGAGAGCCGGATGCCTCCGCTCCGATCTTCTTTTTTTTTTTTCACCGCATTACGTTGATTCCGTTAAAAACTTTCTCGACGGTCAGGTCATTTGAAATGCAGATACGGTGTAACGTATGACGTTCGTCCTGCAATTTCATCTGTTATGCTATTTAGATTTCATAGAAGGGAATTTCAGCGTAGCAGAAAGAGTCAGAATGGCGAGGATTTCGTTCTGTTCCCTTTCTTGCACTCTTAATGCGTTTCGAGCACGAAACCACGATCGAAATTTGTCTGTTTGTAAAGATTATTATCGTATTTCCGGATAAATCCGAAATAATTTTATGTATATGAAATTTCCTCTCGTCGCTATCGTCTCGTATTTCTTTCTTTTCGTAACGAATTTGAAATATCTGAGGCAGATGGTGCGTGGCACAGTATCCGTAGCATTTTTCGAGTTTTCGAGCGACGATGTTCGACAGGCGTGTGTCGAAACGATACGATTATAAACAGACGTTGGAAACCGGCCACCTCTCGAATCGCGATATTTACCCTACGGGAAAATATATTTTTCGTCTCTATTCTCATCTGTGTTTTTTTCTTCCCCTTTTTGGGGTCTTTTTAGCTCGTTGCCTGCGCATTTCTATTTTGTACCGACACGTTTCTCGGAAGCCGATGAAAATTTAACGACTGATCGATCGATCGAGCGCCGTGTCGCAAAAGTTAACGCAGTTCCATCCGAGCCAGTTCGCTTTAAAGCTTGTCATCCGCTAGTCCAGTTTTACTGCAATCCCGGAAACGTTTCGTTCGGTATTTCCCCTCGGACGAGTTTTCTCGTTACCTGTGGCGCGAAATTAAAAACGAGAATCGACGATTCTAGAAGGGACTTTGGAGCAAAGGAAAACGCGAAGGTTTTAAGTATTCCTCGATGGAAATTGAAGAAAATATTTTCGACCGTTACGAGTAAACGTTTTGAACGGAAGTTGGATGAAACGTGCCGCGTGTTTGCGAACAAATCGGAAGGAAAATACCGGGGCAAACTTGTTCCCCGAGTTTACCCTTAACCAACCCTTTCCCTAAACGCAAACTATCGTCCCAGGATCGCCCACTCTTTCCCATAACCCTAAGCGCGTTCTCTCGCGCAAGATCGTACACAAACGCGGTAAAACAAAGCGATACGTTTCGAACGATATGCATCGAACCAACCAGCGATCGTGATACGAGTATTATCGCACGGCGGACGTTGATGTTCCTTGTTGAATTTAATGCCGTGTAGAATTCTATACGTTTAAATCCGATAAGCAACGATCACAAAAGCATAAACTAATTCGAAGTTGAATTTCTGACGATCTTACAAACTGGGTATGCCATAGACGTAATACCATTTTACGAGGAGATTGGCTTCTTTTTTCCCGATCGGCGACAAAACTACCGGTAGAAGAAGAAGCGTCGGAGGTCAGCGAGGGCCGAGAAAAGGAAGAATAAATTTGAATGCGGTGTTCTGGCTGGCAGAAGCGGCCAAGGTGGCAGCGTAATCGAATGATATTCAAATTTAAATGGCCAGCGCAATAAAGTGTTTAAGAATTTAAAACTTTATTTGACTTTCAAAGCGACTTCTTCCCGCCCCTACGTTGCCACCCCCTCAACCAAGACCTCTCCCCTCCCCCTCGTCCTCCTGCCGACTTACCCACCGACCCGAGAACGAAGAGTTCCCAGTTAATTTCGCATTTCGTCGCTTTTACCGGCTTCCTACCACTCGTTTCAAGGCTTCTTCTTCTTCCTCTTCTCCTTCTTATACAACGGAACGTTAATGGGTCCACCGAGCGGAAATGGCGAGCTTGTTCTTGCGAGTATCGTGTTATTTCCTTACCTCCGCCAGACACTGTTCCCCCTCGGTCTTACTCGATGCGTTCATGATTGTTGTATCGTCTGGAATTTAGTTGGAAACTTGTTAGCCGACTCGTTTACGACCCGTCCGACTTCATGGTAATCTATAATCGTAAACTCTGGGTAGTAGATTTTATTAGGGAGCTTTGTCTTTGACTTCTATTCTACGCTCACGTTCCACCGAGCCTCCGATTATTCCGAAAGCAGATGTTTCGAAATTGATCAGCGTGGTCGATCAGCTTCCCCTTATATTCTTAAGATGCTTCGTCTACTTTAGAGAAAGATTCCTATTGAGATTTTGTGTGTTAGACTAGATTAGCCGCGTAGTAGTGACACACGTATGTGAATATGAGTGTATGGAAATATGTGTGCGTGGCGTCTCAAAAAACAGATGAATGCAACCGTTCGGTTAGCGGTGTGGTATAGAAGATGGTGAGACAAAGAGAGTGCTGAGACGCGTGCAAATTTATATCGACGAAGATCCTGGAAATCGTTTATTAAATAAATCTAAAACTACTTTAATGTAAATTCTAAGTGTAACTTTAGTGTTCCTTTACTTTTATTTTGACGATTAAGGTCCACAATTCTCGACAATTCCATTTCGATTTTATAAAACTCCGGTAGTATAAAACTCAGAGAAATGTCATTTTTTATATGATGACTTAATATGTACCCAATATATATATATATTTAGATTTAAATTTTAACCATTTTAACAACCGCCTCTGCAAAAAATATGTCCGATTTATTTCCACGGTCGAGACGCGTAAACTTTAATTCCTTGCTGATTTTATTCGCTGTATCATCACCACCAGCAATACCTCCGTCCCTTCAATTTTCTGAAATTTTGCCAATTTCCTAGAAATGAATTTTCCTTCGCCCACTATTACGCATTTATAGCAGCACAATCGACGTGGAAGAGGACACGTGAAACTCTGCCGCGTGAAATAAAATTAGACACGTGGATGTCGGCGTTCGGACGTGACGATATATAGACGCAAATAAAATTATTCCTTATTACGTTATCTCTACCGTAGTCCGGGGCTGGATGCGTCTGTCGGAAAAACTCGACGTGGACGTTGATTGGCTCCGGCTGCAGCTCTCTCCCTTTTACTTTTCACCCCGTCGTCGGCCTCGGCCGGTTTCCTTTTTCGCCTCTTGAACGAACTCCGCGGAGATATTTCCGCGTGCTCGACGAGAAGAGGAACGCGGCCTTGGAATTTTTCGACGTCTCTTCCCGTCTGCTTCTTCCCCCTCCTCCTCCCCCAGTTGTGTTTCTGCCATTTTCTCAAGACCGAATCTCTCGAAAAATGCGTTTCTTCGTGGGCTGAAACTTTCCTGATCGTTATTGTGACGGATACCTCGATTACGCCGTGTCCACGGGAACCAGGGAATTTCATTTCGCCTTGGCTCGATTGGATCATCCTTTAAAAAATGTTCCTTTCAAAGACCTCGACAATTTTACTTCCACCACTCGAATATTCTTCCTGTTTCTTCTGTTAGCTTCAAACGATTCGTGGATGATCTTTGAATGATCGCTTGTAGAAATTGTTGAGAATTTTGGGCCTTAATCGCCGAAATAATGGTATAGGAACACTAAGTTTACGCTTATAATTTATATTAGAATAGTTATATATTTATTTGATAAACGATTTCAAAGATATTCAACGATACACACTTGCACGCGTCTCAGCTTCTTCCATGCCAGACTCTTAACTGAACAGTTTACATTCCTTTGTTTTCGAGACACATACTTCCACACACTCATATTCACATACATGTATCACTACTACGCGGTCAATCTTGTAGCACATAAAATTATACATATCTCGATAGAAACATTAGGTTGACGTGTGACTAATTACGGCCATGATAAAAGAAGGAATGGCGAGATGGAAATTGTATTTCGTCACTAAGATACTCTAAAATTGTAAGAAGACTAACTCGAAACTGCATACGTACATTTATGTCGCGGAACTATTCGGAAACCAATTCGAAACAGTATACAACTAAAACTATTCGTGCTCTGAAAGGAAGAACGTCTATAATTACATGGATGCTGCTGCGTTCATTCTTGTTGATCTATTCGAATTACCGGGAAATAGAGCTGCCTCCTTATTACAATGGATTGTAATAATCCACATTCTCAATTGTTCCAACCACGTGATAATTCAAAATCGAAATTCTCGATATCGATATTCTCTCGGTACAACACGAGGATCAACGAGTCCGTTCCAAGCGAATCTTCTCCCTTTACTTTAGAGAAATTCTTGTAACACGGAGATCTAGATAGAAAAAAAAAAAAAAAACATCGACCGGAAGTCTCGATGAGCCAAGAGGGGCGAGATAGCAATCTCGAGGACTGGGTTGAAATAAAAAGTAAGAAAAAAGAAAAGTAAACGAGCCGGTAGCGCCTTATTACCGACTCGGGACAACTTGGTCCACACGATGAGAGTTGGTACGCAGAAGCAAAGTGGATTCCGAGGTGAAATGAGATCGCAACCGGGTACCGCGGTGCATCTCGAAATCCCGCAGGAAACAGACACCGCGTCTGCCGTTTAATTTCACTTTCTTATCTTGGACTCTGTATAATCTGAAGGGCAGCGCAATATTCCGAAGATCCTCGAGATTTCTCACAGCAGTGCGTTTCGTTCGAAGGTTGTGTAAGGCAGAAGGGTACGAGCGTCGAACGAACAAGGCGAAAGACGAAGACGATACTTTACTTCGCACGATTAAATGCTGGTAAAATGCCTGTAGACTCGTGTTTACGTAATCCGGTTCTCTTATCCGAGATTACGAATATCCTTGAGTTTCTTGGAATTCGCCGTGGTGAACGTATTGCAATTAAAAGATCGTTGGAAATCGGCTTGGATAAGTGGAAAGACTCGGTACGTTGCTACTGCACTTGCGAGTCCATTTAGATTAGTATCGTCACGATTAGCCGCAAGTTTCCAATATGTAAAGATCAAAATTCTTACTGTTCCATTACGGATCTTTCTGTCAAGTATCCTTTATACATATGTTAACACGTTCGAACCGGTGTGATTCGCGCCATTCATTTGTCCAATTTTAATTTATAAAAATGACGAGAACTGGAATAAAATGCAAACATTATTGGGGAAGGCGCGTATTAAAAAGCTCGCCGGCTTGAACGTATTAAAGTTGGTCGTACAGGATTAGTCTTTCTTCGATCGTTTATGGGATTGTACTTATAAAGTAGAACAGATACGTCGCGAAGAACATAATACCATTAGACGATCTACATCCTACGGATAGCCAGTTTCCGACTGGCCAAACAATCGAAGATTATCTAATTAACTTAAAGGAGGTGGGTAACAAGGCACGGAAGAATTTTCTAAATTTCACGCGAGTAGTTTGATCGGGGATCGAGTCGATACACCGCAACGTCTCGTAAATATCGAATCCACGGAACGTCTCGTCGATACCGAGGGCACGAGGCGTGACTTAAAAACCAAGAGATAGATTGAAAAAGCCCGATAGGTTGGTGGCGTTCCCATTTGCTCTGTTGCGTAGAGCGCGACCGAAAAACGAGACTCGAAGAAAAGTCGACGGAAGAAATGAAACGTGGTTGCCGCGTGTGTTGAAACGTCGAAGGCGGAGGAAAAGGCCTTTGCACGAAACACAAGGGATATACTATGGGGTTTGAAAGCGGCTTCCGGATAAAATCGAACAGCATAATAATGGCTACCCGAACGGAGGGGTTCAATTTCGAAAATGGGTGTGCTTACGATTCTCCTCGCCTTGCGAATCAGCGGCAAAAATATATAGAAAATACCATCTCGCGTGTGGTACGAAAAATGAAAAAAATGTCGAACACATCTTTCTTTTTACGAAAATGTAAGTTGTACTCGCGAGAGGTTAAAATAGGCAAATTAAGAAGATTCGCTAGACGTCCGATACGACCACTTAAATTCGTTCGCTGGAATTCGATGGAACTAAAATCGAACTGATTTACAGAGCACACTTTCTCTTTCTCCCTAACGATGTTAGTTAGACGGTCGGTTGGTATTCGGCTGGCAACGCGACGGCCACGATAAACAAATTTAATCGCGGCTTACACATCGGGATTACTCGGGGACCGCGATCGCGATTCGGTTTTCGCGCGCGAGATTTGTCAAGAGGCCAGTTGCAACGTGCGCAAATCCGCGTCGTTCCGAATCGAGTTTATTCGCGGCACAGCCGGAATCCGTGGATTTTCGGAAAATCACGCTCAGCCTGTAGTTCCCCCTGGATTTCGAATATTACGACGAATCCTTGCGATTATCGTCCCTCCACGAACGTCCCTTGTGCTTTGCTTCTCCATTTCATTTCCGTGGAATTATCGTTCGATAAATGGCGATACGACGTGGAATTATAGAACCTTCACGATGGAAGACGTTCTGGGTATTATGTATCTACTCGAAAACCTTAAATTGTTCGAAGGAAATTGAGTCTCCTTCTCGGAGATGTTAACTTCAGTCGACGATGTCTCGAATGTTTTAACACGGTTTTTTTTCTTACAGAAAATCGTTTGATTTTATAAACTACCGATTGTATCAACAGATTGGATTTATTCGTTTGAAACTCGTTAGGAAAGAACGATAAGAAACATAGGAACACAGAAACAACGTTTTAATAAAATATCGCTTCCTTCGTATTACCATCTACATCGAAATCGATTTCAAGTAGATTAACTCGACAAGAATCTCGAAGTACACTCGGTCTATATGCGCTTGAGGTGGATTGTGTAGGACGTGTAGGCTGCCAAAGAAATACTCGGCGGTGTTTAACAGTATATTTATTAACAATTCTGGTTTTCGTTTCTGTTTCGACCGATTAATCTCGCTTCTCGATCACAACTCAACTGTTGTCTTAAACCCATTCCTTTCTTTTTGTCGTCTCTCGATATCCCCACTACGCGCGCATTCGTTAAGCGTCCGCAACCATTGTCACGTACATCTTCTTCCAATTATTCGGCGGAAGGATCGCAAGGATATCGATGGCTCATTAAACCTGTCGGCACTTACGCTACGGTGGTATACTTAGTCGTCGAGTGCCGCTACAGGCTTATGAAATTCTCATGTCTGTACCAATCAGCCAAACGTAGAAAATTTCAATCTTCTCGACCTCCTCTCAAAAGCAAGTTTCGTCCATTCGGACATTTCTTCCGAATCTCCCCGTTTCGTCAGTCGCGTTCCCCTCTACCACCAGAAGAAACCGAAACAGCGAGGAACACTCATAAGAGATACTGAGATAGGTGTAATTCTGTGTGATAGACCAGATTGGCCGCTTAGTAGTGACACACGTATGTGAATATGAGTGCATGGAAGTGGTATGGAAGATGGTGAGACAAAGAGAGTGCCGAGACGCGTGCAAATGTATGTAGTATCGGGAAAAGGGATGTACCTGACAATGGGTCATACCTGTGGCCTTTACAACATTGGGGAAATTGAAAGGGATGTACCTGAGAATGGGTCAGGCACATCTGGAGAACATAAGCAGGGATACGAAAGTCGTGGGGCGGAAGACGTCAGGCAGTCGAGTAGAGTCAGTTGAGTAGAGTCAGTTGAGTGGAGCAGTTTGAGTTGAGCGGTTGAGAAGTTGGAAGCTGGTGTTAAGACGTACAACGATATTGTAGTCAGTTTCGTGTTGATTATTGCTTGTACGAATAAACCTGAATTTAACTCTGAATAAACCATCCTTTCTTGTCCTTGCTCTAAATAAAACAAAACACCTTTGTAGGTTACTACATGTATATCGACGAAGATCCTGGAAATCGTTTATTAAATAAATCTAAACCTATTTTAATATGAATTCTAAGCGTAACCTTAGTGTTCCTTTGCTTTTATTTCGGCAATTAAGATTCGCAATTCTCAACAAAAGAAACACCATAGACGAGTGTAGCGAGCACGTGATCGAATGTGCTATTCACGATGGCACGAAATCTTCGCGTCATCGCACGATGGTCGAACCATGCTCGTGCAGTATTGTCGCGTAAATTCCACGATTCGTGTTTCATTGCACGAGTGTTGGACGAAGAGAGCGCGATCGTAACACCGTCGAATAGAGGTTAATTCGAGAATTCGAGACCGGTATGGATCGGAGGCGAGAATGAATACGCCGTTGGAGGATACCAATGCGTGAGCAATTCCGCATCGTCAAGCAAATTGTACGCTTGTTGACGTCACGTCCGTTTCCGTCGTCGGCCGATTGTTACCGCTTTTCAATGATAGCCGCCCTTTCGGCAGCCATTCGCCATCAGGAAACGCCACACCGCTTCCGATCCCACACCCCCTTTTTATTTTCACCTGCTTATTTAGTGGTTTAGCAGCAACCTATCCTACTTGTATTTCCTGCCATTTATCGTTAGAAAGTTGAATACTGTGTTGTTAGAGAAATTCACGACGAGACTTTGATAATTCTTACGAGATAAATATTTCGTTAGGAACTTTGTGTATCGAAGAATTTCTCACCTTTTCCAACGATGAATTATTCCGACCTGTTTTTACAACATTATAAAATATTCTGTTGCGTTTAATTAAAAAAGAGTTCCGTAAAGCTTTCATACACACGTATATAGGTACAGGTGGATGTAGAGCACAGGAAAAGTGTTGGACCTGAGCTGGAATGTACGATACAGCGAAAGAAAAAAGAATTCTTACGGTTGAGTTGTAGAGACAGAAAAACTAATATTTTCAACGTTATTAATCTTATATCGTATGTCGTGATTTACAGTTAGATGTGTCGAAATACACGCACAAAATAACTACAGTAATAATGATACACAGACGAAAGAAAATTACGTTGTCTGGTAATTTGCAACGAGACAAGATTCGCATAATGGTAACATTTTATCGAGACACGAGTATTCCTATAAATTACATTCGACCAAGTAACGTAGAATGAAGAAGAAGCAGCGTTCCAAGTTGATTCTTAAACAGAGCCGTTTGGCACGAGCCAGGTAGAAGTTGAAATAATAACAAGGGAAGAGGCTCGTAATAAGAAGTTATCTCGTCCGCTTAAAAATTCTCGGCATTCTTAGAACGCTAGCGGAGCAGGAGGTGGTACGGTGGTTTCCGACGCGCCGTATTCTTCGCTCGACTCTCGATCCGCCCCGCTTCCCTTTTTTCGCGGCATTCCACCGCCAACAAAATCTCGTGGCTGATAAATTATTTCCCCTCTGACAAATGTACAGCTGTAATCGAATTAAGGAACCGGTGGATGAAGTTGCGATTCGGTTCCCTCTGTAGTCGGTTCATTATCCGCAAAATTAAGTCTCTAGACGAGGAGATGATTCTGTTGCGGTTACGTCGTTCCGGTATAGCTTCCATTGTTCAAGTTAAAGTCACGAAGATCTCGCGGACACGCGTTATTAACGACTTGAAACGTCTCGAGTTCTTCCTCGCCCACCGTTTCGCGTTTAATTAATTTACGATCCTCCCTTAATTAATTTACGATCGACCAGGGTGACTAATCGAGACAGATACTTGACGTCTACTTTCTCGTGCTACTACCATTATGTTCGCGCTATATTATGCAGAGGAGTCTTGGTAATTACAGCGCGATTGGCAAGAGAGGCGATTCTACGTAAAAAAAAAAAAAAAAAAAATGAAAAAAATAAATCAAAAATATAAAGTAAATTTCATACGACGTTTCGTTTCCCGAGATTAGCGTATCCAATGTGTTTTATATCTCAACGAAGCAATCTTATCTTTGCACATTTATTCACCGTAAGACGATAGCGTGAGAGACTGTAAATTTTAAGGAAAATTAAAAAGAGAAGTAACGTATATAATTATCGTTCTTTTATTCATTTCACTTAAGCGCAGTTGATCGGCGTATCTTCTAAACGATTCAATTGCTACTAATATAATTGTTGAGGTTATTGGATGTAGATGAATACAAAGGAACGCGTGGATAAATTGTAAGGTAGGAAAAATATATATTTGAATATTAAAGTGTAAGTATAAAGTTCGGAATACAATTGAGCTGATCCAGATCCGCACGCTAGCAGCGTTACCCTATGACTGAAAAACCCTGAAGCCAACGTTGCACGTGTACCGTTTTTGGTTTGTCTTCGACAGTCTTTTGTGTATGCGCTGTCGATGGCTTCAGAGCTTGAGAAAATTAAGGACCAGATGTAGAGTTTTCTTAAAAGTGGTGACCACTTCAACAATAATAATAATTATTGTGGTTGTAATAACAATTGATTCTACGACTATGAAAGTTTCTTATAATTATGAAACGACTCGGTTAACAGGTTAAATCTCTCCGGTTTCTCAAGATTCGTAAGAGACAATTTAGTCACCGTGTGGGGAACAGAGAATAGCAGATAAGGGTGAAATCTAACGAGCCGCTAGGCCGGTCGACCTCGAATGAAGATAATTTCCATCTCGGGACACCGGCTACCCTTCTACTCAGTCGGGTTTATGAGATTTGCAATTCACTTTCTCGCGCGCGCGGCCTGGCTGCCACGGGCCAATTTAATCTGCACGCGGATATCTTGGTCAATTAATGAAAGCTTGGAATATTCAAACCCCGAGGCCGGAGCGCGGGGCGGGGATCGTTAAGTGGCTCTCCCTTCCCCGTGCTACGGTATCAGACGTTACTTTCGAGATTCAATTAATCACCGGGGCGAAATTTATCGTTCCGCCGTCTTGGCCCCGCCGCGGAAAACCTCGTAATGCCGATGAAGACGCTCGAAAGTCGAATTCACCCTCTTCGCTATGAGGTTTCTCGATCTCGGGGAACTCGATCGGTTTATATCTATCTGCGTTTGTTTCTACCTTTAGGAAGAACCTTGTAATATTTCTTTATCCCATAAAATATATTACGACAGGTGGAACTCAGTAAATTGGAACGTACAGGAAAGCGACGATATTGCAAAGGCTATTTCGTAAATTTACCTTAAGAAAATTCGTAGAATTATTTGTCATATACTCAGGACTTATAAAAGTAAGTTTCTCGAACATCGAATATCTTTCATCGTCGGGTGATATTAATCGTAATATCGTCTGTGTAAGGAAATTAAAGAATAGACGTAAGAATACATGGGCGGAGGAAAAGGTGTTAATGATCATTAGTAACGCGATTTACCTAGTTCTATTTTCGCGCCGCGAAAGTGATTCCACGTAGCTATAGAACGCGGGCTTGAAAGAGCGAATTAAAATCCATGTTCTCTTTTTCGAATAACAAGAGTCGAGTCCATCAACTATGGAGGACTATAAATCGAGTCGAAATAGCCGATAAAAGTCGAACAAATTGCCCCTGTATCCGCAACAATCGAGGCTGGGCTGGGTATTCGACGAAAGGAAAGACTCGACGCTAGTCGATTCCGTAATATTTTCACGAGGGGGGTAGTTGGAATCGGTGTTGGTAAGCCAATCGACGTGTTCCCTTCGTAATTGGTCGGTTCTGGTGCCTTTAACTGACAAATAAATTTACCCTGGACGGTGGAGGGTCAGCCCTCGGGCTTCTTTAATTGAAGAACGTACAATAAAGAAGTCAGTCGTCCCGTGGCGATTCTTTTATTTACGATCTTCCTTCGGCATCGATGGTAAAAAATCTCGAAAGTTGAAACGAAGTAAATAACGAGGCCTCCGTGTCTGCCTCGGGCCTCGAACCAATCAAATTACGTTTGCTCGTTCGCTTCGGAGGCTAATCAAAAATATTTCCGGCATATCGATTCTAACCAACGTTCGGAATATTTAAATTGAAAAAGTACCGAGTACCTAACCCCAATCTAAGTTTTTTGGGGGGCTGGGGAAAATGAGGCTTATCATCTATGATTTTGTTTTAAGCCTGTGATTCGCCAGTTTTTTATATCTCAATCTCAAATATATTTATTGAGATATGTATAATTTTATGTGCTAGATTAGACTAGCTACGCAGTACTAATACTTGTATGTGAATATCAGTGTGTGGAAGTATGTGTCTGGAAAACAAATGAATGTAAACTGTTCAGTTAACAGTCTGATATGGAAGAAGGCGAGACGCGTGTAAGTGTGTATCGATGAATATCTTTGAAATCGTTTATCAAATAAATATATAATTATTCTGGTATAAATTCTAAGTGTAAACTTAGTGTTCCTATACCATTATTTCGGCTATTAAGATCTAAAATTCTCAACAATATTTTTAACCTTTTAAGAATATGTCTAGCACACGATTGGAACAACAAACCACGTATACGTATTTCGATATAACGATTCTCTTACGTTCCCCGTAAAAAGAGGCTTCCCGATGATAGAAAATACGACTTGGTAGAAAATAATCTACAAAACATAGCGGGGTTAAAACCATTGGTAGAAATCCAAGGGGAACAGGGGCTCGTTTTTCTCTCGTTCGCACCACTGTTTCCCAACTTGCAGACTGGCTTCAACCCTCGTCGAAAACCTGCTTCGTGATCTCCTTAAGCGAAAACGTCTCACGCATTCCTGAAGATTCTCCCTCTATCTTTTTTTCACCCTTAACCCTTAACCTAACCGTTTCTCGGTTTTCCCAGTTGGCTGAAAATTTTCCTCGAATACAGCAACTGCATCCGCGGACGGAATTCGAAATCTGCGAACAGATCGACAAATTCCACTCGTTTACGCGAGAATAATAGGCGGCCAGGGGAAACTCGTCGCTTCGTTCCCTTTTAATCCAAGCTTTTCCATTTCCCTCTTCGTTCACTTTCAACTTGGACTTTTGTTCCATCGAAAATCACGTGTAGCGGGATTGTAGAAAATTACCATAGCAGTTGTATCACGAATTTTGGTTGTTTACAACGACCACGGAACAACCGGCACCACCTGGTGCGTCATACCGCATTCTGTTTGCAGCTAGAACGAAATATAAACGAAAAAGAATAAAGAAGAACCGGGGTCGTTATTTCAATATGATTCTACGGAATTGTAACAGCCAGTGGAATTTACGAAAACGCGATATACGAGGAAAGATTTTTCGAAAAGTTTCGAAGATCGATCGAAGCCATAAATCGCCCGAAAAAGATACATAAGAAATAAAAGAAACGGTACTCTGTTCTAATTATGGACAGTTAACATTTACTTTTTGGCAATAAATAAAAAACAAACCTACATTGTATATCTCGAAACATTCTGCATGCAGATATCACCTGGAAGAAGGGAACAAGAAAAAATGAACTGTTATTCTGCCGTGGAATTTTTGTGTAGCAACAACAGACTAGCTTTTTGTAAATATCATGCGACGACGTAGCAGTATTTTTTTAAACGGCTCGCAACGCCGGTAACAGGGCAATCCGGTCCTCGAAACAAAATCTATGGCGTACTGTAGCTTTCCCGAAACACAATGTCGTGTCGATTCGCTTGTTTATGGAACAGTTTATCCAGGAGACGACAGCCGCGAGCTTGCAACGCGAATTTGATTTCCCGTTTTGTATATTTCATTCCAAACTCTCTCGCTCTTTCCACCGTACGTCGACCCTTGTCCCATCGGTGGCACCGACAATTTCGCGCTTTATTCGTCGCGCTGCTCTCATATATTTTCGGATTAGCTTAATGAAAATCGCTTCGTCGAGCGTATTAATAAGGTTACAAGCGTCATAGGCTTTGGTCCATTGGCTCGGTTTGAATTTTCCATTTTAAATCATCGTCCCCTGACCCAATCCCCTCTCGCCCCTGCCCCATAGTACCATTATTATCAGAGGCTGGCTCTGACCAGAATGTCGAGATAATTACAACGATCGAAGCATAAAACGAAACGAACGCGGACAAAGGGAAACGGAGACAGCGAAAACAGCCGAAGGACAAACATATTTCGAATAGAGGAACAGTGCGATAGACACGCGCTGAAACACGCCTCTGTGTAATCATTTTTACCCTGCCCCTTCCCTCTCTTTGCAGTGTCCCTTTATTCCTTCGTTTATTTAATCCGTCATTGTGCATCTATCGACGATAAGTACCATAGAGACTCGTTCACAGTGACTCATAGCGGTATTTGGATACTTGTCATAAAAAAAAACTTTTACGCGTATGTTGTTTGTGTCGTATAAAACATTGTGAAAGCCCGTTATTACTCGTGTCTCGTTACGCTGATAATAATAACGCGCCTGATACATCCACGAAAGGTTTCTACATGCGATCGAATACTTTCGTAAGTTGCTGTACGTATTTGAACAAAAGAATTGGATACTTTTAGGAGTCAGAAAGATCGGTACGTTTTCCTACGGAAGGAAGTAAATTACTAAAATAATATGAAATAGTTTGGCGATATCGTCGCACCGAAGTAGCCTTTAACGTTATAAAGCTTACTTTATACTACTGGTCGGAAAATCGTTTTTGAAAAGTATAGCACGGAATTTTCCAACGGATTGTCCGGGTCAGATCGATCGTTCTTTCCCTGGGAACTTTCTCTCGTTTTCACAAATGGTCGCGAACTTTTAAAAGCATCCGCGACTACCGATGTGATCAAGTTCGATACGTAATTACAAATTCAAGCCAGATACAACGTTCGAGATTTATTTCTGCAGATTTGAGCGTTACTCGTAAAATACAGCGACTCGTTCGTTGTACTTACAGTCTGTCACACAAGAGCGTGTCTGCGATATTTCTGTAAATATTTATATATTTGTAAAAAAATTTATATGAATTGAATCTACATCTAAAACACTAATACGCTATTACTTAGTAGGGTGTCCAATCTCCTCCATTAGCGATTATAGCTTGACATCGTTTCGGCATACTCTCGACTAATTTTTGAGCGTAGGATTCTGGTAACGACCTCCATATCTTTCGAATGTGATGTACAAGTGTTCTTATTTTTGTGATACGTCTTCCTCTCAGCTTGCATTTCATTAGGGACCACACATTTTCGATAGGGTTTGCATCAGGGGACTGCGATGGCCAAGGAAGTACTGTGATGGCGTTTTTCGCTTTCCATTGGGTGCAGATGCGACTTCGATGTTTAGGGTCGTTGTCTTCTTGCAATATCCATTGGTCCTCGGTTTGGTTGAACCAACGTTTCACGGATGTGAGAAGTCCCCTTTGGTACAATTTCACCATCTTTTGTGCATTCAGATTGTCTGTAAAGACGCACAAAGTCCCAAAACCGCGTGCGTTAAAGCAACCCCAAACATGCACTTTTATAGGGTGTTTTACACTTCTTTGAATCATCCTTCTTCCATGGATAGTCCAAGCACGCCTAATAGGACACCATGCCCAAAACGAAGATTCATCAGTGAATATTATATTACTCCAATCACGATCTCTGTTTTCATTCGCCCATGCCAGACGATTTTCGACGTTTCGCGTACGCGGCACTCATATTAAAAAGCTCTGTTCCTTTCACTGTTTCAAATGAAACTGAAAGGTATTCAGCAACGCGTATTAGAGAAGTTTTCGTTTGTTTACATTCTTTTTATCTCATTCTGATTAGGTGTCAGGTTTCGCAGATATCGCAGACACGCTCTTGTGTGACAGACTGTACAAGTTTGTTGGCTCTTACGAGATTAAACGCGAACAAACGATCGTTTGTATTATTATTTGTACAAATAGAGAGAATCGTTTGTAACGAATAAATAGTAATTGTTAGACGGATAAAATATTCAACGCTTTGATCATAACCATAACACCGACAGGCAATCATTCTGCACTGCGTAGAATATGCTACGCTCCGGAAGAAGCACACATTGAAATCCCTCGCCACGGACAAATTGGATGACAAAAGAAAAGCCACGACCCATTCAACTTTCTAAGAGCAAGCAATTTGTTCAACAGAATATCGCAAAGAAAACAGAAAACGTCTCTTATGGCGTCGCTAATGATCTAGCAGTCGATGCGACGTTAAACTCATAAATCAATATATAAATTAAATAAATAAATGTATGGGGAACACTTGGATTACACTTAGAATTGATATAAAAATAGTTCCAGATTTATTTAATACGCGATTTACAAGATCTTCGTCGATATACATTTGCACGCGTCTCAGCGCTCTCTTCCTCTCACCATCTTCTATACCACACTACCAACGAAACAGTTGCATTCGTCTGTTTTACGAGACACTGTGCACGCATATACCTTCACACACTCATACTCATATATGCGTGTCACTACTACGCGGCTAATCTAGCGTGGCACACAAAATTACACGTATCTCAGTAATTAAAAAAGGAAATATTCGACTAAAATAAGTATTTATTGAAATATGTATAATTTGATGTGCTAGATATTAAGTTAGCTGCGTAGTAGTAATAGTTGTATGTGAATATCAGCGTGTGGGAGTATGTGTCTCTAAAACAAACGAATGTAAACTGTTCAGTTAACAGTCTGGTATTGAAGAAGGCGAGACGCGTGTAAGTGTGTATCGATGAATATCTTTGAAATCGTTTATCAAATGAATATATAATTATTCTGATATAAATTCTAAGCGTAAATTTAGTGTTCTTATACCGTTATTCCGGCTATTAAGATCCAAAATTCTCAATAGTATTTATTCGAAACAATTCGAACAATGCTGAACATCGACCTTAGCCATCGAAATTTGTGCTGGTCGCTACTCGCGACGAGGGGGAACGCCCTTTATCTGGAAAATTTGGAACTACGCGAATTCGGATTGACGCGAAAGGACAGCGTATCCATCGAGAAAACACCTGCAGCCCGTCGTCATTTTTTATAATAATTGTCAGGCAACACATAGGCAGCCACGGTTCGTGTTCCCTTCATCCTCGCCGACGTCGAACCAGCAGGGAGATTGATAGACACGTTCGAAATGCGTGTGCTGCTTCTGCGAAGAAATAATCCGTCTCCTGGGATGGTCCCCGGATATTTTTTGGTAAAGGACGAGGGAACAATGGAGTCCCCCGAACGACGTCTTCTAGAGTTGCGCCACGATTTCTTTCAGACGACCTCGAGGCTAGATGGATCGATATTGCGGATAAGATAAGTTCGAATTCGTCCGTCGGAAGGCATGGAGAAATGATTGGATTTGTGGCTCGACGACTGTCCCATGTTGTAAGTCGCGATACTATTATCGGCAGATTCCCAAAGATGTAGCGAGTTAAGTCTGTCGTTTTAACGCTACGCTTGTACCGAACCTGTCAAAACGATAAAATCTTTCAGGTTGCTTTTTAAAGTCTGTTGCTTTTACAATTACTGAAGGCGTACAAGCGTGCTTGGCAAGATTAACGTTGATTTTTATTAACCCGTCAGAAATCAAACCGATACTCATCACATTTTGCACTTACGTGTTTCTCAATTCCTATTACCTAGGTGATATAATTAACATTTGATTGAAATATGTATAATTTTGTATGCTATACTAGATCGGCCGCGTAGTAGTGACACGTATCTGAATATAAATATGCGGAAATATCTGTGTGCGTGGCGTCTCGAAAAACAGATACAATGTAACTGTTCCGTCGGCGGTGTGGTATGGAAGATGGTGAGACGAAGAGAGCGCTGAGACGCGTGCAAATGTGTATCGACGAAGATCCTGGAAATCGTTTATCAAATAAATCTAAAACTATTTTAATATGAATTCTAAACGTAACCTTAGTGTTCCTTTGCTTTTATTTCGGCAATTAAGATCCTGAATTATCAACACATCTAATTTTTGAAAACAGTATCAACAGTAACAGCGCAAGAGTGGATCGAACTCGTTCAGTAGTACGAGCCGTGCGTGTACGGCCCGGCTTGTGCATGCCGAATACAGTAGAAACGTACGTAACTGATCGCCCATTCATTCATCGCTTCGTCCAATTATTATTCTTTCTTCGAGACTAAGTACAATACATTTTGCAGCTTCTGCATACATCTTTGGACGAGTTTCAAATGTTAGCAGTATAATCCTGATGATCGTATCTCGTTATAGCGACAATGAAATTGCGAAATATTTTATGGAAAATGTTGAAATAGTTTCATGGGTCGTTATATATATATTTGTAAAATCCGCTTACCATTCGGAATATTAGTATCGCATTAAAGGACCTTGAAATATTACACGCAATTTCTACTTGATAATCCACGATCTTATTAAGCGAAAAGCTGAAATACCTGCGATGAATACGATATTAAACAGCAAGGGATTAAGGCGTATTCTTCGAGTTACTCGTTAGTGGCGAACATATAATACTGTGGATCGATGAAAGCATGGAAGAGTTGTGAAATCACGGGCATTCATGTCGTTCGATGATCGACTGTTTTCTGATGGAATATTCGACACTCACCAATTTCTTTCGCGCAATCAATAGCCATTGTTCAGAATTCGCGTACAATTCGCCGCATGTTGGCGTGCCTCGTCGCGGTCGCTATTGATTTCTGCACTCTCTCGTAGAGAGCCTCTCGAACCAATTCGTTCGTGCCCTTCTCTCAACTTTCCTACCTTCTTCCTTCTTTTTACCTCATTTGCAGGAAATTGTGAGTCTAATGCCGCGAACATCCTAAACATGTCATCGTTGCACGATTTGCCTACGAAACGTTGTCGATCCAAACGGTTGAGGCTCTCACGCTTGCCTGGAATAAAAGATAGAAGGGAGAATAATTATCTAGAAATATTAAGAATAAAGAAAAGTCGGGTGTTAACGGCAATCACTGTGCACTTACTGCGCGATTGCTTTTATTACCACGCGAAACATTTTATTTACGTAAATTTAGTTGGGTAAATCCGAATCCTTAAATCTCGATTGTTCACGCAGAGCGGAGAGTAAACTAGGAAATAAGCGCATAAAAAGATTAAGAATTGCGCGTGGAAGGCTGAAATCCTAGCAATGAAAGTTTCCTTCGTAATGATCGTTACGCAACCGTCGTCGCGCCATGAGTCGCGTTTGAGGCGCACCCCAACTTCCGCACCGACGCGTCTTCCTCTTCTTCGTTGTTTGCACAGCCGTGAAAATTCGCCACGTAGGAAGAAGCAATTAGAAGCGTATTCGTAAAGCGCGACGATTGCACGGCTCGGTCCATCCTCCCTGTCTGCCGTGGCGCTCCTGTTGCAGTTTCACGGTGCGCGTAATCTGGCCGAATGAAATGAATTATTCATCGACTCGGGACACGACAAAACTTGGTCCTGACGAGAAAGCGGGGGCGAGGTGAAAAATACGAGCAGCTTGTTTGTTTCGTAAAATCGAACGCATCACTCTATTCTTCTGTACAAGGTACCCGAGTGATCATGGCGCGATTCACAGGCAGGTGATTTGACGTGAAAAGTGTAAAGTACAGAACAACATTTTTCGCACGGTGCTTCGTTTTCGAGAAAATCGTACTTGAGCATTTTTTAAACACGATCAAACTTGGTTGATTTTTGACTAAATGGTGGTAAATAATAAATAATAAAAATTGTCTGGAAAAGGAGAAACCGCGCGAAAAACCTCCTTCTTTATTTCCGGTTTATTTGCTGTTTTCTTTTCGCGTACGGTCATCCTTCTTTTATCAGTTATGGTTGCAATCTGTATAGTCAGCTTCCGTTTTCTGCTTCTTCTCTCGATCGACCGTACCTTGGAATTAAAAATTTTTTTAAAGGTATAAGCGAATTCGAAATCTCCTTCTCGCCGGGTAATGATCAAACACAGACTTACTTCTATGGGATAATTCCGCTGAAATCAGCGAAGGAAGGAACAAAGGATGAAGTAGCTGCGCTCCAGCGAGAAAATTGGGTCTGTTTTTGTTAAAGGGGGAACGATTTTTAACGAGAAAACGGGCGCGGTGTTCTAGTTGCATGCGCTTTCACGGTTAGTTTCCAGGTGGCTGGAGATGATCCAGGAAAGAAGTAAAGAGACAACTCGTTCCCTGGGAAAGTAATTCGCGACAGACGGTCCACGGTAAATTACCCTTTCGAGGTCCGCGGGTTAGACCCGGTTACTGGCTCGCTTCGCAAGAAACGCGCAGATATAATTACGGGTACAATTCTGGCCGGTTAAGCGGTCTATTATCTCGAATCGAAAAACGATCCTTTCTACCTTGTCCCCGTTAACATCTCGATTAACGTGCTTCCCGCTGTAAAAATTCCAACTATTGTCGGAGATAATGTGTTACGCCGGCGTATCGTGTTTCATAGTCTGAACTTTGATTCTGGCTTACGAAAGTATTTTTATGAAAGATTTTGTAATTAGAGGAGAAACGTGAAGTGGAGAAAAAGCGAAAGAGCAAAGGAAAAAACGGCGGAGAAGGAAGGAAAACAAGAAGGGGAAGAGGAAATAGCTGTGGGAGAAAAATAGAGGAAAAAAGGGGACGCAGCGAGCGAAAGAAGAACGCGGAAGAAGAGAAGAAAAACAAGAAGGACAAGGATGACGTGGAAAAGAAAGAAGAAAGAGAAGAAAAGAATGACCACCGTCGCTTTGATACTGCTTTTAAGAACAATTCCAGACAGAACACGGTATTCGATTCGACGTTAGAGATCGGCGACTTAAAAAGAAAATCCAGCCAGGAAAGATTCCCCAGCTGAAGGCAATTAGGGTGTCAGACGGTTTAACGGATAGAACGTTTCTTTGGCAATTAGAAGGGAGATCTCACAGGCCGATATCTACGGAACCTGAATCGATGAAAAAAACTACTTGGTCCGATTCCTGTCCTGAAGATTTCTCCCTGATGCACTTTCACCCCTTGGCAAGGGGTTTGTTTCTCCTCTGGGGTAACCTATGAATCAAGGGGTAACCACCACCGAGGATCTCGAAAATCCCTCGAAATTAACTACTTCCAAGTAATGAGCGTTCCACGAAGCGAAGCTCTCCGTTCTTCGAAATTATTTACGAGCGTTTACTTTGATCGTGGCGATAATTGGACAGCGAGTATTTCAGTCCTCTGCTTATCTTGGACGCAGGTTGTTTCAATAAGAAGGAGTCCAATAAACGTAGCTTTAAGTCGTCGCGTGAAAAAAAAAGGGGACGTAGAAATATGGGTTGGAATTTTCCCGAGGTCCAGGCGACGCAATTACGTCTCCGTGAACGAATAGGGCTCGTAATTGGACCGGATGAAAAAAGATGCTGCGTAGAGCCCCCATGACGATTAAGTTGTGGTCAGTTGAAACTACGCCTGTATATTATTTCGCGGAGAAAATGCTCGTGTTCGCGTTCTTACGAATACGAACTTGTATAATGGTGTAACGTGATTAATTCTAAACAATGGGTGGAGCATGTAAAAATGTCCACGTATACTACCGTATGTAAATATCCGGACTCTTTAACCGATTGGTAAGAAGCAGTATACGATACATTTCGTTAAACTATATCTATAAATTAACGAGGAAATTAACCAGGGGATGTGTAAGTAGCATCAGAGTGCCGGTATTTCTATCGATTCTGGAAAATATCACTTTCCAGCATCCTATTCTATCCTGGCGTCTAAGGTAGGAGCCTGCTGGATAGCCTTACCGATCAGTCCTCCAGCAGATCCTGAAAGAAACACTCTTTTCGTCTTTCTTCGTCTATTAGGTCGTACGAAAAGTTTCTTTCGTTTTATAAGGAAATAATGGATGCGCAACAGTTTCCATTTTATATTATATTATCGAATTACATATGATCCATTTTGTTCTATCAAACTAAAGCTCACAGCGTTCGACAGATTAGATTTAATGTTTGTATAAAGATGCGTCGTTGTAAAAGACGTGTCTGTAAAAGAAAGACACTTTTCGGACAACCTAATACATCAAGCTACGCGGGCTTAACGATGATCAAATAACGAAGCACAATGCTGGCCAGTTAATTAATGTCCTTGCTCGTGTAAGTATTCAGAAAAAAGAGAAACAAAAACGGGGGAAAATAAAAATGAAACGATGAACTCTTGCAGTGCAGAAGAGGACCCACAAAGTTTCAAATTGCAGCCAGACAAACACGGTAACAGCCCTTGTCCGCGAAAGCTAACGATTGATAATATTAAAAGCGAGCGGAGATTGCATAAAATGCATTCTTTGCGGCTGGGTTGCATCGCGCAGCTCGGGACGGTGTATCCTCAACCGGAAAGCAGAGGGGATCGTTTCACGTGCATCCTTTGGACTACATAAAACGGCAACACATCATTCTCTCTCTCTCTTTCCTTCGTTCACGGTTCTTCTCGAACGGTTCATCGTGGAAAGAAACCACAAAGGAAACTGGAACGTTAATCAATTATCAAGTCTTCCGATCCTTTAGCGTCCTCGAGTTTGGCTGCAGATCGTTGATCACTGCGCGACAGTGTGCAGTTGCTCGATCGCAAACTCTCCTTTGGAGCCTACGTTTTTCCCTCGTCCTTTGGACGTTTTCAATTATCACGAGTGTCTTCGATACTCGTCGTAATCCGATGTTCGCCCATCAGAAGAGACATTTCGACGGATTAACGCGATTAAGAGCTCTGTATACGTGGTTTATGATCGGATACAGATTTCGAACGAACACTTCTGATTGTTCCGGCCTTCTGTTTTCTCATTGATTTCCAATTTGTCGTCGGACGAAGAAATTGTAAAACTCGTACATAATTATTAACCTATTGTGTTTCTTTAACTGTTGCAGGTAAGTTTTCTACATCCTGCTGTGTCCACTTCGGTTCTTTGACTTGCAGAAACAGCATCCCGATTCGATTAATGATTTTCCCGATAACGTAAGTTCAAATTACCAAGTTTCCTAATGCTCGCGAAAAAGGCAGTAAAGTAATCGAATAATCGTATCGGATATACAAGTTTCCCATTTGTTAGAAGTGTATTCCCGATAATTGGTCGAATGAAATCCCGATTCTTGGTAGAATTAACAAAACGCTACGATATTTCCAGCGTATATTGTTTTACGATTCCCTGCTTATTTTGATCGCTAATTACAACCTACGTTCTGTTAAATGTAATCATAGATATATCAGAAGACATACCGGTAAAGCAATTAGGGCAATTATTAAATGTAAAGTAATATTCAATGCAGAGTAATTATCAAAAGAGTAATTAGAAGTTTCAAGAAACCGAGTCAAAGTTCGGAAACTGCATCGAGAAACAAGGTTTTCATGGCGTCTCATTCCCGATGCTTTTAGTCCACTGAAGTATTTAAAAGCTCGCCAACGGAGAAGTCGGTAGAGCTACGATGAAAAACCAGGCCGCTAGTTTTCACTAGGTTTTTCGCTGAATATTTCGCGACTCCAACGAACCGATCAACTTCCTAGTGTCTTCCTAAATCTTTTATCCGCGTCGAACGATACAATGGCTCGCAAAAATATTTAAACGCTTACCATTAAGTATGTATATATTACGCGTGATATATCGAACGGTTATTGATCGAAACATTTTGAAATCTCATTCGTATCGTAGTGAAATACGATTATCGCGATAACATTTGCGAAACTTCGAACGCGTGAGCTTTTTCGTCTTCCAAAAATGATCATCGAGATACTTGGACCCTCCTGCTCGATCGTTTATTTAAAGGATGACGAACGGAACGTGAAAACTGAAATCGCCGGACGATTTTTTAACCGATGCCTTATTTCGTCAGACGAGCCGTGACTCGATCCAAACGCGAGTTCTTCCGAAGCGAATAATAGTTTGACGGTGACTCATGGCGCCAGAGGATTACGACTTGGAGTTATTTTCGCTCTCGATTCGCCTCTATTTCTGACCCGGTTCCTCTCCATGATCGCCACCTCTCGATCCCGGAAAACGCGTTCATCCTTCTCCTCGATATCTCTGACAATTTAACGATCTGATGGGAAACTAGGAGTGGGTGGACGTTGTCACGTAATAAACTTGAGAGAATAATAAAAAAAACTTTTTTTTCTGTTACCCGTAACTAACAGTACCCGTTATTTATTAGCTCTCAAATATTACAAGTGTAAGCACAATAATATTAACGATCTTAATAGTAGAAGGTTAAGCTGACGACTGCTTCCTCTGGTTTTGGGCGTGCTTTGTATACTGTCTCGAGGGGCTCAAGTGGGGCCTTATCTCCAGATACGGAAAGTTGGTATGTTTGGTGTCACATTCCCCCCGTGTTAGATGGAACCTAGTCCCTTAGGTTCTTCTTGAGTATGCTGCGTTTGAAGTGCACTCGTTGTGGTTGGAAAAGTACTTTGTCTTCTAGGGGTTCCAACGTCAATGGTGTATATTCGTATAAGTTGGAAGTTGAGGCTGCCGGAGGTGCTACGGGCTTATATTCGTTATGAATTTCGGGTCCTTTCTTTACTTTACAACAAAGTAGATGGAAACATAATTTACTTGGTATACATTTTTGTAAGCAATCGAAGACTCCTGCTTTGTTAAGTACGTAAATTCCAACTAAGCCTATTGAAGCGTACCCAAGAATCTGCAAGAAACTTAGTCCGTAAGATTTCAATGAAGTGATTCGGCTTTCGAAGTTCAATGTGGATACTTCTGATTCTATTTGATCAATCGTAGTCTTATAAGGGTTCAAGTGGTTAATGATTTTAGGTGAATTTTCTAGTTTAGAGAGAATTTGTATGTAACTATCATTGGTTACTAATTCAAATGGCTTAGCTTTGGTCTCATATGTTATTTCTCGCTTTTCTTGTCCGATTCGCATGTGTTCGTTTTTATATAATAGATCACAAGAGGTTTCAGAACTTATAATTACTGGTTGGCCTATTACGTGCGTTTCATGTTTTTGTCCACAAATAGCGTTGATTTCTATTGGTTTCTCTGGTATTACTAAGTATCTATTGCTATTATCTAATAAAACAAAACTTAAGTCTACAATCTTATATACTGCGATTTGACACTGAGTTATTCTATTCCTGAAGTTAACTATTTCGTTGTTACAACTGGAGTATGAATCTCTATCGTGTATGGGTTGTGTTTGTTTGCAAATCATCACGGTTCGCTCTTTACAATATTTTGATACGTATTCGAGGTCAGTGTAAATGTAAACTAAGTTAGATATGAGGAACACTGGGTGTTCTATTATTGGAGCTATGAAAACATTGTTCTGTTTAATAGGAATTGGGTATACTCGCACTATATCCCATTCCATGTCCATGATTGTTGGCACTGAAATAATAAAGAAGACTTTGTTCTGTCGGGTAAACAATGTGAGTTCTGAAATATCCAAGATGCTTTAAAAATTCTCTTCTTTTTGATCGCCTTTTCCTTCTTTGAGTAGTCACAGGAACTTCAACAGTTCTTTTATCACTATCATCACTATTATTTTTTATATTAGTAACAAAATCTAATAAATCATTTTCTGTGCTTACACTAAGTTCTACACTAGGTGAACTATTTTTATCCAACATCAATTCAATTTTTTTGCTTAATTATCTATTTATTTTTTTTTTTTTTTTTTTTTTCTTTTTTTTTTCCTTTTTTTTTTTTTTTTTTTTTTTTTAGTTACAAATTACCACCAACTTTATTCTTCTTTATACTTATAATTGCATTTTTGTTTATATAAAGAATTTTAATTATGATGAATTTATGAAACACTAAAAGTACTAAAATATCTTCCAATGTTGATCTTCCATGTAGGAAATTATTAATTTTGTCTTTGTTTCGAAATTTAATATGTAAATATTAAAATAAGTATGATGACTTTTATTTGAAAGAACTATCATTATGTGTTTTTAATACTCCTATTGGATACGTATGTAAGATGTAAAATATACATATAAAAATTTTTTTTTTTTTTTTATATAATACAATCATTTTATGATAGTATTTAGCTATAAGACATTTTATTTATTTATTCAAAATAATATTCTATAATTATATTGAAAATGGACTCATATTTCAAGGTAAAAGGCAAATTGCCAAAGATATCAAACATATAGTTACCTTTCTTTGTAGAAACATAATGCTTTCTTCGCATTTTTTTTTTGCTGATTTACAAAACTAATACTTGTATTTGAGTTTACAGTTGATGAAAATTTTGAAGTTAATTTTCTTTTCTTCAAAGGTATATCTTCATCTAAAATTTCTCGTTCTTTAATAGAATTTGATGGCTGTACATTTATATTCTGTGATGTCCACTTAGCAGACATTATATTATTTGAAATTTCAGTTATGTTTTTATCTGTTATAAAATTTGCTTTTGTAATATTAGTATCAATGTTCATATTTCTTTTTGATATTTTGAAATGAGATTTATCTTCAGTTGCATATGATTTTTCTGGTATATTTAACATTCTTGAATCTTCTGAGATATTATCTTCCATGATGCACTGGAGATTTTGTAATTTAGAATCTTCCCTGTAGATTGAATTCACCATAGGATCTTCATGAAAATTTAGTACTATTTGTTGCTTCTGTTGAGACATACGCTTCAATTGTTGAACATGTGCACAGTTTAATTGTTTCTTTCCATTTGCAGGTGATGTTTGACAATATGACATGTGAAATGTCGGTAGTGGTGATTCACATGTATTTTGCACATCTTGATAATCCAAAGGATTAACAATAGTAATTTGTGAACATCTTAAACTCAATTCATTGTGATTAGATGGAACAATAGATGAAAATAACTGCTTTTCTCCTTTTTTTTTTTTTTTTTTTTTTTTTTTTTTTACTTCTCAAATTTGTTTCTTTTTCTTGATGGAGAAAGATGTTGATTGCTAATTTTATTGTTTTTCATGTTCTCTTCAAAAGAATAATTATTTTCTAAGTTACCTATATGACTTTTCTTCAATTCATAACTTGCAAAAAATTTGTGTACGTCATATGACAAATTCTGTGATAATTGGAAATTCAGCTCAGAAGTTCTTGTTACGGGGGTTTCTTTAAATTCAGCAAACATTGTTTCTTCAAATACTAAAAAATTGTTGCATGCAGTTTTTAAGTCAAATGCATTTGATTGCAATAGCCAAATAGTCTCATTTTCGAGCCCTGTGGGTGCTCTAGGTATGATGTTTAACAATTCGTCACGCATTTTTGGAATACATGGACCTAATATCGTTAGAGCCATCTTATTCAATTGCCTTTTCCCTTCATTCGTCTCCTCTGTTCCTTTTGTGCTGGCAGATGAAGATATTGCCTCAGAACTCTTGTTGCTTAATTTTCCATGTGATTCATCGGATTCATACCCTGCGAATATGTCCATTCGTAATAATTTATAGTTTGTGTCTGGGTATGGTTCATTGATTGGAAACTCAGACGAACTTTCAGATACTTTCACATCGAATTTCTTTCGAAGAGCCTGATCCTCTATCTTCTGCACTCCTAAAATTTCTTCAAATTCTTCCTTCATCACTGCAGCTTTTGCATATTTACCATCGCGATACTTTATTTGAAGTGGTATATTAGGAACTGATTCATTATCAGACATAACCAGAGTTTCATTCTTTAGTTTATCATGTAAGAGACTCTCCTTCAGATTTACCTGATTATCCTTAAAAATTTCCATATCTTCAGACTTCCGGGATCCAGCTGGAGAACTGGGACTATACAATTCTGTATTTTTTTTCATTAATTTCAGATCTGTCTCAAAGGTATCCTTTAATTGTTCTGCAGTACATTGCTCTTTTGAAGGCGTCAATTCCTTGGTCTTATCAAAGAGCACATTCTCCTGTGAACTGTTGCCCAAACTTTTTATTCGCGACTTACATCTAGTATGTTCTTCCGGAGTCCAGGATGATTCTAACAAATCTATATCCTGACATTTTCTAGGAAACAAATCGATAATATCTGCACTTGTTGAATTCTTAGATGTAGACTTTCTCAACTGCTGTTCAACTATACAAACGTTCTCGTCTTTTATCTTCGTTTTAGCTAACATCGGGTCACAGCATTCCAAAGATACTCTCTCAATATCATGGTCGAATTTATTCACTTTCGTCCATTCTGCACATTCTTCCTCCCACATAACAGGAGCTTTAAGCTTTATTTTTTCTTCAGACTGTGATTCCATATCCCAACGACTTTTCTTGCTCTTTTTGCTAGTAACAACATTATGTTTCATAGATGCATCCACATTTTTACTGACTGCATTTACCTCCTTATGGATGCTCTCAATTATAGTAATGCTGTCTTCTACGCTTTCTTTCCTGTCACTTTTTTCTCGTAAGAATGATTCTTCTTCAATGTCCATATCGTCCGTTTCGTTAGGTTTTACAGGTGGTTGCTTTCTCTGAATATTGCTGATATTAGATTCGTCCATAGTAACAAGGGAGCCTAATTCGGTGGTAGCGTCACGTCCTAAATTTATTTTAGAGAGATGTTTTCCTAATAGTTCTATCTCTGTTGCACGTCTTTTGTTTTCACTATCGATTATTCGTTGCCTTTCCTCTATTAGTCGCGCAAGAAGTTCAATTTGCTCGAGTATGGTACGAGTTGAATTATCCGAAATTCTGGTTGCAGAGGCAATATTAGTAGTTTCGTTTTCATTTTTTCTCGGTGCGGACATGATTCTAATTAAGTTTACTGAGTCTGAACTATCGTTGCTAGTTGAACTCGAAGCGCTTGAGAAACTTGGTTTTCTCGTACGGTAGTGTAAAAATGAATCCAGATTTCCAGCTTACCGTAGCAGTTATGCCCGCTCAGGAGTCTCTGGGATGTTTCCTCTCAGATTCCGAATCTTATTCGTAGGCTTGCTCTGGGCTGACCGTAGTCCTCTCGTCTAGTTTCACCGTGGTGGAACGTTGAAAGTTGCTGCAGGGCTTTGTAGTAACGAAGATTCGCAGTGGTCCGCTGATCCTTCAATCTTCAATGATGCGCGTACGCCGAAATCGTGATTTCGTTTACACTGAAGCGAATGGATCCTGGCAGGATCGCCAAAATGTCACGTAATAAACTTGAGAGAATAATAAAAAAAACTTTTTTTTCTGTTACCCGTAACTAACAGTACCCGTTATTTATTAGCTCTCAAATATTACAAGTGTAAGCACAATAATATTAACGATCTTAATAGTAGAAGGTTAAGCTGACGACTGCTTCCTCTGGTTTTGGGCGTGCTTTGTATACTGTCTCGAGGGGCTCAAGTGGGGCCTTATCTCCAGATACGGAAAGTTGGTATGTTTGGTGTCACAACGTCATGGAAGAAGAAGCATTGTTTCCGTTACGGTTTGCCGACAATGTCGAACAGAAGGTGACACCTGACGCGAGAAAATCAACGAATAATTTCATTTCTTCTGTTTCTTCCTTGGTATTAATACAGTAGCTGAGAAAAGTATCTAAATGTTTATACGAATGTTCATGATTCTGTGGTGTACGTTACGCGAGACATTTTTAAGCCTCGTTAGTACAATAACGAGACACGAACGATATAATTATATTGGCAAAATTTGAAACAAACTTGAAAATGTCCGTAGAAACTACAAGATATTTAGTGCAAGTAGACTACACACAGGTGACAACGATAAATATTTCACAGAAAGATATAAACGGTCAGTTGTTCGTTACATTGACCCTTTGCATTCCTATGTCGAATGTGACTCGACGTCAGTTTTTATCTCAGGAGTTCCTCTGTCGAGTTCCACTCGACGATCTTTCAGTCCCGGCTTTTTTCGTGAAACGTGCGAAAGAAAAGCAGGATCGCATCCTGGAAATTGTTTCAAGATATATCATACACTTAAAAATGACAAAATACAACAATAGTGTGAATAAAACTGGCATTTAAGCGAATTTGTTTCTCCCTTTATTTATTTAAATTGTCTTATTTTTTAGTGAAAGTAAATGTCAAATAAAACACTTAAAAGCGTTGGTAACGAAATTGAAATAAAATTCGGAGTGCAAAGGGTTAATAAGCATCTTTAACATTTATTATTCCATATCTAAGATAACTGTTCGTGTCATATACTAATTGTTTACGAAATACGTGTTTGCAGTAAATATCTTGCAGCTTCGAAATAAAAGAAGCTCCAAATAAAATAGGAAATTTTAAAAGCGCTGCTAAGTGGTCGCAAATGTATCGGTGGTTATCTAAATGATTCACTTGCCGCGTCCAACTCGGAACATTTGATATAATTAGGCGTTGTTGTCCGTATTAATAGGTTTGCTTACAGACGTGGTCGAACACGAATCCTCAGGGTGAACGCGTTGATCGTTAGTCAGCGCGTGTTGCAACGAATATGGGTTTTTCGAGCTGGTCTCTAGTTACACCCTTTGGCTGTTAATTTTATCGTATCGAACGCGAAAGGTCACCCTTTTACGATCATTTCCCTCCCTATATAGGCACATAGATTATCCCTCTGCCCTGTACAAGCGTTTTGTTCGCGCTCGTTACAAAAGCGAGACGGACAAAAGGGTTGAACGAGTCGCGCAGTGTGTTATCGCGACAGTGTCGATATCGATAACGTTATCGAGTGGCCGCGTAACGAGACTGAAGGGGGCTCGTTCTGCAGCCGCTTTGCGTAATTCAGCGAAATTAGCAAAATTGCTGCCGATCGGGCCGGATCCACTCTCACCATAACCTTCGTCCCTACCCATTTTAGTAGAAATACGTTGCCATCGTCCCTTCCCGATCAGTTCCCATCCCACGACTGACGTGCTGGCGCAGATTTTCCCCATGGAGCTGACTAGAATCGACGGGAACAGATGGAAACGGATGGAAGTCCAGGGGAATGGTCTTTAGAGTCAACGTGGACAGCCATGAATAAATCACGCGGGTAATTAACGAAAATAAGCTTTAGTTTGGTGTAATTGGAGCAAATCCATTCGGAATGAGATTTTTCTGTCTAATGGAACTCGATGCAATTGGAAAATTATTATATGGGAATAGTAACCCATAATTTCTGAATGAGACATGTACCTAGTTTCTATTTATAATCGGATCCTCGATAGTGAAGAATGGCCACGGTAACTCTTGCTATATCGTTGTATCAACTGTATTGTTATAGCATTTACGTACTAATTAATTAGATCTATTTGTATGAAATTTCGTATTTAATTGGCGATAGTTTGGCATGGCCATAGAAAAGAAGCCTTCTGAAAAGCCAAACTGATTAACTCTATTTTTAGTTGTATAACAGGGTTCATATATACGTAATTACTGTTTGTGTAAAAAAAAATGCGTGAGAATCGTCCGCGACTCGAAAATCGTAGGAAGGGATTGAAGGGAAAACACAGGTGAATCAGCGAAGTTGTTAATAGTCTGCTTCGAGGTAACTAGATTAACGGAATGCTGAGCTATTAAAGTTCTAGCGATCTTGTAGGCTGACCGTTATCGACCGACTAGCGACTAGTGAATGGCCTTGTTCATGAAATTATAATTCTTGATAATTAGGATCGATCGGCTGACAAACAACCGCCACACTGTCCTTTACGCGCGTGTATCTCGAGTTACGAGGAGAACGTGCACACGCATATTATTATCCAAGCTGTTTATCTCACAGCTACGCTGTCTTTGTAATTTTCCATGAAATATAGGACCCTCTGTTTTAGAGGAAATTCAACCGAATACGAGTTTCTCGATTTTCTTTGTTGAAACTATAATTTAGATTAAGTTACCGTGAAAGTTCTTGCTGCTTTTAATAGACTGCTGCTTTAAAGAATATAATTTCAATGAAACTCAATACTTTTATTTAACGTACAGTCCATGGCATTTGATAGACTTCTGTCAATGTATTACAAGAACTTTAACCCCGAGTGCATAAAATTGAAATATTACAAAGATGCCATCGCCGCTGTTTCCTAAATTCCTTTCTCGTAGAGAATTTATTAAGCGAATATTATCGAAAAGAATAAATCGGCTGGAAATAAATTTGAAACGTACAAGTGATGAAACAGAGTTTCAAATACCCAATTGATACAATTGTTTATTATGTTTGTTGGATTTGTCAAATTGTTACGTTTGATCTTTGAACTAGGATGTGCTCACTGGGCGACGACATTCAAGCGTATTACATTTCGTACCATTTAATGGCACTTTCGTCGAAATACAAAAATTCGATATTCCACAAATCTAATACTTTGAATAAAATGTAATATTGATTTAAAAAACGCTCTATTAGAAAATAAGGATATACACAAATATCTTTTGTAACCACTGTGTGCAATTTTTTCCGGTTAAACCATCTTGCATATCCATTTTCAATCACGTACAGTATGTCCGTTTCAAATGTATGCGCGCAATTATTTCTGTAAATATGAAAACGGGGGAAAATGTTTCAGATAAAAGTTGTAAGATATCAAAGGAAATATAATTTGACGTAATTAGTCTTCTTTGTAAGTGGCCAAGTAAAAGTTGTACAAGACGATATACGTAATTTTATATGGAATAGTTTTAAATACGGTAATCGATCTGGATATTCTCTAATTAAAAGCATTAATCTATTTATGTCAAAAATCATTACTTTAAATTACATACGTTATGTGCGTAGAATACATTTGTCTCTCATACGTCAAATTTGATAAATTAAAGTTAAAATATCTTGCAAAGCAATGACTTTTCGACATAAATAGATTAATGCTTGCTTGTAGGGAATACCCAGACGGATCAATCACGGTATTTAGAACTGCGTGTTTCCATTGAAATATCAACCTATGCCACCATCATACGACTTCTCCCTAGTCATCCACAAGAAAACTAATCGCTGCAGATTATGTCTCCTTTGATACCATACGACTTTCGTCTGAAACATTTAAAACGATCATACTGTATATATAAGATTAATCTCACAATCAACAGAACCACCCAGTACAAGACACAGTGGCAGACACAAAATGAACGCGTGACCAAAGATCTAAAGCCTGAAGTCCCTTTCGCCTGTCGTGTTAGTAAAATCTATCTGGAACGGAACGAAGCGAAACGCTGTTGGTGATAAAACAGGAAAATAAAGTTTGGCGAAACCGCGATCGAACAAATCACCGCAGCGGAACTCGCATCCGCGCGCGGGAGTCGACGCGCGAAACGGAGGAAAGCGACAGGACACGGGTTCTGGGTGGCCACGGTCGAGTCCATATCTCTCTTACACTCGAACGCGAGCGAATCCCCACAAATTTATACGAACGGTTAGTTCCGGACTAGTTTCGAGCGTAGCCGGAGCTTTCCATCCCTTTTAGTCGTGATTCGAAGCGCATGGCTCTTGCTCTTATCCACGATCGTGGCTCGACCTAAGCGAGTCCGGTGTCTCGAATGGTTCGGCTAGGTCGGTCGTAGGTTAAGCCGGGATAAATACAGTCTCATAACTTGCTGCAGCACCGCTCCTTCCTTCCTTCCTTCCTTCCTTCCTTCCTTTGCCCCCTCTCTAACCATTTCTCTTCCCTTCTCGCCCCTGCCAAGAAATCGTTCGACGGTCATCTTCCTTCAATCCCATTCTATCTGAAGAGATTTCGATCGGTCTTCCAGATTCTCCGTTGGTTTCCCTCCAAAGTATCGTTTCCTTCGGCTTCTCAGATTTCCTCGGGTTTAATTTCTCTTCGTTGTTCTTTTGTCGAGCTTGTTCAGCTTCATCGCCATTGTTTGCAAGACCTCGAGACTTCGATCACCTGTCCGCTCGGCGGAACTTCTTCGATGCAATCTCCGTGTCTCTAGCTCGAAGAAACGCCGGTCTCCTTTGTTCCAGACTTTCGACCATCGCCGCCTGATTTTTCCCTTTTTCTTCCTTTTTTTTTTTTTTTCTTTTTGTTGAGAGCAGACTAAACTTAACTTGCTTTGCAACTTACAAATTTCTTCGATAGAACACAATCCTCTTTCTCACGTTTGCCAGCCTGCAATCTTCGTGCGATCGTTTCTTGGATTTTCTGAACGCACACTGATTTTTCCAGTGCAACCTGACTTCTCGTCTCAGATTTCCAAGCTAACGGTAGAATTCTTTGACAATTCGAAAGTTCGTGTCGCGTGCACGAGTCGGAGCTCGATCTGTTTCCATTGTGGTGTCCTCTTCGTCGCTCTGGAAGAGGGCAGCGGTGCCAACTCGGACGGATTTCCTCGTGGAGATCTTTAGGGCGCGTTAGGGTGTTCTTGGCACGGCGCACGGGTCGCTCGAGCGGAAAAGTGGCGTTTGAGGCGCGCAACGTGCTCTGCGAGACAAATTAAGGCTGGTTCGGAGGCTCGTAGGAAAACGAGCGAGGGGATTTAGCGACGTCAAAGTGGCTGTCGACCACTCGACCGTGAATTATGCAGAGTTTTCTTGAGACTTCTTTCACGGTGAAGCTTTAGCCGCTCCATCGGATCGCTTCCTTTGGGATTATGCTCCGACGATTAAAGGAGCTCGCGTATGTATGTAACACGCGCGACTTGGTTCTCCGGAAGAATATTTTTAGCATAAAATCAAAGAATTAGGGTATACATAACAACTTATATCTTTTACAATTTTTATTTCGTTTCCTTATTGTAAGAAATTGCAGTAAATACGAATAGCAGCATATGCCACGTCGATGCAAGTATCAGGTCGTCGGAAAAGTTTCTTTCGTTTTATAAGGAAATAATGGACGCACAACATTTTCCGTTTTACATTATTTTATCGAATTACGCATGATCCATTTTATTCTATCGAACTAAAGATCACAGCGTTCAACAGATTAGGTTTCATGTTTGTATAAAGATGCGTCGTTGTAAAAGACGTGTCTGCAAAAGAAAGACACATTCCGGACTACTTAATGTTACGTAAAACCAGGGAACCAAATTATACTGTAATTTGTGTTATTGATAGCGAAAACATGTCTCCACCGTCCATAATGATCAACGGTAACCATAAGCGACTTCCGTCATTGGTAATGATTTTAGGAAATTTAGCGAAAATGATCCAAACGTAGAGTTAATTACACGATTGTTCGTGGAATCACATTCTCGCGAACGTTTCTCTGCGCGGACAAAATTACGGGCAAAGAAAATTCGTCGAGCAGCCAGTGGAGGAATAATCGAGCGTGCAAGCTGAAAACGAGACAAAGAAACGCGTTCGGGCTGCAGCGGTTTAATTTCTTCGGGTTTCAGGCGCCAAGGAGAGAACGTTGATGGAATCGCTCGTCCGGAAACAAGGCTTGTTTCTTTGGCCTTTAAAACGTGCGCAGCCGGTGTAAAACCGGCATAATTCCCGCGTTTGAAATTAACGATTCCAACTTTCCCCTTTGCTCTCATCCTCCTTGCAACCCACTCCGGTCATTTACTCTTTTCCTTTCTTGGTTCCATATGAAATAAAGGATTTAGCCTGGGCAAAACGCGTCAAAATTTTATCGTACCGGGCAAGTTTCGGCTGACCTATAAACAAAAGGCTGGCTATGGCGAGGGACCGCGTGGCACCGCCAGCAAACGAACTATTAAATTATTTAACTTCCGCTGAATTAGGTTTTACCGCTGGTGGGACGCGTTTCCCGCTTGGAACTCGACGCTGCCTTTTCCATCGAATTTCAAAGAGTTTTGCCTCTTCTCCGAGAAAAATGAGTCGTTTCTCGGCTCGCTTGGGAATCAGACGAACCCAATTTACTCGCCAAATCCTTGGCTCTGCGCAGTTACCGATGACAATTGCATTTGGATTCGTTCAATCTGTAGGCTGAAATTAGATAATTTTTGGCAGGTGGGGGGCAAGAGTTAGATGCACAGGGGGCAAGTTATATACGCTCTGGTCTACAAGACAGATTCGATGATTTTAAATATTAGAGAATCGATAACAAAAATTCGAGCGCCGTATCTTTCTGCGCGTACGAGAGAGGACGAACTGTGACACCTGTAGAGTAATCGTTAGGTCTTCGTGATAATGAGAATGGTCTATCGAAAGGGGTGCTTGCGTTAGAGATGATAAAGAGACTGTTTAACAGGATCAGGAAAGACACAACACCAACTCATAAGATGGGACGTGCATGATTAAAGACTTGGAGTAGAGAAACTTCGAGGAAGCTCGCAATGCACCTTGACACCAAATAAGAGACACGATAAATCTTATTTAAATTAAATTATTCCCTTGTCTAAATTACCGATCGAGAAACTAATCAAACAAATGACACAAAAGAAAGCAGATGTTAGGAAGAGAGAGAAGAATAAATTGGTTTAGCCATATGGGTATGGTAGAAGTGATTTTTGATCGTTAGAAGGGGGAAGAAAAGCTCGATGGCCTGGATAGTTCGATTGCTGGAAGCAAGATCCGGCTTCGAATTCTGCTTCGTAGTCCGACAATCCAATCGACTGATCCTCCTCTTTACAAAAGGAATCAATGGAATTGATTGGAAGTTCAAAAGGGATGGTTGGTAGGTGAAATCTAATGGTCGAATCTAGATGATCGTTCGGAGAATATTTTGCACCGTATCTAACGACAAACTTCTGTAGAATCCGTGACAAACATTTTCGCTCCGGAAGTTTATACTGCTTACAGTAAATGTTTCGATTGAAACTCTTAATTTCTTCGTTTTAAGACTGTTTTCTTCGTTCATTTTTATATCGACGTACGAAATTTGTAACGTTGTTCAATGCTCGGGGTCTTATTAAGCTTGTCGTTTTCCTACAAGCGTCGCTGCAGTTTCCAAATTTGTTATTTTTATCTCGTTTTTGGCCAACGACCGAGAAGACGTTTAATATTTCAAGAGATAAAATTACGCTACTGTATAATATATAACTAACGTAATAAAATTACACAGATTTAAATAATTTTATGAGAAAATGCAAGTTTCAGTTTCTCTGATACGTTAGATAAACAAAACTAGATAGCCGTATTTAAACTTGCGCCACTGACTATGCGTATATTTACGTATATGGAAGAGGGATGCCTGGCAAACGAGGAGGGAAACTTTCGTTCTTCGCGAGAACCATGTCGCGGTAGTAATCGCAGCTGCATCCATCCGGAAACTTTGGCGGAAGGATCGCATTGCTTTGCAAGATGACGAAGGAAACTGGCGGGATGGTGCGACAGCCGCGGATAATTTCTGACCTCGTCGGAATCTCCGGCGGCGATTAAATTAAACGCCACCCTAGCATACCGAACCCGCCCTTCCTCCATTTTGATATGTGGCTACGTGTGCACGGAATGCAACAAGGTGCTCGTTCACGAGCCGTGCCATGTTCGACACTGCGTTCGCTAAATGCCATTAGTGAGGACCAGATTTCTTGAGGTGCTCGGAAATATCCTTTGTAAAACTATCCTTCAAGTTATCCTGTATCTTACTACCATGAGTTTGCGCAAACTGTGTCAGATTTATGTGCATTTTATTTGCACAGTGTTGTACATTGTTCTTAATGGTATTTGAATATCGCGGTGTTCGCGCGCATATAAAATGTATACAGCGACGGATAAAATAAAGTTAAAAGTTAATACATTATGAATTTTAGCAAAATCTTGTTAGTACTGAAAATTCTTTACCACATTGGTAATATCTATTCTATATATATATATTGTATTTATTCATTGCTTTTATTGAACGTAAATCCGTTTAGTGAGATTATGGCGTCTTCCTATATTTCTTATTATATAAACTTTTATCCGCCACTGTATAATTTGCACCTATGTCGACGAGTCCATTTCCTTTTCTTCTATCCTTGTTTCTTTCCTTCCCAACGCTATAGAGTATCATAATATTAACCGAAAAATCAACATTTACTTCGGTATCAGTCGTTCGATCGATCTTTTAATCGATAATTCCAAGATGTTCGCTTTCGTTTACCTTTTATCGCGCACAGGAACTCGTAGTCTTTACGACGAAGCCATTCTGGCCACCTAAAGCGAGCAAAAGGACAATATAACCTATACATTCTTTATATTTCGGCGGTGTAACTAATGTTGGCTGGTTTTACGACGTCCCTAAAGGGCGGCTACATGTTCTTCGAGGTGCCTGGCATCGGTAAACTGTGGGCCACGCGCGCTAGGAAAATATTTCACGAGGCGGCCACGTTCTCGTTTCCATGCACTCGAGATCGCGATGCCAACACGAAAAATCGGCTGGTTCGCTGCCTGCTTCGCGAATATTTCATCGTACGCGCGAGTATTCTTGATATCTTCCGGAAAACACATCTCTTCTTGGCCGAGCGCTTTTCGAGTAGCTGGAAAAATTCTATTTCCCTAAATTATTTCCAACACACCAGCTTCACACTGCTCCGTACATCGTGTTAAGATGTTTCCGAGTTTACGCGTGTGATTTGCCCATTTCTTCGTACACTCGTACCTTGTATATTTTATGTTTTCTACTCAAGACACTGAATTTTTGGTTCCATTCTTGAAGACACATTTCCCCCCAACGTTTTTAAATATTTTTTGTCACGGTACATGGTGTCTTTCTTCGTTGAATTCGGTACGAAGAATCGAGAGAGAATGCCCATACACATCAACGTTTCACAGTTAAACAAACTATTTCAATGTACCAGGTAATTACGAGATAATTATAACGCATTGTCATTGCCAGAACTCAAGTTGCAAGCTGCACAGCTGAAAAATACTATACACGAGAGCTGCGTATGACTACAGTTAGCTACGGCTCGTTTCCAGACAAAGTAACGAAATCGCCGCGACCTAATTTTCGCCTGGAAGTTTTGGCACGCAGCCGGTGATGTACGACTTTCCTCGCGCAGCCCTTCGCGGCAGTTAAACGGCGAATTCCTCTCGTGCCACGAAGGTCTTTCAACTGGCTGGATAACATTTATGAGCTTGGTCGACCGGAGACCTCGCGTTCGATCCTCCTGTTTCCGTGTAACTCGCAGTAGTCATTGCCAGACTTTGATCGGACAATATTCTAGCGCGGCGTTCATCGATCCGCCACCGGGTTCATTTTACGGTGAATCGACGACTCGCCGTGATTCACGGTGAAAGAGTTGCGTCGGACCATTTCTCGGCGAGAAACAGGTTCGTTCAACGAGCTTGCAACTATCCTGGTCGCGAGATTATGGACTTTAAACGGGTATGGAGGAATTTTTGTGACTTGAAAGGAAACAAGAGACCTGTCTGGTTTATTCGTTTATACACAAGTTTCTGTCTACAGAGTCCTAGATCGCTTTGGATCTATACAAACGTGATTATTTTGACAAATATTTGAAGAAAGAATATTCGATATTTTTGACAAAAATTTTTATGATTCTGCGTAAAGCTGTGTAAATCTATTCGAGCTGATGCTGTAAAGGAGCAATTTTTGCATTCTTGAAAAATCTCTTCTCGTGTAATACGCGTTAAATGTAACTGATTTATGTATCGTATATAATTATCTAGTAATTAATAATTGTTATATAGGAAAATTATGTGCGATGGGCATCATTTTGAGCTTCGAATTGATTTAAACTCGTCACTGATTAAATGTGACCCGTTACAGAGCACATTCGATTTCCATCGCCAAGTATCCTCTAAAAGCTTAATTCGAAGCGACAATTAACTTCCAGCACAACGGAGAATGTATGTGCTACGGAAGAGCCGTATAGGAATAATAAGATGGGCAAACGTAATATAGCTGTATTAGTAATTATACAACGTTTAGCTGAGAGTGCAGTAGTAATGGTCAGGTTACAGTCAGGCTAAGGTTAGCCAGAGCAAAGGCTGTCATCCTAGAAAATTGGCTGCAATTCCATGGTCATACCTGAAAGTTTACTCTCACGTTCCCTTCACGTTCTCTCGGCGAATGTATTTTGCCCGACTTGCTAATTAAATCTGACTTCGACTCGTTGCTAATGTAAAGTTACTGCCGAGAGAATTGGCTAAAGCCATCGACCTATTAGCACTCGAAGATTTTATGCCTCTATCCTAATCTCGCGTATTCTCGAAAAATATTACCTTGCAACGCTAGAAATTAAATTCCGTGCCATTAAACTCGTCAAAATGACGAACTGCTGACTCTTATTTCTGGAATTATTAAAAATACTTGGCGTTGACAATTCTAACGTTGACTTTCATTGATATAGAAACACGACTATACGTATCTACATTTACGACTCTATGAAATGATTTTTCATAAAAATTTTATAGATTTCTAACAGAAAAACGTTTACGTATCCTCCGTTCTAATTTCTTCGATGCAAATTCTATGCTTCTACCAGTTCTCACGAGAAATACGTCAATAGGTCAGTAGTTCTACTAATTCCAGATATAATTTTACATCATGTCGAGAACAAGAAAGCATAGACGGCGATATTTTCGAAGATTTTCTTTGACATAATATCCAGTGACGTAAAAGGCTCCTGTTCGCCACTATAAATGAAACGTAAACCCTTGTACCTATCGAAGGATCTCTTCAGGGATGTCGCACAGACTCGGCGTGTGTTTTATCAGAGAAACGGTCACAGGGTGCTAACTGTTGGGAGAAAGGTATAAAAACGATCGGTTAATTATTTAATCAAACCGGAAAAGAGGCAGTGTCCCTTTGGCCGCGGTGATCTGTACAGGCCCGATAACTTTCATACCCGGTTGGCTGGCAGTGTAGCAGAATTAAACCATTAATCGATATCGGAAAGTGCTTGGGACAATATTGCCTCGCAGGATATGGCGGTAACGGTCGTTACTCTGTCAGACGTACCGAGCAGAAATCGCGGCAGTTTCGTCCAGCCAACGGTGGCTGCTTCCCCGAGAATCTCTTGTAGGCATTGTGTTAGGAATTAAGTAACATGATCAGGAAATGGAAACGGTGATCGACGTTACGAGGACCTAAAGAAAATCGTATTTACTTCTATGGACCTCTTAAAGCTTCTTCGATGCTCTCGGTCAGGCGTATCATTGAAATTTCGAGAAATATTCTTGAGACGAACGGTAAGATTGGATATCGCGATTTTAAAGATGTTCTATTCGTTACAATCTACGGTGGTCGAATCTATTGGGTGCAGAGACACGGACTTCTCTGAAATATTTATATCGTATGATATATTACATCGATCGTTTATATTAATCTTTAGATACGCCAACGCTGGATTATAAACCATCGGAATATTTTGCATCAGGTTGTTAAATTTTCATTGGTATTCTATGTATATCTTATAGGATAGAAGCGATTAACTACGATGCGTATACGGTAGAAAATAAAATTAAACGATAGGATCCGAACGATCCTGCTCATCTACGATCGAACAATATCAATTTAGGATTAAAAGGAATTTCTCTCGAAGAAGATTATATCGCGGCTCTATCCTCATTCCTTAAATTCCAACAATCGTACGAACGTCGAAGCAAAGAGAGCAAGGCTCGCAGAAATGGTATATTAGATGGTGGTAGTGCTTTAGACCCAAAGGAATAATTACGCGTCGAGTGATACGATTCTTCTGTATCCACGAACTGAAAATTCCGCGCAAAACGACGAAAGAAAAAGGAAATAGCGGGATAAGAGCTGAAAGACAGGAGCCAGTAAAGTCGAAGAGGTCAGATTGGAAGGTTTAGCGATCTAGTAGCGGAGGTGAATGGTCGAGCAGCCAAGCGTGCGAGACTCCATTTTGGCTGGATATCGCATCGGCACAGCATCAGTTAATACCAGATCGTCGATTTCGACGTAGGAAATTACAAGAGAACGTCGGTCGCGTTACCTGTGACCCACTTGCGAAACTGCCGATCTCCAACGATTTTGGGCACAAACAAAGTGCCGGGTGGTTGCTGGCGAATCAAGCCAACTATCGGCCGATTAATATTGGCAGGACCCTTGTTTTCGCATAGCCCGCGATAAATCAAACAATCCAACGGCCGGAACGACTTCCGACCGAAATTTCCGCCGATTCTGCGGACCCAAACCCTTTCTTCCGACTGGTAAACAGTCGGCAACATCTGGATCGGCGATTCTCTGTACGAAGGCTTCTTGTTTGCACTTGCTTTTGACGACGACAATTTCGAACTCTATTGGATAGATGGAACAATAGAACCACGCTCTCCTTAGTATATGTTCCCTTATATAGAGCTTGTAATAGAATCGACGAACGTCCTTTGTCAACCATATCGTGGCTGCAGAAGGTAATGCATCTCCATCGCGTTGCTTACATTTCGTGTTTGTTCATCGAATTGTTTGTTCATCTTGTCTCTTATATTTCAACTTAGCACTTGTTTTCGACGAGGATAATTTGGCGCTCTATCAGACAGATGATCTTGATCTCTTTGGCATATGCTCCTTCACGTATAGCTTGTAACAGAACGGAGGAACGTTTCTGGTGAATCATATCGTGGCTGCAAAAAGTACGCGCCTCCATCCAGTTGTTTACATTTCGATCTTGTTTATTTTGATTTACATCTTGTTATTTACACTGGCAGTTTATTTAAACTTCCATCGCGTCGTATACATTTCAACTTGGCGCGTTTGCATTTCTATCTGATCCTTTGGACTTCAACTTTCCTTGTTTACATCTTTATCTCGCCGTTTACATTTCAACTTTGTCCACACACGTTCCCATACGTTCTTTAATATCATCAAAAGAACATCATGGAGAAATCCCCGAGATAAGAGGACAAATCTCCCAAGAGAATTCCGCCACCCTCGAACTTTTCAATTACAGTTTGTCGCTGGAGTTGAGTTTCGGTTACGAGCTGATCCTCCGTCAGCTTTAAAAGACAGAACGAAAAGAGGCCGGAAGAAATGCCACCAAGGGGTGGCACAAAGGGTGGGGAGAGGGTGGACGGAGGCATGTAAATGCTCGCGACACCGATGCTTAAGGCGAACGTCGGGAATGCTCGAGAACTCATACGGGGGTGACAGGCGACCCTAATATTTTCTTTGGATGGTGCTTTAAACCCACGCCTCGCCACGGCTGAAGAGTTGAAGTGGCGGTACGAGTGGCGCGGCAACGATACGCGAGACTCTCGGGCCTTGCGGATAGTTGAAGAGTTACAGAACGTTTCAAAAGGACCGACTCGTCGAGACGCTGAAAACTGCCGCGGACCTTTCGCATCTACTCTTTGGCCCGCGGCACGCGGCTTTCGTAACTCTATTCAGACATCGCCACGCTAAGCGAACCGCCCTTTCGAGAAACTACGAGAGCGTACCAGCAACGAATTGGGAAAAGGAATTATTCCACTCGTTTCGCGACCACTCCGTGTTTGTTCCACTTTTTGCACCGATCCAATAAACTTTTCTCTGGTTGAAATTCTTTTTTCTTCCATCTTCGATCGGTTAATTAGATACGTTTGAAACGCGTTTACAAAGCTCAACTTATCGGTGGAATCGGCCGACTAGTTTACCTCAAGTTGGTAAATACAGCATAAAACTGACCGAAAAATGTCAACTCTTACGTAACGCGGTCAACATGGCAAACTGAAAAAAGGAACGCTATGTTCAAAATCGTGTGGAAAAAACATTTATCCTTTTCTTTTTCGAAAAAGGGTACAACGGTGGATACGATAAAATGGAATTACAAGAATGACCTAGTAAGCCTATTTGCGATAAGTTTAATTGCTTCATTTTGTATCGTATATTCTCAAATAGATTTTGTCGCGTTGTATCTTGAACCACGGACCTGTGTATTGGAAATTTTCGGGTGATTCTACAGCTATCGATCGATCGATGTACCTACGATTGGACCTACTTAAAAAAAGAATGTCGACGATCTTGGAAATTCTAAGGGAGAGACTGACGAATTTGTCCCTTTTTTCTTTTGTGTCAAGTAAGTTCGTTTCGACGCAAGTTTCCTCTATCGATCAAAGTAACTAACATATTCGGAAATCCAACATCGACGAAACATTCGATAGACGTGAAGACGAGAATGGTGGAAAATTGAGATCAATGTGTTTTTCTTTAAAGCAAAGCGAAGCTTTTGAGACGCTCTATATACTTGGAAGACGCCAAGTGCCATCGAGGTAAAAACCACTGACGATGGTCCGTTCGCTAGCGTCTCGTTCTTTGAAGCAAACCCTCTTATCCTCGCCTCTCATCAGTTAGTCCGTCACGCAAAAAGTATTTGCAGGCATCATCGTTTACGACTGGCCATAGCCACAATCGTTCACAGTAGACACTCGATTTTTTGCCACAGTTATCTGGAAAGTCGATGGTCGAAACGTTTCCAAAAAAAGAACCCAATCAAGAGACTTCGAGGCGAAGAGATTTTTGTTTTGCGTCTCACACGTCACGTCTGTGTCTCAGACGTTTGCGTCTCACAAAGTGGGAGGGTGTCGAAATATCGCTCGAATAGGTCCACTCAAAAGTTCATGGATCGGACGTTCTTCGAGTGCCAATTGAATTTACCTGGAACTCGCTCCTCTGTTGAAAGCATACGAAAAATAGTCGAAAGTAAACGCTGGGGACTAATCCTTGCAAGAGCAAATCGCCAGAATTATCCTCTGTTGGATTATCGCTGATTTAGAATTCGTGATTACCCTTGCTCCATTATGCAAATAATAAGTTACTTTACTGTTACGTTACAAAAGCTATATTAATACCACTTGTTTTTTTTTCCACGTTTTTTCAATCGAGATTTCGTAAAATATTTTATATTATGAAATATTTCTAAAAATTCTAGAAGCTAAAGAATGTACAATAAGCGGCATTTGCCATTGAATTTTCCAAGGATTCGTCTACAAAGCTTTCGATAAACCGATGATTGGTCGAGAGTGTCGGCTGGTCCCAAAGCGGAGTCGAACCGATAGAAACGCGTATCTCCAAGCGGATGTGCGTTTGACGCGGTTATTCAGGAACGAACGTCGAAGCGAGTGATATTTCACGTGGAAAAAAAGAGTGGCAGCTTCGAAACAAACGATTCGTCGCGTCGCCTCCGCCTCCATTGCTACATTGTGCTCTTTTCAGGCTGCTTTTCAGTGGTCACGTCCATTGTACATTCGCAGACTTTGCGTCATATGCCACTTTTCACGAAGAAAATTTCTTCGGTTATCGTTTAACGAGAAACAGCGATCTCGGCTCAGTTTAGAAATTCGTCGCATCGATCGCTGGATCGAACGAAGTCAATGGCCTTGTCGTAACTGAAATTCTGTTTCTTAAAACTCGTCGATTCACGTGTAACGGCGGTCAACTTTGAGCTGTCGGCGTGTTAGGGAGAAACGTAAGAAATTGCGAGAGAAGTAGGAGATGATGATGTATACGTGGCATCGGTGCGTGAGTCACGGCTGGATGGTTGTATTTTGGGAGAAAAAGTGGGTTAACGGGAGACGCTATGCAATATCCGCTATTGTTGGATCGCTCAACTTTTCTAACTCTGTTTTAAATCACCGCGAACTCGTAAAATAACGGTAATAGACTCGATCGTTAATTAGTAGTATTGAATAAAATAAATGAAACAGACCAGCGACGAGGTTAAAATTCTATTCTTAGCTGAATTAAAGATACCCATGAAAAATACAGTCTGTCACACAAGAGCGTGTCTGCGATATCTGCGAAACCTGACACCTAATCAGAATGAGATAAAAAGAATGTAAACAAACGAAAACTTCTCTAATACGCGTTGCTGAATACCTTTCAGTTTCATTTGAAACAGTGAAAGGAACAGAGCTTTTTAATATGAGTGCCGCGTACGCGAAACGTCGAAAATCGTCTGGCATGGGCGAATGAAAACAGAGATCGTGATTGGAGTAATATAATATTCACTGATGAATCTTCGTTTTGGGCATGGTGTCCTATTAGGCAAGCTGAGAGGAAGACGTATCACAAAAATAAGAACACTTGTACATCACATTCGAAAGATATGGAGGTCGTTACCAGAATCCTACGCTCAAAAATTAGTCGAGAGTATGCCGAAACGATGTCAAGCTATAATCGCTAATGGAGGAGATTGGACACCCTACTGTAATAGCGTATTAGTGTTTTAGATGTAGATTCAATTCATATAAATTTTTTTACAAATATATAAATATTTACAGAAATATCGCAGACACGCTCTTGTGTGACAGACTGTAGATGTCTGTGCTGCTCCCGAGGAGAAGCTACATTTCCATTAAATTTGCGACGCGAAGTTTGACATCAGCGTGTTAGAAGATTGTTAATTTATTATACACTTTAATATTCAACGCAAAGAAAGAAAAGGAAAGCTGTACAACGTGACGTACGACGTATAACCAATAAGTAACTGGTTATGATCTATCTTTAGTAGGAAATGAAAACCGCAAAAACTATTTACCTACGAGCTAACATAATATTAACCGTTACTCTTATCAATATTTATGGACCAATGTATCGTACATCGCAGCAAAACCAAGAAAATGATGCGCCGTTAGCCACATTTGGAATATCGATTACATACAGGACGCAGTTAGTCCAATTTCCATAATCTTCAAAACAGACGTATTCGATCGATCGCTACTTAATATTCTCGCATTGTAATTCATTTCGTCGCGGCACGCTATTACGCGTCGCATCGCGATTTTTCTATCGGATTAAGCGATGTTCGTGATAAAACAATACGAGATATAAATTTCTGCGGTTTTGTACACAATATGCAAATCACCTGTGGCTGGGGCGTTAATTTTATCGTTATATTTTTCGCGAAGAAATCTCTGAAAAATTGACGAATCGAAGAAAGCGCGAGAATTTTCAAACGATTCGCGCGCAATCCTCTCGCAAGAGGGTCAGGCAGAGTAATAAATTCGCAACGACGGAAAGCCGGGATTCGGCAAGGGTCACGGGCGACCCTCGTCCATCTGGCCGATAGTCCCTTGGATTTTGCCGAGGACACGAGTGCGGGGGACGTCGAGAGCGCGATTGGTCGTCGACGACCGCAACGCGACCGCCATCACCGCGATCATCGCCATCCTCTCCGAGTTCCAGCACGTTAATGGGTATTGCGATTGGTCCGGAAGATTCGATCCTGATTTCCCCGAGCCTACCACCAAGGCGAATTGTTCGCTGGCAATAATAACGAGGATATGTGGCTTTAAAGCCGATCCATCCAGCCTCCACGCGTTATTGTGCGTGACAGATAATGGTATGTCAGCTGGCAACGTTAGATGGATGAGAAGAGGGATTCGAAATTGAGAGTTATCATCCAGTGGATTGTATTTGTTCAAAATAGAAGAATTGTCGAAGATTGTGCGGCCTCTTCTGCTCGCTATACGTAGCAAATGGAACAGTGTGTGGGATATTTTTGAATGGTTATGCGAATACGAATTATAATTATAATTCAGACACTGGCTTCTATACGTGGTACGCTTTAGGGTATCATAGGATCAGGGATGTTGCCTAAATGTCCATCGCTATGGCGGCATTTAATGGCTAGACGGCATTGTTATGGAAATACAGTTTGATGGTTGTCTTGTTGCAGCTAGTTTATTAAAGGCTAACAGCATAACTGAAACTCTTAGGTAGAACGTGATCATTGCGATTATAGGAAGTTCATTGTTCTGTGTTGTAAATAGGATGTTCATGGAAATTCAGACTTTTACGAACGTTACCTAAAAGAAATAAAGTCTCCACGCGTCTTTTAATTTATTTGCATAAAAGAAGCAAAAGAAACGAGAGAGAGAAGTAGATAAAGAAGACGTGGAGTTTCGATAAAAGCTGTCCACTAATGAAATTTTCTCAAAACTCTGCAAATATCCTCGTACCAATCTTTCTGACTTTTGTCAGTGTCGATTCGATGCCATATTTTCCGAATATTCGACGCGCTTCCTCCGAGTTAATCACCTAATCGTATCGACGAACGTAAACGTATCCCCGCAACCGTGTTAACGCGATTTTTAACCCGATTCGCGGCGGATGACAGCAACCCTCTGCCAAGGGAATAGATCGTTCATTGGCCCCTGAAATCGGCGTGCATCGTCGAACGCCTATGGGATTCCCAAGATTCTTCGTCTACTGTTAGTTCCACGCGCCAGGCTCGAAATTTCGCGAGGAGATTCAGCGGTCCCGCGGCACCGATTCGTTCCGCCCCTTAGAGGCATCCACCCCCGCGTAAATAATTTCCAAGAAGGCGACGGGGGTTCTTGGATTCGTGCAACGAGCCAGGAATCGTCTGTCGTTTAAAGACTCGGTTATTCATGGAACACGATCGCGAAGAACAGTCGACTCTTGATGAAATCATCTGCCTATTTCTGAAACTTGGTCCACTTTTTTCCTCTCGTCCGCTCGCTGTTCTGATTATTTAACAATTTAAGCGACGTCTACGTTGCGAATTGCAGTCTGTGCAGTTGTTGGAAAATTGTTTTCCCGCTGATTAATTTAACTATCGTATAAACTCTAAAAAATATATGAAAGATAGAGAAGCTGATGGTCTATCTTGGTCTATAAAGATAGTCGACCGATCAGTCGTCGTTTGCAAACAAACAAAATGCATCAAATTTAGGATCGTTTGATATCAGGAACCCAAGGAGAGAATTTTCTAACGTTCTTTATACTTATCTTACTGCGTCCTGTTCCTGTCATAAAGAGGCTTTTGTTGCGACAAACTTAAGGAATAAAGATTAAAGTTCCTAGTTAATTGGAACTTATTTACATTATTTTCATAAATACTAATTATTATTTTTAATATTTTCTGTCGTGATTATGCTGCATACTGCCAATGTACCTACAAGTAAGTACACTACATATTAGAAAATGTTAAAGTTATACCAACGACAGTAAAGGAAGAACGTAGTAATACTAGTCGGCACATCTATAACAAAACTATCAAATAACCGAAATACACCACGTTGAATCACGCTAATCACGAAGAATCAGCACGGTGCTCTTTTTATTACTATAATGTCACAAAGCCACGAATCCTTTATAACGCTTTATATTGGGCAAATACAAATCCACGATACTGATACGAAACAGAAGCAAAGAATCGAGAAGCGAAATATACTACGAGGAAACATAAATTAAACACAATAAAATAAACCACGTCGATATCTCGACAGAACAAGAAACCCAGCGTCTTTTTCGCCGAATCTCCAGCGTCCCGTATCCAGGGCGCGGCCAATTCCAAGTGCAATCTCTCCACCGAGGAAACTCCATTTCCCGAAATTCTCGCGATCCCAGCTATATCCGTTTATAATGACGCCGCCTAATGTTATTCATGAGGGAGTCGATCGAGCCCGAGTAATAAGTTTCCCCTGCGATCCTGGAGCGTCGTCGTAGCGAGTCTTGGCGAGAATCGGAAGCAGTTTGTCGCGAGGGGAACCCGCCTCTCGACGTTCTCTCTCTCTCTCTCTCTCTCTCTCTCTTTCCCTCTTTCTCTATCTCTCATGGAGTAGACGAAGTAGATCGAGTTACCTGTGTCGGCCGGCCATATTGGAGGTGGCAGAATTTAATAAAGCCAATTGGTAAATTGCCACCGAGAACCCAGAAGCAGAGGCGTCCTCATGGAACACACAGAGACCCATGTAACGACTCGACTCCACGACGACACTTGCATACAGTTTTGCTTATAAGACTCACGGTATATCTGCTAGTTTCAAGCATGAGCTTTCGTAAAATAGACCTTTGATACAATCTTCAGAGGATAGGATTTAGCGTTACGTATGTTAGTTCGTTACGTTTCTGCCAATAGGTATATTCTGTATTATATTTGGTAGCATTGGAAGAGTTATTATTCACGATGAATTTTCCTCAAATACGTAGATGTTACGTTCGAGGCAAGTAATTTGTCTTTTATTGAAGAAGGAAAGTTGGATTAATCGATTAAAATGATTTCGTTTATCTACGGAACGATGCTGAAGAATAGCTGGAATATTCAATTGCATTTGCACCATTCGCTAAATATGGCACGGTGTCGCGATCGTTTGTTTCCTGTTTCTATCTAAATTCTCGATGATAAAAGATGGAATACTTGTGAGATCGCGAGGGAACTCGTTGTTGAAGAAGACGAGTGGTTTCTTAAAAAAGTAAAGCTGCTAGCGGGAAGTAATGGGAATTCGATTAATGAAACGAAATATTAATTTTATAAAAGTACAGTCTCGTAATCTTTGCGTTAAATTTCACGCGGTTAGTAAACAACTTCGCTTTTGTTCGCTTCCCAACGTTCGTTTATGCCTATCCCAAGTGTACTAATAATAAGTGTGCCGTGACTTATGGACGATAGCGTACAAACACGTGCGTTCGACCCTTCGACCAACGATACACAGCCTCCAGAAAAGAGGAATAGGGTCGTCGCTTTACCCTAACGGGCCTATGGTAATTAGCGGGAGCCGTGAACTCGAGGCTGGGGATCTTTTTTTACGTAACAGCTAACAGCACGTGATTAGTTTCGTCGTTGCGGGGTGGAGAGCTCAGTTGACTCCTGTTTGATGTTGGATATCGTTCGAGGGGCTCGCCTCCTTTAAATTCACCGAAGGGGAACCTTTGCCAGAGCGTTTAGGATATATTAGGTGATTGAGAATTTGAGAATGCTGGTGTAGAAGGTAAGAGTTTCTTCTAGTTTTTGAATATGGTCAAATTTTTTCGTTCGACTCTATGAAACAAACAACGCGCTGTTCAACGATTAACGACGTTCGTTCTAACGTAGTAATTAAAAATGTTGAAGTGGTCATCGCTTCTAAGAAAACTCTACATTTTGTCTTTGAGTTTTCTCAAGCACCGAAGCCATCGACAGCGTATAGACAAAAGACTGCGTCGATGGCAGACCATAAACTGTAGACAGGCGACGATGGCTTCAGGGTTTTCAGTCACAGGGTAACACTGCTAGCGTGCGGATCTGGACCAGCTCAATTATATTCCCACTTGTATTTACACTTTGGTATTTAAAATCTATTTTCTACCTTACAATTTATCCACGCGTTCCTTTGTTCACATACATCTAATAATCTCAAAAAAAAAAAAAAAAAAAAATCAAATGTCATGACCTATAAGTAGAAATAGATCTCGCGTAGCGTAAAAAATTGTGCGATAGAAGGCCGTACATCTTGCATTTCTTCTGTTTGTAATGGAAGATCCATGTTCGAAGGGAACATTGGAAATAACGTAATTTAATATTTCGTAGTGGATATGTAGGTTCGATCGCGAAATAGACAGCCGGTCTATAATAATTTCGACAACGGGACAATAGAGAGAGACTGGTGGAAACGATCGAAGGCACTCGGCCACGAAAAGAGGCGAAACCGCAAATTGGTCGAGCGTAGCAGGACGCCCGACGTGGCCACGCGTGGTCTGACACTCGAGCACGCGCGCGTTCCGCTCGATCGATACCCTCCAGTTGTATCTAATCGGCGATTTGCAATATACGTATTACGTACGTACGGACGATTTCGAGGGTGTGCGATGCTACAAATTACGCGAGTACTCCCTCGGTGAGATTATCTTCCGGCCGGGCTATCGATGTTTATGAAAAACCGACTACGATAGTGGAATCCGAAATAGGGTCGATTTACATGCTGGCTCGTATGCAAACTACGTCTTCATGCACGATTAACTATCGAATTGCGCACAAAAGCTCCATTCGCCTCTGTTGTTTTGTCTTTGAAGCCGCTGATAAATTACGATTAATTTGCTCTTTGCGTAATTGCCTAAATGCTCTGTTTTAAATATGTTTGAATTAATTTGTGGAATTGATCAATTGGAATTAGATAATTTTGTTCGACTAATAACATTAATCCTGATTTAATTTTACGTTTCGCTAGGCTGAAATTGTATGTTATTTATCCAGCACTACATTCTGCCGGCATACGTTGGAAAAGAATTGATCAACTTGAAAATTGCGTACTAAATACGTACGTTTAAATTCGTTTACCCGATACATACAAATTCTTATTCCAATGTATATTTAATATGTTTCTCCGTCTATAAAATATTGCCGCAGTACTAATTGAATAAGTTGATATAATATTCTAATCTTCTAACTTCGTTCAAATTTGCTCAAGCAATTTCACGTGGCAAGACGCGAATATTTACTGGCGAAACACCCTGTATAGGGCAGGTTAAGCATCCACGGCGTCTTGTCGGCCCAAGCCCATCGGGAAATCATCCCCTAGGCCTCCGACTCCAGCCAGTCACCCATTCTACCTCCGATATTCACTCCTCTCTCCCTTCTCGTGAATTGCTTCTCCAGCCGTGCTCGCCCTTCGGCGATTGATACACGGAGCTTAAATTATACATGGACCTGATCCCCGACGCGCCTTAGGCGGCTATCGTGCACGGCTTCGCGTTGGATTCCGCGCGATCATGCGAACGCCGCTTCCGATTCTCGTGCGTCGCCACTTTTCGCTCCCCTCAACGAACCTTGGGCAGCTATCGATAGGTTCGCAAATAGAAAATCACAGACATGGCCCCGTAATTCGAGAACCAATGAAACAAAGTCATTGGTGAGTCGAATGACGATTAAAAAATCGACAGATTCGTAAGAAGAACATCGAAATAACGTTGGTGGATTTAATTTTGGTAGATTTAATTTTGGTAGATTTAATGGGATTCGTTAAGGATTGAGGTTTGAAAAATACCCAATTGTCACTTGGTGACTTTTATCGTTAAAAAGAGGATACCGTTTGCTCGGAGCGTTGGATAAATAAGTTGAAAGTGGACGATGTTGATTGTATTTTCGATGCGCGGTAGTCGATCATCGTATATGGATCGGCGATGCTCGTAATTTTGATACGTTGCCACTTTCCACGTCGGGGAATAAATCTTGCAGCCACGATCGATACGTTGGCGAACAAAAGATCGAAGAAATGCATAAAGAATATGGAATCGCTCATCGTCTAAAACAGATCCAACGGAGTTCGCTTACGAATTGAAGATGTAAGAAACGAATCGACGATTTATAGGATGAAGTTGCGCCTTCCTTGAATATCCGATAAATAAATTGAAACGGGGATACTTGGATTTTAATTTTAATATCGTCCGGCAGACAATCAGAAAGAAGTATTAACAGGAAAAAGAAAAGACGAGATTCGTGCCGTCGGATATTAAATTTCTCGGATAAAATATTGACAGAGAGAGAAAGCGCCCACGGTTGGAGCAAGTGCACGGAAGTTCGGACTTTGTTCGTGATTATCGTAATCCTGGCAAACGACCGTCGGTATCCCGCGGTACTTCATCAAAGAGACTGCATTCAACTGGAAACCGCTAGGTACACTCCAATCGCTCGAAAGGAGGCTTCCCTGGAGACATCAAACCCATGGGCAAACTAGAACCTTGGCGCTCGAACCGGCGAACGTTAGACTGTCGAATAATCCTCCCTATCATACTACTTGAACGGATAAATTTATTATCTGACCGTCTCTGACACTGTTGGATATCTCCGCGTCTTCTCTATTATTAATCTGGAAGCTCGAATGGAACATTCGCTGCAATCACTGAGTAAAAACTGATCGTCTCTTGGCTGTACTTTCAGATGCTAGTAGATCGATGGTATGATTTCCGTGGTGCGGCTGGTTCGCGGTCTGGAAGACAAGGCTTTGTCCTACATCCGTGGGAATTGGGTAGATGCTTGAAACTTCTGTGCCGCTGCAAGAGCCCGAGGAGAGTAGAAGCTTCGTTGGAATCAACGAACGCGGTTTGCTTTTTCCTTTCTGTCCTCGAGGCAGGTCGTTAAGTAGAATTGGACGGTATTTGGTTGAACTTTCGTCGCGAGAAATTTAATAATACGAAATGCTATATGCCTGCTGGACGTCGGCTTGGCACGAGCAATAGATACGTATCTGTTCGCTGTCTATCGTTGAAAATTCCTTTGACAGCGACTCCGCGTCTAGGCGAAGCGTTAAGCGGAATAGGTCAGTGGATAGTCAGACAACACACGCGGATTATTTAATCATGTGCCAAACCTGTAAGTCCGATAACAGATGCTTATCCATTCCTTATCTGGCATCGAAAATAGCTTTTACAGTGAATATACATTGGAACGAAGCGTTCAGTGGAATAGAACGATATTTGATCAGACTCTGTCTGTACTTTCTGTACCAGAAATTTAATAACGAGAAATTCGACGATAATATTAAACAGAAACTTGCCTATTCGCTATTAGTTGTTGAAACTGTCTTCCTAGTGAATCTAGCTTGAGGCAAAGTGTTAAATAGAATAACGTAGTGCTTGGTCTGGCACTCTTCTCGGCAAATTTAATTACTTATCTATTCTCTATCAGACGTAGAAAATTCGTCTAGCAGCGACTCCACGCTATATAAATTACAGCGAAGAAACAGCTTTTAACTAATTTATCAACCGTGAAATTGCAATGGCTGCCGACTCGAAGGAAAGTAGAAACAGCCGTTGACGAGGTTGACGTCGCGTAATTTGACATTCTGAGTGATCTTCATAGCGTGAAAATCCTAGCTGAACCGTTAACAGCGATGACTGACGACGCGTCGTCGTCGTCGACGACGACGACGAGAGGTCCTTTGCACCTTTGACTGCCGATGTAGACGACGCCGGTGTCGCGACGTTCCGGTGTTGTCGCTCGAGACGCAGCGGAGGAAGAGACCTCATCTGTTACCTGGCATCGACTAGACGTCGAAGTTGGCGCGTACGCGCACCCACGGCGTTGGACGTGCAGCTAATTTCACCTGTGCGGATCGATCGCAACGCAGCTTCTGCTTTAACCTTGCTTTACGCAACGCTTTACTTCACCGTGGCCAGAGAACCTTTTAGTTCGTAGGAAAATCTCGATGCGAGAATCGAGGATACGACTCAAAGGCTCAAAGGGAAACGCTCAAAGAAAAATGTAGACGTAGAACGTAAACGTTGCATAAATCTTTCTCAAGAAGCTGTTCCTTCGCTTTCGCTAGCGCTGCTTTCCTATCATATTGTAAGCTATATTACCGACCAAAAGATTAGAATCGCTACGTGCTTCGTAGATTTCGCGTGTTCCAAGAATTTAAAGGCAAATTAACTTACAACTCTGTCATCGTGAGAAACACTCGTTGAGAATTGTGGACCTTAATCGCCGAAATAAAAGTAAAGGAACACTAAAGTTACACTTAGAATTGATATAAAAATAGTTCCAGATTTATTTAATATGCGATTTACAAGATATTCGTCGATATACGTTTGCACTCGTCTCGGTACTCTCTTTGTCTCACAACCTTCTATACCACGCTACCAACGAGACGGTTGCATTCGTCTGTTTTACGAGACGCTGTGCACGCACATACTCATATATGTGTGCCACTACTACGCGGCTAATGTAGCGTAGCACACAAAATTACACGTATCTCAATAACACTTTCTTAAAACAAACGGCGGAAAAGCGGATTCGCAGATTCCAAGAATTCATCTTAGAATTCCTTAGAAAATTCTTTAATCATAAATCTGTAGTGATAAAATGGATTACCATCGATATTCGTAGAATTCGGATCAACAAGGAAATTTTCAAATCCAGAATATTCGACGTAAGTGAAAGTAGAACGACGGACGAAACATTTTTACCGTAACTGTATAACGTAAGCTCAACAAGTAGAAGTTCCCCGTGACGGTGGGAAAAGCTTTGGGTTTAATGGAACTCGTGGAGAGGGTGTCAAGGTGACGACTTGACGATGGACGATAACGCATCGATTCAGAGGCCGCGAATTCGGCAGCCGTAAGTTAAGACGATTAGCTGCGGATTACGAGTCCCCTATCCGAATAGACCCTCCTAATGGATGCATACCGAAGCGCATCCCTTGAATTTCGATTAAGAGCAGGCCATCGAAATCGCGAATGAACCAGAGGACGCAGCGGCGTTTCACGCGCGCGCTTGCCGCGCCGCTTCGATTACAACTTTAAATTAGTTTCGTTAAGTTCATTACGCGATTACATATCGCGACGCATTCTTAGTACGCGCTAATTAAGCTGTCTTGCGAACCGAGGCTCGCAGCCGTTTAAAGTTTTTCCCGTTACGTTGGAACGCGTACTTTAACGTCGAGATAAGTTGCCTTGAAAGCCACGTCCGTTTGCCTTGATAACGAACGCTGCGTATACAAAGAGATTTTCTTAACCGTTATGTTGCGAAACGCGCTTATTTTTGCTTCTCCTTTAACAATTTACCGGTACGTTGAGTTACAAGCTTTTACTCCTTGATTATAAACTAAAACAAACGATGTTACATCTAAGAACTTGAAGCATATTATTCAACGTAAGTTGCATAAATATTTGCGATATAATTTTACCTCGCTATACAAATAGAACAAGTGAAACTAATTGTACGTATAATGTACGGAAGGAAGACGTTAAACAAGCGTGAATATTTTCCTTGTTGACATAAGGGTTGAGAGGAATTAAATTAAGCAACGTCTAATTCCATTTGAGTAGGAGAGAGAAGCTAAATGCAAGACTATTGGATTTAGTGTATTAAATTCTATCGCGTCGAATCGGAAGGGACACCAAATTTGAAGCTCATTCAAGGGACCATTAGGCCATAAAGAGAGAAGGGTCGAAGGGCTGCAGTTGAACGCGTGAAATATAAAGCGTAGCAAATTTACCGAATACCGAGTTACGCGAGCTCGATTCGAGGGTTCTCCAAGTCAACGAATACCGAAGCAGTCTCCATCCATCATTCTCGTCCCATTGAATCCGTTTTGTTCATTTAAACACCTTCCAACTTCGGCTCGTCCTTTCTCGTATCGACAAAAATTCTCACTTTTCCAAAGATCCAAAGTACCAGGCCCGGACGATTATTAAAAAATCCATTTTTATTTATCAGACTAAATTATTGTCAAACAATCACCTAATCCACTTGCCATCTAATAAACCTAACTTAACGACTAGCCTAATCCAACCACAAACTTTGTAAACGCTGACCCTCGAACTATCTAACTATCTTGCACTTCGATAGCGCTAGGACTCGTCGCAACAAAAAACAGGCAACAGCTGAACCAATCCATTGAAAGCGAAAGCTGATTCGCCAGGCGGAACGTCAAAGTCCCCGGCCGGATTTTCGATTAAGCGAACTATCAAAATCATGGAGACGACGTCGCCGTTGGCCTCGGATCAAAAGTTTAAATTAGTTTTGTCGAGTTGGCCGCGCACGTCTATACTCGCGCGGCAACCTGAAGCCCTAATGCGTTGCCTGTGATTTTGAATTATTGGATGTACATAATTCCCCCGGTGATGGATGCTGGGAAAGGGGAGGGGGCAGGGCCAAGCGTCGTAAGGAGAGGAGAGCGGACGATCTACCTCACGGTCCCTCCTAATGGATACATACCAAAGTACATCCCCCTCAATTTCGATTAAGTGCTCCATCAAAATGGCAAGCCCTGAGAGAGCAAACAGTTAGAGGGCACCGTCTACGTAGCACCTTGTAATTGGTTACCTTGGTCTTGGCGAACCGGTCCGTCCTAGGTGTTCTTAATTGCGTGCCAGTGTAATTTTTTAATTGATCGAATTAGAGGTGACTCTGGGTAGAAGCGGCGACTTTTGTACCTTTTGACGCCTTCTTCGCTCTTACCTTTTGACGTTGCGGGGCTGTTTCTTTGTTAGCTTTCCCACAGCTAAAAACTCAGTTTCCAACGTTTGTCGAGGTTATTAACAATACCAGGAATTTGATACGGTTATTGAATTCTGTTGCCCGGCATGATTCGATCAATTTGCCGTAATAGCGCCATACAGTAGTATTGGAAAAGTAGTCAGACATACGAAGACACGCAATAGGAACGTTGTGGAGAAAATTTTAGGAAATTGACGACTGATACTGATGGGCCCGTAATACGGAAAAATATGACTTGCCCGTAATCGATATTGGGTCGAGACTTCAAAACGTTGGTTCCGGAAATTATGTTTCGAATTAGGTACTTGTTATACAGGGCGTTCACACGGGGCTATTATCGCGCGACGTTTCTCTCGAAGTGTATTAGAAAAAGACGAAAGAGGAGATGGTTTTACAGTTGTCTATGGTCAATACGATACCGTACATCATTTTCTCGAAAAACGTTGGCTGGTAATAGCGTGTTATTACTTCCATTCGTTGACATTCTCGTATTGCAACTAGAAAAGTCATTAAGTTAAAGAAGTAAATTGTTTGCAGTTTGCTATAGAATGAAATAAGAAACGAACATTCCAATGTGGAAGCCTCGTCGAAATACGCAAACCAGTCTCAAAAATATTGAAATCCACGAAAAGAAATACAAAAGCAAGAAGCGAAGTTAGACGTACGTATATATCTCGAATTCTCCTTAAGTCTCGGCTTCGCTTCTCGATAGTTTGGATATAAATGAGCGACGTTCTGCTATCCTCGTCGGGATAAATAGCCAAGTGACGGGAAACGAAGGAAGAGGAAGAAGAAAAAAAATATGGAAAGGCCAGCAGCTTTACTTTCGAAGGTTTTCGGCGTACTCTTTTTACCGAGGAACCGCAACGAGCAACGTCTTTGGAGAAAATCAAAGGGAATCTCGCTTCCGTGGTCTGACCTACCCGCCCTTTCACAGATTTCTCAAACTCCCCGCCGAGTTCTGATTTACGATCGCCTATCGACCTCCCCGCGGCGCACACCGTACCGAATACAAATCTCAAAAAATTTATATCGCAACTGTGCTTGCGAGGGAATTATTCCTGTCGATCCGGATATTGGTCGACGCAAAAATCATATGTACGTAGTATCCAGGCAAATCTACAGGGAAAAACTTATATTGGAAAAAATGTAATGGAATAAGAGGATCGTATTTCTACGATTGAATCGTTAAAATTTTCGTACGAGCGACGTATGGTTCCCGTGGTACTGCACATTAATTTCCGGGCTTTCCAATCTGGATATTTGTGGAGGAAAAGGCTCTTGTAACGGCAATTAGACGTTAGAAATATTATACGTTTCTATTTGACGATATGTTATATTATATATACAGGTGAATCGTGAATTATCATTCACGAGATTGATGATTTTATGATTCATTCTGATAGATCTTTGTGACATTGTTAGACTGTAAAAATATTTTTCTATTGAAAGCGAAATATATTTCGAAGACTTTTGCGTGTCGTAATAGCGTTCGTGTCGCGACTGTAGAATAAAAATAACCCCAAAATTATCCTTCTGTTAATTCCTAGAAACGAAATATTTTTCTTCGTTGGATAATCCAGTGTTTTTCGGAGTACTGTGAATGTTTTTCGCTCTTGAATCCAGATATCTATCGTCCCCATGCAAACAAAGATGAATCACGAATTCCCAAGACTTTTCATTCGAGCTTCTTCTTGAAATTCAGCTAAGAAAGCGAGTTCTTTTTCCTAAGGGCTCCATCGTTGATCCAGGATCTGCAGGATCAGCCGTGAAAAAAGAATTTCGCAAGGATCCAGGAACCGTAAATGCTCGCGCGATTTCCCATTCGACGTACGCAGAACGTGACACGTGACCTCGTAAGATCTCGCAGCAAGGGTCGAGCTGTAATTATTTCTTCGGCAAATATTCCTGTCCGCCGGTTGACTAGCCCGACCGCGCTTGTTTCGCTTTTATTAAACGCGCGCTCTGCCGTCGTTCACTCGTTTCCTCCTCCCGATTCAACGTCACCCCTCAGGCTTTTAATAAAAGCCGATATTAAAGGTATTAAGTGCGGAGTCATCGTGGCTCCGGCAAAAAGACTCGGACTAGTCGCGACTTTCTTCCATTTATCTTCTCTCTGTCCCACTACAATGAAATTCATCAAATTATTACCATTTTTACGGTTCGTTAAATCACCTTTTTCTTTTGATGCTTCATTTTCATCTTGCTAATCGCAAAATGCGACAACCGCATAGTAAAATATAGCGAATCCACTTTTAAAGATACCCCAACTTTTATTCAAATTTATTTTGTATCGTTATTTTATTTATTTTGTAGCTTAAACGCATGAAATGTTCCTTAACACTGCTAGTGATGCTGGAATTTTTATATCTCGATCTCTTGCTCTGGTCTTGGCAAACAAAAATAATTTGTAACGTTTGAAGAACGTGTTTAACATAAAATAACATTTCTGTACAATGTGTTAGTAATTGAGAAGCTTCGCTGCTAGAGTTGGCTCGCGCCTTTCAACTTCGCGAGAGCCGTTAAACATTATTGGAAGTTCTAAGCGATCGTGATTCAATGACCAAAATCTGTATTTATTGCTATTACAAAGGTCTCTCTTGAAACTTCGAATTTCCAGCGCATTATTTTCTTCCACGATACGAGTTCCAGTCTGTATCACAGTTGAACGAGCCAGAAAGCCTGCACCAGGTGCATTCCATCCCTTGAGAGCTCCCAATAGCTGCCCACTTTCCAACACTGTCGAGTCGATCAAAATGCCATCAATAGCCACTAGTTCGGTCGGACAATTTCAAAACAATCATCGAGCACAGCTGAAACAACGAGATATCTTCTATAAGAGAAAATCGATTCGTTCTATATCGTTTTTCTCTGATAAGAAGAAAATCCTGGTTCTTGGTTTGAAAAAACATCCGACTATACACCCTGTTCTTCTTCTTTGAGCTGAAAATCGTCTCGCGAAAGCATAGCCGCTGGTGGAACTCGTCGACGATAAAACGACAACTCTTTTTGCCTATCCTCGAGACCAGGGCAACCCTCTTTCTCTTCTATTCTCGAGTCTGTAAATTTTCGGCTGGCATCTTACTTGGTTCGATTGCACGTCGCTAATATCGGAACTGGGAAGATGGAGAAGGTTGGGATTAGATGTATAGCTTGCTCGGGGCAAGGTTTGATAAGAAATCGTGGCGAGGATCGGGTTTTCTCATCCAGTTTCGTGCTGTACATTTTTCTGCCTTTAAAGTACGAGAATCTACGTTATACATACTCTGTTTGCAGCGATAAATGATTAACGGTAACTGTAATTTCCAAACACCGAGCGATTGGAAACTTGCAGCTACAGGGAAGACACGTTTAAGTAGAACGGGACGTGGTTTGTCAGACGCCCCGCCGCTCGAGGACAAGAAATATCGCTGTCAGTTTTAAAGTGCCGCAGGAGATAGAAACGTTCGTGACCAGATACGAGAATGTATTAGGTTTCATACATGCTGCTGTATAAAGAAATTTTTGTTAATTTTTATTTTAAATTCCGTGTAGTTCGTTTATAATATCGTGTATGTCATAGCGTGTATTCAATCAAAGTAGCTTGCACACGATTCAATGAATTTCTGCTTAGCTTCGTTATTCTATGTTTCAACTATTGGACCTGAAATTAGAAAATATATACAGCAAAAGTGTTACAGATTCTTTTAACATTTACCGCAGAGAAAACGTAGTAGTCCTGACGAAGCTATTTTTTTAAATTTATTTTGAAGCGTAAGATTCTGTATACTTGGAAAACTCGACGCTAATTATGCAGTCAAGTAGAAAGAAAAAGAATACAGTTGAGCGATTTACCTTCCGAAAGAAAAACTCAATCAACGATCAAAGTTTAATGGATGCTATGCGCTCGTCAAATTGAAATTCAAACGTTTCGTATGCACCAGTCTAGTACTTCCGAAAGTACCTCGTCTTTCACGTGCTATCATTCTTGACAACGACCTATCAGGCTTACAGACGCCGAATTCCATTTTCATGGAGCAATTGCAGAGAGGCAGACCAAGGACCGCGTTAATTCCCCGCTCGAAGATCTCGATTAGAAACTAAACGCACGCCAGTGTGTACACACTCGGTCGCTGTTAATGATTCGGTTACAAAGCCTGTCGAAGGATCCGCGGCTCAGACGGAGCGCGGCAACTAGCTGGCTCCCCTGCTGGATCAAGGGTTATGTGCGTTCGACGTACACCGACGATCCATCGGCTGAAGGGGAAACCCGCAGGCCCAGAATCAGCCAAACGAAGAGGAATTAGCGGAGAGGAAGGATCGTTAAAGAGCCGCTCGAAGAATTTCAAATCGCGAGACCTTTCTCGTCGTCGTAAGACAATACACGCTGTACTTTGGTAAGTTTACGCGTTGCGTGGATCTAAAAGATTAATAAGGAAACACGGTGCGTTCCGTACATTTGAAGAATTTGAAAGAGTTCGAAGAATGCAGAAGAAAAGATAGTCGAGAGGTTTGTTTTTTTAGGAAATGATATTTTATCAAGGCGAAAAAGATTATCATTGATATTTGGTATTTATTTTGAACTCATAACAAAGATAGTAAGAAATTTAGTGATTGTAACGCTGTTACCTTAGAAGCTTTGATTTAAGAATCAAAAATTTATCGACAATTGAGGAAAATAATCATCGATATCCGTGGCATTAACTTTATATCGGCATCGAAACGAGCAAAATATTTTCACGCAACTACAAATAAAAGAGTTACTGAAAATATTTGACCAGTAGCAGAGCTACGTGAATGTGGAATAGCGAAAAGAAAGTACACAGAGGATTTAAAATTCCAAAGAAGAGAGACGAATATGAAAAAGCGACAAGTAAATACAGACTTACGGATGCTACGAATCAAACTTGGACGAGCTACTATTCGAAGAGCAACTGCAGATTTCCAGAATGAAAAGACAGCTGAAAAGACAACCGAAAAGAAACGAAGGAATATTAAACGTGGAATTCAAATGTTGAAGTATCTAAATGAAGACAAAGATGGATAGAGAAAGGGACGAAAGAAATTTTAAATTGAAAACTTACGGATGCTACGAATCAAACTTGGACGAGCTACTATTCGAAGAGCAACTGCAGATTTCCAGAATGAAAAGACAGCTGAAAAGACAACCGAAAAGAAACGAAGGAATATTAAACGTGGAATTCAAAGGTTGAAGTATCTAAATGAAGACAAAGATGGATAGAGAAAGGGACGAAAGAAATTTTAAATTGAAAACTTACGGATGCTACGAATCAAACTTGGACGAGCTACTATTCGAAGAGCAACTGCAGATTTCCAGAATGAAAAGACAGCTGAAAAGACAACCGAAAAGAAACGAAGGAATATTAAACGTGGAATTCAAATGTTGAAGTATCTAAATGAAGACAAAGGTGGATAGAGAAAGGGACGAAAGAAATTTTAAATTGAAAACTTACGGATGCTACGAATCAAACTTGGACGAGCTACTATTTGAAGAGCAACTGCAAATTTCCAGAATGAAAAGACAGCTGAAAAGACAACCGAAAAGAAACGAAGGAATATTAAACGTGGAATTCAAATGTTGAAGTATCTAAATGAAGACAAAGATGGATAGAGAAAGGGACGAAAGAAATTTTAAATTGAAAACTTACGGATGCTACGAATCAAACTTGGACGAGCTACTATTCGAAGAGCAACTGCAGATTTCCAGAATGAAAAGACAGCTGAAAAGACAACCGAAAAGAAACGAAGGAATATTAAACGTGGAATTCAAAGGTTGAAGTATCTAAATGAAGACAAAGATGGATAGAGAAAGGGACGAAAGAAATTTTAAATTGAAAACTTACGGATGCTACGAATCAAACTTGGACGAGCTACTATTCGAAGAGCAACTGCAGATTTCCAGAATGAAAAGACAGCTGAAAAGACAACCGAAAAGAAACGAAGGAATATTAAACGTGGAATTCAAAGGTTGAAGTATCTAAATGAAGACAAAGATGGATAGAGAAAGGGACGAAAGAAATTTTAAATTGAAAACTTACGGATGCTACGAATCAAACTTGGACGAGCTACTATTCGAAGAGCAACTGCAGATTTCCAGAATGAAAAGACAGCTGAAAAGACAACCGAAAAGAAACGAAGGAATATTAAACGTGGAATTCAAATGTTGAAGTATCTAAATGAAGACAAAGATGGATAGAGAAAGGGACGGAAGAAATTTTGGATTGAAAATCGATGGTAAAGCGCGAATAGATGGGAAGAGAACGGTGCAACAGGAAGCAGACTGCCATGAATCACTTAACGGGAATTGACAATCGACAAACAAAACTCGTTTTGAAATCCCGCAGCGCCGGGGATACTTCTTTCTTGAGCCGATTCACGCTCTTTGCTCTTGTCTCGGTCTCGTTGTTGGCAGCCTTGTATTTTCCTCGTCCTATCCGTCTATGTATTCGTTTGTCACTGGGGCTGTGTCTCTTCTCGTATTCCATCGTCGTTCTCGTGGACTGCTTTCAAGAGTAAAAATACGTTTCGAGCGGCTCTCCTCTCATCGTGCTCTTTTCTTCGCCATTACAAATGGCTAGAAGTCTATTTATAAAGGTGATCCTTCGAGAGTTTCTACAGTCAGCGCACGACATGCAAATTTCTCTGAAAGATCCGGCCAGTCGCCAAATCAACCACTGCTATTAACTCCCCTTTGACATCGATGCCACTTCGTTATTCTCTTCGTTAATGCTATTTCCTCTGTAAACACCCTTAATCCGAGCGATATTTCGCAAAGGCCTGTCGGCCGCGACAGTTTCAATCTCAAAGGAAGCAACGCCTATAAAGAATTCTCTGCCCCTGCCGTGACGACAAACGAATGAATTTTTTATAGAAATTCGCCGGGACGCAAAACGCAAGTCTCGCGATCTTTTCCTTTCCAGGGGATCCTCTTTTTCCCATAAATTCCAGCTCGTCTGGTCGCGTCACGGCACTGTTTCCATCCCCCTTTTTCGTCCCTTCTGTCCGCGGAACATGTCGTCATAAATTTTCATCGGCGTTCCCGCACGTCGAGAATCAAAGCCAAATAATTTATTCGTCCGCCGCCACCCCCTTTAGGGGTAGAGGAGGAGGTACAGAGAAGCAACCCCACGATGCTTGGCCAATTGTTATGCAGATTGAAGTAACAGCAGCCGCCGGTTACCGCGGCAATTTCGACCGATACTTAGCTGGATGAAGTTAGCCGATTCAAGCTGACCCCGTAAATAATGACGTTCCCGACTGATGAACATCCCGTGCAATCCGGTCTTAATTACTCCAACGACTCGTTAATTAGCTAACGGTGATTAATCGTGGAACGCCGATTAACTGCGTACGAACTGGAACGAATTGGAATTCACTCGCCGGATTCGAGTAAATCGTTCGACGAAGTGTGATCGCTGGATATTGAATTTGGATCACGAGAAATTTCTCTTTTCCCACTGTGATACCCGTTGCTCGACTTTGCCGAAACACTGAAAAAATATCGAAAATTTCGAACGATTAATTGGACGGCTAGCTACTCTGGCCAAGGGAATATCCTTATTTCTGAACAATTATCGACGATGCGCGATACAATTGACGGGAACAACGGAACATCTGAAAGCTAGGAATAGGCTAGGTCTCCGATGTAATCCACGTTTCAGTTGTAATTGCCAGGATGCTTATTGTTAATCAGCACAAAGACGGTTACCGTTGAAGATGCAGAGGGTCCTATTGTTACAAGGACGTCGGTATACGTTTATATAATCACGAACCTGTAATAACTGGCAGTGTTAATTGCAATTATATCAGCGAACAGTAGCAGTCTGTTGCGATCTTCGTATCCAATAAGTATTGATTTTTCTATTATTCGATCGTCTTTGTACCGGCTAACAATAGTACTTAATTAATTAGTTCTCCGATTCTCATGAAATATAATGCAACGTTCGACCGTGCCGTTGAAAATTTCACCTGATTTAGCCTTCCTTTAAGCTGGTAATTATTTCTGAATAAGCGTCGGTCTGTTGATTAAACGAGGCTAGGAGGAATCATTTCCATTCTCAACGACGTCGTCGCTCATCAAATCGAACCAATCAGCTATCTGGACTTACATTTACGTTCTTTTATTTTGTCGACGTAAAGAATCTAAGAATGATAATAAATTATTATCGTCGTTTCTTACATTTTACCGAACGTTTAATTGCACACAATGTCGCGACAACGATTCATCGAATGTCCCTATCGGAGAAACTATAAATCTCCTTGGAAACGATGAAAAGTTGATTGAAAATCGAGAGAAATAATAAAAAAAAAAAAATTGACGGATAATCGAGACTCGCGCGAGTTCGTTGAAAAACAGAAACCTCCAATTACTCAAAGATCGGATCTTTTTCTTCGTAAGACGATAGTGGACGTGGACAGCGAAGAAAACAAACTTTAGAGCGTAATAACAAGGCGACAGTGATTATAACAGGATTAATTAGGTTCCATGGTGAAAGTGGACGCCGCGATAACCGTTCACGACGTCTCGATCGGATCGCGTTTCCGCCGAAAGGAGCGTCCCTCGTAGAAGAGCGAAAGAGCCGAAGGGACGAAGATTAATGACGACTTTCGTCAGATTACGCGTAATGAGCAAACCTTCCACTGGTGATCGCCCCTCTGAAAAACTGTTCGATCCATCGGCCAGAACTGTGGCCAGAGATTATTTCGTGTCCCTTAAAATGGCACTCGGGAGGGAAGCCGGACTGGCCAATGTCCAGATAAACGTTCCATTTACCGGACGCGGTTTTTCGTCCCGTCGGCCTTGCCCGCCAAGGAACGATATCTACCTTTCCTCTAGTTCTTTCATGAAATTCCTAGGGCCAGAAAAAAAGCATCCTCTGTTCGAGGGATATTAATTTTGTGGAAACATGACAAGATTAGAGCTGCGGTAAAATTAATTAAAAAAAATTAGAGGCTTTGTTTGACTTTTCTTTTTAAATTGTTGTCAAAAGTATTACAAAACTTAGAGGGTGAAACAAGTTTTTATCCGCGTTCTATTTCTTTAACTCTGTTTGTGAAAATATTAATTTACATAAACATCTGCAATCTACCTATATTGTGTTATGCATATAGGTGGATATAATGGGAGAAATGGCGTGATTTATGGTTTCTCGTGATCGTGCCTGATTAGTGGAGAACATAAATGTTCTTTGCACGCATCGCACAACCTGTATATTTTATATTAACGTTATCAGACGCATATTACAGCGAATATAATATTTCAAGGTACAGATACGGGACGAAGAGAAGAAGATTGAATTATTTTTCATTTCTAATATGGAATAATGTAGATTTTCTAGATATTTTTATGCAAACCACGTTGCAGCATTTCATAAGAAATAATTCGATCAAGATCAAGAATTACGACCACAGTAGGCAAATTCACTCGACATAAAAATATCGCGATCACGCAACGAAATTAAATCACGATCGTGATCGAGATTCTGCGATCATTGCGATAAATCACGTTCAGTTATCCCTGACGCTCGAACTTTGCGTTTTCTCATAAACGATAAAAAAAAGTAGTAAGAAATTGATATTCCTCGCGATCTATATGAAAGATCACACAGGTGGAAACACGAGTAGGCTCGCACCTGAATCGCGAATAAAAAGACGCGAAATCCAGTTGCAAAGGAGTAGAGAGGGACAGGGGACGGCCGTAGTCGCTCAGCCGGTGGGATATTAATTACGCGGCGCGTCTGTGCACGGGGGTGGCAAGGAGAAACGATGAAAATCGGGCCGCGTTGGTGCGCGTGCAAAGGGTTGCAACGCGTCGACAGAGGGCCGTTTGGCCGACTTAAAAATAGCCAGGGCTTGGGTTAATTTTCCAGCAGCCGGAAAAGGGGCTGGAAAGGAAGGGGTGCGTTTGAAGAGTCGGCTGCGTATGCCGCCGTTTAAAGTTCCGGTGCAACCTCGAGAAGTCAAAGCCCAACGCGACAGGGCTTTGACTGGAAGCTCGACGGGTCGCCTGTCGGTCGGCTATAAGGAACGTTGAAAACGAGGGACGAAAGCAAGAAGGGAAAGAGAGGGTTTGGTCCTCGGTTTTCGCTCCGTCGCCTCTCACGTTCCCCGGGAATCGCGTCGTTCAACGGTGACCGGCCGGCCAACTGACCGGAAACGCCTGGAAATCGATCAGAAAAAAGGTGTTACACGCGTCCATTTTGCCACCCGCTACGATGAACTTTCGGCTACCACAAAAAAGGCTGAGCGTTGCTTTCACATTCGTTATTCGTCATATTTTTGGACGTTGTAGGAGCTGGCTCAAGCTCGCGGGAGTCGATGGCGATTCGATGTTTCTGTCGAGGGAATTCCTCGTCGCTGCTTGACACTATGGCCATGTAGAGCGAAAGCTTTATAGAGATCGTTCTTTGGTAGTGACGTTTGGCAGGGTGACGCGTGATGGCTGTTTCCCAAAGCTAATTAAAATGACAAAGAATTAATGCAGATGGTACGTGTGATGGACAATTGGCAGCAACTCTTCCGACTTATTTATCTTCGAATAGGGAAGCTCAGACTCGTCCATTACTCTGGCAAGACACGCAACGAAAACGAAAAACAAAGGAACTGATTAACAAATTCACGAACGACCCGTACCACGCAGACGATCGTCGTTGACGGAGAAATCCGTTTCGATTCCCGGAGGATGGGAAGATGGATTGAATAGAGAAGGCAATATTTAATTGTACAACGAATCAGGAAGCATTCGTAAGATGACGAGCTGACTTTATCGACTAACCGTCGACGCGTAGGTAGTAGGCTCGCTAATTGCGAACCTCTGGAAAACGATGTTTCGCCTTGCACCTTGCCGTTGTATTAGCGTTCGTCGCTCTCGGTTAATCGGAGAGCCGACTCGTAGCTACTGTCAAATTTAGCGGCTCTCTAGGAACCATCATGCGGCGAGATCGTCGAGAAATTAATCTCCATTTCGATGGGAAAACAAGCAACCCTCGTTGCCTGGACGAAGCTAAATCGATGCCACGAGGTAAATTGTAAGCAACGATCTCCGCGATAAGAACGTGGCGAAGAATTGTCTCGCGAGTGCAATAAATATCGTGGTGTTTCGTGAGAAAAACGAACGAGAAATATGAGATATGTTGCTTGGATAAGGTTTGGCTCAGTGTTCGTCTCGTGTATAGTCGAAGTGAAAATGTATAGGACGTTACAAAGGTAACTAGAGCTACAGATTCCATTAGAAATATACATTAGGCTGTAGAACTGTTGTATTCTTTTGTATTAATTGTCCAAGTTTATCTGGTTTTCCGAAAGTGTTCGGAACAGTTCGGAACGGAGTACGGCGTGTTGAATTAAAAGGTAATCGACTCGACCAGAATTTTTACATTTCCTAACATTTTCTTGCTACTTTTAAAAACTGGAAATCGCGTTATTTCTACAACAGCGAATTTTCCGTTTCGATTATTCGGCTCGAAGTTGCGAAGAATTCCATCGCGCGTTCCTACGAAATCCTTTACACGCGTGTCAAGAGAAAGTTGACATGCAAAATAAAAGAGCAGCTAGAATACACAGAAACGTGGTTATAAGTGAGATAACCGGAGAAGGTAGAAACAGCAGGCCTGAGAGGTAATTTGAAACAGTCACTCCAAGCACAGTCGTAGGTTCTACAACGTCAGGTAGACAAAGTTCACGGACGTCTGCCAACCCGAACCATCCCCGCTGCGAAACATGGAAAGGGCTCAAGGGCAGGAGAAAAGAAGAAACTTTTCCATTCGGCGGAGGATGCTTCGGTGGTTGGCTAACGATAGAAAACGAGCTCGACCTTCCGTCGTAAATCCGTCGCGCCAGGAAACCGGAAGCTGAGGGTAACCGAATCGTCCTTGGAATTGCTCGAGGAAGAAGAGCGCGAAGCAATAAAGAAATGGAAAGAGAGGAAGAGGAGATTCTTGTTAATCCGTGAGTGATTTTACCGTGGAAGGACGACAGGAAACAGTGGACGATGCGTGATGCATGAACCGGAAGCCGGGCACGCGTGTCTGACGTTTCTGGCGGCTCTCTTTGTTCTTCGATCGTTTAAAGACAGTAACCTTGGCGAACGATACTCGTCGTTTTTATATGAGAACGTGAAACGAAAATTCGAGTATGTGCCACGAAATCGATTACCTTTGTCATCCGTTTGCTGCTTAACTAAAAGAAAATGTTACGATTGGTTTATTAATATTTAGCGATTTTTACCGTCGTAAATCCAAATCAGCGTATCTTTATTTCTCAATTACTGTCACACGTACTGCCGATAGGTTCAAACTTTTAAAGATTTAGTAATTTTATTCGGAGGATTTTCTCTCTATCTTGAGGCAAACGTCGCGTCTTAATTTCACTCGATGATTTCCGTAGTAGACTTCCTCCCATACTAATTAATGACGATAACGCGAATTCCTTTGTACGATGTACATCGCCGGATCGAACGTATGAAAAATCACTTTTTCTATGCCATGTTACAATATATCGCCGACTTTTTTCCGATAATAAGTAACCGTAACACGAACTGCTTTTCAGGGGGGCATGCGACGCGTTACTAATTAAATTTCCAATTTCCAGCGCCAATTTTCACTCGATTGAAAAACATAATCCGTAGAAAGAGAAAAGAGATAGCAGCGAACTCGATGGAACAATAGGAACTGGAAGGGGCAGCCAGGAATTACAGCATCGTAGATCGGTATTAGACGCAACAAACTGCTCGAAGAAGCTGGAATCGGCGAGATCAGACGAGAAGCAGGAGAAGGAGCGAGCAACGAGGGATATGTGGATGGTTCCCGTGGGAAAAACGAGCCGATCTCTCGCGCACTGATCAGCGGCGGATCTCTTTCCTCCTCGTTTCCTTCGTTTCAGTCTGGTAGTTTACCCCGACTTCGAGATGCGTCGAAAATTGACCGGAAAATGTATTCGGGTATTCTGCAGAACCCTCCTAGAATACCGAGCCGATAATAGTTCATCGATACGTACATATTTCTATTAAACGATCTATAGGAATTTTATTTGTATTATCTTTGGAAGGGTGGCAATCTGTCGAGTAATTTCGACCCCAAAGTGAAACTCGAATTAGTCGTAAGTCGTAGGATTTAACTTTAGCTTTAAACATGTCGAGGTTGTCTGATAGAATGACGAGTGGATGAATTTGTAATAGAAAAATATATTGAAATAGATAAAGGTAGATAAGTATTAGTTTATAGTGTATGTTGATCCAGATTCTCACTGTTGCAGTGTTACGATACAATAGAAGAAGCCGTGATAGTGAGCACATTCATATAAATATTTATAGCGGAGGGCATTAGCAAAATGTTAATCTTGTAGCTCTAGCCGAAGGCTACAAGAAACAGCAATAGAAATCTACTTATAGCTCTTTTGTTTCTAGACCTTGTAACCCAAAATATAATTTATATTCAAGGGGCAGAATAATATGGACCTGTGGTTACCAGCTATGTAAATATGAAACCGGAATTTTTGTATAGAAAATACACGTTTATTGTATGAAAATGATTAAAAATATTTTATTCGAAGTATTGCCCATCGCTAGCATATTGCCCACAGCTATACATTTTTCCCACCTGTCTGGAAATTGGTGGATGCCACGCCAAAAAAACTGTCGCTCTTTTGAGGCAAACAAGTCATCGAGCCATTTCCGTACATTTTCGTAAGTGAAAATGCTGGTCAGAAAGTGCGTGTCCCATCGATGCAAATACCATATTCCGAATGTTTTGGTTCACTTAATTCTATTCTCTTCGTAACAGCGATCACGGATATACAAAAGTAAAGATGTAGAGTTTTTCTTCAAGTAATTTACTTGAACAAAACGTACGCTTTAATGAAATAAATCTGTAACAAAATGTTCAAGAGAAAGTACGATCTGATTGTTCGTGTAATTCAATGTCATTCTGTAATTGAAACATCAATTCATGCCTATCCTACGCGTGTGCTATGTGCTTTATGATCGTTTTATGATCGTTTTATGATTTACGAATGGCGGTATCTAATGCTCGCGATACAATCGCTCGAAACTCCAGATGAAATTCTGAATACGATAACACGACAAAATATCTCAATTATCCACTATCCCTCTCCATAAAGATATAATTACTGCGCCACGAATTTAAAAACCGCGCGCCACGCTGTGTTCCCAATTATCGAATGGTCAACTTAAACGAAACTAATTGGATTTATTAATTAATTGTACGAACGCGTGCGAGAGTGCGTTGACCGCCGTTAACGAGCACACGGTGCAGACATAGAAGAGACATTTGGAGACAGAAGTTTGTACGGTGGTGGACGAAACAGGAGTCGAGCCAGCATGGAAAACCATTAACGCTAAGGGGTTGTTGCCTGAGGATGTCCAGGACCTGGATCGGGTTAAGGGTTGACAGGATGTCTAGTTGGCCGCTTGTCCGCTGCATAAACAACCGGCGAGTCAATTTATAAATGACTCGCTTCGCTTTGCTTTTATATCTGCGATTCGTTGCACATCCTTGATGGATCCAACGCTCCGCTAACAATTACTTTAATCAGGAGGCAGAAATTTATCGCGAATGGAAAAAGACTGGGGTAAATGGAGTAACTCGACTAGTAGAATAATCCAATGCTACTCAGACCGAAGTTGCGCGCGAGTTAAGCGCGTGGTTTACGATTAATTCGTGTCTCTAGTTTCAGAATGCTGTCAAAAATTCCCCGTGTAACGTTCTCCTGCGGGTATCTAACCCCAAGTATTTACATATTTGCCGCAAACGCTAGTATTTTACAAGATATGCAACAACGAAACGCACGCTTCTCCGCGAAGAACATTTCTCCGTGTAAAACTACTACTGTCGACTCGGTTGCCACTCGTCAAAGTTTACATTTGCACGAATTTAAGAGAAAATCTATACAGACGCTTGACAATAATTGAACGAAGCTTAACGATTAAGATAACAATGTTGAATATATCGTTACACTTTTAAAATGTTACTTTTTTTTCAAATGTGCGCGAAGAAACTTAAAACGCTATTTTATGGAGATTCGCGCCGGATCGAATCACGCCGCTATAATTAGCAACCATTAACACACTGGTTTAACTGGTTTAAGCTGAAACAAATTCGTTGAAATTTCTAAACCAATGTCATCGATTCACGACGTTCCCTTATTAAAATTTGTTGCTTCATCGTGGGAAAGGAAAGGGAATGAGAAAGGAAAAGACACTTGCCCTTGCAAGAAAGAGGCGGCAGGTGATTGCGATATTTCTCGTAGTCTGACATTCCACCTCTAAGAATTCAGCTGGAATGATCGAGAGGAGGAAACGCGCGTAGCTTCTCCTCGTCGTCTGCCTCCACGTAAATGGGATTGGACGAGGGGAATTCGACGCCGAACAAACCAATTTGTGCAAGCAAACAATTCCGCGGTGATGTAAGTAAGCCAGCTGCACGGGGCGCGGATTTCCTTTTAATTCGTCTCTGAGTCTGCGAAACTAGGGATGGGACCTTGTGTTCCGTGAAAGAATAAAAGAATCGTCGGACTGGTCGTTGAAATACGATACAAACGAGCTAGAACCATCCCCTCGAACAAGTATCTTGCGCTTCGTAGCTGTGTGCATCTTCTAATCGACGCCCTCTCGACGTTCATCCGCGTTCCTTTCCTTTTGCCTCCGTTCCTTTCCGAGATATTTGCTCGCGAAGTTGGCGCGCCAAGGGAACACGGAGAGTTCCTTAAAACTTGCGCTTGTTTCCCCCCCGTAGTGACTCGAGATTCCCCCGAGACTCGCAGAAAGAAACGCGTCATTAGCGCCGGCGCGGCAAGTTTTGATCACATTCCCGTTGGAATTCCCTTTCGTTTCTTGTTTTTCTTCTCCTTCAGCCTCGAAACAAACCACCCCCGTCCCTCCGGCGAATATGTAATTCAATTGTCCTCGGAGGATTATGCAAAATTAGAGGACTCGCGTTTCTTTGAAACCGGTTCAAACAGTTGGTTAATTATCGTTCGAAAGACTGATCTAGTGCGGATGAAGAGCAGGACTAAGACTTAAGCTTGCCTTGATCTTTTTCGAGGAGATGACTGGCTTCTGTGATATCTTCTCGGTGGAAGCAAGACCGTACCCCTTTGTTGGCAAATCTTTTACGTGATTGCTTTTCGAGGACGTTCGTGACTTTTCACGCGAATTAATTTTGTGCACGAAATTGTCGTGGTATATGAGAATATCGTTATTATTTGTTCTTCATATAAAAGAAATTCGTAACTGTATTTCGAGTAAGATATTTGCGTACTGATGTATCTATCGTAATATTTATATAGCGATTAATTAGATCCAAGTATAGTAGATTTAATATCATTTAGTAGCATCTTGAAAATGAAAAACGAAGCGAAGAAGAGAATCTGTTAAAAGAACCGAGGACCGAAAAAGTTATGGAATATTTCGATGGCTTCTAGTTAAAACGTGTACCCTGGAAAGAACCACCATTTTTAGAAAATATTCTCACATCGTAAGTTCCGATGGGAACAGACAAAGAAAATACAAGTTTTAGGTCGTATAGAACTTGTAAGAAATAAAAATGAACGTTTTCTCGTGAAAGGAACAAATATTTTGTTCGTCGATGTTCAAAAAGTTGCGAATTATTGTAATAAATATCCTAATGTAACTTTATTCAACGTATAGTACTGCGACAACGATATTAAATAATTAGCACAGTTAAATTGATATTCTGAATATGTTATTTACCTGTAATATTTATGCAGAATTTTACACCGAAGATAACTGTTTATTTCAATCGCTGAAAAAACCACTACGTTGGAGTTGTTGCTTCTAATCGTAACATAAATTCGATGACGAGACACATGTCTAAGGCAGTTAGTCCTTGACGCGTTACAATTATGCTATTCTTAACGCGTTATCATCTTCAAAGGCGCATTATATAAAAACTCTCTTTAACAGACGCGCGCAAAGCGTCGATAATTCTTTGCGTCGGAAACAAAGCTTAAATGTGGTGGAGTACGAAATGGAGCGCGACCTCGTTTTCTTTCAACGCGACTTCCGACCTTTTTCGCGTTTCAACGCGCCACGCTTGCAATTGCGCGAATATCGCGATCGCTTGGACTCGCGACTTGCTTGTTTGGCCGGCGGCAAAATCATAGTTAGAGACACGTTTCTATCGGACACGATGATGGATAGGCACGACGAAGGCAGCTCCAGGATGTTTCCCGCAAAAGGGGACGACCCTTTGCGGGGTTCGACGCAAAAGCTCGGTGAACAGGAGACGAACAAAGAATTGTACGCGCCTGGAGGGTGCTTGGCGACCTCCCCGCTCGCATTACCATGCGAATTCGTATATCGATGCGCATACGAATAGGCGTCCGTGCTGGGTATCCTCTGCCCTTGTGCGTTTCCCCATAAACGCGGCTCGTCGTATACAGTGTGTCTGTAAAATATTGAGTTACTCTGAAAGTTCGTAGAGAGGATTACAGGCGATATATTTTTATGCAGGACGTCGCGAAAACAATATATTTCTGTGTAGCATGACATTTGTTTTGAAATATGTATATATTGTTTCAATCATTCTTTTTACATCATCGGTGGTTTTCGAGATATTTACGTGTTTCCAGATAAACTGTGCATTTTCTTATCGGTAATTTATCGAACAATTCCAATTATGCGTAAACAATGACGTCGAAACGACTACTATCGCTTTGCAAACGCATAGCCCATCCTGACGTTTCCCGTAACATTTTCACATATTTCTTACGTTTTCCAACGCAATTGTCTCAATCTCCCGATGAATATAATCCACTTTAGTTTTGAGTTAGGTCTACAAGAGCGGAGAATATAAGTAATTGGCCTGATTTCTCCCCTGTGGCCACCAATCGTTACGTTTAATATCCAAGCAGGATCGTTGTTTGTCTCAATTCGATGTTTCATTTGTCCGGAAGTTCGTAGTAAACGATTAGCTATCCAGTCTCGAGAGATACGCGATAGAATACACGGACGGTGAAAAGGGCGATGAACTGTCCGAACATGCCAATATCTTCCCTGGTGGGAAATTTCCGAGAGAATTTCTGGTAGCTGAAAAAGCAGGAAACTTTGCAGGGTGGTCTGCACGGCGTGAATTAGATGGCACTCAGGTTGAATAGGAATTGCGGTGGTACAAACAGAGGAGAATGAAAAAATAAAGAGACGTTCTTTTGTTTTCTACTAGGTACACCCTGTAGACGAACATTGGCGAGAGAAAAAAAGATGGTGGACGCGACGGACGCGACGCGGCCTTCTGAAATATACAGGGGGATGCCTATAAACCGCGACTGAAGTTTTCAATTGCTCCGTTCGCTCTTTTATGACCGAGGAGGCCAGCCAGCGTCGCGCCACGTGTGTGGAAAAATTCAAACGTGACCTGCGAGACTGGCCTCCGCTATTGCAGATCGACGTGCGTGCTTTCATTGCCTGAAAGTATCACAATCGTGTTGAGGTTTGAACAAACGAGACGCGCTAAAAATCACGATTTCTTTTACGTCGAGCTCGAGTCTCGTTTCCAGCATGGGAAAATAAAATTCTATCGCACGTTGATATTTCCGTTTCCTCCAGTCTACTACTTTTACCTCTTCTTTCACAATTTTGTATCTACATAAATATATATCGCAGAATTAATTTGAATTGCCATTCGCAACAGTTTCTTCAAATCGTATAATACGATTGAAAATTGTTTATATTTCGAGAATCGTCTTATGTAGAAGCGTTAAATTTAAGAGAATTAAAAAAGGAATGCGTAATTCGTTAATGGATCGGTTAATTAATTAAAATGTACATTATCGACGAAACCACAACGTAACGTCGATTACGGACAATGTAATTGAAATTTCGTGTCTGATTTATGGAAGCAAATATTGCAGTGAACGCCCAGGATAGCCGAGTAACCCAGTTATTAATTAAGCGTAATAAATATCGTGCTTGGCAACGTGTAACGTGGAAAATTCGACAACACAGTCTTTCGTAGCGAATCGTAAAGAATTCGTCGAGTGTCGCAACCACGCGATCGATCGACGTTGAACGCATCGAGCCGAACGATATCGTAACACTAACAATTTTATAATAATATATTCGATTCGACATACGCTGCATTATCGTTAATTGCGACGAGGACCGATCGACCCGTTGCGTCGAGACCGGCATATTAATTACATAAATGGAATTAATGCGTTCGCGTACGATTTGCAACAGCAGCAGCAACAGCGGCAGCCTGATGCAATTAACAATTACGTATATCGGTTCTATCGACTATCGATCGTTTCGCCGTTGTTTCTACGTGACTATTCGAAAAAGAAACAAGGAATTTCCAATTGCAGTTCAGTTTTTGTCGAGAAAGCGTGCGCAGCGTGTTTCAAATTTGAACGAAATTGCAGATTTGGGATGGTAGACGATATTTAAACCCGCTTAAAGTTCATCAAATAATTGTTACTTCCTTGAAGTTCTATAGTTGTCTGATGGTAAGTTTCAAGTAGAAATTTAATTCAGAAAGATGCGTGTACGATATGAAAATATTAAATAAATTCAATCGATCGGTTACATCTTTTGCCATTTATCTTCCCTTTAAATTTATAGAGATGATAAATGCCGAAAGTTTATCGCGTTGAAATGATAAATGACGTAAATACGATTTTTATTTATATTGTAAATCATCCGTTGTGTCTATCGTCTACGCGTTAACTCTACGATTCATCGAGTGTTGATAACCGATATAAATGACAGAATTAATAAATAGATTCTTCTCTCTGTTAGAAATCTTTCCTTCTATGTCTCTCATTTGCCATTTCAACGTTAAATTGAACGTCGATTCGTTAAGCGTTCCGTGGAAAATATGCAATTACGGTGAGGTTTAGGAAACGTGGAAACAGCCTTCTACGTAGTAACATCGAACGGACACACGAGAAACTTTCTTATCTTCGTTTGAAAATGGACGAAAAGCAAGAAAGACGTCAGCTTTCTTCGCGGCGAGGCAACCAGTCCGATGCCGACATTAGAGAACATTGCGGCACCGCATGTGATATTCAACTGTCTAGTCTCACGTGTCAAGGGAAGCTTCTCTTTACCGAAACTTCCGCGAACTTGCGCAATATTACATTACACATGGCTGGGTACCGAGTTTCCCGCGATCTGCATTTCCAGCAATTCTCTGACGTTTCCAGGGAACTGTTGTTTGCAACTTGCTGAAAAATAACAACTGTGACAATGCATCGTCTACATTTATCTGGGTTAAGAGTGCTCAAAACAGACAAGTTTACTGCTTCTTGGGTAACCCACAAACGTCTGAAATTACAAATAATACGCTACCTTTCGAGACTATCGGAACACTTAATTAATTTAATTACTAAATCGTCCATCGACCTGTCTACGTTTTTTCTTTTTTTCTTTCTTTTTTTCTTTTTTTCTTTCTTTTTTTCTTTTCACAATGGTTTGACAGATACTTGTGCGTTCGTGGAAGATTTAAAACCGAGACGATATATAAAATACTTGAATCGTTGTTCTTTGGCAACTTGTTAGAGGAATCTGCGAGGAATCCCTTGTTATTCTCTAAACGATGTGTTTTTCTTGGACTCTCGCAGAATACGCTGGCTGCTCCTAAAGTTCAGAAGTATTTCCTGGACGAATGGAGCTGCAGCTACTTCGTTTTCCAAAAACTATGCAAAATTGATTCGGTGGTTCCTTGGACCACGCCCTTTTGTTAGGCTTCGTCGCGGGTTCGCGCTCGGTGAGAATTATATCGAAAAATTATGTTTGTGCCTCGCTGTTGTCCCAGACACACACACACACACACACACACACGACGATATGCAAAAATATGTAAAACATTGAGAAGCATAGTACAATGCGCGGTATTGCTATTCGACATGAGCTGGAAAAGGATCGATATCGATGGACGATCGATTACATCGTCGAACGTAGCGCGAAAGTGGAGCGTCGATCGACGCACGCTGAGAACGTCGGTGAACCAAAAGAAGGGTCGTCCAGTGATATATCGTTGCGACGACTGTCCATACCGGAGAAAGAAGAGAGCCGTCGACATAAATCAGTGTCTGTCGAAACGGTCGATGAGAATGTAGCGACAAATTGGAGGTCGAAGGTCTCGTCTTCGATTTCATTTCGTAGCCACGGCCACGCAGAAGCTTCGTGCTCCTCGCGACGGAATTTAATTTGCCCGACCGGAAGTAATCCTACGGCTCGGCTCGATCCTTCGCGTCAACCGCCGGCAACGCGTTCGATCAGACGTTGACTCGATCTACTGCGCGGCCGCTTCTTCCGCGTGATTTATAGCAGCTTGGTGCGGTCGTACGCAGTTCGAAGATACTACGAAGCCTCGTAAACGTATTCTTTTGTCATTGTAATAAGATCAATCGTTTTGGCAATTTATTTTACGTTGGTAAAACGTATGGTAAATACAGTGGCTGGAAAAAGTATCCACTCGTTATTTTTCAACGAAACGTTTTCTTTTCAGCAGGTTCTGCTTGATTGTTGCGCGAGATTGCCATGGCGATTTTATTTTAATGGAACGATATATTATTCGCTGTTACCGGCTGATTTTATTTTGCAAACTCGAAATTTAAAACGAGAGACGAAATTACTTACTGAACAGGTCTGATGGAATTGAGGTTAAATTAAACGAGTCTTTTATACGCGGGAAAATTGCCTTTGGAAATATAAAGTTGCATTACGATTCTGACATCCGAACTCTATGTTTCCCTTTAACGAGGAGAGTATCCGCTTTTCAGCCAGCTGGCAGCATTAATCATAAATATCCCAACGAGACAAGCGTCCGTATCAAAGGGACGTCGGCCAGAAGCAGCCTGAGAAAAATGATCCTGCACGCTCGATTTTTTAAACGTATTCATAGCATACAAATTATCTCGCGTATTCTTCTCCACGCGTACGGTATCGAGTCGACGATCGAAGGATGCGTAGAAAACAAAGTGTCTCCTTATATCGCCGATAAAATTTCCAAATATTCTATACGACACACGCGGCGCGTTACGAAAGCTCTCTATGGTACATACGTTTAAGCACTTTCGTGCTATAAAAGCTACTACGAATACTAATTCTGACGACAAGGCGCCCGTGCTCGTTCGGTGTTATCGATACAGCTGCATCGTCTGTGAGTCAACTAGCCGGAGGACGAACCTGTATCAGATTCGAGGATTCGATGAGTCGTTCCCCTCGACGACGACGACCATCTAGAAAGGGTTCTGAAAAATCTGTGAATCGGTTTCACCCTTGTAACTCGTGATCTCCTCGAGGATAGGGTGACGCGAATACGATAATCCTCTCCCTCTGCCGAATCAATCCCCGTGATCCTGTTGCCGGTCGTTGTCAATCAACGTTGCATTATTCATCTCGTGGAGCGAATTTATGAGTCGCGAATTGCCCCGTTGTAATCTCGGAATCCATTTAGTCGATTCCTTCTCGTTGAACGCGAGACAGGGAGAAAGGGGACGGCGGGGACGATTAATTCTGTCCGGTTTTAATCGATTTCTTTTTAACCGGCTACCGTTGGAAAATAGCGGAGGAATTTCTGGTCGATTTCTTTTATTTCGAATGACCGCGATCGAGAGAGATTGCTGGATGCCAAGGGATACACGGACGGAAAATGGAATTTAAAATTAACAAATACAGAGAACGAATTCCAAAGCGTTGCGAAACATCAGATTTCGTCTTGTAGAGAGTTTAATTGAAATTCTTCGTTTGAGAAAAGAAGAAAAGTCGAGCGTATCTGACGCGAACGCTTGTAATTCGATGCAATAACATTTTGTAGGCTGCGCGATACTCGGATTATCAGCAAAGGTTGCTAATGCTATAACTGGCATCGTCGTTTGATTATCGGGAGAACCAGACAGTACCATTAGATCCCGATACACCGAACGTCCCTTCCATAGATAAATTACCAATCGAATGTAACAAATCCTTTCGCGTACCTAAATTCGTACCCACTAGCGACATTTTTTTCGCTATTTGTCAGTCCATGCAGATTCAATCGATCGATTCTCGAAATATACCTACCGACGTACAGTGCGATACGTGCTACACACGCGTACCACGATCGTCATAGTCGGCAAGATTTCGCGTTATTTCGTGAAAGATCCTATCTTTGATGTTTTCTTAACACCGAAGCTACCGACCAATCAGATAGCAAACTCATATGGAAAGAAATCAGACTGAGAGATACGCGAGAGGGCGCGTGATACGAGCGAATATAGTTCGTGAAAAATGATTGAAATCGCTAAACACGCAACGTTGTAAATTCATAAAGTTTCTATAAAGATACAAAGACAATTTCTAAACTGGCGCGATATACTTTTTCGCTGTTGTTTCTATCATTGAGAAAAGTGATCCGATAAATTCATACACATAACCCCGGTTGACGATGAAAAGAAAAGAACGAGTGGCGGCCAGGCAAATGGTTTCTCGTTTTCAAATATCTAGTCTGACGTTTCGCGTTACAGTCGCGCCGTACACGCGTGCATGGGTGGAGGAACACGCAACAAAAGCAGCCAGGAACCCGCGTCCGTGCAAATTCCCCAAATAACTCGAAAAGCGAACTTTTATAATCCGGCGAAATTCTTGGCAGAGATTCCACGCCGCGAGGAAAAACGAGCCGTGTTGCAACGTTGGCTGATATTTCGGGGTTACGTGGGGAGAAAAAAAATACTCGAGCTTCTCGTCGGAAATTCCTTTCGGGGGGCTGACCGGGGAACCGGAACCAGCCTCAGCCCTCCTGCGGAAATCGAACGGTGTTTTTTCGACCGCGCAAAAATCCGGCGGTTTCAGGCTCGCGTCCAAAACGGTTCGATTTGAAGTCTGTTAATTCGCCGTGACAGGTCGGGGCCAATCGATCCGCTCGCCCGGAATTAATGCGGTGTGCTCTCGCGTGTCTGGCAGATGTTTCACGAAAAATTTCCCTGCGACAGCCGTACCTCGGACTAGTTTTCGCGTTCGAGCCGGTGCACGTGGATGGCAATCGATTTTGCTGTTCACGAGCGAATCAAGCGATCGTGTACACCTGATTCCTCTGATCCTTTTGCACGTTTCAATTGATACTATTAGTGAGATTTTGTAAGTTTCGAAGCGCAAGTATCGAATGATTTCGAAGCGGCGCAGTAGATAAGAGCGTTTATAGTCAGACACGAGAACGTGCCAATTGGATCAGTGAGCATCTTCTATATGTTATCTCGTATATCTTCTTTATGCTGTTGAGTACGAGATGTTCCACCTCGTTGTATCGATTTTCTATTTTTTTTTTTTCAACTATTTTTTCGACAAACAACTCGCTTTTATTTTTTTTCCAGCGAATATTTGTTTCCTTCTGTAAATCACTTTATATATTGTTTTAAACCTAAACCTTCCACTTTCACGTACTAATTGATTTGTTAACTTTTACGTATATAAATGCATTTTTTCTTTTTTCTTTTTTCTTTTCACAGACCAAGAGAGGATTTAAAAACTCGATAAAAAACATTGGCTTTGGAGGAACTTGACGCGTCGTTTTCTATCGTTCGTTATGAATCTTTCTCGAAAAGTTGAAACTAAAGTTACTTTAATTCTGCGTCGTCCTTTAAAATAAGCGCAGTTACCAAACCTCGTAGAAATAAAGATCTTTCAACTATTTTCGTCTAAAACTAAATTTGCCAGGGCGCCGGAAAGAAACGGAAACGGAGATGGCCGTGTAACGGGTGGTACAGTTTACTCGCCTTGATGGAAGATCCGTGACACAGTAAACTGTCCTGATTCTCGCGGCGGTGCGAGGCCGCTGCCGAGTAATCTGCAAATCAAACACTCGAACGTTTGCCGGCACGGAGTTGCTGCGAAAAATCCTGCGCTTCTCCGACCTCACGCAATAAAGCAATATCAATTATTGAAACCGACCGACCCATTTTCGACTGTTTATGCAGCCGGCCGTTCCAATTACTCATTGCTACAGAACTATTTCGTTTGATCAGCTGAAAACGTGCTTTGCTCGCGATATATTTAAAAATCGTCAAAGAATTCTCTTGCGTTATTCAAACGGAATCATTATACAGACCGATGATTATAATCAGCCAGATAATTGGGTATAATCCGTGGAAAATATATATCTGTGTCGTATTGATTCATTTTAATTTAGAGTCGAAATCTCGAATCGAGAGTCAAATGCCACGTTCATCGAGATAAGGTAAAAAGGAAATACAACGTTAACGCGCGCTTTATTCTCTGTCGCTTCTAAGTAAAACTATTTACCGTCATTTTTTGATTAGGTCACAGACAAAACGCTGAAGAAGCACCATTCGTAAATTTACACACATAAATTTCGAAACTTGCACGGTGAATTTTTGCATACTGAAAGATCGGTGGAGATTAACCACGGACTATAATACACGAGCACTGAGAAACCACATTGATAAATTTCAAAGTCGACTAGAGAAAAATGATAATACAGCGAGCGTTATTTTTTCTAATTTATCTCGAAGTATACCGTTTTCTTTGCGTCGTGTTTGCCATAAACGAACTTACTTACGGTCACCGTGTATTTTCCCGCTTCTTCGAAGGGAAACCTTCGCCTTATGATCAACCGTGTCCCTCGGACCTTATGAAACTTTATTGCTCGACAGGCGTATCGGGATTAATTCGAGGAAAAAGAGTAGCCAAGTAAACAGGATGTCTACGCGATACGACGAAGGTAGGAAGGTATCGAGGAAAACGACGTTCCCTCCGAGTATCCTGTACCTCGTCCATTCGTGTATCAACCCTTGCTAACGATACATAGGCGGCGAACGATGCAGAGGAATAGAACGTTTGTATCGAACGATAGATGTACGCGGCTCACAATGTGGCTGTATGCGTACGTTTAGCTTGCTGTATGGCCGAGAGGAAAGTGTTCGTTTATATTCGCGCACGAGAAACGTCGGAGAAATGATGTATTGCGACGTGGCCGCCTGGCCAGAAGAGAAACGAATGGTAAAGCTGTGGCTATGGCGAGAAGCAAAATTTACCCAGCCATGTTGCGTGGAGCCCATGATTCGAACTTTGCTCTCGTCGAGCGATTATCTTCGATCAAACGAACGGCTCCGTCGTTGAAATTTCCAATTCGTGGCAGCGAAATTTATGAATCGCGGCCTTAACGAACGTTCGACGAGTTTTCGTTGATATTAGGTAACGCGGTGAAGTTGAGAGGCGAAGTGCAATGCCGAAAAGAGAAACGATCATGTTTTCAGAGGCGCGAATTTCGGAAATACAGGGGAAATTGCTCAAAGGGGACATAATCAAGCGACGTGACGCGGAAGGATAAGGTAGAGTATATAGGTCCGATAATGAGCGCGCGAATAAAAAATTCGGAAAAAATTGAACGGTAATTGAGTTTCGCCTCCGTTGCTCGCGGAACGATGTAAAAAAAGAAGGAAGAGGCTGGAAAATTGCTGGAGTCCGGGGGAAACAAACGTGACGAGCTGGCAGGTCGGCTTTGTCGTTGCGGTTTCAATTTACTTCGTAACTCGACTATCGACCCTCTCGCGTCGCGTCGAGTCGCTTCATACTGTCGTCGTTTACAGCTTACAACCGAAAGGAAAGCCGACAAGCAGTCGACACGTCGGGAAATTTCAATAATCTCTCGCGAGACTTTCTTCGCATCGACGTTTTCATCGTGTAGTCGTAAAACGTGATACCTTTTCACGCGGAGTGCTGCGAGTTCTCCTCGTTGATAATCCGCATTCGTTATCGGCTAATCGATAACGTTTCTTGTGACAGTAAAACTGTTCAAATAAAACGCTTAAAGGCTATCGTGGTGAAGTAACGGTATATCTCTTTTAAATTAAAAAATTAACAGAATCGAGCAAATGTTACGTGAAAGCAAGTAAGCGATATTTAACATGTACTCGTCGTGTTACGACCGTTCGCGGAGAGACGCGATCGCGAGGAAGCACGTCAACGGGAGTCGTAAATTCCCGTTACGATTAAACAATCGACGCCACGAACTGATCGATCCCCTTATTTTTATTACGATAATAGGGGTAGTTTGTTTGAAGCTACACTGAATTGACAGTAAGTATAACTTAGAGTTTATTATAACAGTTTACTAAATATACAGAGGTACACTGACGCGTCGATACAAAATGAAGTAAGAGTTTAAGGATAGAACCTTTTATAAACTTGTTGACTGATTTAACGTTGAGTCACGATTTTTGCTTGAGGGTAGAACCCTTTACTGACCTTACTGTTCTGACGACGAACAACGAACTGAGACTTAAGGGTAGAACCCTTTACTGACCTTACTGTTCTGACGACGAACAACGAACTGAGACTTAAGGGTAGAACCCTTTACGGAGTGGACTGTCCTGACGACGGACGACGACAGACTTAAGGGTACAACCCTTTACGGAGTGGACTGTCCTGACGACGGACGACGACAGACTCAGAAGTGACGATGCTGTGTCGGAGGAGAGCTAGTGATGGGTGTGTCTAGCGCATGGGGTCAGGTGATTTGTTCATAACATTTTTGGTTAGGAAAGTGAGGATAGTGAACATTGTTTCTCATTGGTTAATAAGATGACCGGTAGAGTAGGAAGGGTCTTAGCCGCCCTCGGAGGAGAGTTGATAGTGGGAGGCATCGCACGTGCGAAAAACTAACTTTCCCGTAATAGACAAGTAAACATAAAGACAGTTGCTAAGCAGATGTTCCATCCGGCTCACAGGATCTTAGACAGATTTTTGTGAAATTTATGACGGGTCCTTGAGGCTATTGAGGGCCCGCGACAAGGAAGTACGGACATGTGGCTGCCATCCTGCCCGCCCTGTGTAGCCTGGCCCAGGTAGAAAGTCAGCCGACGTAACATGTCGGTCTTCTTTTTTTTTTTTTTTTTTTTTTTTTTTCTTCTGTCAACTCGAAACAATATTATCGCGAATGAATGTTCCGTATTACGGAACTATAATATCGAAAGAAAATTAAAATTCGTATGGGATGAAACGATAATACTCTTCGTGCACGATGAACTTCGAAAGGTTAACATTCTGATAAATCTGTTCATACTTATTTTTTATTTATCCTGCTAGGAAATTGGACTGTCTGAAACGCGCGCGTACACATGGTCGAATTCCTATTTTTTCGAAAATTCCGGCTGATGCGCGTCCCTGCTCGGAACCTACCTGTATCCGTGGTCTCTCTTTCCACGGTTCTCGTTAACGCGCGAACAAAAGATTGATTACCCCAGTTGTGTATCGCAGCGAGTTGCACTCGACCAGGCCTGCTGGCTTCTGTTCCGGCCAGCCGATTCATCGAGCGTATCGCTACACGGCTGCCGAATTACACACGATCGGCCACTTGGTCGAATGTTTGCCTCGCTATTGCTGTTTGCGACCAATGAAAAGACCTTCGCTCGCTGGAGTACGATTTCATTGATTTCGAAATTACGTTCGTTAGACCGCTCATAACGTCCAAGCGACCATAACCTCCAAACTCGATCTCGTTCACCGCCACGACCTTCAAAAATCCTATACCATGGAAATTCCATGATCTTTTTCTGTAATCGTAAAATTCGAGAAAATCAGGAATCAGGAAACGTTGGAAAGAATGAAAAGCAGCGTATTTGAACCGCGATCGAATCGAGCGGTCGATTTAATGTCAAAAGTAAATAGTACGTTTACGTTTCATCTATCGCGAATACGGTGTTTTAACGGGGAAAAAGTCGACGACGACGATACGCGACGAGACTTGGTTATAGTTTCTTCGATAATTCGACGAAACTGGCTGTCGAGTAATTACTATAGACGCAGCCGACTTCCGCCTACTCTCGATACAACCGACTTTTACTATTCAGACGAACGCTCCGTCAAGCACACGGCCCATCATGGATGCTAATGGGCTCGAGTCGACGTAGTCTCATTAGTTTGAAGGAGGCACGCGCACAATGCTCGTGATGCGTCTGTTGGCCTCGCGAAACGCTACGAAGTGTTATCGAGCTTAACAACGGCTCATCGTAGACGCGCTTACTCGTTGCCTGTCCACAATAGGCGCGCTGCACGATCGTTCATTGAATTACGATTCATTGAAACTTGATATTTGTCAATGAAACCGCCAACGGAAATATAGTAATCTTCGACCGACATCGCAAGTCGAGGTATCGCAAGTGCCCTCGACGAATCGAACGTCGGATTTATTATATATCCTGAGATTTATCCTGATTTATCCCGAGTATTGTCAAGTATCCTTGAGATTAACTTAATCTCGGAATGCTTGATTTGCTTTTAAGTGGACATTCGTTCGAGCGGTACGCAAATGGATTATGGTAAAAGTGAAAAAAATTTGTAACAACGAGATATTCCATAGGAAGCCGAGCCAAGATTTTGAAGAAACCCCGTTAGCTTGGAATACCGTTACCTTGCAAAGTCTCTTTCGTCAAACTTAATCTCGAATTAATGGTAAGATGAGCAGAACGTTCGTCGTTTTACGACTAATTAATTCCACGCTCTTCGTCGTTCGTGTAATCTCATTTCTTATTTCACATTCTTTGCGTGGAAGAAAGATCAAAGTGGAAAGATAGCCAAATAACGTCTAGAATAAGAGAAGTAAAACACGATTAACGTCCGTTGTAAAATTCCAACCGAAACGTTACCTCTACCACTGCTGTTAATTATCGATATCGATCTATCGCCGGACTATTCAACGCGAAAATCTGGGCAAGATATTTTAACGAGAATTTTAAACAGACCGAAGGAACTCGCCCATTGTAAAAAGTTAGGAGCCGTAGAAAGGACTCTGTTAACTAGGAAGGAAGGTTGTGCGAATATTTACGTTCCGCTCGCGGAACTCTCGTAAAAGCGATGTTGATCTTTTAACTTTCAATAATCGAGCGAAGAAAAACGAGGAAAAGGAGAGAAGGAAAAAGAGGTATCCGAAATTGTTCTCAGTTTATTAATTTCCTAGCCGGAAAATAATTCGAGACTTTCGTGGATATACGCGCACCGCAGCCGGGCAAGTGTTTATCGAGAAGCGCTGGAAAAATTCGTGGCGGACGAGAACGAAATGGCCGATGCTTCGGTTTATCGGGCATCGAGCGCGATGAAGTGCTTAATTGAAAAGCGCTTGTGTCGAAGCTCGGTACGCATACCGCAATATCAATTGCTTTGTTCAAGGTAGATCCCCTAGTCAACTATATTGAAATAACCGTATCGGTCACGGTAATGAAATTCCCAGAGAAAAAGTTACCGGTTATTGCTGTTGTACGAATCAACTATATGCTTCCATCCTCTGTTCGTCCGAGCAATCGTAATTTATCTTTTTACATTTTCGTACGAGAAACACACGATGGATCGACGAATTCAACGGATGATACGTAGTAGTTTCTTAACGAAATCGTTCATTTTCTGGCATACTGTGCTCGTAGACTTTGGAAGCTGATTAGTTCTGTTGGAATACAACGATATTACACACATAGACACAAATACTCTTATACAGACACCTACACAGGCATTTGAACAGGACACTTACACAGGTCATACTCATTACTGTATAGAGAATGGGGTTCAAAATATTTAAGGGATCATGGGTCACTACCTTACAGTCAGTCTGAGAGTAACTGGCCAACTGTCAACAATCCATCACTCGCTTGTACATTTGCTTCTCTAGTTCTGTTTAATATCACCTAATATTATTTTAACATAAACATCGTGTCTTCCACAGATTATTTATGTAGTAACCTACAAATGCGTTTTGTTTTTTATCTAGAGCAAGGACAAGAAAGGATGGTTTATTCAGAGTTAAGTTCAGGTTTATTCGTACAAGCAATAATCAACACAAAACTGACTACAATATCGTCGTACGTCTTAACACTCGGCTTCCAACTTCTCGACTCTTAAACTCAAGCTGAACTGCTACATTAAACGGACTCTACTCAACTGCCTCTCTACAACTGACTAACTCAACTGACTCTACTCAACTGCCTCTCCACAACTGACTAACTCAACTGACTCTACTCGACTGCCTCACGTCTTCCGTCTGTCCCCCGGATGTGCCTGACCCATTCCCAGGTAGATCCCCTTCAATTACCCCAATGTTTGTAAAAGGCCACAAGTATGACCCATTGTCAAGTACGTCCCTTTTCCCGATACTACATTTGTCTTAACTTTAAGATTAAATTCTAACAAGTTCCGTTGCGAATGATAAAAAATTCTACAAAGGCGGAATGGAAAAGTTGTTGGAGCGTTTGCGAGAAAATATTAAGCCTGTGAATTATCCCTTTAAATTTACAGCGATTAGCTACCTTACACGCAAATATTTCCTTATCGTACGTCAATCAATCAAAGGAACGCAATTCTATAAAAATTCGAAATTACTTTCACCGTACAAACACGATAGAGATACGTTTGGCCGATACTCTTATGTATTTCCATTTCGATATACAAATATTAATAGCAACGAACAGAGGGAAGAACTATAAAAAGCGACAGCCGCATTGCTAGAACGGGAAACATTGATACGTTAAATATCTCGGTTAATCGATAGACGTGCACAGGCGACCATCGTGATCGACAAATTGAAACCGCTTTTCCGGTTGTCCGGCTCGAACTATGACTGCCGGAGTGATGTTGACGTTTCGACCGACGAACACATATCGCAGGAAAATGGAGACCATTTGTTGGTCATGCCATGCGTTCGAGCGAGTCGCTGATGATCCATGAATGCTGGCCGCGTCGTTTCTGAACTCGCTTTCCTGGCCTTATCGTGACGACGACGAACTTTCCTACAGCCACAACGAGACGCGTTGCTGGATCATTGCGACCGTATTCTATAAATTGAAAGGCTCGTGAAATAGAGCAACGTTGGAAGAAGCCTGTGGTCGTTTTACGAGACGTAAGATGATTGATTAGATAAGAGGGCACAACTTTTTGTCATTTGATCGATCGGTCGAAGAAATTGATACGTAGGAGGAGTTTAATTACATAATTCCGGGACTTAATCTCAGAAACTCGTTAAGTACAGTAATCCGTTGCTTAATTAGTCCAACATTGACCGATAGTTGGCTTGTTTCTCGCGGCGATTAATCATCCGTTGGTTTAGACAATTTCCTACCGCGAAAGTATGTCTTTCGCCGTGAAAAACTTGCTGCACGATCTTAATCGCCATTAGCGTCCGCCAATGGAGGAACGCGGCTGATTTGTGTAGAATAATTTCCTTGAATAATGCATCAAAAGGGATAGAAGCAAACGTAACGAGGGTTGGGACGCGAGGTAAACTCGTCGGTGAACAGGAATAACGACGGCGGTGAGGGAAAGGGGGAATAAAGGGTCGGGTAGAGTAGGGAAAAAAGGGAAGAGAAAGAGAGAAAGAGAGTGAAAACACATCTGGGAGTTCAAAGGAGAGAAAAAAAAACACGTAAAGTCACGCTGCCACGTTGGGAACGAGCAAACGAAGAGGAACGCCGGAGAAGAGAAAAAGGATGCATGCAGTGCAGCCTGTGGATGAAGGAAATTGAATCAAGCAAAGGTGTCTTGAAGACCCGTACCTTCCGAACAAGAACGAAGCAGTGGAAATCGATAAGAGTGCTCTCGCCGAAAGGAAAGGATTGTGTAAAAAATGATGGTGAGTGAAAATTAATTTCTTCATGGAAGAATGTATTAAGGTAAAAGAAATATGGTTGCTTTTTTCCTTTCTTTCTGAGAAGTAACTGTTGTCAGTCACGAACATCTTCGTACACACCGTGGAAAGATTATTTTTATTAAAATAGCGTTGCATCGTGAATTTCACAGCAGAGCCAACGCGTACCGTACCATAAAGATCGTTTAACAACTACTTTAAAAAAGGAAGACTGCTGAAAAAGATTAGTTTTGCGAAACAGAAATTTAACGGCGAAGAGAAATAGAAGAGCGCGAGAGGTGAGCCATCGACATTGTCCGAAGACATATCCAAATCAGCAACCTTTTTTAGTGCGAAACCTTCCGAAGAGAGAGAAGTTTCCAGATGTCGTAAAGTATATTTCCATAAAAAAAAAACCAAAGAGAACAGAGACAGTCATAAAGCTTCCACACACGGCAGCTTCTTCTCACGATCCGAGCATTTCGGCTGGATCGATGCCGCCATTACGTGTCCCGTCTTCTGACCTTCCTCCGCTCTCTATCGACAGTTCCGCCGGAGAATTGGGTCGTTTTAGGGCGGAGGGAGCTTGGTCTCGTTATCCCGAAAGCTCTCTGACAAATACACAGAGACGTATAGTATAGTAGGCCGACCCGTTTTTGCCATTTCTGGTCCGTGTAAAATCTTTTCAATCTTACCGTTACGTGCAATGGCGAACGAATGAAACCGAAGATTCCAAGGTGTGGAGAATGAAGGTGTCGATCGAAGAGGAAACCGGATCGATCAGGATGGCGACGTGTTTTCGAAGGAACGCGCGCTCTCTCTCGCCCGAATCGATTCGTCGGCGAAAATTTGTTTGGAAACGGAAACGAAGACAGAGAGGGTTGCGATCAAAAGGATTCGCGAGCGATCAGTCGCGTTACAACGAAAAGAAACTATCTGTCGCTCCATTTGCTCGCTTTCAAAGTCAAACGAAAAAGCAGTCGGAGGCCGGCGCACGACAGGGATAAAGGTAAAAAGGTGAAAGAACTCGGGTCCGCGGACGCTCGGTGTCTCGCAAAAAGCAACTAGCGCGCGTACAACTGGCGGCCACGATAACGCCGTGCACAGCCTATGACTCGGGTTAATCACGTAACTGGCATATAACAAGCGAGGTCGGGCGAATGGCGATACTGCAAAATCATTTCGCAAATGGGCTCTCGCGAGAGGGGTCGAGGCTTTCAGTGGAATCACAGGCTCTTTTGAGACGCAGGCACGAGCTTCGCCTGGCAATGTCAATGGATAATCCGACCCTGTCTTTGTCCCGATGCTTGTCCAAGAGGTACGAGAGGTAACATGAAATTCCCTGTGGCATTAGTTCCGGCGAAAGCACTCGTCGATATATACCAACGATTGTCCCACGAGCTCGCGTCCAGAGAGCACAGTATGAAATAGGATTCGATGCGTTCTCCAGGCGCTTTGGCCTAATGTCGAACAAACAAATTCGCAAACTCCACGGGTTTCCGTGCGTTTTTCTAATTGCAAACCGCGTATAGGCAAAGGACGTTTAAGCGACTTGCTGCTTTTAGATCGATGAAGGATAAATTATTCCGTTGGTCGCTTAGAATGCCGGGTCGAAGCTGCGGAAGAAATTTATTCGATTCGAAAGAAACTCCTCACGGTGTTGTTCGTTGCAGGGGATCAAAGGCGCGATCCGACTGCCACCGCGAAACTAAGAAAACAGAATGCATAATTGGATGTCTAGCTTGGGTATCGCGCACGATTGGCTAACCTAGTAACGCGTTTGATCCGGGCAAACACGTCCGAGGATAATTCATCGATCGGTGGAAGTTTCTTTGAGATCTGTTGTGACGTGCGTAGAATCGATCGAAAGCAGGATACGTACAGAGGAAGAATTTCCATCGATGGGAAAGAATGAGTCGAATGCGACAAACGAAACTCGATCTGCCGTTGAAATCCTACTTCTTCCAATTAGCTAACGAAATATGTAGGTACAGCGAGGATAAATCCGCAGCTTCCCCTCCAATTCAATCATCGAAGATAAATCACGGTTTCTCGCATTCGGGATTTAGCCAAGATAACGAAGCGACCTAGTTCGACGCCGGTTTCTCGTGGCCAACGTCGAAACGACGCGAAACCACGAAGCTAAACACGACGAGCGGTCGAGGATGAACGCTTCATAGTTTGATCGCGAGTAAATAAGGTAAATAAGGAACGAAGGTAATCGGTCGATTAATTGGACGTCGGGTTCGTGGAAGCGTAGTCGAAGGGTTTCTTTCGGCCATCGAATCGTTCGTCGTTGGAAAGTGGCCGTCGTTTCGGGACGATCGTTAAACGGTTGTCGGCTTATCCCTCGAGATAAGGCGGAATAACGTCGATCGAAACGGGCCCGACTATTTACGTTTGCTCGTTTCCAACGAGACAACACGATCCGTGATTCCTTCCTCGCGACGTCGTCGTTGTCGAAAGTGATAAATTATCGACTTTCGATCTCGTTGGGTACTCCAGCCTACGCTCGCTTATTTTCACCTGTTCCACACGATACTTTCTTCGCACGATGCACGCGCTGCGAGTTCATTCGTTTTATTTTTCCTTCTCCGTAGCCTTCTTAGTTTGTCCCGTATTTATTCGTGATTTTAGGAAACGTCGTAAGTAGAAATGCGAGAAGAAAAATGTCTTCGTGTTAGGAAGATCTGGGAATCGAGTTACTGTAATAAGAGTGGCGCGATCGGATTGATCAAACTTGAGAGCAATCCGAAGATGTATATCAAAATTGCGAGACATTTAGTAAAACGTCGGTATACGGTACGAGTAGCTGTCTTAAATACGTATAATTAATTGTAGTATCGTGGACAAATGGTCAAAGAAATATCGGGTGAATCATAAACAATGTTGCGTGAAAGCCTAAGTGCCGAGAGGCCTATCAGTGTGTCATCTGTCCTTCGGTCGAATAGTTACGCGGGAAAAAAGGCCTATTTACGTGGTGGGGTTATGAGAAAAGACAAAGGGATGCTTAAGGGAGGAAGACGAATTAACAAGCTATCGTGAGTTAAGAAGTCAGAGAATGTGGTCAGCGTTGTCGAGGAGGGTGGCCCGCGTGAAAGAGAGCGTTGGAACGGTGGTGACGAGAGTTATAAATTAACTATTTGCTTGTCTTAGTTATAGCAGATTACTGTATTTAGTTCACGTTACATCGCCATCGTTTCCCGTTTAATCCGTTCTAAATAAATAAAAAGATCCTACAGAATGTTAGAGACAGTCTGGCTGAATATTTAGGCTTCTTCGTATTACGAATAATTGACTGATCAAGTAATTCAATGTCTACGTACATTTCCAGATTTGTTTCAAAGCTTCGTTATCACGCTGTTAATGAAACTTGAAAATTGTCGATATAACACGCGTGATGTATTTCGTAAGATGTTTCCGTAAGTGTTCAGAAACTTCCCGCAAGCCGCTGTATATTCGTTGAAAGAATTCGCGATTTAAAGAGATAAATAGACACGAAGGAGAGTACTCCGATTTGCCGGCCCCTTTCGTCGCGAAATACCCTGTTGAGACCCGGTCTGAATGACGAACACAAAAATGCTGGTTGCCAAAAGCGACGGTTACTCACCTCTGCGCGTTAATTTTGTCGCTGTCGGACACGGGCTGGGAAAAACGAACCCTAGAAACACGACGACGCATTCGCGAAAAGCCGTGGCTCGAGGCTAGCGCGACCTCTTTGCTCCTCCTCGTCTTTTCTCTCTGTCTGCTCAGCCTGTTTTACAATTTCGCCGTGAGATTGGGTCAGCCTATAAATACGAGGCGCCAAACCGACCGAGTCGCACGAAACTGACCGTTCAACGCTACCGTTGCGTAATTATCGAGAACTTCTTCGTTCTCCTTTTTCACGAAAAGTATCTCGAAACACGAAGATCACAGGGGAAAAACACGATAGGTACGTTTTTGTCGATTCTCTGATACTTTTTGTCGCTTTACGATTAAACGGTAAATTTTAATACGACGTAATTGAGGGTGAAGATAATCCAAAGATAGAACGAAAGATACGAGTGTCTTACAAATATCTGATGGATCGACGAAGTTTTATGAAAGTGAAAGATGTAATTATTAAGATTAAGATATTTTTCTCCTCGTAATATCGCAATACCAAAGATTATTAAAATACATCTTCGAAATTTCAGAGCGAAAGATGCGTGTTTGGTTGGGAAAACGAATATGAAAACAGCTTTCGTAATACGAGATCGATGGACAAGGTGAACGAATCTTAAATCTTAAAATCTTAAAATAGGAAACGCGATGTATCGTGTTCCTGTTCTCTTTACATCGAAACGGGGATTCCTATCGATAGTCGGACGAGGAGAAATGATTATCAGGTATTTCTGATTACCTTGAAATCCAATAAAACGCGATATTGATGGATGAACGCGGGATGGCCACTCGATTTTACCGATAACCCAAAAACATGCGAATCTTTTCATTATTCGTGATCGAAGCAAACGTATATTTTTTCATAGTATTTACCTTCGTTGTTGGAACCTGTGTTTCAGCCGCGAGTCTCGTACGAACGTGTTTCAATTTATCAAAAACGCGATGAATGGGATGGATGTTGGAAATGTTCAAAAATAGGAAAAATGAAAATGTTTTACCGCATCGAAACGACATCACGAGGAATTATTTCGATTTTTCCAGCTACCGTAAAGAGGCTAAATGTAAATCTGATTATCTCGGAGATTATCGACGAAGCTAACTACGTAACGTAAGAAGTAAGTCTGTATGAAATTTAAAAACAGATACAACGATTGCTGTTTCAAATATCGAGGTTCGCAAGAGCGTGGGCGACTGTAGATTTTTCACGATGAATTTTCCAATGCAATTGCTGAATTTTCGATTTCTTGCGACTATGAAAATGTTCGAGTCTGCCTTACTTTATCGACTATCCAGTGGTCGAATACTTTATATGGACAGCGACTACCCAGTGGTTGACCAATGGTCGCTAGTGGTCACTTTCTCTAAAATGGTTTCTGACAGCTGTATCGGACGTTTCTGGTGGTTCCTTTACGGTTCATTATTTTCCAGGACATTAACCATCCTCCGTCGATAGTAGGAACAAACGTATCATTGCAGGGTCGTTGTTTCGAAGATAGCTGCGCTGTGATAAGATTGAAACTTTAAACAAGGCAGCACGCGAGGGAGGAATTTTCTAAGAGAAAAGATTCTATCAGGAATTCTAGTAACGAGGAAAATTCAATCATTTCGAGGAATGAGAAAGTCCAGCTAGAAGCATGCAAAGACGGCAGAAAAGAAATTCCATCGATATACACGGCTATCCGAGAATACCAAAAGAGAAAGCAGCGTACAATAATGAACGTAGGAATTCCATTATATCAATAAAACAGCACTGTGCACAAAGCGCTAAAGGAGAATTTCCAACGACTGATGATAACTCGGGATATTAAAACATGGAATTTCAATAATAAAAAAAAAGACAATTCACAAAGATGTTGAAACAGTATGCGATATAAAAAAACGGTAGACAGAAAGTAAAACTAAAGTTAAAGTATTGTACAACGATCGGAAGGAATATGTAAAATGCAATAGTCAAAAAGAAAACAAAATAAATAGATTCCAGCAAGTTATGCAACTACGCGAAGAAAAAATTCTGGTAGAAAGAGAAATGCAGCGCGAGTGTATCAAACGAGAGACCCAGCAACGGAAAAAAGCTTTCCGTGTACAGGAAACTGCGATAATTTAAACAGTTGCACAACAGATACTAAGAAGGAAAAGTCGCAACGCCGAAGAAAGGAGGAATTCTTGAAGAAAGATATATAATACCTCGAGTTTCTCGGAATTCTCAATGATATCGTATAACAGAAACGTAACGATAAAGTCGAACTACAAAAGTATCTGTATGAAAATGTGGACTGAGATAAGCTTCACCACGCCACGATTATTACATGCAGAATGCAATGGTAATTGTAGTACAATCGAGAAAGGGGTGATTCCATGCGAAAAAATGAGAAGAGTTACTCGATATAACATTTATTTATCCGAGACTTGATCTTCGAGAAAATCGACTTTAAAGATTCGACAAATATACCTTAACTTGGCTTGTTCCGCACCGAACAAGAGTAAATAATCGACGGTTCTAAACCAAGGTTTCAACTACGTTTGAAAGTAAATCAAAAAAGTAGAATAAGAATTTCTCATAAGATGCTTCATTTTCCAGAGAAATAAATTTGAACGTGTATTAAACAAGTCGTAAAGGAAAAAGTTTCCAATTTTATGTTACTTTTTCGGCTTATTTTTACATGTGTAACAAACCTTCTGTTTATCGTTTACTCAAACTTAGTCGGTACTCGGACGAGTTAGCGCGTACTTCGCAAATTTTCAATGTCAATTTTCGTAGGAACAAAACGCTGTGCGAGAAAAAAGTTGTTCCATATTTTCGACTTATTTTTCCAAGTAAAATCCTTCGTTGCCTGTGCTGCGATTACCGTCTCACCCTGTATTACGATCAGAAGAAAGTCACACTGTCTTGAATAGGTCGAGTTTAAGAAGACAATTCGGTTGATCTAATTAAAAATAATAATTAATAAGTCCAAGGGAGAGAAATAGTCGACGAAATTGCTCGAGTTTCGTAAGTGTTGCCTGGAAAATAACCAGTGGCGGATACGACTTGCAAGAACCTTCATTTCCTTCGTCACAGCGGAAGTACACTTGACCCAGAAAAACTCGGCACCGTTATCTGGCCGAGATGGAGGGAAATCTTGACGAATCGCGGACACGATCTCGCGTCTCTTAGCGAGGAAAAATTCGCCACGAAAACGAAAGCTCTGGCGGCTGCCGTGCTAACGTAATTTCACGCGGTCGCCTTTCTCTTAACAAAAGAGTTCGAAATTCTGGTCGGGCGAAAAAGCTTGCGCGATATTGAATCGAATTTGCATTTTATTAGCCGCCTCGCTTCGTCGACCGGCTACGAGCGAAGCTGCCACGATTATTTTCGAAAGTCATATTGAATATGGACTTAGGAATTGCTGCAACAATCGTACCTCCTTCCCTTCAGTTCTAACTTTTTCAACGCCAATGATATAAGAAGCGTTTAAAAATCGGTCGTATAACTCGAATAAACGACCTTCTTAACGAGAATGTAAATTTCTGATTTACCCTGTGCATGTAGCGAGAGCCATAATTCGTTGCTCGAACACGTACGATCGAATTCTATTTCTTTGGCGACGAGAATTTGAAAGTCAAGAAGAACTTTTTTAACTTATCTTTATATATAGAATAATATATTCTTTCGATGTTCTTGTAGTATCGTGGACGAGGAGCCTGGGGGGTGTCGGGCGAATTATAAACAAGCGGTTGCGGAGCGTGTGCGTGGTGGGGCTAAGACAAAAGACAAGTGGTTGCTAAGAGACATAAACGAATTACAGCATTGTGAGTTGAGAGAAGTCAGAGAGTGCGAATTGCGTTATCGAGATTGTTGAGGTTATCAGATGTATGTGAACAAGGGAACGCGTGGATAAATTGTAAGGTAGAAAATATATTTTAAATGCCGAAGTGTAAATACAAATCGGAATATAATTGAGCTGGTCCAGATCCGCACGCTAGCAGTGTTACCCTGTGACTGAAAATCCTGAAGCCATCGTCGCCTGTCTACTGTTTATGGTCTGCCTTCGACGCGGTCTTTTGTCTATACGCTGTCGATGACTTCGGTGCTTGTGAAAACTAAGAAGACCAGATGTAGAGTTTTCTTAGAAGTGGTGACCACTTCAACAGAGAATAATGTTGCTAGCGTTGTCGAGAGAGAGTTGCAAATTAACTATCTAGTTGTCTTAATTATAATACGTTATTGCGATTAGTTCACGTTAAACAACCATCGTTTCCTGTTTATTCAAGTCTGTTCAATCCATTTATTGTAAATAAACTAATTGTAGCAAAGATCCTACATTCTTGTACGATCGAGAATCGGTCAAATTCACAAACACTTGACAGATTTTCGACGTCGGTTTTCTTGAAGATGAAGCTTTCAACGTAATTTCGACAATCTCAATTTTCGTCCTATTTGTAGTTCCAGTATAGCAAGTTTTCCTGGCTTCGTTCGTGGCACGAGTCGCGACGACCACGATGTATATGGGGAAGCAAAGGAAAGGGAAAACTGTGTCCTTAGGCGTTGTCGCCAGTCGCTACGCACAAAGTGTATCGAGTTTCGGTCTCGTCTCATGTGGCAACTTGCGCGGATCCATTATTTGCGAAGCCATTTTGCCATCCATCGAGCTGTCCGTCGTTCGTCGACGATAACGCGGCCCTCGAAGCGGAACGAGGATAGACGGGTTGGCTTTTTGTCTCGGAGAAGTTGATCTTTCGATGGACGAAGGGCGAGACAGGATCCTTCTTCAGGGCGGACAGGGTAACGAAGCGTCGTAATCCTGCCGCGACGCTGTTTGACTTTCAGCTTGAAAAGCTGTGCTAACGAAGTGCTCGCGACTTCTGACCCCTTCCGTCGAAGCTTCTCAGGCGAGTACGAAGTTTCCGCGTCGCGTCGCGCCAAACGAACCTGCATCGTTCGCTTAATTTCCGCGACACCCGTTACTCGACCAATACGAAACGCCAAATTACACGATGCTTTGATATCGCTCTCGGTTTATCGTATTACGTACAAGGTAAAATAATAGTCGCTTTACGAAGCTGCGGATTTAGCAGTAACGAAGTAAATGTCGAGGAGACGATCGTATATTCCAAAGGTCGACGATTAAAAGTCGGCTATCGATTGGGACGTACAATGGCTCTCTTTTCGATCGTTAATCTACAACTATCGAAAGCTCTCACCGACACCTTTTACGACCCTCGAGTCTCTTCGCTCCGCGTAACACCCTGTGCGCGTGCTACGAGCCAGCCAAGCATTTATTAGCCCCTCAGGATGGAGTTCATTTTCAAACGGTCGGGTTGATTGCAAAAATGTCAAGTGTTCCCGATCTTCCTCCTCTCCCTCTTTCATCCCTCGTTCTCGCTTCAGCTGGTTCGATAGCGTCGAGTTGTGTGTATGTTGAGTTGTTGTTCAATGGAAGACCTTGAATGGAGAAACACACACGGTGCAACAAGATTACGACGACTCCTCTTACACTCGTCACTCGAGAGTCTTCCATTGATTCTTCGTTAAAGTCTCCCTCGCCTTAACGAGCTTCGAGTTCATCCAGGTTCAAGGAAATTGAGTATCGCAAACTATCCACGATCCTGTCTATGCAAATTCTCCAACAACTTGAGCTCTCGCCGTACCACGTCTACCCGATACTTTGTTAGCGCGAAACGCGAGCGAGCGACGCTGGACGTTACGAGGTGCGCGCGTGTTCTCGAAACGCGTCAATAGCGCACACGACCACCGTGAATGGAAAGCTTCACGCACGAGGAAATGGCCGCTCACGTGCGCCAACACCAGGGAATAGGAGTTATTCGCGGACGGCGTGCACCTGAATATAAATGGACGTGCTCGCTCATGTACAAGCTCGATTCACCGGGCACAGGCTGTTGGAAGGACCTCTCCGCGGTTTTCCACGGATGAAACGCTCTCAAAATACGATCGTCGAAAGTGCTGCGAATAGGACCCCGTGCATGACGGGACGAAGAAACGTCGATTGGAAATTTCACGCCAGCTAATCCTTGGACAATGAACGCGGCAAATTTGCCATGGCGAATCCCGAAAAGAACATGCTCGTCCGGTGACCGCGAACGTTTGGCTTTCCCCTTTAACAGGATCGCGACAAGAAGGGGAAGGGACGCGGTTGCGGGAGTGCTAGGGCAAAAGTGGCCAGCGCGGGCGAACAATCCTCTGGCATTACCGGCCGGTTACGTTTCAGCTTCGAAATCCTGCGAAATGACCGGCAGGAAGCGTCACCGCGGCTAATGCGTGCCATTTAAACGTTTCACGGTACATTGTGCCGGAACACGGTACTTGGCGCGAACACGCTAGTTCGTTAGAGCGTCGTTTGTTTGCACGGCTTCGAAACACTCGTTTCCCCGACTGCAGTCCTGAACGATCCTGCTCCGGCCTCGTCCACGAATTTTCTGTCATCCATCGAACGTCGAGAGGCCAAGTCCAGACGCTTCAACGAGCTACCAGCGCGTTGAATAGTTTTCGGCATCGTAGCACGGTATTGCGTGGCTAATGGATGTTCATTTGGGAGCGTATCGCGTATTAAGAATCCTCGGAATTGCCGACCATTGTCTCTCCTTCGGTTCGTTTGCTTCTCGTTAAGCGTATCGCAGGCGACGTGACAGTGAGAAATATTAAGACTCGATAAGGTAGAAGAGGAAGGTTCGACGTAATTGTTTCAGCCGATGCGTCGTGCACATTTGTTCGTAGGTTAGATGTTGAACGATTATCAGCGATCCTTATCTCGCTGTAAATGTAAATCTTACGCTACAAAAAATTCATCGCTCACGATTAAATTGAATTTCTTTCTCGTGCGTATTCGCTTCGTCCGTCGATGACGGCATCGACGAATCTCTTCCACGAGTACTGTAGATGCTTCTATAAATTTCGATGCAAACGTTTCCAACGAGCTTCGACACGAGAAATCACGAGACCGGTGCATAATTCTTAATTCATTAACGTTCCCGTAACTCGAACAGGCAGTTTTGGCCAAGTACGGTTATTTATTCACAGATCGTAGACGCTACGTACGTATGTATGTATATTAGTATTATTACTAACACTTAACACCTGCATGTCGCGTCACAAATCATCCTGATATTAAAAAAAACGATACTATACTATCTGCAAATTACGATCGAAAGTTGTCAAAAGACAATTTCTGTGCGTCATAAATATCAAATATTTCTGCTATATGGAATTGGAAAAACTACGCGTCTATGTTGGTAAATAAAACCCTGTGCGCCATACATCAAGAGATATCAGAGAGAGAAAAAAGGGGAAATAGAGTCAGACGGAAGGAGAGAGAATCGAAAGGGACGAGGGTCGAGCCGAGTTATCGGGAAATGGAGAGCGGCGGCATTCATAATTTATGCGGCTTTACGGCAAATTAGTTATTGTTCCCAATAAATCCGACGGCCGGTTAACTGCATTACGCCGCGTTTCGTTGATGCCTTCGAACGTTCGGGGACACAACCCTACCCTCTCCATCTCTGCCTCTGCTAGGCTGTTTGCTGATGTTCGCGGTCCACGTTAACGCGTGCACGAGCGCGTTAATACTTCATTGTAACGTCACTTTGCCTATCTTCTGGCGGTTTGTCCCGTCTCTCTGGCAGCTTTGCGCCAGCCCGTATATTGCCGCTTCGATTATTTCACCGATACGCTCGTGAATTTACAATCAGACTATTATATGACTCGAGCATTTGCGAATATGACGGAATAAAAGATATTTTTAGAAGATCGAAGGAACGTTGAAACGTTGTATTTTCGTTTAACGGTAAAAACTATCGACGTAGAAAGTTGCACAACGCGACTAAATATACAGACTAACTAGACACACCTTCGACCGCACCCTCTTTGACGCAGAATGTACCTAATATCAATCGCCGATAGAGCAAGCGACGTTTGATCATTATGTATATTACCATAGTAGTTGCGACCAGTACAGCAGCCAGCACGTGTTCGAGTTTGTTTTTCCTTGGGCGGCGATATCGATCGGCCGGTTCGATGCAAACTAATTGCCGTTCCCGATAAATTCATTAGTAATCCAATTATATCTCGTGCGACCCCTCGACTCCAGGAAATCCACCGGTCCTCCATTCTCTGTGTGACGTACCGTTCGGTTACTTGTCCAATAATCACTCGTTTCCCGTGGAATTTGGCCAAGTGAATTTTCATTTCCTCCCTCGACGACGCCCCCTAATCCTTTGGCCGTGTAATTTCCAAGCTCGAAAGTGTCAGTGGAAACGACGTTGTTCCATCCACTCGTTACCAAATTCCCATCCTTCGGTGAATTCCAAATTTCAAAAGAAAATTGAAATATTCCGTATTTCTGAATACATCGTGTTAGAATCGAAATACTTCGTTCTATATTCTGGCGCATCTTCCATTGATTCGCGTAGAATATTGGGAAAAATATAAACCAAAGAGCGTTTCTTTCGCTACCTTTCAAATTTCAGATAGTAGAAAATTCTCGATCGCTTTGCAGTTTTCCAGTACAGCGCTTAAATTATATTAATCTTTTTGGAATAGAGAAATACAAAACCATTGGGATGGGAAACTCGATAGCAGAATTCCTTCGGAAGCAATCGGCTAAAATTTTGATCTCGCGAAAGGTAGCAAACTAAACAGTGGGGCGGTTCGCGGGAAATCGTCGGTGAATCGTAGCGTCAAAACAAGGAAAGGTCAGCGACCAGAGGTTTTGGCCCGATGTGCACGCGAAACGACGTCAGCACTCCCAGTGCAACAAAAGCAACCCGAGAAAATTGGGTTATCCACTTCTCTGGGAACACGTCTCGGTTACTCGCGTTTCGAGCGACTGCCAGCAGAGCTAAGACACTGGCCAGACTCTCCACATGGAAACGCAGTAACACGTGCTATATAGGCAGCTCGCGGTTGCAGCAAGTTAGCATCGACTTGTTACGAAAGTTCTATCAAGTTGGATCACCGAATACAGAGATTCTCAGCTATGGTTCAGTGCCTACGATGTTTCTTCGTCTGACCCTTTCAACGTGCCTTTCGTCGCTCGTTTTCCCTTCCCTGAGATTCCGTCGACACTTGACAATCTTATAAACCGAGTCTCGTTTTATCCCCTTTCATTCTTCCTATTTGTAACGCGTTCAAAGTACGTTACTTACGTGTTATCAATTGCGAAAATTTATAATTGCGATTAAATCGCGAATAACTTTTGAATTCGATCTGTTAAATATAATTGTCGTAGAAAGTTAACATTCTAAAAGGATCAGACCGACTAAATTTTTAATATACGTACCAATCGATAATGTGGGAGTACGCTACCGCTATATTTATAGAACATCTGCTATCCATAAACAATTAAACGAGTAACTGGAAGTCAATTATCAACCGTCTGACAGCTTCAGCAATTCATAACCACGAAGCTCCTCGCGACAGACACGCAATTTATTTAATGCAACGTTTGATTAAACTCGAGGGCGTGTTCCATAAACACGATTCAATTTCTGATCGATCCTCGTGCAACATTCATCGCATCGATTACCCATTTACACAGGGCCAGTCTTCGATTATTAACGAGCCTCGCATCGGCGAACCCACGTGAAAATTTCAGTAACTATCGTCTAAAGATTCGTTTAGATCAAACGAGCAACAATAGTTTGCTCGTGCCCGTTCAATGTAAATCGCCACCGAGCAATCTGTTCGTAAACTCGCTTGCATCGAAAAATCTACTATATATTCCTATCGTCGTTTTTTTCTTCGGCGTTCTAAGGAAAAGTGGTCACTGCGCCTGCCGAAATAGAAAAAAATATGTCGGGTTTTCATTAGAGTTAGGGGCGCGTAACGAATCTTTCTTTGGATTAGACATTGTTGTTATGCACGAGCCAAGATATTTACTAGTCCAATTATGATTGTGACGGGATTTGACAAGTAACCATGGTAATTAGATACTGGGAATGTGAATGGAAATGATCTTAGACTCGATAACGAATCCACGGTCAGCGGGATGACAAATGCGATAATCAACTTGACACACGTGTTCCCTGTACTAGTCGAACTTATCGGATTCATTCTCAGTCCAAGTGGAACTGCCCTTATATACTCCTCTTCGTATCTCTCTGTATCCCTCAGGTCAATCCCTGTTTTTAAGGAGAGTAATTTAATTACTTCATACCTCTGTTGGGTACACGTCCCTCCCGTGACCGCGGCTACGTTCAGTGACTCATTATGTCACTTCGAGCCCAAGCCCACTGTCATAAATCTCGGATAATCATAATTGACTCAACTCATAAACAGCTATTTCTCAGTTTTATTGTTTAACTGCGGCTATAATAAAAAGTCTGGACTAAAGTATTTGGGACTTTCTCAAACATTCCGAAAGGAAGGCTCCGACGTCCTTTCATCTCCGACATATATATACACATATATATATATATATGTCGAGTTATCATTGGGGTTAGGGGCGTTTAACGAAGCTTCATTTGGATTAGCCATTGTTGTTATACAATATAGATGATAGTTAATGGTACAAATATGATTATTACAGAATTTGACAATTAACCGTGGCGATTAGATACTCGAGAAGCTAATGACAATAATCTTAGGTTCAATAACGAATACATGGTCAATGGGATAGCAAATGCGTTTTCTTCTAAAGTCGAACTGAACTTATTCACAGTTCAAGTGTAATTAAACTGATACAGTGCACTCATACCGAGCGAAAATTCAAAGTCGATTTTCTCGAAAACAAAGCCTCGGACGAAAAATTTTTATTCTATATTTTCGACTTCTTTTTTCTCGTAGAATCACCCCATTTCCGCTTGTATCGCCAGTTACCAACCACCCTGTATATAGATGTGTGTGTGTGGTAGTTATAGAGCATTCGGATGTTCGATTTCCCATCTGACGAACAAACGCTCGTTTACGCTTTCGTTTAACTAGAGTGGAGGAAGAACGACCATTTATTCGCTTGATGTAAACGCACGTTAAGGGTCGATCGAGCACATTCCGTTCGCCATTGAACGCGCCTACACGTGTGTGCGGATTTGTCGGTATTATCCTCGATAGTTTGGCATCTGTGCCGGAAACGAGAGGTTCTACGGAGGTCCATTAAGTTCCTGGAAGACGGCTGTACCGAGAGTTTGTTGTAGTCGAGGCCGGATAAGGCAGAGTTCCCCTTCGCGCGGACGAGATATCACGGCACCAGTAAGAGGGAACTTGTTCTCCCTGAGACTTTGTCGGCAGACCAACCGGCTAACGGATGTGACTTTCCTCAGCTATTCGTAAAAGCTCGACAGAATTTGTCGACTGGCAACCGGACACGTCCCAGTTTTCCTCAACTTCGTCTGGACCATTCGAACGATCGTTTATTATCCCCCACTTTCGCCGAAAGCCCGTGTCTATTCGATTGAAAAATCGAACTGGTTGTAAACTTGCCGCTTAATTTGTTTATGCCATATGTCGGTGTACTCCATCGTTTAGACAGGAACCCGTAGATCTAGAAACGATACGAGAGCAAGAATCTGTGTGAACTGATTTAACAAGTTAGTGATAAATTATTGCAGCGTATTCTGAAGCTTAAATGGAATGAAAAAGGTTCGTACGGATACATATTTGAAAATGATTTATCGTGCAGTTATAGGGAATGGAAGAATCCTTTTTCATAAGAAGTCTATTAGGGCAAGACTGATATGTGTATAAATAAAGAAGATTTCACCCCTCGTAGATGACCTGCGTTCCTTTCTTCCAAACGAACTTTTATTTTTCCTAAGAAATCTATTAAACGTTTCGTGTAAAAATTGATCTTAGAATATAGGACAAGAACAAATCTAATTCGTAGATCGTCGAGCTGAAACGAATACAATGCAGTGTAATATTCAGTATTATACAATACTGTAGAAGAAACTGCAGTGAGTATCGCACAATTTTCTCGACATGTTTTACAGCAAAAGACAGTAAGGAAAATTATACGTTGACAAAAATGCGCCAGTTTGCCCCAGAATGTTGAGGAAATACGCGAGTTGACGGAAAATTGAAAAAAGATTTAATAAAAGATAGCTTCTCCATAGACAGATACTCTGTCAGGTATCAGTTGTTAATTGTCGTCGATTACATACAGCGTTACTTAAGGAACAACTATTCTTCCATCTCTTATGACTCCGTAATAAACCATTTTCCACCGTAGATTCGCATAAATCTTTTTCATTCGTTCAAAACACCGTATCAATTTGGAAACACCCGATCGATGAATATGTTATGAAACAAAAAGCACGTTGAAGGTGTAAAATGCAGCAAGATCGTATTGAATGATAATGGCTCGCGTGCAACATCGGGACTCGGGGAAATTCCGCGGCCGTGTGATATAAATTTCTTTGTTGTGTGCAGCCGGAATGCATAATCGTTGAACGAGCCGATGGCGGGACCGATCCGATCGAAGACAAATGGTTCTGGCCTGGAAAATGTCCCACGGACGATTTGTCAGAGCGGACTCCGTTGTTCCACGCTCTCGATATCGGGAGCTGGGTGTAAACGAAAGGGCCTGAGCGCGTGCACCGACACAGCTACTAATTAAAAAGGTTCGGTATTGTCAACGACTAGCATTGTTCGGGTCAGATCGAGGGTAGTGCATTTTCCCGCGAGCCAACGGTGAAAGCAGCTTTGTTCTTGGCACGTTGACTCGCCTAGTCTGATGGATTTAGAGCGAAAAGCCTCGCAGCGCTGAGCCTGAATCCAGCGTACGTCGTAGCTCCTTTGAATGCGAACGCCGTAGGGAGCTTAATCAAATTTCTTACTTCTTTAGGGAGTCGCGAGCCTTTCCCAGCCGTAGGAATTGCCGAATAATGTGCGTATTCGACTGGCAGCCGCCTCCGCCAGCAAGTGGAAACTTGGGGAGCTGAAAGTTTGATCGCGAGAACGAAGATTTGTATAGATAACGAATAGACCGGATTTTGACGTGCTTATAGGAAATTTAAAGGTGCGGAATTTCTCAAAATGCACGTGATACGAAGGAACGTATAATGCGCGCAGAATATAACGCTTGTTGTAACATCTGGTAAACGAAACAATTTCCTAACAAAGTTCTACGCTCTTAATTATTTTCTGAAAAGCGTGAATTTGCATAAAAATCGACGGTCTAATAACGAGTAACTGGTAAAATGTTCGTGCCAGAATGTAGAGTCTTGTTGGACTGGCGGAAAACTCATAACGATAGGTAGAATTCAGTGGATAGAAGCAAACAGCCACTGCCGAGGTAATTAGCTTGTTAATACGATTGTTCGCTTCGAAGCTTCGATTAAAAAATGGAAGTTGTTTATTATCGGAAATATATAGAGAAAAAAAAAAAGAAAGTATCTGTGTTCATTTACGAGAAAATTATACTCGCCCGAGGGATGGAGTAGAAGCAGAGGGGGAAAGAGATACAAGAGCGAAAAAATGGTCGGTAGGGGGGAATAATGGCCAAAGGACGTTATTAATTAATCTAATGAACGGAACAATTTGAGCGACACGTTGACACGACTGGCTCGCTTCCCAGGATAAACGATATTTTTTTTTATTTTCCCCAGCAAAATAAACTCTCCAGGCTGGAGCATAAAAAGCAGAAAGGAATAAAACAAACTGCGTAATCGTTTTCATCGGGACCGCGAACAATGAAGAGACGCGGCAACGGGGAAACGGGAAATAATCTGAAATTTATAAAGCGTGGAATAAACGTGGTATCTGGTTTTTCTAGTAACGTTATAAAATTCAATGATACGCACGGAAACGGGATACGTCACTAACGAACATCTCGCAGTTAAAACAAAAAATGTGCATCCTCTGGCGATTCGCTTTCCTCGCGAAAGCTTGCTTCGCAGTTCAGCCTCGCCATCGATTTATTCATCGCGCATACGTGATCGCGGAGATAAACAACCGAATCGATGAATATTCGAGCAAGTATTCGCATCCACCGATATCCCGATCGAAGTCCAAGGATCCTCCGACTAATCCTTATGCTCCTTTGCTCCTTTTCTATCGAGAAGCTCGTTGTTTCTCGTTGGTTGCTTCCAGATCGCTTATTTTTATCTTTTGCCTGTACCAACGGTGGCATCGATTGATTCCTCAACTCGGAATCCCACGCGGTGCTAGACAAAGCGTTGCAACGCTATCGCGTGGAAAATGATAGCGTTTCCAATTATCGAAAATTCAAAAGTTAAATAACTTCGATCTAATTGACGCAATGCCCCCAAGGTTCTGCGACTAAGATCCAAATTCCCCTGTCGATAGTTTTCCGCGTGACAACCGCGAACGACTTCCGGCGTACGGACCATTCTTCCCGTGGTTTTCGCTAATTTTGCAACTAATTAAGTCACTCTGGAACTCGATAGGATTAAGGGTGGCAGCGTGTGCGACAGATGATAGAAGGGGTCGGAGTACCCTTTGAAAAGCAAACTTTAACCAACCAGACGGAGAAACCGCAACCACAGTGCCGTTTTGTCGGATAGCTTGACAAATTGAAAACGCATGCTGAAAACGCCGACTTTTTCCCGGCGTCGTCCGCGTGGTCGCCGCGGCGTCCGTCCACGCCGCGATAACTATCGTTCGTCTACCTCGAAAATGGTTGGAATCGAAGAATCGGTTCGATTCCGGGCCGTATTAATGCGTACGGGCACGTAAAAACGAAATTACACGGATGATCCTCATGAATTTTAATGGCGGTCTGTGATCCTGAATCGCAATGCCCGACGGTGTACACACCGGCCATTTGAATAACGTTTATGTCGTCGATTATACGTGTGTCTACGAGCTTTAATAGGTTGGCGGCAGCGTTTCTCAAACTGGAGCACGTGAGTCGCCTGTGTACAAGAGAATTTTTTGGAGCGTCCGTTGTACACGACGATGCTTTGCTTTTGCATTAAATGTATTCGCTTGTAGAATAATTCAGAGAGAAACGGACCGCCCTTTTTAACGATCGAATTATCTGTCTACAAATAATACGGCAAACCTTTATTCAGTCGTTGTATAATCTGTTTATTTCCCATTTCAATGAAAATCTTACAACTTCTGAAAAAAATTGTAAAAAGATTCAACCTGTTTACGACTTCCTGTGGTATTTCTCAATTGATATTTTTACGGCGTAAAACAAAGTATATAAATGAAATGTATAGCGATCAAATTGACATATTTGTCATTCGAAAGTTATCGACGATATTTGACAACTATTTTTCATACGTACTCGCTGACACAGCGATCCCAGCGAGCAAACTCTCACGGTTGAAAGTTCTCCCTTTTTCCAAGCGCCTAATAATTCTCTGAAATTTCTGTTCCTGGACTCCTTACATCAAGATTTCGTTAATCCTCTTTGCTACTGGAAATCGTCGACGCCGCGAAGTTTGCCAGACCAAGGGATTGAATTGCGAACGCTTGTAATCGAAAGTTCTTCGAGCTGAAAAATTATATTCCGTTAAACAGCAGGCTACCTCTTCCGGGAATGAGCTTTAACGATACCATTGGCAGAACAACGTGGTGTTTCGTTGTTCTCAAACTCGATCTCAATTAAAGCTTCGGTACTTGGAAATGAGGAAGTTGAATAGAACGATGACGTTAATCCTTCCACGTTCAACTTCCAACTAGGAGCATTCCAAGTTCAATCCTTCCGTCCCTACTTAACCATCGAAGGCTGTACTTCCTACGCAGGATTTCAAGTTTGCTACACGCGACAGGATCAACGAAATATATCGTCTTAAAAATATCTGTTGATAGTCGTTAAGGTGGCTCGACTCTGGCCGATGATTGTCACGAAAGAGATAAAGTCTTGAAACTTGATCCATCACCGTGACGTATCAGCAGACGTGCAAACAGCTTTCTACTCGCAGACAAACGATATTCTTCTACGCTTTACTTCCACTACGTTACGCGAAACATTTGTTCGGAATGGCGTATTGAATATTGGTCAACGAACGCATTCTAACTTCGTGGACGTGAAAGTGTTTTAGCGATCTTTGGAAGATGCAGATCTCCGAATAGAATCGTCGTAGAATTATAGTTTAAGGAAACATCTCGTATTACAAAAATTATTTTAACTAAAATACCAAGTTTTGAGAATTTGAAGGGAACGTTTGGTTTTCGGATTTAGAAATTTTATAAATTCCATTCGATCGGACCCTGTATGTTCGTTGAAGAGTGATCCAAAAATCTCTGCAAAAATTAAAAACCTTCAATAGGAATTTCAAATCCTTAAAATAAATCAAAGAGTTTGTGCACTGTTGTTGCAAGTTATTCGCTAAAACATTTCGAATAGCGGCATTCTCATCTGCGAAAGATATTCAAATGCTCTGGGACATATTAAAGCCTTTCTGCGCAAAGAAGAAAAAAAAAGACGAACGCTGTTCGGAATCATCGTCCGTATTGTAAGAATCCTGCCGCCCTTACCTGTGTTGTCGAAATCTTGATAAAACGAGAACTTATAGTCGACGCCTCGGCTCAACCCGAGATGAGAAACGCCTTCCTGTTTTCGCGCACGAGTTCCGCAAAGAAGCTACGTGCCCGGCATGCCGAGCATGGCTTTTATATTTTATTATGCTTTACGATATGTTTTCATCTTATTTCGTCCACGTGTCGAGTACGAATTCACGCCGGGGAATTTTTATCGACGTCGATCAATGAGAAACTCGTGGCGGCATGGGATCCAGAAAATCTCGATCGCCCGATTCGCTTTTTGATTTTGCAATTTTTTCTTCTTCCGTGAAATAAAAATACCAACGTTCCGTGCGGCTTGTATATCGGCTTTGAAACTGGCAGCGGCGGAAATTTTGAATACGTCAGAGCCAAACGCGAATCGGTAGCTTTGTCGACGGACGCGTTCATTGACCATAAATTCGCTGTCTCGTGTAAATTTCACCATTTCGTCGGAAAGGTTGCTGTTAACGATCCCTATAACCGTTTAGCCCGATCCTCCACGCTCGCCACAGACTGACCGATGTGTTTCATAAAAAGAGAAAAGAAAAAACCGTCGATGTACGCGTATGAAGGACGACGCGTTTAATTGCCGTACTCTGTCAATTAACTGTCCGTTATTTCCTTCGTTAATTAACTCCGCGTTGATCAAAGAACCCAGTCGTGACTTTGCAGCAAAGCTGGAGCGAACACGCGATGATTGAAATCCGATAATATCGTTAAATATATTTTTCCTGTTTTCTGTTACAGGTCGAACACACGACTCTACCTATACGCTGTACAGATTAGGAGAAAGGCTTTCTAGTGGAATAAGATTGTACGTGGAAACGGGAAGAACGGATGGAATGGACGCGGATGGAGACTCGCCAAACAGTCTTCACTCGTTCACTGGCCCTCCAGTGCCACAGGGAGAGGGAACAAGTATCGCGAGAGCATTTTTGGATGGAAATCACACTCTAATAAGCATCATGGCTCGTATAAACCCCAGCCCCGACTGGTTCGTTGGGGTCGATTCCTTCCAACTGTGCGTCGAGGGTAATTGGGTCGACACAGTAACCGTTGAGGTAATTATCGTCGACAGGGATCATTGATTTCGACGCGTACGGTAGAAATATATCGGCTTGCTTTCTCCGCAACGGCCAGCCAACAATTTCAATCGGACGCGCTTTAATAACGACGGCTCGAATTAGGCCGCGCGCAACATATGGAAAATTAGATCGAAGCCCCGGCTGGATTTTGCATTCATCCTCGTCGAAGCACCGGTCTATCGAACAAAAGCTAGTCCAGCTATAGAAAAGAACTTTTTTACCATTCGGATACACGGTGCGCCGTATTAGCGATCTTTCGTTCGTTAAAGCGGCTGGTAGTTTGGCTGCCAAAAGGTTTCGAGAGAGAGAAAAAAAATAAGATGATCGTGAGCATGATGAAGGCTCGACGATCGGAGAAGAAAAATATATAGGTCGCGTTCCATTTCAACAGCGAGGAATTCCGACCGATCCAAAGCATACGGCTCCTCTGTGCCATCTCATTAAAATCCAGCGAAAGCCCATTGAAAAGCCGACTCATCGTCTATGTTCGTCTCTCTTTTTTCAGCTGGATCCGCTGGACGGTGGAACCGATAACGGATTCACATTCACGGCTGCCAACTGGCCGACGCAACCCCAAGGAATCGCCTACAGGATCACGTCACGGTACCCGGCACATCCCGCGGGAAGCTTTTATTATCCGAATCTACCTCGTCTGCCACCGATAGCCACCCTCACCTTCACCAAGGTAACTGGCCGCTTTCTTTCGTGAATACGATTATTATCGTTCGATCGGTTACTTGGCAATGGGTTTTGGTCGATTGTCGTATTCGACTGGGAGGAATATGTGTCATTTAACTTTAAAATAACGTGTCGCTAACGCGTACTATATATATATATATGTTACGATCTATTCTAATACAACGACTAGTCGAAATATTTCGACGATCTCTGCAAAGTGTTTGCTTGCGATAAATATGATGTAACTTCTGTATACATTTTCGCTTGATTCGCTTGAAAATTTTATCGTATTGATCGAGCTTCGAGCCGGTTTCTATACAAAAAATTTCTACAAGGGTCAATTAGATATAAATCGGAACTTTTTACTTCGGTAGAATGTTTTAAGAAGAACAATCGAGTTACCATTTTATATATGTTCCGTTTCTCTCTATATACTTTTGCCAGCGGATTGGTCATTTTTTTTATACCAGTTTCTTAGTAAGTAGAGGGCTGAGTCAGAAGCTAATTGCGCACAAATTGCTCTACTTCTTCGTTGCTGTTGGAACATTGTGCTCCTAATGCCTCTTTAAGTGGCCGTGATTCTGCGGAATTTTAACTGCTTCCGAACGATGGAAACCACGCTTCTATAACTAATGTTAACTTTCGAGCAAATTTCGTCGTTTGTTATGCGTCGATCATGCTCGATCAGTTCCCGAACAGCTTCGACGTTCGCTGACGTTACACTTATCTTGGATGCGATGTGTTTTAAACGCCCATCGACGTCCACTAGAAAATGATTTATACCGCGCAAACGCTTGGATTCCTGATAATTTTTCATCCCCAAACAATCAGTCGCGACCCATGCAAAATTTCAATGGGTTCTGTGACCTGAACGGCTAAAAATTTAAATAATCGTGCGTTGTGCAAACGGAAGCCGGTACTGCTTTCTCGTTCATCGCGTTATCTATCGAAGAAACGATAAGTAGAGCACCGCGTCTTCGAGGCACGTCTATTCGAACACCCACGCAATGTCCATCCGAATAAACGACACTATGAAGATGTACCACGCTCAGTCTGGTTAATATTTGACCGATCCTCGGCTAAGTGTTGAAATACTTTCACGAGCCACTGCTTATCTCGTTAATACACGCGGAGAAAAATTAATACCTTTAAAAGATTATCTCTTATACTCGAACCGGTAAATTTGATATAAAAACGTGGTCTGTGTTATACGGGTCATATCTCCTGCGTCATTTATCTTACTTAAACCGTTGTTGCGCGGTTACTCCACTGCTTCGTCGTGTGCGGGACTTTTCTACCTATGCATCCGCATGTTTCTCTGTCACGAAAATTCCTAACGCGCCAAAACCTCGACATCGCCATTGTTAATCTAGTAAAAGAGGCTGGAACTGGAAGCCTCGTCGATATTTATTTGCTACGGCCTCGTCGAGATCCTCGGCAACTTCTACTTTTACTGGCCAGCTGCTACTTCCGCGAATTTCAGCCATCTGGAAGAAACTTCTTTTTCCTCTTGGCGACTTCATCTCGAGGAGGACTCGATTCTCTCGCGCCACGATGTTCGAACGAAAAGCGACAGCGGCGGTAACGAGATTCGAGAGACAGCGACTCGTGTTAAACTTGCTAATTATGTCTTCCCGACTTCCTGTCCTCCTTTCTCTCCAACTTCCTTTTTGGTCGTGACTGCTGCTCGCCCATTCGCATCCCTACCTCGTAGGATTTTCGTCTCAGCTAGTGACAAGTCGCTTTCACCATCGCGACAGTCGCTGTCCCCTGTCCTCCGTTCATGCGATTCCTCTTACCGAGCAGGAAAGCCTGACCCGCTTACCGTATAATTATCAAACTTTCCTCGCTAATCCCATAGACCCGTCGCTATTCCTCGCCATTTTTCCACTCCCTTCCATCCCATTCTCTACTTGCCACCTTCGCGTAATCCAGGCTAACTTGTTTCCTGGGAGATGCCTCGTCAGCTGTTTCAACGAGCATCTGCTCCAACAATTTGTCCGGTTTCTCGAAATGTGCGCAGAAAATACATATTCGTGGAGACGAGATCTTTCTTCCGTCTTATGTCTTCTTGGCTCCGATCTTCTTTTGCACGAATCGGGCAATTTCTAAAAAATTTTCCTGGCCATGTACGGCTCGTTTCTTTGTAATTAATCGTATCGGAATTTACGCGTTTCGAATTACCAATGTTCGCGATGGTTTTGATTTTGAACTTTTGAAATTCGATCGGTAACTTCTGGCTCGTATTTCGTTACGTTACATCGCCATACACTTTTCTATTTAATTATAATTTTATTCCGATGTCGAAACCAACCTGGTTTAATTACCTTGCCTCCTTTTTTCTTCTAAAGGTAACACAATTAAAAAATTCATACGGAACGGCTACTTTGTCTGAAATATTTTCTACATTTTACGCGTGTACTGTGCGATTTCGCACATTTAAATTTCCCATAAAAGTATAAACATCCGCAGCCTTTAGATAACTCGGCTAACACGAGTCTGCCTGTATCGAGGGTAGCTTACCTGGGTTATACGATACACCTATGCTCATTAGCAAAGGTACTGTGTTCCATTGCCGATAAAATTCTCCGTTAACGCGTAACTCACCCTGCCAGATAATGCGATCTACCTCGACCTGTTTTTCGTTCGTACGTGTGTTTTAACCAACCGTGGTAAATTCAACGGACGTCGATGCTGGTCGTATGATTTTTCAGAAAACCGGTTCGACGTGCGATCGGGCACTTTTTCACAGCGAACCGCGGTTTGTCGGCCAACGATGTCACCAGTCGCCGGCGCCACGACGTAATTTACAGCTGATTAAGCTTGGCCGCGCTCTTCCCACCCACCACTCTATCAGACAGACAATCATTTCGCGCGTTTATCGAGCCTGTACGCAATCACCGAACCGTGCAACGTTAATTCACCGCTCTTTTGCCTGGAATTCGCGGCCACCATTACGGTTAATGGGCAACGACGACGCGTACTCTGTGTTACGACGATAAAAAAAAAAGAGAAAGAGAGGGGCAGGAAGGGAGAAAAAAGAAATAGAACGACCGGAGAAACGGTTCCATTACGACCGAGCATCTTAGGTACTCCATTAAGCTGGAAATTGGAACGCGCAGCGTAATGTTCGCCCCGTATCACGACCACCTCCATTGCCATATACCGATTCCTAGGATCGATAATGTTTATGTCCTCGGACAGGATGGAAAACGCGCCACTGTGTGCCGGTTGGATTGGTCGGCGAATACGAATCGTTGTATAAATCCGTGTCGTCTGTGCTGATTGAAACGAGAAAGAAGATGAGTGGAACAGCTGGCAGTTGCTAAATTATTTCCAAACGAAATTGAAAGAGCATACGGGATTAACGAAACGTTTCGCGTTATTTGATATTTTCGTGCATCTCAGTAGAGACGTATACGTCGTACAATCGTACTTTGCGAGCTCGCGGTGTAGTCGTTTACTCTTTCGCTGAAATAATCGAATATTGTCGAGAAAAATATTCAACGAGTAAAATACAAATGTTTCGTGCATATTTTAATTTCTTTTGCCGAATCTACTCGTCTAAACGCGGACACCGAAAACGAAGAAGAAAGATCAGGAGTTGCGAAAAGAATCGATGAATTCGTATCGCGCGTACTTTGCTCGCAAAGTTTGTATGAATAATCTTATTAAGGTTGTTCTACTCGTTTCGAAAAATATCACGTGCCTGCGAAGTTTGAATTCAGCTGTTTAAAATACCTCGTAGAAAGGATAATTGGAGATTTTGCCTAATGTTCGCGCGTATTCATTCCCCATGACCCAGTTACTGGGACGCGTGTGTGCAACGTTCTGAATATTAATATCGTAAGAGCTGGCGGCATAAATAGCGGGCGTCGTGGTTGGGAATCAGCCGCGATACGCTCAGAGACCGTGGATTCGGCCGAGAAAACCTGCGTTATCATTTATGCCAATTAAGTTGGCTCGGTGTAATGCGACGATATTAGCCTAACAAAGTGGCCATAGTCGGTCGCGCGTTTGTTTTCTCTCGTGCCGTTTAATGCCTCGGACGGAATATTAAAGTGGCGTTCGCGGGAACTGGAGAACATCGGAAACGCAGTTACGGCACATTAGTATTAGGGGATTGCCAGCTCTCCGCGCTGTTTTCTCCTCCGTTCTCTATTTATTATTCGTACAGTCTCGTTTGTTACACAGCCTGCACTCTGCGACTATTTAATTCGGCGCTGCGTAGAATCGTCAAAAGTAAATAATAATTTGCCGACGTGTTTGAACAGAACTTGGTGTTTGTTCGTCGAGTAGAGGGCGGTCTAACGAAATTAATCCCCTGCCTTGTAATTTTTTTCCGTGTATACAGCGGCGAGCGCATAAATAGCACGAGTTCTTATAGCAAGTTTAATTTAGTTTAAAATTGTATATTCCTATAGTGCTGTTTCTTATCTGTGTCGTTTCGTTCCTACGTTTCTAGCTTTATTTCATTTATTTTTTAGGATACGTGGAAATAGAAGAACAGCTAGGAAATTTTAGAAACTTTCATCGACGAAGCTTTACGTTGTTTTTCAAATTCTTGAATAAATTCGTTGTAAGATGCTCGAGTATGTAATTCGGAGCACAACGAATCGGATTACAACCTCGATATAAGCACAGATCGTCCTGATAACGTTTGATTCGTAATATTCCATCGAGTCTGTCTCGCTGTTCTAACGCGAGTGATGAAAAATTGAAGAGTTTAAATTAAGCGAAGCGCTCGATAACGCACCGAACACGTCGATCGTTCCCGATTATAATTGTTCCCCGGAGTACTAGCTGGTACCTCGCGAGGCTCGTTATCGTTCGTAACCAGTGAGTTAGTATCACCGGTGGAAGATAAAGGGAGAGAGTTAGTTGGCAAAGCGGCGCCGACCGGATTATCCCAAGTTGGCTGAAAGCAATAGGGCTCGGTTAACCGTGACACGAACGCATACAGCCGCATATTTCGATGTTCGTGCGTACTTTACGTAATTACCAACTATTCATAGCCGGTCGATTATCTCGGCTGTTCTCGATTACTCCCTTCTGCTACGGAGTAATTTGTCTCCTCAGCACGGGGGATTCGAGGGACGAGATCAGGCTGCGAATTAATTCGAATCGACTCTCTCCACTAACCTCTCTTGCCCCGTGAATACCTGTTAATTATGAATGCTCGAGAGAAACTTTCGTCTACCTGTGCTTTCGCGACGAAAGAACACGTCGTAGGTGCTCGAGAATTTTCTCGTTGCGTCGAACCACGTTCCTCTAGAACGTTCCTAACTTCCACGCCCGTGTTAACAAACTAACGAGGAACAGTGTTCGTCGACTAATTTGAATTAAAAAAGAGTTATGGACAGAGGCGGGGCAAATATATGTAGTAACTTAGGTGATGTTGTGTTTGTGTTAGTTTCTAAAGCAAGGACAAGGAATGATGGTTATTGAGAGTTAAGTTCGTTTATTCGTATAAGCAATGCTCAACATATAGCTGACTATAATCGTCGTGCGTCTTCTTCTCGGCTTCCAGCTTCAACTCCACGTCTTCGCGTCTTCACGTCTTCTCTGCAACTCTCAACTCCAACTCCCTCGACTTCTTAATGTACTCTCCTTTTACGCCCAGATGTGCCTGACCCATTTTCAGGTAGATCCCCTTTAATTACAACGATGTTGTAAAGGGCCTCAGATATGGCCCATTGTCAGGTAGATCCCCTTTAATTACCCCGATGTTGTAATGGGCCCCAGGTATGGCCCATTGTCAGGCACGTCCCTTTTCCCGATACTACATATATACGAGGGTGGATTATTGGGATTAAGGCCGAGGCAATTGGGATGATCGTTTGCGACTCCCGTGACCAATTCGACTCTGGTATCCCAGTGTCAACGCGACGGTGCCGAGATAAGCGACGTTGTTTCGAAGACGAACGCGAGAGGCCAACGACTCGGCTCACCCCTAGAATCTCGATGCGGCTGTTTATCGACGAGACTGTTTATTCGACGCGTATCGCAGTCGTGAAGTCTGTTCCACAAAGATAAGCGTATCGATGCTTCTCGTCTTCCGACTATCAATCCATATCCGTCCGCGAAGATCCTTCGACGTCCTCGATCCAGATTTACCTTTCCATTTTGGCATCTTTCCAACTTTTCGCTCACAATTTTCCTCGCACGATCTGCCCTGAACGATCGTATCTAGCTAAGAAGAAATGCTCGGACCAACGTGTCCATTTTCGATCGGCCAGCTTCCGATCGATTCGACTAAAAGGATGCGCGCAACCAGAAAATAAAAAAGGGTTCAAACAATATTTTTCCCTCGACCGCGTAATACCGGACGAGATGTTTTGTTCCGGTCAAAGTGTTCCTCGCTCGAAACCCCGCGGGGATTCGATTCCAGAGAGGAGAAAACGCGTGCACACGAGTAGATAGAACTACGAGACGAGCCAGAAGACACAGCAACATTTCGTTCGGCAAAATTAAATGGTTTTTGATGTAATGTACAGCGCTGCGAATGATCGCACAGTGCTTGTAGAAAGAAAAGACTGTAAGTGGCAAGAAACAAGTTTTCCAGCAGGAGTTGCAAACTTACGCGTCGATGTAATGTAATGTAATGTAATGTAGAAAATTCCGCAATTGCCACTTCTCGCTTGTAAAGGAAACACAATGTTCCGCTCGTTTGGATGGATGGCATAGTAGCGATCGGGAGAAGCAATTTATAAAAAATATCATTGAACTTAAAAAAGGAATACGATCGCCGTAGGCGGAGATTATCCAAACGAAACTTTGAACAACATACAACAGGCAGATTTGGGTATTTGAAAACGAAGGTTACACCGTTTCATAACTAAATATCCAGCGTTACCTCTTGGTCTAGTCGATAGTGTAGCCTGATTTGGTCACGTGCAACAATCTGTATACACGTGTGCGTGCATGTGAAAGAGCAGAGGATATGAAGCATAGTAGGTATTCCGAGCACGCAATTTTGAAGTAAACAGCGACGCTCTCGCGTCGAAAGAGTCTCGACTTGGGTGCTTTTCGAGGGCCGTGAAAGGGCTCGTTATTATTTCGCCTTCTCGCATAGGTACGTAAATAAGCAGGTATATTAGATTTGGCAGGGTGAATGGCAAGAAAAGTATGTGCCTCGCGTGAAAATATCGGAACACCGCCCATCCTCGGCCAGAATTTTATTTTCCAGGCCAATTTCCGAAGAATTCCATCGATGGTGAATATAATATAAGGCGGCTAAGAACGCGTACGCTATATTCTCGACGTATTCAGCGACGTATCCGTGAATAATGAGTCGTCGCGTCGCTAAAATCTTACATCGAACAGAATCAAGTGGATATCTCGTGGAAATAGGAATTTTCTGCGCAGAGAGAATCAAACACATCCAGAGAGTCGTGTTCCATCTCGTAATCGAACACGTTCTATCTGGGTGAAAAAAACAGTCGGACGAAAAGCGAAGAAACTTGAGTGTTCCTCGGCAAGCTCGTTCAAAGGGGATCTAAGCGCGATCAAAAGATCGCTCGTCATTTCGAGAACTAACTGGAAAGTTGCACGAGATGTTGGATCCATCCGAGAAGAATTAAGATTTCTCATAGCTGTAGAGCGATTTTTCAAAGAAGACGGATGAAACTGCGGATAGAAATATCCTGCACTAAGGAAATAAAATGCATCTTCGTAATAACACCGGAAATCGATGAACTGCGGATTTCTATACGCGTTAAAAATCTAAGACCTGAATGTCGATTTCTTTTCTTGTACCTGCCAAATATTACAGCGACTTTACTTTGGTTTTGTTTCGTATAGTCTCGCGTATTATGTACTTTCTGTACATTTTGTCATATTTCACGATAATCATTTAATATCGAATATGTATTACAAATTGTAAACTCGCGCCAATGAAAATTGCGTGTTTCAAGAAACGATGGTAATTCCTACCATACTAATTACTTGACGATAATTGATAATAATCGACCAACTAACAGAAACAAGGATAATTTATCTTTCTATCGAGAGAAAGGTTAACCTTTGGAGCGATCGATCGGCGGGAAGGTGGAGATGCGGAAAAAATTCGCGGGAAGAAAGTTGGTTCGGCTGTGGTATAAAGAAAGATGAAATCTCAATTCCCATGGAGGCGGTGCTCGAAGGTGGAAAACGGGTACGCAAGAAGCCGAAAGAGGGTGCAGTGACAGAGGACCGCGAACTCCCTTCCGTTCACCACCACTATTTCAAACTGCGGCGGAAACGTAAGAATTTATAACTGGTGACACGTTATGGGCTTCTCCCCCGCGAAACCCGGTCAAAGATTTATTTCCCGCGGCCGCTTTTTCATCCACTGCCGACGCTTTCCAACCGGTCGGAAAGCCAGTGCACCGCGACTTTCTTTCGTCGCCAGGTGGAGAG